>CM057455.1:386237500-386837500 GCA_016271365.2 Neoceratodus forsteri | reverse complement strand
AAACTTTATGTTGGCTGTTGCTACAACCCTCCCTCCTGCTAGTATTCAGGGACTGTCTAGCTTTCTCTCCAGCCAAGCCTGCACCACCCCAACTAGGGATGCTTTCCTACTCAGGGACTTTAATCTAAACTGGGCAGCAGGTCCAAACCCTGACTACTCAGCCCTACTAAGATCACATAACCTGGAGCAAGTAATCTCTACCACAACAAGATTCAATCAGCACTCACCAAACCACTGTATCATTGACTGGGTCATAACAAATCGATCTGACCTACTCCTCCAAACAGGCACCATGTCAGATGCAATTAGCGACCACACCCCTGCATACATCATTGTAAACACAAAGACAGTTCACCCTCCACCAAAACTACTGTCTTTCAGAAATTTCAACAGCCTGAATCATGACCAGGTAACTAGGGTAGCAATGTCCTTAGACTGTCCCCCACAATACCAGAGTGATAATGTCTCCTCTGCTGTCACTCTCTTTACCAGTACCATGCAGAAACTGCAAGATCAGTATTTTCCCATCAAAACCAGAAGGGCTAGAGGTGGCTGCATGCACTGGATAACAAAAGAACTAGTACTTCAAATGAAAGCCAGGGACTCCAAATGGAGAGCTTTAAAAGAGTCCCCATCCCCCCAGCTATGGAATGCCTACAGGCAGCTGCAAAATGCCTGCAAGCAGCAGGCAAAGTCACTAAAAAAGAAATATTTTACTGAGCTCCAAAAAATACCCTGGGGAACCCTCATAAATTCTGGGCCTCAATAGGATCCATACTAAATCCTAAGACCAACAAACTAATAACTGAACTCACATCCACATCAGGCACCATAAATGACCCTGCTGACATCGCTAACCGCCTAAATGCTATGTTCACTGACTTGACCCTGTACCTCAACAAGCTTCCTTCTCACTCCCCCAGCCTAAACAGAACATATAGCCGCCCCCACCACTACAAACCCCATAGCAACTTCCCGCTTCTATTTCAGGGCCATTGGCACCAAGGCCATTTCAAAACTACTGAAACCCTACCCTCCAGAGGAAGCCCAGGAAGCGATGGGCTATACCCTACCTTCCTGAGGATTATCTCCCCAGCTCTTGTCAGACCTCTAACTCACATTTTGAACATCGCACTGTCTACCTCAACAGTGCCCATGTGGCAGCGCTGCCTTGTGCTGTCAGCTTGGAAGAATCTTGAGGCATGTTCTTTCCTTCTTTAAATAAATCTACTCTTCTGCAGCACTTTTCTAACCTTTTCTAACTTATCTTACATTTCCCTTTACACATTATGATAGGGGGACCACCTATAATAATTCCTCTCTATATCTTCTCAGCTGTTTTCCTTTTTTATTTTCCTCAAGATCCAGGGTGGGGGAGAGAGTCATTTCCTCTGCGAGTGTTCAAAACCTAAGAGTAGCATAATAACCCCTTTTTTTTACAAAGTATTCCCTAGTTTGTTTTAAGGCACGTTTGTCAGCCGATCCCATTTCAGCTCCATTTGTATGAACTCCTTCTATTCGCGCTTTTGAAAAGCAAAAGCTTGAAAAGCTATTAAAAAGCGCCAGACCATGGGTTTGGGGACAAGGACGTTACCTCTCTGTGGCATTGCGGATTCGGCAGTATGTCTGCCATTGTTTGAATATCCCCGTCCTTTTTGTAAAGAAGAAAACCCCCCTTAATGCTGCATCTTGTTAATTTTGATAAATGCACTTGTTTCTAGCAACCCTCTCTTTCCTGAGCCTTGAACTGAATGAGGAAGTCTTCCGAGCACTCGCTATGTGCTTGCAACTTCTCGGGCTAAACAGTGACTAAGCCCTTGCTGTATTCTGTCCCTCTAGGTTCTAAAAGTATAGGAACAGAAAGAAATGTAGTCTCTATGCCCTTGTTTTATTTAAAGTTATATCGCATTTGTCTTTCAGTGTCGTGCCCCCCCCCCCCAAACAGAATGCATAGCTCTGGGTAATGCTGAAATGTCAGCAAATAGCCTGCTTTCCCTAAAATAATTATTAATGTTAGACAAATGCAGGAGTCTAAAACATTTTTCCCCTGCCCTGAAATATCCTTAAAGATTTTCCAAGACTAAGGCAGATTAAAGCCTAGCTCTGCTGTTTTATTTTACTGTCCTAGCAACACATTGTACTCTGTTTCAATGAGTTCTTACCTAGAGCCCAGTGTTAAGCTTGGAGATAGGTTTGACCTTAGGAGGCAGTGGCCCAATGTAAAGTTTATTTATAGGGTACAACTTGGAGTTGGCTCCTCCTTGTGGGTGGCTCTCTTATTAGAATAATGAGCCCTTGTGTATTTATGCTGCATTTTAGGCTCCAACAGTCATAATAAAAGAATATATGAAGGTTTTTGGTTTTTATTAAACTTTAGTATGCCAGATATAGCTATGTTTGATCCCCCAACTTATTGTATTAGAGTAGATTATGTGAATAATTTCAGAATGGGGAGGATCAAACTAGTCAGCTGAACAATTATACCTGGTCAGAGGAATATTTAAAGAGCTTCAGTGCTCATTTTCCACAGAGATGTTGGGGAGAGAGTATCTCTCTTTCTTTGGTAAATTTACATAGATGTTGGTGGGAACTTGACCTAAGCTTTTTCCACCCTATGTGAGAAGTGTTTCTTAACAGATCTTGGTGAGTTAGGATTTATTTTGTATTTTTTTACCAGAGTGTTTTCTTTTCCTTTTTGAAGTTTATGGTTATCAAATAAATAGTCCTCAAGAACCTTTGAAGTCAGAACTTGAATTGCTGTCTCTAGTGTCTGCTTATTTGGAGTTATCAAAATCCACACCTTGTGTCAAAGTGGTGTCAGCAGTGGGATTAACTGGTTATCTAAGGTACAGAGGGAGAGACCAGTTTGGAACCTGAACAGGTACCCTGATAACTCAAGTGCAGAGATGGCATCTGGAACAGAGGAGAAGAAAACTGGGATGATAACCAGAACACAGACAGCCATTACAGGAGAACCCTTGCACCCAGGCCTGGATCTGGCTGCCCGGAGGAAGGAACCCATAGCTAAAATAGAGTCACAAAGTGAGGAAGAAATGGAGGAGGAGTTGTACCAGAAAGCTCCTAGAGAAGAACCCCCCAGAGGATCTAACAAGTTTGGTACGCTGGTTGGCTATATGGCAGATGGAAATGGAGAAGCAACATGATTGAGAAGCATAAGAGAGACTGAGGGAACTAAGACAATAGGCAATAAGGTGGGCAGAAACTGTTAAATTGTTACAACAAATGGGGACAACTACAGGGGCTAGTGGAGATGGTAATACCTCCAACCCTAGCGACATTAAGTTAACAAAAATGACTAATGCAGACAATATTGAGGCTTATTTAACAACTTTTGAATGGGTGGCTCAAGCTTGTAATTGGCCCCAGAATCAATGGGTAGTGCGTTTAGCCCCCCTATCTTACTGGAAGAGCCCAATTAGCATATAGCAACATGGATGCAAGAAATGCTGACAACTATGATCTAGTAAAGACTGAGATTCTAAAATGGTACAATATTAGCACAGAAACTTCCTGCCAAAGATTCCGTTCCCTAAAATACCACCCCCAAGATAATCCGAGAGAAACTTTTACCCTGTTAAGGGAGCTCTGTTGGAAATGGATCTAACCAGAGGGAAAATCAAATACAGCCATCATGGAAACCTTTGTGGTGGAATAGTTTTTACAGATCCTGCCCCATGAGGTACAAATATGGGTGAAAGAACACAAGCCCGAGACTGCAGAGAAAGCTATCTCTTTGGCTGAAGACTTTTTAACTGCACATCAGCCATACTGGAAGGTGAATCCTCGGTCCCAGGAGGGACCAACAGGAAGAACTGTAACTGGGGTAAGGCCCAGTGTGGTTACTACATCAGACTTTAAAAAAGACAGTAGTAGTGACTTTAAAAAGAAAACTTTTCCTTCAGATATTGTGTGTAGGAATTGCCAAGGTAAAGGTCATATAGCCAGGTATTGTACTAGGAAACGTTTGGACAAGACCCATTTAGCATTATTAAATGCAGGTTATTTTATGACCACCGTGGAACTGGGTAAGCAAACTGTAATGGGACTGATTGATTCAGGCAGCAAGAATACACTAATAAGACCTGAAGTATTATCCACTAGAGATAATTTACGATCAGGGCCTGATATGAATGTAGTATGTGTACATGGGGATGCCCATCAATACCCTATGGTAAAAATTGATGTAACAGTAGATGGGAATTGTGCAGAGGTAACTGTAGGCCTTTTACCTCAATTACCAGTACTGATTTTAATTGGTCATGACTATCCTGAATTTAAACGGTTACTGGACAATTGGGAGTACATGGCTACAGTCACCACTACATCACAACAATGAATGTTACAATCATTAGGGTAAGTGCTTGCTTTTCAGGATGAAATGTATGAACAACCTGGTAAAGACAGAAAATCAAAAAATGATGAAAGGAAACTAAAACAGAAATGGAAAGAGGAACAATGTAATCTAGTTGACCCTGTATCTTCCATTTTCAGAGTGTGATATGGCTAAAGAACAAATTAAGGATACCTCTCTACTACCACTATTTCAGCAGGTAGGGAAGGATTCTATGCCAGGTAACCCTAAACTGATGATACAAAATTGAATATTATACAGGGTATGCAAAAAGGAAGATACAGGGGAACAGGTGGAGCAGTTGGTAGTCCCTTTAACACACAGAAACAATTTAATTCTTCTAGCCCATGACATCCCCTTGGCAGGACAAGCAGGGCGGGACCAAACTCTTAATAGACTATTACAAAGATTTTATTGGCCAGAAATTCAGAACAAGGTGGCTAATTATTGCCAAAATTGTGTTGAGTGTCAGCATGTCAGCCAGGTGGGGCGAAACGAAATAGTACCTATGATACCCATATCCTTACTAGACACTCCCTTTGAAAGAATAGGAATAGACATTGTGGGACCATTAATAAAGAGTACAAGTGGGAATCACTTCATATTGGTAATTTGTGACTATGCAACAAAATACCCTGAAGCCATTCCATTATGTACAGTCACCACCAAACAAATAGCTGAAGAACTAATTACGGTGTTCAGCATGGTAGGGATCCCTAAAGAAATATTTTCTGACCAAGGGAGTAATTTTAATGGGGCTCTATTAAAAGAACTCTATCAGTTATTGGGAGTGGTAGCGGTGCGAACATCCCCCTATCACTCCCAAACTGATGGACTCATGGAGCGCTTCAATCAAACCCTTAAATGCATGATAATGAAGTTTGTACAAGAAGAAGGGACTAATTGGGACAAACTCTTACCATTTTTATTATTTGCCTATCAGGAGGTACCACAGGCCTCCACAGGGTATTCCCCTTTTTCCCTGTTATATGGAAGAAACCCAAGAGGACCCTTAGATGTGGTAAAAGAACTATGGGAAGGGAAAATGGAAATGAAACATACTAGCATAGCTGAGTATATGACATCATTACGCCAAAGGTTAGTTCGGTATGTACAAAAGGCCCACGAGAACAGTGTGCATGCACAACAGACACAGAAAAAAAGGTATGATCAAGGGGTGAAGGGTGAAAAACAGTTTCAAATAGGAGAAAAAGTACTATTATTATTACCCTCTTCCAGTAACAAATTATTGATGAAATGGCAAGGACCATATCAGGTTTTACGACAAACTGGTCCAGTAAATTATGAAATTGCCACCCCTGACATTAGACCTGGAAAGAAACTATATCATATGAATTTACTAAAGAAATGGTAAGAAAGACCAAAGGAAGAGAATAGTCTGATGGTACTCCCTGAAACTGAGGAAACTGATTTTGAGCTAGCCTATGGACATCTGGAGAGTTCAAAAGGGCCCCAGGGTATAGTTATTAATCCTGCTTTCAATCAGGCACAGCAGCAGGAGATACATAGACTAATACAGTCATACGATAATATGTTTACCAGTACTCCAGGCAAAGCCAAAGATGTAGAACATCACATTCGTACCCATTCCGATTGAATAAGAAAGAGACCGTATAGACTCCCAGAGCGAGTTAGGGAGGAGGTACAGAGTGAAGTACAGAAATTGCTTTCCCTTGGTGTAATAGAATCCTCTAACTGTGCATGAGGATCCCCAGTGGTGGTGGTACCAAATAAGAAGTGGGGCATTCGACTATGTCTTGATTTCAGGGGTCTTAATCAAGTTGCCTAGTTCAATGCCTACCCTATGCCAAGGGTTGATGATATCATTGATAAAATAGGAAATGCAAAGTATATATCAACTTTAGATTTAACAAAAGGTTATTGGCAGATTTCCTTGGCAAAGACAGATAGAGAAAAAACTGCCTTTAGTACCCTAAGGGATTCTACCAATTCCGAACAATGCCTTTTGGTCTACATGGGGATCCTGCCACCTTCCAGCGCTACATGGATCAGATTTTGGCCCCATACACCACCTTTTGTGCAGTCTATTTAGATGATGTAGTTATTTTCAGTAAAGATTGGAAGTCCCATATGAAACATCTTTGGACTGTTATTGATGCAATCAAAACTGCAGGGATGACAATAAATCCAGTAAAATGTGCCCTGGCCATGTATGAAACCAAATATCTGGGATTTTTACTGAGTAATAGACTCATTAGACCTCAGATAGATAAAGTAGAGGCAGTAGCCTGCAGTCCTAGGCCAACCACAAAAAAGCAGGTTAGAGCATTTCCAGGATTGGCAGGGTACTATAGGCGCTTCATTCCTAACTTTTCTACAATAGCAACACCGCTAACAGACCTAACGGAAAAGAAAAGTGGGAATTGTGTCAAATGGGCCGAGGAATGTGAGCAAGCCTTTATAGCCATCAAAGCTGCCCTATGTTCATCTCCAGTCCTTAATAGCCCCAACTTCGAATATCCTTTTGAAGTACATACCGATGCCTCAGGTACAGGCATGGGGTGGTGTTACATAGATACATAGACAGTGTCAACAGATAAGGGCCTATGGCCCACCCAGTCTGCCCATTTGAGCTTGTAAGTTCAGTTTATGTTTTCCTAGAAGTCTGTTGCCCTTTACCCCTGACCTCCAGAATTCCTTTATGTCTATCCCATGCATTCTTAAATCCCTTGTTGAGTCAAACAATTAATGGTGAGGAACATCCTGTAGTTTACATATTGAAGAAATTACATCCTAGAGATCAAAAATATAGTACAGTGGAACTTGAATGTTTAGCAGGCAAATGGACAATTGAATCCCTACATTTTTATTTATGGGGTGCCCCCTTCGTTCTTATCACAGACCATAATCCTTTGTGCATTCTGTCTCAAATGAAAGAGAAAAACAATAGAATAATGTGATGGCACTTGGCACTTCAACTATTTGACTTCACTGTACAACACAGAGCAGGTAATGCTCATGCCAATGCAGATTATCTCTCCAGACATTAAAATATTATAGATGACGCATGGGAATAATATGACACTCCAGGGTAATAAGAAGTAACGTTGTGTAAAAACATTTTTTTGTTTTTGTTTTGCTGTAATGGGACCCTGGGGTGGAGATCTATGGTGAGGGTAGGCTGGAATCCCATCCTACCTTACAGATTAAGGAAAGTTGTCATAGAAACCTGAGACAGGTTTCTGCTTAACCATGGGGGTATGTGGCAGCGCTGCCTTGTGCTGTCAGCTAGGGAGAATCTTGAGGCATGTTCTTTTCCTTCTTTAAATAAATCTACTCTGCTGCAGCAGTCTTTTCTAACTTATCTTACATTTCCCTTTTCACATTATGATGGGGTGGCCACCTATCATAATTTCTCTCTATATGTTCTCAGCTTTTTCCTTTTTTATTTTCCTCAAGATCCGGGAGTTATTTCCTCTGCAGTGTTCATAACTTGAGAGTAGTATAATGACCCCTCTTTTTGCAAAGTATTTCTCAGTTTGTTTTGAGGCACATCTGCCAGCCAATCCCATTTCGGCTCCTTTTGTATGAACTCCTTCTATTCACGCTTTTGAAAAGCAAAAGCTTGAAAAGCTATTGAAAAGCGCCAGACCGTGGGTTTGGGGACAAGGACGTTACCTGTCTGTGGCGGTGCAGATTCAGCAGTATGTCTGCTGTTGTTTGAATATCCCCATCCGTTTGTGTATAGAAGAAAAAAACCTTTAATGCTGTATCTTGTTAATTTCGATAAACGTGCTTGTTTCTAGCAACCCTCTCTTTCCTGAGCCTTGAACTGAATGAGGAAGTCTTCCGAGTGCTCGATATGTCCTTGCAACTTCTCGGGCTAAACAAAGACTAAACCCTTGCTGTATTCTGTCCCTCTAGGTTTTAAAAGTATAGGAACAGAAAGAAATGTAGTCTCTATGCCCTTGTTTTATTTAAAGTTATATCGCATTTGCCTTTCAGTGTCACAGTTCCTCCTCCCCTTTCAAACAGAATGCATAGATCTGAGTAATGCTGAAATGTCAGCAAATAGCCTGTTTTCCCTAAAATAATTATTAATGTTAGACAAATGCAGGAGTCTAAAACATTTTTCCCTTGCCCTGAAATATCCTTAAAGATTTTCCAAGACTAAGGCAGATTAAAGCCTAGCTCTGCTGTTTTATTTTGTTGTCCTGGCAACACATTGAACTTTGTTTCAAGGAGTTCTTACCTAGAGCCCAGTGTTAAGCTTGGAGATAGGTTTGACCTTAAAAGGGCAGCGGCCCAATGTAAAGCTTATTTATAGGGTACAACTTGGAGTTGGTTCGTCCTTGTTGGTGGCTCCCTTATTAGAATAATGAGCCCTTGTGTAATTATGCTGCATTTTAGGCTCCAACAGACATAATAAAAGAATATGTGAAGGTTTTTGTTTTTTATTAAACTTTAGTATGCCAGATATAGCTATGTTTGATCCCCCAACTTATTGTATTAGAGTAGATTATGTGAATAATTTCAGAATAGGGGAGGTTCAAACTAGTCAGCTGATCAATTATACCTGGTCAGAGGAATATTTAAAGAGCTTCAGTGCTCATTTTCCACAGAGACGTTGGGGAGAGATTATCTCTCTTTCTTTGGTGAATTTACATAGATGGTGGGAACTTGACCTAAGCTTTTTCCACCCTACGTGAGAAGTGTTCCCTAACAGCTCTTGGTGAGTTAGGATTTCTTTTGTATTTTTATACCAAAGTGTTTTCTTTTCCTTTTCTTTTAATTCCTTTTTGAAGTTTATGGTTATCAAATAAATAGTCCTCAAGAACTTTTGAGTTCAGAACTTGAATTGCTGTCTCAGGTCTCTGCTTATTTGGTGTTATCAAAACCCACACCTTGTGTCAGTCCAACACCTGGAAACATGCAAATGTGGTTGCCATCTTCAAGGCAGGAGACCCCAGAGCCCCAGAAAAATACAGACCCATCTCCTTGCTACCACATCTTAGCAAACTCCTAGATAAAGTAGTCCATTCCCAACTATCTGAACACCTCAGTAAGTATAACCTCCTAAGTCCCTTTCAGAATGGTTTCCACAAACACCACAGCACCTCCTCTGCCCTGGTAACCTTTTCGAATCATGTCCTCAGACATATGGACATGGGGTATGCCACGGGTGCAGTTTTTTTCAGTTTGTCAAAGGCATTTGACCTAGTTGATAATTATCTTCTCCTCTCCACTCTTAAACAATTTGGCTGTGCCCCTGGACCTACAGCATAGTTTCACAGCTACCTCACAAACAGGTCCCAATCTGTGCTCATAGGTAAAGTTGCCTCAGCCTCCCTTCACACCTGCACTGGAGTTCCTCAGGGATCAGTCCTTGGCCCCCTTCTCTTCTCCATGATTATCAGTGATCTACCAGTAGACAGCCTAAACTGCAATACACTCCTCTATGTTGATGACTTAGCCCTGTACCACAGCAAAAAGTCCCTAGAGTCCATCTCCTCCACTCTCACTGGCAACTTTGCTGCAGCTGAAGGCTGGTTCACTTCCAGAAAACTCCTAGTAAATGGGAAAAAGACTAAGACCATGCTCTTTGGATCCAGGCCTTTCCTAAATAAAGACACCAAATCAAATTCTGCACTCACCGTAGATCCACCTGCAGGCCCCCCACTAGAACAGGTCACCTCTTTCAAATATCTCGGTGTTACTCTCAACCCATCGCTCACCTTCAGTGGTCACACAACCCAGACTATAAGTAAGATCAATCAGAAGCTAGGTGCAGCATACCGGGCATTCCACTTGCTATCCCCTGAAGCTCGCCTTACCATTGCACAAGGAAACCTTCTCTACCTCCTAGATTAAAGCTCCCCCATCTACTCCCACCTGTCCAGAATGCTACTTTCTCATCTTACTGTGAATTATAATGCCATCTGTCACTTTGTTCTCAAAGTCCCCTCATTAACTCATCACTGCTCACTCTACCAGCCCCTTGGATGGCTCCCTTTTCAGGCACACTTTGACTATGCCACTGGCTGTCTGAGAGATAGTGCTCTCAGAAATTACAAGCTTTCCCCCTATGCTCCCCTTCTCATATACAAAATGGCAACCAGACCAACTAGGGTCTCCTCCTCTCAAACCCTTGAGGTTCCCCATGTCTCCACAGTCATGGGCAGTAAAGCTTTCTCTGTTTCTGCCCCCTCCCTCGGAAACAGCTTTCTGGCACCCATTCATACATCATCATCCCATGAGACTTTCAAATCAAACCTGAAGGCCTGGCTACTAGAAGCATCCTCTTGTAAATGCTTACTGGGTAGAGCAGAAACCAAAAAAGCCACCCTAATTTTTCTACCTTAGACTAGGACAGCTTGAACACTCTCCACTCTTTCCCCACCCCTGCCCATTCCTCCCTAGAATTGAAAACCCACACGGTGACCTCCCACAATACCTCACACTGCCCCCTTGATTAATCCCTTGCCACTGGACCGGCAAAGCTCAGCACATCTTCCTCACCTACACGCACTTCAGCCAGTTGCTACCCCTGTTTACTGAGCCAGGCACTCTGTCTGGGTGTCATGCCCTGCTTGCCATCAACTCTCCCAGGTCATCTGGTGTGGCACTTATACAGATGTTACTCTGTCCGTTAGGCTTAAACTGCTCCTTATCAATTTGTAAAATGCAAATGACCTCTCCTTTGCACTACCGCCTGTATTTCTCATGGTACCTTATTTTTCCCATGCTTGTATACCACATGTAAACAATGGCTGTTTCATCATCCACTGGTGTTTGTACAGTACAATTTCAAATGTATGTACTGTTTGTACAGTTTAATCAAATGTATATATTGCGTATACTACTGTGTATCATGTCGCCACATTGTGCCCCAGATTGTGACTGAAAATGGTCCCCTGGATCAGTTCACCTACCTGGTTACCAAAAACATAAATAAATAAAAATAAATAAGGGAACCTCAAACTCCCCAATATCTACTATTTTCAAACTATGGCTACTCAATCAAATTATATGAACAAGTTAGTACCAGCAGTGAACACCATCTGCAGGCTTGTAAATACTAATTACAGTGAAACAGGCAATAATCAAGATTTATGTAATAAAAGAGTTCAATGAGCAACTTTTTTCCCATTTCACTGCAATCCACTGCAATTAGAGACTCATTCCAAAGACTGGTAATATGGTGAATGTGAAAGCAGCTTCCATGCAGTAGTTTTTGGTTGCTAGGAAACCCAATTATGTCATACCAAGTAAAATACCGTATAGTGTATGGTGGAATACTGTTATGCATGAAATTCCATGCCTGGAATATGCTTTGTCTGTTGCAGTGGTGACATCGTTATGGTGTTCTGCTGCAGTAGTGATGTCACTACTGCAGCAGAACAACTTGGAATGATGCACATAGTTGCTTTCCTCTATCCAGTTAAGCTGGAAGTTGTTGTTTTTTTTTTAAGCTTGAATTTGAAGAAACATCTGCAGCACACTGCCAGTTAAAAAAAAATGTTACAGTTTCTATTCTGTGTTGTCTTTACTAGCAGGTTTGTATGATTTTCTAAGCTGTGACTGCCCATACACTATAAAAGACTGGGTATGAGCAGTCATACACAAACAAGGATATTCTTGTATCTTGAAGTTCCCTTGGTAACATAGCATCTCTCGAGCTGTGCTCTCGAGGTCATCTGATACCAAGGAAATCTTTCTATACAAGAATAGCCTTGTTGTGTGTGACTGCTCATACACAATCATCTATATTTAGTGACTATCACAACATTAAAGAGACTGTCTCTCTCTACTAATTAAGATGTGCATCTATTCTTTTCAGCAACCAGACTGACACTTTATTATAGTTTGCCTAGAGAGATAATGGCCGATACAACAGAATCATATCGAGCACTGTATTCAGTGACAATCGCAATTTTAAAACATCTGTTCCAAGGTCTCCCTCTACTAATTGGAATATGTATCTATTCTTTTCAGCAACCAAACTGACGTTATGTTACAGTGTGCCTACAGAGATACATGAAAAAATATAGATCTGATTTCCTTAGTATGGCAGCCCACAGTGAGTATAGGCAGCCGTTCTGTTCACAAATTTGTATTTTTTTTTCAACATGTTAGCGCAGGAGAAGGATCCCACTTGTAATTCTAGTTCTATATGCCAGAATATGTAATGGGAAGAGCTACTAGTGCTAGTAACTCTCTACAGCATTATAAAGCATGGTTAAACCACAGCCTGAGCAGCTGTTTGGCTCATAGTATGTTGTGCTAGTCACAGTCAGAGCAGCTGTGCAGCTTAAGGAGTTGGGAGTTCTTTACCAGCATGTTACCACTGAAGAAAGATCCCGCTTGTAATTCTAGGAGTATGTTCCATACTATTTATTGGGAAGGATTACTATTTGCTAGCAACTATCTGCAGCATTTTAAAGTATGCTTAGCCCAGAGCTTGAGATACTGTTTGTCTCACAGAGTTATTGGTTTCTCACCATTTATTAAGCTACCATAGGAGAAGGATCCCGCTTATGATTTAGAGTTATAAGCCAGTATTGGTAAATAGGAAAAAACTGCTTGTTGCTCGGCAACTACCTACAATATTTTAAAGCATGCTTGACCCGACAATTCGAGGCACCGAACTAAACCAAAATGCAGGTCCTACACAACGTATTGTGCATTCTAAGCTGCTATTTTTGGGAGAAACTCATTCACCATTCAAGTACTCCAAAAAAAGGCAACCAGCAGTTTATGTAAAGACCAATTAATATTCTACATTATCTATGTCACAAGGAAATTTGCACTGCAGTGTCCATCTATTAAAATGAGGCTACTGAGGTGCTAGCCTATAAATATTCATATTCGCAAGGGGGGTGGGGCAAATATAACATCAGAGTTATCATTCAGACATGCCATTGTACCCATTTACAATGTTATTTATGGATTTGTGTTTTAAATTGAGAACTATTTATGTGGGGACTAATTTTAACCTGTGAGACTGCTAGCTTCATGATTTTTCACTTACACTTATTGTCAGTTGTAAAAATCAATATATCCAGTGAAACATAGCTCAGACCAATTTGCCTTTTTAGCAGAATTCTTCAGCAGTGTTTTTCATTACATTCCTGAACATATGATTATACACAGAAAACTGAACCATTTGTCAGTTATATATATATTACAGCCATGCAGGACACTGGCAGGAGTCAACCACATTAAGATTAATGTTGTGGATTTCTGTGTATAACTGGGATTTATAAAAAAATAAGGTATTTTTTTCAATCAGTAACTGACTATTATTTTTAAAATGAAGAGCTGATTGATTGCTGTTGGTATCACTGGAGAAATGTCACTCTAGAGTTCATGGCTCTAATGCTGCACCTTTCAGTTCAGCTGCTACTCGTGCTCACACCTGATCAGTGTGCATTGATATAGGCATCAATAAACTAAAACAATGGCAAAAAAAAGTAAATGACAGTGACATCATGACCTCTGTGATGCGGTACCAGATACTGTTCATGGAGACTCAGCCACTGTAGGGGCTGAGACGAGATCCTTGCATTTCTGAATTGAAACCCAAATCAGTGAAGAATTACAGTAAAATGGACACAAGAGCCAGTGGCAGACTATAAGACAGCCCTTGTTTTATTACATTACAATGGACAAAACACTATTATGTAAATCTCAGGATTCATATTTGCTATTGATTTTAATCCACAATTCATACATTCATTCCACAGTTCAGTGACTTACTGAACCATGGAATGAATGTATAAATTAGGGATTAATGTATTAAACTGCAGGGAAACAATCCACAGAACTATCAGCTGACAGTGATCAGTTCTACAGATTTTATTCCGAAGTTTGATATGATAATCTTCAATTCGTACATTTAATCCACTGTTCTAAATAGGAATTTCCATAAAAGTTGCCAAAGTGCATTTAAAAATTTCACGAAAGTGAAATTATGACTTTCGGCAAAATTCTGCTGGTGGAAGTTTAATTTTACACAGCCTTACCACTAGCTCTATACCTTCCAGACATACCTCCTCCTTTACCTTTTTTTTTCCGTTATCCTGTATAAACATGGTGTAGCCTGGGACTGTCAGGTCCCAATCTTATTCACTATGGCCAAAGTTTCTGTGGTTGCCACAACGTCCATCTTAAATGTCTGCTACCATTGGTTGGAGCTCACTCATTCTATTTCCCTGATTCCTGGCATTGAGGCAAACCCCTTTGCTTTTTTCAATTCCTTCTCCCTTATTCTTTCCTAGCCTTCTTAATTTATTTTTTACTTTTTATTTTTCATGCTGCATCAGCCATCCAGGATATATACTGTAATGTAATTGACTGCTTCCCCTAAACTAATTCAAACTTCAACCATACTGTTAGCCATCTTGTTGCTACTCATCTCCTAGGAAGGTTTCCTACCCATGCTCCATTCTCAGACGCCTCTGTCTCCCCCACACTCAGTTTTACTATCCAATCTACATGACAAACTTTTGCCCCCTGAGCACTATTCCTCTCTCTCATCAGGTGAAGGTCATCAACCTCTAAACACCTCCTGTCGCACTAGCACCTCACTTTCCCAAAACGTGGCATCACTCCTACTGATACCATCCCTTCAAGCACACATTAAACTCCTCAGTCTCTTCCTTCATTGCTCTATCATTCCCATTCCCACTGTTCCACACAAGAAGGACCAGTGAAAAGGTAAATGAAGCACCTTCCATCTGACCCAGAGCCTCTAGGTTATGTTAAATGTGAAATTCCACTGTTGGAATTGCTGCAGAATGGCAATTTCACTACTAAAATACTTTGCAGAATTTCTTAAGTTCTGTGCAATTTTGAAAAGCATTTCTGTGCAAACTGCAGAATAATTTTCTGTGAATCATATAAACCATAGAATAATTTTCCATGGATTGCAGAAAAGGAATCCATGTTTTTTGTGAACTGCAGATTATTAATCTGCAAAAAAAGCATTTTACATGTGAAATGTAGAAATCCTGCAACAAACAAAAATCAGTGGAATTTTCTAAAATTCCACAGAATTGCATTCTGTCAGAAATTCAACATTCAATATAGCTCTAACAGCCTCTTAAAGTTCTGCTTCACTGCCTCTGCAGGCTGGCTTTCCAGATCATTGGTACCCAAGTGTACTAACACATCCAGCTCCAGCTCACCATTCTCCACCATCACCCCATACTATACAGTATATATCCTGGATGGCTGATGCAGACATTTCCCCTACCCCTTCCCACAACCACCACCCTCTCTACTCCCTAATCACTGAGTCCCAAAATACTGAGAGTCTCCTTGCTTACTTCCTTCTTCTCACCCCCAGGTGCCACCAAGTTGCCCAGCCCATTTCCTTGACTGACTCAGATTCCCCCCCCCGATGGAGTCAGGTACCTGAACCCATCCAGGTGTGCTAAGTGATTTGTTACTGGGATGGTGTGGGATAGATCAACCCTGTATGGCTGCAGATAAATCCTTCCCCCTTCCTCTCCCTTTCCCAACCACCATCCTTCCCTCGGACCACTGAACCTATAGGGGAGTCAGAGTGAACCCGAAACTGAGTCAGCGCCAAAGCTGAGATATCTCATCTTTTGCTGCTGCAAACTGAGAATGGAACTCTGCCAAGGTCTTGTAGTTGAGGCAGTGCCCCCTCCTCTAGCGTATAACCCTGGAGAAAAGCACCCTATAGTCCTGCAACTAACTTCCTCTCCATTGTACCTTATCTCCTTGACGAGTCTAAGATAACCCCTAGATCAGTAGTGTTTCCTCCATCTGCCTGGTACCCTTAGACTAGAATCAAAAAGGCCTACCTTGTATTTGGGTTCTGTTACAGCTCCTGTCTTACCTGGTCTACTTGAGCTGTCCCTCCCAGACAACAACCTTGTACCCCTACCCTAAATAGGTAGTTAGGTGCAGATGCTGATTTACCAGAGGGTTTCAGTACAATATCATTAGTATGATACTCTGTATTCTTACACTAGACAAGTAGTTAGTTACAGGTGCTAATTTTATTTGGCAGTTCAGCAGATAAGACATTACAATCATACACACATTTAATTAAAACACTGCAATCATGCAAGCATTTAGTACAATACTACTTATATGAGATAACAACACAGTTTTGAAGTGTAACCTCTATAGGAAGTTACATAGTTACAGATTTGCCTTATGACACTTGAAGCCTGTCTGATACCTTTAGTGGCAGAGTCCCCAGTAGACATCTGCACCCCCTGCAGATGCGTCAAGGCTCAAATGCTAAGGAGACGTTCATGTTCTGCTGATTAGGCCACAACACATCATCTAAGACAAAGCCAGTAACTTCCATAAAAAAATATATATATATATTTATATATATATATGAAATGGGTAGAAAAAAGTAGCTCATCTAGTGGACAATCATCATCACATGACCATGCGTATATCAGAGCGCGACTGCACACCTGCACTTTTATCCCCCCCAAAAAAAAACAGTTTTGCCATTTTATAAGATAGATAACCCACTCTAGGATGTGCGGTCGTGCTCTGATATACACACACCTTGGGTGGTTGATGCACCCAGCCTGCAGCCTCGTGCGTACAACGCACACAAAGGCATGCATATATCAGTGCACATCCGCACACCTAAGAGTGGGTTATCTACTACATATATATATATATATATATATATATTATGGTAGCACGGTAGTGCTACTATAGTTAGGGTTGAGTACCCCATTTAAGGTTAAATGGTCAAACTTTGCACCTTAATAATTTTGTCACCATTCAATGGATTTGCCTGAAATTTGGAAGGCATGGGGCATAACCATAGATCTTTGGATCTACCAACCTTCATGCCAGTTGGATATACAGCTGCGGAGTTATTAAGTGACATCCTGGGGCACATTTACTTTTTTTGAGCATTCTTTGCTCGCACCTACAGGTTGCACAGTTTGTGTGACTGGTCCAATAACTTAAGGGAACATGCAGTCAGGATCCCCAATGTGCCTTTTGAAGATTTTGTGAAAATATATTGAAAGGTTCAAAAGTTATTCAAAAAACAAGTTTCCCATTATAGTCAATGGGAAAAGTTAACAAAAAGTTCAACAGTGTCGCAAATGCACTTTTTAGCGTTGCAAATGACCCTAGTAGTGTCGCAAATCCACCATTTTGTTTTCAGTTACTGATCACAGAAATGCTTGGCATTTAAAATTGGGACCATCTAGGGCCATCATTATTTTTGTGTTTACCTAGTCGAGCACTGAGGATGCTAGGCATGTCTTTATTTTGGGGATAAGCACCCCAGAAATATGTTTTTCAATTTTTTTTGGAAAAGTAGTGTTGCACCTGTGATACTGTCGCACTTTTTTGCAAATGGTGTTGCAAATCACAACACTACTTTTCAACACTATGGCCAAAATGACAGCAATTGTTTGCCATCCTGCTGCAAAAGAACAGTTTGGAAGGAAGAAAGCCAACATCTCCAAGATGTACCTTTTGATAGTTTGGTGAAAAAATATTGCAGGCATGCAAAGTTATGGTACTTCAAAGTTGACACTTTTCCCCATAGACTAACATTGTGGCGTCCGTCGCGCCTTTCGGGGCCTGTATCTTGGAAACGGTGTGAGATACGGACTTTTCGTCAGAAAAATGCTTAGCCCCCCCCACCTAGAGGCTAAGTACAAAACTAGCTAGGAAAGTCATAATTGATACGAAATTTTAATTTTTTTTCTACATCGTATGGTTCTTGAGACATAAGTAATTTAGTATTCCAACTCCTCATTTTCTTCTCCGAGCCCCATTATTATGCATACATTCTTTGTACTCTCTGTCTTTCTCTATGCAGCTGTTGGGGAAAACCAGGGTGTGAGCTCCAGTTACTGTTACATGTAGTGTTTCCACTTGCGTTTCCGCACCTGCTTATGCTAAGCGTTCCATGTATACCAACATGTGCATTATCCTTTGTTTCGCTTTGTGCTTATGTTTTGCGTTACTCTTACCATTTGTGTCTACAGTACTGTTTCTGTTTTGCTTTTCATCTCTGTGCACATTATCATTTGTATTTGTGGCTGCCCTTCCATTTGCATTTGTGTTTTGTTTTGCATCATTGTTGTTGTTACTTTTACCATTTGCATTTCCAATTGCATTCCCTTGCCCATCAGCATTACAGTTTGCATTTCCATATGCACTTGCATTTGCGTTTCTGTTTCCTTTGGCATTATTGTTGCTGATACCATTACCATTTGCATTTCCAATTGTGGTACC
The DNA here is from genome assembly GCA_016271365.2 of Neoceratodus forsteri. NCBI lineage: Eukaryota > Metazoa > Chordata > Ceratodontiformes > Ceratodontidae > Neoceratodus > Neoceratodus forsteri. The sequence continues at coordinate 386,818,881 of CM057455.1, read as the reverse complement.
ATGACCGTGCGCGTTACGGATCGTGTTTCCATACACGCTTGCATTTTCATTTCCATTTCTGTTTCCTTTGGCGTTAATGTTGCTGTTACCATTAGTGTTTACAATTGCGGTACCGTGAACATGCATGTTACGGTTTGCATTTCCGTATGTGCTTGCGTTTGAGTTTTCGTTTCTATTTCCTTTTGCGTTATTGTTGCTGTTACCATTACCATTTGCATTTACAATTGCGGTACCGTGACCATGCACAGAATGGTTTGCGTTTCTGTACTCCTTTGCAGTTATGTTTCCATTTCTGTTTTCTTTGGCATTATTTTAGCTGTTACTGTTTCCATTTGCATTTCCAATTGCAGTACCGTGACCGTGCGCATTACGGTTTGCGTTTCTGTACGTGCTTGCATTTGCCTTTTTGTTTCTGTTCCCTTTGTTGTTATTGTTGCTGTAACAGTTAACGTGTGTGTTTACAATATAGGTACCATGACCATGCACATTACCAGTTGCGTTTCCATATATGCTTGCATCTCCGTTTGTGTCACTGTTCACTTTGGCATCACTTTGTGCTTGCGTTTCTATTCATGTTTGTGTGACCATTTATGTTTGTGTCACCATGTGCATAATCGTTAGTGCTTGTGTTTGCATTGCAGTTACCATTACTATGTCACAAGACATCACATTGTGGGAGCGTGGGGCCCAAAGGGCCAGTGCTCCCACCACCACCACATTCTATTCACTATTTATAGTCCTCATTCTCAAAAAAGAAGGGAAATTCATGGCAAAAAACTCTGTTTAATGCATCAGTTAGGGTTGTTCCACAGCGACAAAAGTGAGGAAGTTTGGTGTTAGGGTTGAAAGCACCCCTTGCACCCCTCCAGCCTGTCCCCCCAACAGGCATCGGGGTGTGTGTTGGGGTCATCGGTCCTAACTCTCACTCCATTCTCCTATACCTCAGCTTGCTTACACATGTGATGGGGTGAGAGTTAGGGCCAACGACCCCAACATACACACTGATGCCGGTTGGGGGGGCAGGCTGGGAAGGTGCAAGGGATGCTTTCAACCCTAACACCAAATTTCCTTGCTTTTGTAGCTGTGGAACAACCTTAACTGATGCATCAAACGGAGTTTTTTGCCATGAATATATATATGTGTGTGTGTATATATATATATATATGTATAGTAACACTACAGTATTAGTGATGTTTTCCTGGTTTTAAGTGATGGCAGTAGACTGAATCAGATGAGAAAGGGTAGGTGTGGAATAAGACTGCCAAATGGAGTCCAGGCCCATTTCTCTGTCAAAAGGTAGAATTGTAACTATTTTCTGAGCTGGCAAGCTGAAACATATAAGACTTTAGACCCCTCTTAAAATTAATCGGTGAGGGGGTTCTCTAACAACTTTGGGCAGAAAGTGCCACAATATCAAGGCTGCCACTGTAAATAGCAAGGGGAACTTTTTAAAAGTCAAAAAATGGTTGCTTGCTGCTCCTAGTTACATCAATGTCAGTGTCAGTGGCTCAACAGGTTGCATACTTGCCTCTTAGGCCACAAGATCAAAAGGTTGTGGGTTCCAGACCCACAGCAGGAAACTGAGGTAAAACACAATACTGACACTGTAATGCAGCATGAGCGGGTGCCACACTCCTAAGGTATAGTCTTTTGAATTAAGGCACATCTCACCAGCAACAAATAAAATTTATGACATGCAAAACATGCCTTTAGGGTAGTTTTTATGAAATTTCCCCATGGTCTTAAAAGAGTACTAACAGCACTTTTTGGTATGTGACCTGTAGAAACAAAGGTACTTTCCAACTTTGACACATGACACTCCAAAATTCTGTTGCATGTGGGCAATCCAAAAGGAAGTGCTGTTGTGTCTCTAGTATTCCTGTACCTGTATTTTAAAGACATTCTTTTACTCTATTTTTTGTCTCATTGAGTCATTGCCAGCCATTCTCCCATAAACACCTAGTCAATTTATATCCCGCATTTGTCCAGGAATGCCTGTATTTACCAACTGTCTGACAGTTCTTCTCACTTCCAATCAGGCAAAACTTAAATTCTGAAGTAGGGGAGAAACTGGTAGTCAGAATACAGACATACAGCTGCTTTCTGCAATTCAAACTCACTTCTTAAGCAACAGTTACCACTTCTTTATCTTTAGAAAGGCTGAATGGATGTATTGCAACACAGCATGAAAATGCCTTCTAGATAGGCTTGCCAAACTGCTGTTCTGCCATTCCATGAACAAAGGAAGCATTCAATCTTCCAACAACATATAGGATAGTGTATGCAAAACCATACGCAACAAGGCTATTCTTCCCCGAGTGGATACTGTGAAGGCTGATGACCTCAAGAGCGAAGTGCGAGAGATCTCTCATTCCTCATGGTATCCACAAGGGTGAAATTGAGCTATGTTGTGTGTGGTTTTCCATACACTGTTCTATATAGTGTATGGTGGAAAACCAATCGCTTCAGCAGTGATCAAAACAGTGAAAAATAACAGCAACACTTATGTTTTTTTTGGTCTCTGCTCCATCGACTGCACTTAAAACAAAACCACCCACCAGCCAACACACACATCTGACTCTCTACCAGCCTCCAGACAATGAGAACCACTGATGGGCTCGCTTACATTATGATGTCCTCACTAATGAAGAACAAAAAGTAATCTGCATTAGTGAGGACGTCAATACTGCAGCAGAATGAATTTGAAAAGTGCATGGATTTTCATACAAAATCGGCACTCCACCATACACTATAACAATGGGGTCCAGGATTTCACCATTCCCATTAAGAACTGGGGTGATATGAAAATAGAGAAACATGACCATAAAGAACTCTACTGGGTTGATCATCTTTACCCCACTGTCATTTATAGCTCTGTACGTAAGGTCTCTCTTAATATTTTGACCCTGCTGCCCCAGACTCCCTGGAAGAACAGGATGTATAGCCCTGCTTCTAGCATGGCTGGAGTGGGATAAACTCTGCTTAGAAAAAGGAAACAAGTGATCAAAAGACTGTGTGTCAAGAAAACTCTCAAAAGCTTAGAGAGCAGTCTATTTTAACACATATGTAGTTTTGCTTCAGCTTTCCTCATACATTCTGCCAGTTTTCTAATTCCAAGTTACCAGGTCCTAATTTGTTTCCTAAGAACTCTAAAGGGACTGTTCCAATCTGTACAGCATGCCAACAACATGCACATTTTAATTTGTGGGTTCTCTCCCACCAATTGATCTACCTGAACTTTTAACATAGTCAATTTTTGATCTAGCTAAGGAAACAGAAAAATATAATTTTTTGGCAGAAAAGGACCGGTTGGTCCATCCAGTCTGCTATATTTTCCCTGCCTGTTCTGACATCTCAGGTGCTAGTTGGTCACCAGCGCACCTACCACCTCTTTTTTCCTTACTTATTATTAATTCTGTGCTAAAACAAAATTCCACTGGAGCAATTTGCGTGGAAGCTGGCCTTACACTTCCACAAAAGTTTGGAAGCCTTTTTGATAATTTTCATGGAAATTCCTACTTAGAATGGCAGGATAAACGTATTAATTTCATATTAATGTATTAAACTGCTAAAGAAAATTCAGTAGAAATGATCACTGTCAGAGGTCAGTTCTGCGGAAATTCTTTCAGTAGTTTAAAAGATGAATCCACAATTCATGCATTCATTTACCAGTTCTGTGAGCCCCTGAACTGTGGAATGAATGTATGAATTGTGTATCACCTTCACTAGCCCCATGTTAATGTAATGTTCCCTTCCTGGTGTCTAGTGGCACCCCCACCCTCCAATTGCTGTCCCCCTACTAAATAAATGTTTTTCTGGTATCTAGCTAAATTCCCCAGCTTCTGATTGTCATTTTTCTATCAAATAAATGTTTCCCTGGTATCTAGTGGCAACTCCCACCTTCCAGTCATTCATTGATGTTTAACTCCCTGGCATCTAGTGGCCCCCACACCACCCAGACTGGGCTCATTATAGTAACCTGCCACCCCCTTCCATAGTCTTCAGTATCACTGTTGCACTGCCATGGGGAGCCCCTGGGGTCACCAGCACAGCCCTCCTCTTGCCACCTCGGCCAGCCACAGTATGCAATGACTGGGAGCATTACTTGATAGGGGCATGGTGATCAGAGGGTGGGGGGGTCTCTAGAGATCAGGGAAACTATTTTTTGTTAAGGGCTGGTGATAAGAGAGTGGAGGGTGCCACTAGACATCAGGGACACATTTATTTTGTAGGGACCAGTGATCAGAGGGTGGGGGTTGCCACTAGACACTAGGGAAACATTTGTTTGGTAGGGACCAGCAATCGTAGGGCGGAAGGTGCCACTAGACACCAGAGAAACATTTATTTGGTAGGGGGCCAGTGACTGGAGGTTGGGGGTGCCAACTGACACCAGGGAAATTTTTCTTCAATTTACTGGGGACTTTAGAGAACAGATCACTCACTGAACTGAGGAATTAATTGCAGATTAATGTTTTAGTTCTGCAGTTCAGTGAGAAAGTGTCATGGAATGAGGTGAAAATTCACCAAATACATTTGGAATATTTCCATTTGTGCCAAAGGAGGAAATTTGAGAAATTCTGTGAAGGTTATGAAATGTTTGAGGAAGTTCCGTTAAAGAGGAATTCACAACTTTCACCCAGCTCTGCTTATTACACCTGTATGCCTATCCCACGCATGTTTGAAGCTTCCCACTGTTTTCACCCCCAGCACCTCTTCTGGCTGCTTCTTCTACATGTCCACAACTCTTTCTGTGAAGAATGTAAGCCTGTAACTCAGTAGTTAGAGCACTTGGATGATATTCTGAGGGCCTGGGTTCAATTCCAAGTGCATCATATTATTTATAAGGCAGAAAAGATGGGCCAACCTGTCCTTGTCGGCCAACAAATTCTATGTTTCTAAGAAGTGTTTCCTCACATTCCTCTTTAACTCCCCCCTCCAGCTTGAATGTATGCAACTATGTTCTGATGCTTTTCCTCCTCTGAAAGAGACTCCCCATTGGCACTGTGTTCACCACTGTGAAGTAATTATAGGTGTCAGTAATGTCCCCTCTCACACTCCCACAGGGAGTACATGTCAAGATCCTACATCTTCTCCACATATGGCTTCTCATGCAACTCCAACACCATTCTGGTAGCCTTCTTCTGGACTGCTTCCACCCTGTCGATATCCTTTCAGAGGTATGGCTCCCAGAAATGGACATAGTACACTATGTAAGCAATAAAAAATGATGGTGTGTGCATTAAACAGTTCTAATACTTGACTAGGGGGTGTAGTGAGGCACAAGGCCACAGGTCGAGTGCATTCAGTCCCCTAGCCATGCATTAGAACTGTCTAATGCATCTCCCCAGAGTGACTTATTGTGCTTATGAAATGGGTCTGTGTATTCTACATGGGGTTTCTAGTTTTAACTGTACATTAGACACAAAATGCACAACTAACAACCATTCAGACCACTTAAAATCCTTTGCACATTTAATAAGTGAGGCCTCACTAGCGGGTAATAAAGTGGCAATGCCACCTCCCCTCCACCTGCTAGATATCCACCCCACACCATGCATCCCAGCATCCCACTAGCTTTGTCAACTGCCTTGTCACACTGCTCTTTCCCCTTGAGATCTTCAGATATGATTACCATGAAGTTGTTTCAATGCTTGGTGACTGTCAGTACTCCACTATGTTAAACACAGCTCCTGGGTTTCCCCATCCCAGGAACATGACTTTGCACTTTCCTGTTTTGAAACCCAACTGCAACAACCTAAATAACTCCTCTAGGTTTCCCAGATCTCATTGCATTTTCTCTACCCCTTCCTGATTGTCCAGTCTGTTTGCAGTTTTTTTGTGTCATCAGCAGAGACACAGCTTCCCCTTCCAGTTCCTCAGCAATGTCAATTATGAAGACATTGAAGAGGACCAGTTCTAGTACTGATCCTTTTGGCACCCCACTAGTCACTTTTTCATTCCCTGAGTGTCTTCCATGTACCACCACCTTCTGCCTCCTATCCGTGAAATTAATGGTACCCAGCTTACCACTGTCTTCCTAACCACAGGCTGCTTAGTTTCTTTATTATCCTTATGTGCTGCACAGTATTGAAGGCCTTGCTGAAGTCCAGATAGGCCACATCCACTGCCCTCCTATGATCCTTCTCCTCCTTTGTGGTCTGATCACCACACTATAGGGTTCAGTTTCATGCACCCCAAACAGACCTGTCCTTATGGAGATGGTCCAGTATCACCCTTTGCAGGGTTTAACCCCTGATGGTCTTATGGCAGTGCTGGATCTATTGGGGAGTTTGAATGTTAGCATGGACCCAGAGAATCTTTTGCTAGCCTATAATAAGGTGATAGACACTGCTCTGGACTCCATAGCTCCAGTTTGGGTTTGCCCCCTCACCCTTTGCCCTTGGTCCCCTTGGTTTAATGGGACCTTGAGGGAGTTGAGGAGAGTGGGAAGAAGGTTAGAACATTGCTGGCTGAAATAGGTCCTGAGTGATGACAAACTTAGATTAATGTCCCATTATAAGGACTATCAATCTGCAATATCCTGTAAGAAGGCAGAGTTCCTGTTCATGGAGATTGCAGCTGCATGAAATTGACAGACTTAGCTCTTCTGGGCTGTGGACAGGCTGAGCAATCCAGCCTGTCTTCAGAATCGGGGAGCCTTTTCACAGAAGATATGTGATGAGTTTGCTTGTTTTTCACAGATAAGGTTGGCACCATCAGGTCTGAGATTCACACAGTCCATTCAATTGGGCAGAGTGGAGATCGGTGTGAGATTACAAGCACCCAGTTTGTCTGATCAGACTTTGGCCAGTTGGCAATTGAGGATGTCATGAAGATGATCCGGGGTTTGCGGCCAAATTACTGTAGTTTGGACCCTAGTCCAACACACCTCCTGGTAGGGTGTGTGGAGGTGATTGGACCAGTCCTGGCTGAGATATTCATGTGGTCATTAGAGACTGGGGTGTTTCCAAACACCTTGAAGGAGACAGTGGTTCACCTTCTCTTGAAATAACCTCTCAACTCCGACTGTCTAGCAAACTACAGACCTGTCTCTAACCTGACCTTTGTGGGCAAGGTTATTGAGAAGGTAATCACTTCACAGTTCGAGGAGCATTTGACCACCCATGATATCTACAATCCTCTTTAGTCCAGTTTCAGGAAGAGGCATAGTACCAAGACAGCATTGGTTTGGGTACTTAATGATCTCATGATAGCGAGAGATTGGAGGAGCCATTCCATCTTGGTCCTCCTTGATGTATATGCAGCATTTGACACCGTAGACCATAGGGTATTGCTAGAGTACCTGTGGCTACTTTGTGTACTCTCCGGCACAGTCCTCAGATGGTTCCATTCTTTCTTCACAGGCAGGACACAAAGAGTGGAGTCTGAGGTGTTTTCTTCAGCTCCCCTTCCCCTGCCTTGTGGGGTGCCACAGGGGTATGTGCTTTCTCCCATGTTGTTTGTGGTGTATATGCTTTCTGTTGGGAGACATTATTAGGTGGTACAAATTGAGTTTTCACTGCAGTGCAGATGACACTTAAATGTACATGTCTTTTATGCCCGAACAAAATGATGCTGTTTCGGTCTTTAACAACTGCCTCGCTGAGATTCAGGACTGGTTGAGTGCCAACTGGCTTGGGCTAAATCCAGATAAGACTGAGGTGTTGGTTGTAGATTCAGGTCATCAAGAGGAGGGGTCTTGGTTGGGCAGTCATCCAGGCTTTGACTAGGAGGCAACCAGCTAGTGTTCTTTGACCGGGTGTGGAATCTAGGCGTTATGTTTGATAGCGAGCTGACACTTAAATCTCAGGTGTCAGCTGTTGTCAAAACCACTTTCTACCATCTGAGGAATATTGCCTGGATAAAACACCTGGTCCCATTAGATAATCTTCCGACACTGGTCCACACATTTGTGACCTCGCACCTTGATTACTGCAATGTCCTATACCTAGGGCTATGAGGGGTGGACCTTCACCGCCTACAGCTGGTGCAGAATGTGGCTACCAGGTTGATGACTGGCTTGTTGAGATCTTGTCACATCACACCTGTGCTCTGTGGCCTACATTGGCTGCTGGTACAGTGGAGGATCACCTTCAAGGTCTGGTTACTGACATATAAAGCCCTACATGTACTGGAACCACAGTACCTGCAAGATCTCCTTTGTCCCTACTGCCCCCTTCACCCACTCCATTTCACTGATGAGGGATTGCTAGAGATTCCCCAGATCAATTTGACAACCTCGGGAGGCAAATCATTTGCTTTTGCTGCTCCAACCCTGTGGAATTCTCTACCTCACCATATTAGAGATAGAGATGCAGCGAATTTAAAATCCTCCTACGAAGGGAACGCGAAGTGGCCACTTCATGTTGGCACTTTGCTATGCAGAGTGCCCCATAGGAAAGGCTCACTTCACCTTGTTATTGTTACTCTGCATTGTCATTCAACTTTAAACGTGAAGTAAGGTGGAGTGACAACAATATTGGCAGCACCCCACCCACACAGTCATCAGAATTAATGTGCATCCCCAAAGTGCTACTGTCTTGTGTCCAGAAAACTCCCCAGTGCTGACAAAGTGAAATGAGAGCATAACAAGAAATGCAGTCTCCCAGAATTAATGGTGCACTGCAAATGCACAGACAGATTAAGATTGTGCTGCGCACTCAAGGGATGCATACGAAAAGTCACAACAACACCTAACTAGTGCACACAATTCACAAATCCAAATCTGGAAAGGAATACATTTTGCTAGTTGGGGGATTAGTGCACAGCAGTAATAATCCACTACCAGTAAAGATACCACAAAGCAGTATAAAAATCTAATGCAGGTGTGGTGGATAGCAGGTTCACACTGCTGCAATTACTCTATGGCACAATAAAAGGTGTCTGATTTAATGGCACGCAGCACACACATACTCACACACATGTAACCCCCCTGTTACCTGGGGTTACTAGAATCCCAGTAAGACCTAGTGGGAGGCAGGGAAGGCAGCTTGTAAAACTCCAGTTAAATGGATTTCACATTGTCTCACTCTGTTCTCAGTCTCAGCTGAGACTGAGGGATGACTTCACCATAGAACTCTCGCAGCTGCATGAGCCACACTGGAGTGCTGCAGTTGGAAGTTAAGATAGAATGTTGGGAAGTTTTGAACAGAGTCTGTTTGCAGTCTTGAAGAGAGGAGCAGCACAGCAGTTTGAGTGCAGGCTCTCGGAGCCTTAAACTCTGTTTTAGAGCTACTGTAAGGGAGGTGTGTGTTTCTACTGAAAGAGGAACACAGTAAGCTGTTTGTGAAATGGTGGAGATCGCTGTTACTAGTCCATGTGCCCCATCCCTGAGGGGATGGGGGTAGAAAGGTTTGCCTGTCTTCAGGGGCAACCGTCCTGGTCCTGGCTAAGGAAGAAGCTGCCTTATTTCAAGTTGTGCTGCGGTACCAGAAGCTGTGGGAGAGAAATTCCTGTGAGGAATCACCTGTGGGGCACCTGCAACCAAAGGGTGAGTTCACTCTGACAGAGGGCCTATGTTTTCACCTGAACTGTTGAAGAGTGGGGATTGGACTACTTAATTTGTAGGAGGTCTAGTGTAATAGACATTACTGGTTAATTCAAGTAGGTTCAAGTCCAGCACAAAGAGTAAAGTAAAGTGGGGATTGGACTGCTTAATCAGTGGGAGGCCTAGAGCAATGGGCTAAGCCAAGTAAAAGTATGTTCAAGTCCAAGTCAATGGGAAAGCAAGACAAGTAGAGGAAATGTGACATACATTTAGCCTTAATCTACATTGCCAAGCTTTACAGAATGAGATGTTTAATGTCCAGAGAAATGGCCGGGTATGAATTGTGGAAGTGAGAGGTGGGAGACCCCCCATCAGCAGTAACCAAATTCACCTCTACGGATTTGCTCTGTGGCACCTTTACTTTCTCTCAGGTAATTGCCAGTGCCTGAGGAAAGTACCCAGATGTGGAATTAAAAGGAGAACTCCCTGATAGAGCTGAGGTGCTTGTAGGTGGTTTAGGGAGCCACCAGAAAAGGTTTCCATGACATATGGAAGGTATCCGAGTGGCCGGCAAGGGAGCAGAGCCAGGGGAAAACCCAGAATAGTGTACAGGTTTAGGCTGTGTACTCAAAACAGCTTGCAAGTCTGGGCTGTGTGCCCGGTGGGTCCAGAGCCTGAGGGCTGAAGTGTTGAAGGAGTGTTCATGATTCTTTTAACCTGCATTACCAGAAGTGTAGCCCCGTGGGGTCCGTCGATGCTTTGTTTGTTCTGCTTGGATGTAAATAAAAGCCACACTTTAGAATCCCGTTTCCTGGTATTGGACATTACAGTTATTGCTTCCTGTGTTCGGAGTTACTTGGGTGCCCCTGTGCAGAGTAGCCAAACCTAGCCCTTGTGCCGAGTAACCTATTCCTCTCCGAATCCTGTCCCCACCTGGTACTGCTGTCAGATTTAAACAACATACCACCTGTCGTTTGCAAAAAGCCAGGGGTGGGAGGATTATAAAATGGAGGCACAGCTTTGGATTTTAAATTTAGGGAGGAAAGGTGCTCGGGCAAAGGGCTAGCGTTTCGGTTATTTGGCAGTGGGTAGCCCAAAAAAGCTGAAGCAAGGTTAACTAGTGTGTCGCTGTGTGCTGTTGTCCATGTGCTGCTGTTAAATGCCAACTGTTTACCAAGGAGCAGTAAAGCCTGAGAGAGTATGCCCTTGTCCTGCATCAAAAATTTACAGCATTTTGCCAGCTTTTAAAAACTATTGTGACAAAGAAAAGTGTGGAAGACTAGGGATAGCAACAGGAAAATTGTGCCCTGTATGTTGGGAATGCTTTCTAGTGAATGGAGAGACTTGCTGTATGAATGGCCATAATAAATAGTTGAAATGGGCTCCCACCATGGAGCCAGTTCATAAAAAATAAAAGTGGTTTTGCAGTTTATATTTGCCTGCTAGAGGATCGCCATGAGGAGAAGAGCACTCGCGAGGGAAAGAGGCTCATTTGCATGGTGTCACGTGATTGGTGAGACTGCAATCAATCCCGCCCCCAAGCCAGCTCTACAGTGACTGCCCAGCATTTGAGAGGGATTGTGAGTGGAGTGCATGTACTGGCTTATCAGAGGAGCGTCGCGGTGAGTGAAAGCTCTGTAAAAGTTTAACAACTCAGACTTTTCTATCTAAAATCGGGCTCAACCCACATCTCGATTAACTGGATTGTGAGTGTGGTGTTCAGAGGGACGATCGGCAGGACTGTCAACCTACTTCTGTCCAGAGGCCTCCAAGACTGGCTGCAGGCCATTTTCCATCACAGCAAACAGCTACTGATAACAGTGAGTACCAACTGAAATAATTGCTCAAACAAGTGATTTTTGCCAAAAGCCAGCTGAATCTGTGTGCAACAGTGTAGTTGCTTTGCAAACAAAGACTGTGTTAAATTTTTACCAGCAAAAGCAAGCCTGTTAAGCTATTGACTGTGAGCATAGTTATGGGTTCAGTGTCAGTGTAAAGTTTCAAAGCCATGAGAGAGACTGTGAGTTGTATCAATTTATACAGCACTAGTTACAGGCAATCCTGTGCTTGAAATAACTGAGGCTTTAAGGGACTGTGAGCTAGAGCAATGTTTTCAGCAAGTGAAAAGCCCATGGTAAATCATATAAATGTGCTAGAAAAAAGAACAGTGCAAGTTTGTGCAGTTTTGAGCAAAGTTATCAGTAGAATGTGTAAATTGGATGCTCAGTGGCTTGACCCAATTTCAGAATGTTGATGCACAGGAGTGCTGCCGCCGCCATTACAGGGTGGGGTAATAATGTAAACACAGCAGCAGAGGAGCCATTTTGAAAGTGAAAGAAAGTGTTCAGTGATTCTCTGCAGTCATGGCCTCAGGACCACCCTCTACCCGGATCATGCCCGGGCTGTGGTAGCAGCAGAAGCAAACAAGTTAAGGGACATTGAGAGGTGTTACTATGGAGGACAACTGCCTCCTCATGTGGCAATTCCTGGATACCCAGTGCAAGTGTGCTTAATATGCTTAAATGCTGGAAGGGACGTCTTCATGGTACCTCACTGTTCGGGGTGCTTAGAGAAATACGGCTTGTTTAAAGCACTCAAGATTCGTTTGGTTCCCACATGGACAAAAGTTCAAGAATCTGCAGTTGGCAGCACACAGCACCAGGTGGAACCTGTTGGAGAAGGCCCCTCTGGGGACTGTGACACAAAGCTAGAGGGTGCAGATTTGCAGACAGAACAATATGCTGATGTTTCAGATGCTGGATCGCAGAGAGACAATTCAGGCAGAGCATCAGTAGACCCTTGGAGAGAGGGGCCTAGCCCAAGTCTCATAGGAGAAGATGAGTTGAGGGAGGCCTTTGAATGGGAGGTATCAAACTCCACGACCAGTGAAGAATGGATAGTCTCAGGAGTGAGGATGATGGTTCACTCCTGGGCGCAGATTCTCAGTGAGGAAGAAGAAGAGGGGGAACCTTTGTGGCCTTGTGAAAAAGGAATGGGTACACATCCTCAAGCTCTTGCCTCAAAGGAATGTATGGATGAGAGTGGTGATGCCACTGCCCTGGCTGTGCAAGAAGAAGAAGCCAGGGATCCATTTTTTTTTTGTCTCGTTGAGAATGTGTAGCTGGCAGAACCAGGACTGGCCACCCCCAAGTCAGACCAGTAGTCTCAGGTTGACCAAAGCTCGTAAAGAGGAGAGACTGGTTTGTAGCAAGGTGAATGAAATCTATGGGGTGTCCTTTCCTACCTTTCCTCAGAGAGTCTGGCAAGAGATTGAGAACAGCAGAAAATCCTGGATTTGGGCCGAAGCAATGAAATGTGTGCATCCTGGTGCAAACAAGCATGTCAGGAACAGAATGTTTCATGAAAAATACAGCCAGTGGAAAAAAGGCAGGACACTGTTAATGGACACTGTTCGAATAGTGGATGGAGAGGGACATGAAACCTTTCACAGTGTGAATTATGTGCACGGGGTAATAATTCAAGCTCCTGACCCGCTGTACTATTGGCCGCAATGCAAAGACTTCCCTGCAAATGTGCCCATGCCTACCAACTGGAAAGCAGAGCAGTGGTAGTCAGTGCTGCCATTCCAGCCATTGCAGTGCCTTTGTTATTCCACCAGTATGGACGTCCAGGACTCAGGTGCCCCACATTCATCAGTTCTACAGTGTACTGACTTTCCAGATTCCATTGACTGGCCCACCAGATGACTTCAGATCCAGAGAGGACACCAGACCAGCTGCATCCTGATTCATCGCTTGGTATCTGGATGACATCAGACCAGCTGTTTTCCTTTTTGTTCCTGTTCCAAGGTTCCATCTCCAGGGATGACATCAATCCAGCAGTTTCCAGATGTACCCTCCTATCGTTCCCAGAAGATGTCCGCCCAGCTGAATCGGAAGAGTGCTGCCAGGGAGAGTCTTCAGCCAAGGACCAGGTCGGTGTGTTGTTCATTCTACAAGGGGCTGGTAAGTCCAAACTTTTCTATTCTTATGACATTGCAGTACACACCCTACACTAGCAGACTCCAGATGTTTGAACTGTCCTCAAAAGACTCTCCCCTTTGGGACTTTGGCCTGCTAGAACTGTGCTTCACCGGGCTCCGGCCCAGGAGAGACTCTTTAATGGACTAGCCTTCGGGCACTGTGGTCACTAGATGGGACTTTTAGGGCACTCCATCCCCCAAACGTGTATTGTAAATAATGTCATTGTTTTCTACTGTTTTCTAATGTTTATACTGTTTTTCTACCTTTTCTTAAAAAAATATATATTTTTGGCATTCTCCAGTGCTTTGATGGTAGGGGTTTAGATAGACTGCGTATGCAGATTAGGAGTGTGTGTTGTCTTTCTTTTTCTTGCAGGTGTTCCTGAAGAAGATAGAAGAGAAGACAAGAAGAGGAGGAGGGACTCATCAGAGTTCCTCACTAGTACTTTAGTGTGTAGAGTTTAAAGTACTGTTGTTGTTACTGTGTGTAACCCTTTTTCTTCCACAGGTATGGTTGTGGGGAAATGTGGGAGTAATGTATGGTTGGTATTAGCTCCTGGTGTGTGGTTGCATGGTGCCCAAGGTTGGGGAAGTCTCCTGTTTGTTTTCTTTTGGGATTTGAGTTAGAGGCAGACAGATTTTCCCAAGAGGGCTAGTGGGGATAGACAGGCTGTGGTCCTGAACGGCTGTAGGAACTGCAGTGCTGATCTATTAGGGCTATGCTCTGGATAGTTCTACCAGAGCCAGTAGGCACCCATAGTTAGTGGGTATAATAGAAGCTGATATGTCAACCAAAGGCCTCTAGACCCTTAGTGTTGCCTGCCTGTGCTAGCACATGGTAGGAGGGGGCCTGATCACCCCCCTCCACAGGTAGCACATAGGGTGAGATGGCCTAAGCCGGGTAAATAATGATTGTGGACAGTCATTTTCCTGGCCCAGGGTGAGTGTAACTCCCTGTTACCCGGGGTTACTAGAATCCCATTAAGACCTAGTGGTAGGCAGGGAAGGCAGCTTAAGAAACTCCAGTTAAATGGATTTCACATTGTCTCACTCTGTTCTCAGTCTCAGCTGAGACTGAGGGATGACACCACCATAGAACTCTCGCAGCTCCATGAGCCACACTGGAGTGCTGCAGTTGGAAGTTAAGATAGAATGTTGGGGATTTTTGAATAGAGTCTGTTTGCAGTCTTGAAGAGAGGAGCAGCACAGCAGTCTGAGTACAGGCTCTCAGAGCCTTAAGCTCTGTTTTAGAGCTACTGTAAGGGAGGTGTGTGTTTCCACCGAAAGAGGAACACAGTATGCTGTTTGTTAAGTGGTGGAGACTGCTGTTACTGGTCCATGTGCCCCATCCCTGAGGGGATGGGGTAGAAAGGCTTGCCTGTCTTCCAGGGGCAACTCTCCTGGTTCCGGCTAAGGAAGAAGCTGCCTTATTTCAAGTTGTGCTGTGGCACCAGAAGCTGTGGGAGAGAAATTCCTGTGAGAAATCGCCTGTGGGACACCTGCAACCAAAGGGTGAGTTTGCCCTGACAGAGGGCCTATGTTTTCACCTGAACTGTTGAAGCATGGGGATTGGACTACTTAATTTGTAGGAGGTCTAGTGTAATAGACATTGCCAGTTAATTCAAGTAGGTTCAAGTCCAGCACAAAGAGTAAAGTAAAGTGGGGACTGGACTGCTTAATCAGTGGGAGGCCTAGAGCAATGGGATAAGCCAAGTAAAAGTATGTTCAAGTCCAGCACAATGAGAAAGCAAGACAAGCAGAGGAAATGTGACATACATTTAGCCTTAATCTACATTGCCAAGCTTTACAGAATGAGATGTTTAATGTCCAGAGAAATGGCTGGTATGAATTGTGGAAGTGAGAGGTGGGAGTCCCCCCCATCAGTAGTAACCAAATTCACTTCTACGGATTTGCTCTGTGGCACCTTTACTTTCTCTCAGGTACTTGGCCAGTGCCTGAGGAAAGTACCCAGATGTGGGATTAAAAGGAGAACTCCCTGATAGAGCTGAGGTGCTTGTAGGTGGTTTTGGGAGCCACTAGAAAAGGTTTCCATGACATATGGAAGGTATCCGAGTGGCCAGCAAGGGAGCAGAGCCGAGGAAAACCTAGAATAGTGTACAAGTTCGGGCTGTGTACCCAAAGCAGTGTGCAAGTCTGGGCTGTGTGCCCGGTGGGTTCAGAGCCTGAGTGCTGAAGTGTTGAAGGAGTGTTCATGATTCTTTTAATCTGCATTACCAGAAGTGTAGCCCCGTGGGGGTCCATCTATGCTTTGTTTGTTCTGCTTGGATGTAAGTAAAAGCCACACTTTAGAATCCCATTTCCTGGTATTGGACATTACAGTTATTGCTTCCTGTGTTCGGAGTTACTTGGGTGCCCCTGTGCAGAGTAGCCAAACCTAGCCCTTGTGTCGAGTAATCTATTCCTCTCCAAACCCAGTCCCCACCTGGTACTGCTGTCAGATTTAAACAACATACCACCTGTCGTTTGCAAAAAGACAGGGGTGGGGGGCTTACACACACACTACAAGTAATGCGTAACAAATTGCAAACCTTTAGTAATATAACCAAATGTTTTAAACAGACAAATTATACACTGCTGCACCACAACAATCAGCAAAAAATGTCAAGAATTACTGAAAATATTATTGTGTGTATATTAATACAGTTATACAAGAAAAATATAACCAAAACAGAAAGACTGCCTTTTTCTCCCAGTTAATGTACTGTACCTACACCACAAATACGCCTTTCCCCCAAAGTACACTTCACAGTACACAGACTGATTGTTCTAAATTAACATTCAAAATCTACACGCAACAATAATCACTCAATGATATGAGCACAGAAGGGTTTGCTACCATTGATGTAGTAAATTTTGGGCAAAAAAATGACTCAAAAGACATTTTAAACAGCTTTTAGATGTTTTGAATCGCAGAGCTCTGAGAGCAAACTGTCTCCAGCTGCCACTACACACACACTACACAGGCCAGCACTGAGGCTGTGCAGAATAATCTAGAGCCCATGTGACCTGAAATCCCATGAATCAATGCAGAATTTCATTTGGAGCTCAATTACAAGGTGAAGTGAGGTGGATTACATTGATTTCAATGTATTTCTCCTTAAAATTGGTGGAGAAGTGGTTTGGGGAAGGTGGAATAATGCAAAGTCATTGGTTTCAATGGACATCATATTCCTCATTATGAAGCAAAGTACTTCGCTTCACATTGTGGAGTACTCCATGGGTTCCACGTTGCCCCATGAATCACTTTGTGGAGCAAATTGGGTCCACTTCGCCCACCACTGCTTATAGTACTGTAACTCACATGCTGTACAGGAAGGAACACAAATGCCTATGGCTGTACTTCCCTGATGAGCTGCAGCACAAAACTCCTTGGGACTCCAACTTAAAAACACTTATTAATGAGTACAATGGTGGGGTGGTGAAGCCTGGAGAGATACTACAAAACAGGCTTACAATATATCTAAGTAACTAGAAAAAAAATTAATGTTGTGAATCGTGACGTGATTGTGAATCATGATTTGTTACTGCATTTGTGACCGTGATAATGAAGAACGTGATTCAGTGTTGATGGTGTGAGATAACCAATATGAAACTGTATTGGCAACGTGAATGCCTACGTCTGTACTTCCCCGATGAGCTGTAGCTTAAAACTCCCAGACTTAAAAACACGTATCAATGAGTACAATGGTGGGGTGGTGAAACCTGGAGAGATACTACAAAACAGGCTTACAATACATCCAAGTAACTAGTAAAAAAATGAATGTTGTGATTCATGACGTGATCGTGAATCATAATTTATGACTGCATTTGTGACCATGATGAAGAACGTGATTTGTATCACGAGTGACTCGTGATGATGGTCCTAACTTAAAAACACATATTAATGAGTACAATGTTCATGCAGAATTATGCACCACTCCTGCCCAGTATTCTGAAAGGACCCCAAAGAAACAACTGTGACTTAAGTTACAGATGGAGACTGGCCCTAAAGAGATGCAAATGCACAGACAGATTAAGATTGCGCTGTGCACTGAAGAGATGCAGAGACAAAGGCACAACACCTAACCAGTGCTCACCATCAGAAATTCAAATCTGGAAAAGAATACCTTTGCCGGTTGGGGAGGGCCGGGGGGGCAGTGTACTGCACTTCTGCAGTAACAGTCACTAGTACTAGTACCAGTAATGATACCACAAAGAAATACAAAAATCACACAGCTGCAGTGGATAACAGGTTCACATTGCTGAAATTACTAAATGGCACAAAAAAAGGTGTCTGATTTGATGACACGTGTCACAAACATACTCACACACACACACACCAAGTAATGCATAGCAAATTGAAAACGTCAGTACTATAAGCACATATTTTAAACAAACTGAAATTATGCACTGATGCACCACAACAATCAGAAAAAAAATGGCAAGAAATATTGAAAATATTACTGTGTGTACATTAACACAGTTATAAGAAAAATATCACCAAAACAGAAAGAACTGTCTTTTTCTCCAAATTAATCTACCTACTCCACAGATACGCCCCTCCCCCAAAGCACACTTATAATGTATCTCAGTACACAGACTGAATGTTGTACATTAGCATTCAAAATCTAAACACAAACAAGAAACACTCAATGATATGAGCAAAGGAGGGTTTCCTACAATCGATGAACTAAAGTTTCAGCAAAAAAAAGACTCAAAAAGGCTTTTTTAACAGCTTTTATAAGGTTTGAATCACAGAGAGCTCTCAGAACAGACTGTCTCCTTCAGCTTCCTACACACACTACCCCAAACTGAGGCTGTGCAGAACAATCTAGAGCCCATGTGACCTGAAATCTCACAAATCACTGCAAAATTCACCTTTGGAGCTTAAAAAGAAGTTGAAGTGAGGCGAACTACATTGTTTTCAATGTACTTCGCCTTAAGAATTGGTGAAGTAATGGTTTGGGAAGGTGGAGTAATGCAAAGTCACCGTTTTCAATGGACTTCGCATTACCCATTATAACGCGAAGTACTCCACTTCGCATTGCAGAGCATTCTGTGAATTCAACTTCACTCCACAAATCACTTCATGGACCAAATTGGGGAGACTTCACCCATCTCTAATTAGAGAGTGCTCATCTGTTTAGGCCTTTGAAGCTGCCCTGAAATCTTATTATTTAATTTAGCTTTTCTGAATACCTAAAGTTCAGCTTTTTTATTCTCTGTTTTTATTGCTGTAGTTGACTGATAATTGTTTTTATGATATTTGTATAATGCTATGATCTCTTGGAATATCATTTCATAAATAAAGAATTGCTGCTTGCTTGCTTTGTCACCCAGTCAAAGAAGTCTGTGAGATTTGTTTGTAATGAACTTCCCCTGTGAAACTATGCTGCAGGGAATCCTGCAGCTCATATGCCTCCAGATATTCCATCAGCCTATTCTTCAGCTGAGTCTCCATTAATTTCCCCACCACTGGCTGGCCCAGTGGCGCTGAAGGTTGAAGCACTGGACGACACACGTCTTGCCATGCTGACTGTGCGGGGTTGGGAGTGTCCTCGGGTGTCGGAGGGTCAGCTGGGAGGAGGAGGATTGAGCATCCCAGGGACTGCTATCCTCCTCCGGGGAGGGTGGTTTGGGGGAACCATGGCTTTGCTGGCTCCTGGTGGTGGCTGGAGGTTGGTGCACATGGCAGTCTGCAGTGGGAATGGCACAGACAGCGTCGGGAGTACAGTGAAACATAGAAACACAGACACATAGACTTTGATGGCAGATAAGGACAGCTTGGCCCATCTAGTCTGCCCATTTCCCTACCTACAGGATAGGCTGCAGATCCTAGTTAACCAACAGCCTATTTCTTCCTAACCCCCACAAGAATTGCCTTATGTCTGTCCCATGCATTCTTGAATTCTCCCACAGTTTTAGACCCCACAACCTCCTCAGGAAGGCTGTTCCATGCATCCACTACCCTCTCTGTGAAATAATACTTCCTCACATTGCCCCTGAACCGCCCCCTCATCTTTAAATTGTGTCCCCTTGTTCTTGCATGTCTCTTTTTCTGAAAGATGCTACCCTCTTGGACTTTGTTGATTCCACTGAGGTACTTAAAAGTTTCTATCATGTCCCCTCTCTCCCTTCTTTCCTCAAGGGTATACATATTAAGCTCCTTTAGTCTCTCCTCATATGGCTTCTCTTGCAGACCCTGCACCATTTTAGTTGCCCTCCTCTGGACTGCCTCTATCCTGTCTATGTCCTTGCGGAGATGGGGTCTCCAGAACTGGACGCAGTACTCCAGATGGGGTCTCACCAACTGTCTGTACAGAGGGATAACAACTTCCTGTTTTCTGCTGCTGATGCCTCTCCCTATGCATCCCAGTATACCCCAGTCCTCCCTACTGCCTTCTCACATTGCTTGCTAACCTTAAGGTCATCTGATATGATTACCCCCAGGTCCCTTTCCTTTTTTGTTGTTGTTACTACCTCCCCCCAATGTGTATTCTTCCCCTGGGTTCCTGTTTCCCAGGTGCATGATTTTGCACTTCTTTGCATGGAATCCTAGCTGCCATACTTCTGACCATTCCTCCAACATTACCAAGTCCCTTCTCATCCTTTCCACGCCTCCTTGTGTATCAACACTGTTGCAGATCTTTGTATCATCTGCAAAGAGGCATACTTTTCCTTTCAGTCCCTCTGCAATGTCACTTATGAAGACATTAAAAAGGACTGGACCCAATACTGAACCCTGCGGTACCCCACTAGTAACCCCTCTTTCTTCAGAGTGGACTCCATTTACAATTACCTTCTGTGTCCTGTTGTCCAGCCAATGTTTTACTAGGCTACCACCCTGGGACCCACTCCCAGGCTGGTTAATTTGACTATTAATCTTTGTGTGGGACTGTGTCGAATGCCTTGCTAAAGTCTAGGTAGGCCATGTCCACAGCCCCTCCCATGTCTACTACTTTGGTCACCCAGTCAAAGAAATCATTTAGATTCGTCTGACATGACCTTCCCGCTGTGAACCCATGCTGTCTTGGGTCCTGTGCCCCACTGGCCTCTAGGTACTCAACTATTCTTTCCTTCAGAAGTGACCATCACTTTCCCTACCACAGAGGTCAAACTGACAGGTCTGTAGTTTCCTGCCTCTGTCTTGGTCCCACTTTTGTTAATTGGAATCACATCCACCTTCCTCCAGTCCTCGGGTACCACACCATCCTCCCATGATTTATTAAAAAGAGTAGCCAGTGGTTTCACTAGTTCCCCCCTTAATTCTTTTAGAATTCTGTGGTGAATTCCATCAGGACCCATGCTTTGTCCACCTTCAGTTTTAGGAGTTCTTGCAGAACCCTTTCTTCTGTGAAAGGACTGGGATTGACCCCCCTATCAAGAGTGCTTCTGTTAATTGGATTAGGCACTTCCCCCTCCTCTTTTGTGAATACAGAGCAGAAATATTAGTTTAGTATCCCTGCTTTTTCACTGTCCCCCTCTGCCCACCCACCATTCATTCTATTCAGCCTCACTATCCCTTCCTTTGTCTTTCTACGCTCGCTGATGTACCTATAAAAGGTTTTATCCCCCTTCTTAACCGAGTTGGCTATCTTTTCCTCAGTTTGGGCCTTTGCTATTCTGACTTCCTTCCCTGCTTCCTTCTGCCTTAACTGGTACAGCTCTCTGTCCTGCTCCTTCTGTGTTTCCTTATACTTCCAGAATGATATCTTTTTCTTCCTGACTTTCACAGCCACCTCTTTTGAGAACCATAGTGGCTTTTTATTTCATTTTGATTTGTTTATTTGATTCACACAGGCTTGTTGCCTCTGTGATGGCAGTTTTGATTATTCCCATTGTTGCTCCATACCTCCTTCTAGCCTGTTTGCTAATGCTTTTCTGAGGCACTCTCCCATCTTGCCAAAGTCAGCCCTCCTGAAGTCCAGTACCCTCACTTTTGAATGGCTTGACTCTGTAGCTGAGTTTAACGTGAACCACACTGTTTGATGGCCACTTGTTCCCAGATGGAAACCCACTTCTAGATCTGAGATCCTCTCACTGCCCCATTTGAGAGTACGAGGTCTAAGACTGCTCCCTCATGAGTGGGTTCCGAAACTAGCTGTCTGAGGCCTGCCACCTGTAGGGCATCAAGAATGGCCCTGCTCTTGGATGTGGCTGCAGCAAATGTGCTCCAGTTAACATCTGGCATATTCAGGTCTCCCATCAACAGTATCTCCCTTTTCTCTGCCATTCTAAGAATGCCTTCTATCATATCCCTGTCCATTCCCTCCCCCTGACACGGGGGTCTGTACACAACCCCTGTGCAGATTGTGGTGCCCTTTCCAGTCTCCAAGGTGACCCACAGTGCCTCCTCTCCTCCCTGTTTACTCTTTTGTTCAGTTGCTTTTATCCCTTCCTTTACATAGAGAGCTACTCCTCCCCCTCGTCTCCCCTGCCTGTCTCTCCTGTAGGTTATGTACCCTGGTATGTTAACATCCCAGTTATGGTTCTCTGTGTGCCATGTTTCTGTGACTGCTACAATATCCAGGCATCCCTCTTCCATCAAGGTCACCTGCTCAGGGAGCTTGTTGCCCAGACTATGGGCATTGGTACTCATTACCAGTGCACGGAAGTGTGCATGGCAGGGTCCTTGACACCATAGCATGCCTGTGCCATAGGGTGGGGAAAAAACAAAATTCTCCAGCAGCTTGAAGGTCGACTCCGATGGCACCATCATGGATATGCTCAATTTAGTGCCCCACAAGCCCAACCACCATGGTCTCCACAGTGGTGAGGTACGTACCTGCTGTGACTTGACCTGTGGTGGCTGGAGAGTGTGGGGGTTCAATCTCTGGCTGTGGCCAGGGTGGGGGACCATGAGGGCTGGCTGGAATGGGAACCACAGGTTAAAACCTACCAGCTTAGGAAGTAGAAAAATACCAGAAAGAAATAAAAGGAAAAAAAAATTCCCTGCCATTGATGTGACACTGACTGGTCTCAACCTGTAGTTGCTAGCCTCATCCCTGCTGCTATTCTTCTACAGAGGGACCACATTGGCCCTCTTCCAGTCCTATGGAACTACGCTCATCTCCAATGAGGTACTGAATATTATTTCCAGAGGGGCAGCTAGCACCATACTCAGTTCATTCAGAATCCTCTGGTGACTCCTGTCCAGTCCCATCACCTTGTTCTCTTTTAGGGCTTCCAATACTTTCCGGACACACTCCTCCAAAAAAATTTACTTGTGTCTACTCCCCCTATGCCTGCTGATACTTTTTGGTTTGCCCCCCCCCACTGTGAAGACTGAGCAGAAGTACTCATTTAACATGTTAGCTTTTACCTTATCTTCTTCTGCACAGTCACCCTGCCCTCCTAAGTCTCACTATCTGACCCCTTGCTTTCCTCTTTTCTTTCATGTACAGTACCTGAAGAAAGTCTTATCCCCTTTTTTGACCCACTTGTCAATCATCTCTTCTTTCTGTGCCATAGCTGTCCTCATCCTCCTTCCTGCCTCCCTTTGCTTCTCTAGATCTACCTCCCTGTTCACCTCCATCTGCATCTCCTTGCACTTCCTAAATGCTGTTTTTTTTTCCTATCTCACTACCTTAGCCACCTCTTTTGAGAGCCATAGGGGTCTCTTCCTCCTTCTTCCCTTGCTTATTCCTTCAAACAGCATGACATTGCGTTAGTTATTCCCTCTTTGATCTTTTTCTATTAGGTCTCCACTGCCCTCAGACACCAGCCTTGAAGGTAGTTACTGAGGCAGTCACCCATTTCAACATCTGCCCTCCTGAAGTCAAGAACACTTGTCTTAGTGTGTTTTTTTTTCTCTTGCTCAGTCTATATGCCAAACCACACATGCAGTTGTCACTTGTACCAGGAAACTACCCAATATGTCTGTGATGCAGTTCCTGTTTATAAATACTATTCACAGTACTGCTCTGTATCTAGTGGGTTTCATAACAAGCTGCCTGAGAAATGCCCCCTGTAGGGAATTGAGTATGGCCCTGCTTCTTGTTGTAGCTGTGACTAGAATGTTCCAGTCTACATCAGGCAGATTAAAATCCCCCATAATCAATACTTCCCACTTATTTGCCAGTCTCTCTATGGCCTCTCCTAAAACTTTGTCTAACTCCTTCCCCAGTGTTGGAAATCTGTACACCATCACCTTTTCGATAAAGGCCCTGGACCCTGTCTCTGAGATTACCCATAGTGCCTTCGGCCCTTCCTTATCTTTCTGGTGTCACTGTATCTTTGTGGCTTTAAAAAAAGAAACTATTTTTATTAAAATCAAATGTTACAAGGCATATATTACATATTCCCCTTTTCCATGTTTAAAAATGTGTCCATGATGTGAATGTCTTATTAGTCCCTCTCAAGTACTCGTCTAAGAACAAATATTCAACAATTAATACTTGTAACTTTAAATTAAGAAACTGCAAGCAAAATATTGTTGCAGCTTTGCAGTTCTGTTTTCATTGAAGTTCATTAAATTGCTGATGTATAGTTCACCATTAGTCCAATTTTAAAGAAGTCTCTGTAAGGAACTGATTTTGTATTATAAAAGACAGCAAGATTGAAACACATAAGAGCTAATCTATATGAATGGATCCCGGTGTTTCTTTCATTCTTTGGTATCAGGATTTCTTCAATGAATACAGTGCACATAAAGTTTTGTCCCCCTAGTCAACTGTTTTACTGAACTTTAATGTAATTCATTCCTGCTTTTCTTCCATTTGGCAAGCTATGTATTGATTCCAGGACTGCCACATTTCTAAGACTTTAGGGTACCCAAGTTGCAGGGATGCTGCGACTGATTCCATAGTTTCAGATTCTGTCATCTTACTCTTCCATATCTCAGACACTGGAAAGAGAGGAGACAGCAATTTAGGACAATGCATTTTAAAGCCACCACCACTGATATTTTCCCTAATTGAATCTGTTTTTTTATGGGGGGTCCCTTTAACAGGTCAGGAAAAGGCAGTATCAAGTAGGAAAAGGTGAATGGGAGTTGCCCTGCAAGAACCTCCTGCATAGTTTTGTGGATGTCCCTCCACATTTGTCTAATCACCGGCAGTTCCAAAATATATGGACAGAGAGGACACACAAGAGGGGGTCACAGAAATGATCACCGATCTAAAAATAACTGGAGGAATGGTCAAAAACAGTGGCAGTTGAAATTCAGCATCAAGAAGTGCAAAGTTATGCACCTCTGGAGGAAGAACCTAGGCTGGAAATATACCCTGGGGGGAACAGCTGACTGAAACTAAGGTACAGAGGAATCTGGGGGTACTCGTATCTGATAATTTAAAGATAATCAGGCAGTGCGAGAAAGTGGTGCAAAAAGCTAGCATCATTCTCAGATGCATAAGAAGGGGTATCACAAGTAGGAAAAGCGTAGTGATATTCCTGCTGTACAGGTTCTTGGTGAGGCCTCACCGGGAGTACTGCATCCAGTTCTGGAGACTGCACCTCAAGAAGGAAAAGAATTGCCTGGAAACCATGCAGAAGAGAGCTATGAAGATGATGCATGGACTAAAGGAAGAACCGTATGAATTGAGATTAAACCATCTTAGAATATACTCACTAGAGAGGAGAAGGGACAGGGGAGGTATGATAGATACATTTAAATACCTCAAAAGTATCAGCTCAGTACAAACACAGGACCTCTTTAGGAAAAACATGAATACACGGACAAGGGGGTACAACATGTGTCTGAAGGGAGGTAATTTCAAATCAAAGAACAGAAATTTTTCTTCACAGAAAGGGTGGTGGAGCCCTGGAACAGTCTGCCCCCAGAGGTTGTGGCAGCAACGACAGTTGAGGAGTTCAAGCTAGCATGGGGTAGGCACTTTGGAAACCTATGGCTGTAAAGAAACTGGGAGGGGGTAGCTTTCATGGGCAGACTAGATCGCTTGCAACATCCCCTTCTGCAGGCACTTTCTTATGTTCTTATGGAAATGTGTTCCCATCACCCCACACTGCCTTCAGCAGGAGTCTGTACTCATGGCATTAAAGTGTTTAGTCATTGTTGATGTCCTGAAAAAGTCTCACCTGCACCTTCTGGTTAAATTCCTTCCAGGTGGGGAGGCAATTACAGCCCATCCCCAGCTCAGTCTGCATTCCCATTGTTTAGACAGTACTATTGTCCTAGATTCCATCTCCCACTTTGCTCTTGTACTTTCTAGGGGACTCTTTGGATTTATTAATAGATTATACAGGTCTGATATTGATTTTAGCTTGTGTGGTTACTGTGATGAGCCAACTCAAGTATTGTTTCAGGTCTGACTGTGATCTCTTGAGCTGGGTTATTATTTAACACCATTATATAATGTTGAACCTATAAGAATCTGTAGCAATCCTCACGACATAGCTGAAATTGATTCTGTAGTTCCTGGAATGAGAGGTAGTGCTGATCTGTGAGTAGTTATTCAAAGTGAGTGAGCTATCTCAGTTCCGAATATGAAAAGCCTGATCTATTTAAGAAGGGAAAAACTGGTATGATGTCTAATTAAGGAGAG
Organism: Neoceratodus forsteri; assembly: GCA_016271365.2. Taxonomy (NCBI): domain Eukaryota; kingdom Metazoa; phylum Chordata; order Ceratodontiformes; family Ceratodontidae; genus Neoceratodus; species Neoceratodus forsteri. The sequence continues at coordinate 386,792,909 of CM057455.1, read as the reverse complement.
AGGACCTAATTGATTTGGAGGGATTGTAATTTTCATGAGCCACATCAAACGGAACAGGTTATACCCTTAGGTATAACTCCTGAAGGGATGAGTTAGGGAGTCAGTATCCTCAACAGCATAGCACCCCAAGTCTATTCTTTGTTTTGTCCAAGTGCTCAGAAATGCACCCTGCGCTTCTAGGCAGTAACTCCTCAAGACCCCCCCCCCCCACACACACACACACTCTTTAGATTGATGAAGAAGGTTTTGAGCTGTCTTCGGGAGTTTCAGCAGCCTCAAAAATCTGGATAACTTTTTCAAGAGGGTATTCCAATTGACAATTGAGATCTGAAAGGGGACAGTCTGGAATAAAAATTAATATAATTCAAGAATTGTCATTTTTATGACCTGCACCCTTGCAAGCATGGTAAAGGGGAGCAATTTCCATCTGGCAATATCTTGCTTGATGTTGTCAAAGAGTTTTTTTTTTGTAATTGTAAATAATTTGGTGGTGTGTGCAGACATCCTGATACCCAAATAATGAAATGTGTTGCATTGTGCCCAAGAAAAGAGGACATTTTGTTTGAAGCTGGGGGAGGGTTTACCACTGAGGAGCATATCCTCAAACGTAGTTTGATTTATTTTATTACCCATTAGCTTGCCAAAGTCAGATAACGTATTCAGGAAGTGTGGGAGGGAAGTAGCAGGGTCCTCCCCCAAAAACAATCTATCATCAGCATACAATGCTATCTTCTGTTTCCCCTCTTGTCATTATACCTTTAATCTCAAACCTTAACTCACAGTTGAAGGAATCATGCAGACAGGAGGGGTATGACTACATTGGTGACTGGGGCTCCATCCGGAGGGATAGACCTTGTACTGGGGGGACGGACTCTATCCATCCAGGATGGGAGTGGGAGTCCTCAGTAGACAGTTTGAGTGTTACTTCAAATGGCATTTAAACTAGCCAAGGGGGTGGTGGAAGGCAAAGGGGTGGTACAAACTGCTCCTCCCCTTAGGCTGTGATGAAGTGTAGAAAATTTCTGGGGGAAAGGACTCCCACCAAAATGAAGGACAACCAAAACTGCAAGAGATCAGCATGAGAAGAAGGGTGAAGAAAAGCAGGCAGTATGCATAGGACAATAAGAGGGAACAACTAGACAACATGAGAAGGGACAAGAGTAGGACTAACAAAATCTGAACAGCCTTGTCTGCTAGTGCTAGATGACTGAGAAATAAGATAACAAACTTGGAATCCATCATGGCTGAAGAAAGCCTAGACATTGTGGCACTGAAACATGGTGTACAAACAACCATGACTGGGAAATGGTCATACCTGGCTACACAATGTTTAGAAGGGACAGGTTAGGAAGGAAAGTTAGGGAATGGTGCTCTATGTTGAGGAAAAAATCAATGTGACGGAGGCACAGGGATGATGGGGGGGTTGAGGTGTTGTGGGACATCTTCAAGTCTGGAAACAGAGACACCATTCACATGGGAGTGGTATACAGGCCTCTGACACAAGGAGATGACATAGACAAGGAGATGTTGGAATATATAGGCAAAATGGCTAAGAAGGGGGAGGTGGTGATGGTGGGGGACTTTAATCTGTTAGGTGTAAAGTGGAGCCTAACTGCTACAGCATCAGCTAGGAGCAGAGACATCTTGGACTCCCTGCAGGGGTCATTTCTCAGGCAGCTGGTCAGTGAGCCCACTCATGGTGGGGCAATACCGAACTTGGTTCTTACGCGTGGGGATAGTGTAGTAGACATCAGAGTGGGAGTCATCTGTGGACCAGTGACAGTTGCACATATGGTTTAATATAAGAACAACAGCAGCCCCAGCTGCACAAGGGTGAGGGTCCTGGATTTCAGAAGGGCTGACTTTACAAAGATGGGGAAATGCATTCAAGAAGACCTGGTGGAAGGACATGCCAAGGGGGGTGGGTGGAGGGAAAATGGCCCAGAATAAAAAAGCTCACAGCAAAGGCTTCAAACTTGTGCATCAGGCAAATAAGAAAAAGCAGAAGAAGGAGGAGGAGACCATTATGGTTTTTGAGGGAGGTGGCAGAAAAGGGAAGGGCAAAAATACTGGCATTCAAAAGGTAAAAGGAGATCCTGAGAGAGGAGGACAGAGAAGTGTGTCTGGTAAAATGGAGGGAGGCAGGCAGGGCAGTAAGGAGTGCAAAAGTGCAAGCTGAGGAAAGAATAGCCCTGACAGTATCAAAGGGGGACAAGTAATGTTTCAGGTATATCAGCAAGAAAAGGAAGACCTAGGGTAATTCAGCACAACCCGGATATCCTGTCCATAACTGAATAGTGGCTTTACACCAAGGACCATGGACAATCATGTCCAACTCCTTCAGTACACCCCCTTCTGCCACGTTAGGATCGGGAAAAGGGGTGGCGGCTGCATTATCTATGTGAAAAATTACCTGCAAAGCATAGGTCTTCCACAATTAAATACAGGAAAAAATATACAGATACTCTCTGTGAGGCTAACCCTTAGCTCCCAGGGTAAGGGCCTTACTCTTGTCTCAGTCTACATACCCCCGTGGGAAAAAGCCAAGGGCTTTTGAGTACTGGATGAACACCTAGCCGACCTCCACTCCAGCAGTGAAGTCATTGTGCTGGGTGAATTTAACATTAATTGGTTGTCCCAGGATGCTGCCACCTTCAAGGATGCAGTCTCCGCAATCAACTTCCATCAACTGGTGGACCAACCTACTTGAACTAACTACAGAATGGGTACCTGCACCATATTAGACTGGGTGCCAACAAATCACCCTGAGCGGATCTCTGGTCTAAACATGCTCCCTGACTCCCTAAGTGACATTCGCCTGTCATCTTCACCTGGTCGAACAAGGCCCCTAAACCGCCTGCAAACGTAATAATAACCCACATACTAAAAAAGGGCAAGAAAGGGCTCTCTAAGCAATGCCTGCAACTACTGAACTGGGCACCAATCCTAACTGCTAAAGACTTCAACAGCGCTGGACAAATTTATTGAAATTTTTAATACTACCTGTGACATCTATGCCTCTAAGTCTAAAAGAAAAGTTAGTGGCTCTCATAAAACATTGATAACTCCCCACCTCCTTGCCCTGATGGTTCCAGGGACCTCCTATAGTATAGGTACAAAAATACCCTCGCTAACAGTGATCTGCAAAACTATAAGGTGGCACGGAATAAATGTACCCATGCTATCCACCAGGCTAAAGCCAACTGCTACAGATCTGAGTTAAACTCCTCCTGGGGTGACAGCTGCAGATTCTGGGAGAACATTAATGTGATCACAGGGAAAAGGGATACCTCAGCACCTACTATGCTGAGTCATGAAGGCGCCATCAAACAAGACCCCAAATCTATTGCTGACATCTTTAATAAAGCTTTTACTGATCTCAGTACTGTGCTCCCCCACCAACTACCACAACCCTGCTAATGTAAACCCACCAAAACTACCACAAACTCAACCAACAAGTCATGCCCTCCCCACCCATTTTACCTCAGAGTAATTTCTAAAGGTGAGGCAAAAAATACCTCTCCAAAGTTCTGGGGAAGTCCAGGCATAGCACCAAGGGCTTGGACCTAAAACTAATCTCCCTTGCACTTAACGAACTGCTAACACAGCTAACTAAGATCATCTACTTGTCCCTCACTTCCGGTACATTCCTAAAACTCAGGAAAGCCACAGTCGTAACCCCTGTCCACAAACAGGTGGTAAAACAGACCACACCAACTACCGCACAATTTCAATTCTCCCTCCAATCTCTAAAGCCCTTGAATGGATAGTCTACGATCATCTGGTTGAACACCTAGACAAATACCAGCTACAATGCCAACAGCAGCACAGCTTCCGTAAACTCCACAGCACTACTACAGCACTGCTGGAGTTTATGGGATAAATTCACAATGCCTTTGACCAAGGGCACTTGGTGGGGCAACCTTTATTGACCTCATCAAGGCCTTTGACACAGTCAACCATGACCTCCTCCTGGCCCAATTAGATGCAACAGGGCTATCCTCTGACTAATTATGCTGGTTCTGGAGTTACCTAACAGGAAGTGTACGATGGGTAAAAATAGGCAACGTGCTTTCAGATTCCCAGCAAGTGTCCACAGGGGTTCCCCAGGGCTCCATCCTGGGCCCTCTCCTGTTTAGCCTTTTCTAAATAACCTCCTGCTAGCCTGTCAGCAGAAAATCCTTCTTTACACAGATGATGCAGTTACCTACTCCAGTCACCCTGACCCAACCACCCTAGAACAGTGGCTTCAGGAGGACTTTAGCCATATGGAGGACTGGTTTAATAATGCCAAGCTGCCAGTTAACCATAAAAAAACAAGACCATGCTTTTTGCCCAGCTCATAGCTACAATAAAACATTTACAATAAAAATTCTGAATAAACAAAATGTAGCCATTGAAATGGTACACCATTTCAAGTACCTGGGGCTCACCCTAGACAGCTCCCTCTCATTCTCTTCCCATGTTGACCATGTCATCACATCAGCCAACTGGAAGCTTGGCCTACTATATAAACACCGTAGTTGCCTCACTGAAAAAAAAAACTCCAGCTTGCTATCACCAGCTTGGTCTTCTCAACTATCGATTATGGTCTTGCCATCTACAGTGTGGCCCCTGACAGCACCCTCAAGCGGCTCACCACAACACTTAATAAACCCTGCAGACTAGCAGTAGGAGCCCCTAGGCTAACCCATACCTGTAACCTCTATCAGCAAACAGGTTGGCTAAATCTGAGTGACAGGGCCCATTATCAAGTCTGTATTCTTGCCAAAAAAGCAGTCCTGGGCCTACTGCCTCCTGGTTCCTGTTCCTTCCTGCATCAGGCTGTACCAGCAAGGACTACAAGGGCATCAAACAATCTATCTCCATCAAGCAACCCTTCTGGTGCACCTCTCAAGGGCAGAGATCCTTTGAATACTGAGCCACCCTCTGGCTTAGCTCGCTCCCACCTGAATTAGCCTCGATCAGTAAAATAGAACCTTTCAAATCTGCACGCAGATCGCACCTGTCTAGCCAAGTTATTTGCTCCTGCTACCCCTGACCACCTCCTCCTGTAATCAGATATTGGTTATCCCCAACTTAAACACTTCTAAACTGCCCAACCTTCTGCTTCACCACCAATTTACCCATTCCCACTACCCCCACCCCCACCACCACTTCCCCCTCCTGTTGCACCTGGGTTATGCCCCCTATCATCCCACATATATCTTATACTGTATTCCTGGTCTTTTATACTGTGATACTGCAATTTTATTTACTTATTTATTTATTAAATTTTGTTAACCGGGTAAGCCAGCTGGGCCTTGAAGATCCCCTTTTCAGGGGCAACCTGGAGTTAGTTACATAGAGCTGTGCAAGTACAATCAAAGAATACAGAGCAGGACATTGCGTACAGGAATATAATGACATTGTACAATAATCACTGGAGAAGATGGTGACATACAAATGACAACAGTGGCAGCTGTTAGGGCAGGCAGTACTATTAAATATACAAGCAATACAGTATAGGACAATAGGTTACAGGGTTACATTGGTAATGACCAGTTTTCTTAGAAGAGAGCAACTATTTACAGGACAAATACACAAGATCAAGAGTAGCAGCTAGGTGCCAATTAGGGCAATTTTGCACTAACATGTAAATTTTAGGCACCCGTCATATAAGCATGAGTGCCATGAATGTGCTTTGCTGCTCATTTATGCCAATATTTACATCCTTCATAGGTTTAGATCATGCATGACTATTATACCTCACTATAATTCATTGTTTGTCTTTTACATATATTCAATATATAATCTACCTAATCACTGATAAGATGACTCTGAGGAATCATCTGTGATTACTTTATACACTATATATATATATATATATATATATATATATACACACACATATATATATTCTCATATACACTATATAGATATTCTCATATAATCATATGTAGTTGTGGCCAGTCATCACTTCTCTTTGTCTAAGCAAGCTGACACAGAGAGAGAAAATCTTTGTTATGTCTTATATTATACACAGGCAAGAAATGCCATGTGTAGTTTGAACCCGTCAGCATTTTTTTGTCCAAGCTATAATGCAAACGGAAGCATATTATTTATCTCATATGATACTCATTAGTAATTCTGTCTCCTAAGTCATTATCCAATACATATTGTTTCTCATATCTGTAACTATGAGGTAATCTCTGTCGCTATGCTGTTATCTGTAGTATATAGCCTTCTGCAACCTACTGTAGCTCCAGGAGAGCGCTGAGAGAGAACAAGTTCTTGGAGAACCTGACATCCTACAATTCTGGAGACTATGTACATTCTTCAGGATAGTGGTGAAAAACCCATCTCTCTTCTGATATTCTTTGTCACATGCTTGGTGTAAGTAGTCTAATAAACATTTATTAGTACTCTTGCTTGTTTAGGAATGTTTCTTGGCAGACTCTGAAGACATAAGACTCATTAGCAATTCTGTCTCCTAAGTCATTATCCAATACATATTGTTTCTCATATCTATAACTATGAGGTAATCTCTGTTGCTATGCTGTTATCTGTAGTATATAGCCTTCTGCAACCTACTGTAGCTCCAGGAGAGTGCGGAGAGAGAACAAGATCTTGGAGAACCTGAGATCCTACAATTCTGGAGATTATGTACATTCTTCAGGAGAGTGGTGAGAAACATAGAAACATAGAATTTGATGTCAGATAAGGACCACTTGGCCCACCTAGTCTGCCCATTTTCCTACCTAACAGATAAGCTGCAGATCCTAGTTGACCAACAGCTTACTTCTTCCTACCCCCCACTAGGACTGCCTTATGTCTGTCCCATGCATTCTTGAATTCCCCCACTGTTATTGACTCCATGACCTCCTCAGGGAGGCTGTTCCAGGCATCCACAACCTCTCCATGAAAAATACTTCTCACATTACCTCTGAGCCCCTCTCTATCATCAAATTGTGCCCCTTGTTCTTGCACATCTCTTTTTCTAAATGATGTTACCCTCTTGGACTTTGTTGATTCCCTTGAGGTACTTGAAAGTTTCTATCATGTCCCCTCTCTACCTTCTTTCCTCAAGGGTATACATATTAAGCTCCTTTAGTCTTTCTTCGTTTGTCTTCTGGTACAGACCCTGCACCATTTTGGTTGCCCTCCTCTGTACAGCCTCCACTCTGTCTATGTCTTTGCAGATATGGGGTCTCCAGAACTGCACACAATACTCCAGAGGGGGTCTCACCAACTGTCTGTACAGAGGGATAACAACTTCCTGTTTTCTACTATTGATGCCTCTCCCTATGCATTTCAGTATCCTCCCAGCCTTCCTTACTGCCTTCTCACATTGCTTGCCCACCTTTAGGTCATCTGATATAATTACCCCAGGTCCCTTTCCATTTTTATTGTTGTCAGTATCTCACACTCCATTGTGTACTCTTCTCCTGGGTTTTTATTTCCCAGGTGCATTACCTTGCACTTCTTTGCATTGAATTTGAGCTGCCATACCATTCCTCCAACCTTGCCAAGTACCTTCTCATCCTTTCCACGCCATCTTGTGTATCAAACCTGTTGCAGATCTTTGTGTTGTCTGAAAAGAGACATACTTTTCCTTCCAGTTCCTCTGCAATGCCACGTATAAAGACATTAAAAAGGACAAAATCCAGTACTGAATCCTGCGGTACCCCAATAGTAACCCTCCTTTCTTCACTGTGGACTCCGTTTACTACTACCCTTAGCGTCCTGTTGTCTAGCCAATTTTTTATCAGGCTACCACCTTGGGGCCCACTCCAAGGCTGGCTAACTTGTGTATTAATCTTTTGTGTGGGACTGTATCAAATGCCTTGCTAAAATCTAGGTAGGCCATCTCACTTGTGATTTTCTTTGTCACATGTTTGGTGTAAGTAATATAATAAACATTTATTACTACTCTTGCTTGTTTACGAATGTTTCTTGGCAGACTCAGAAGACATAAGAATCTGTATTATTAGTATTATTATTATTATGTACCCTACACACTAAGAGTGTTTAGGCAACACTCCCCTCCCTACTCCTTCTAGATTCATAGCCCACCCCATTGCCAACATCCCTACCTCCTGTCTTATCCTACATTCTCCTCCACCCCCCCGACAAGGTGACCTTGAGCCTGAGGTTACTGCTAGCTCTCACTTCAAACCCCTCCCCAATCCAGCTCTATTCCAACCCTTTACTCTGGACTACCTCCCCCTCTCTCTATTCCCCTAATGACCTATGCTAACACCAGCATAGCTCAGTTCAGTAACATGTGTCTACACTATGTAATTTTCTCCCTGTTATTGTCTCTTGCTGCTCCAGTAATTGTATGTAATACTACTGATCTTTTTTTTTCTCACTTCCCAATGTGGAACTTTTGTAAATGAGCTTGCAGCTCAAAGGTTGTAATCTGAGAATTCATTAAATAAACAATTAAATAAATAAATAAATAAAGGGTGGGATTTCATGGTTAATAACAGAGGTAGGGGGCTATACTGAGGAGGACCAAGAAAAGGCAAATAAACTAATATTTCTGCTCAGTATTCACAGTTGAAGGGGGAAGGGAAGGGACCACAAATAATTGCCAAGAGATTAGGGGGAGGGGAAATGGACACCATTTCCTTTTCTGAGGAGAGGGCAGGAAAAGCACTCGCTAATCTGAGGGTGGACAAAGCCATGGTGCCAGACGGGGTGCATCCAAGAGTGTTAAAAGAAATTCAGGGATGTGCTTGCTGCACCCCTGATAGACTTGTTTAACGGTTCACTGGAGACCAGTTGGGTCCTGGAGGACTGGAGAAGGGCAGACATAGTCCCACTTCACAAAAGTGGTAGTCAGGATGAGGTGGGAAATAAAAGGCCTGTCAGTCTAACATCTGTAGTAGGGGAAACTGATGGAAACACTATCAAAGGAAAGAAGCCTCAATAATATGAGCTATGAGGAAAGACTGAAAGAACTGCATCTATACTCTCTGTCATATAGAAGGCTTTGAGGAGACATATGTTTTGTATATAAAGCCTTCCATAATGAAATTATATGGAAATCTGAAGGTTTAAATAAAAAAGTCAGTGATAAAACATCTAGAGTTCATTATATGCAACTAAAAGGTGATCTATATAAAACAACCAAACATGGCCATTGCTTTAATCAATGAGTAGTAAAAGTCTGAAATTCCTTACCTGCATGGGTAGTAACTAGTACTAATATGGATTCATTTAAAAAAGCTTGGATCATTATATCTGGGACTAGAAAAACAAATCTTTTACCACCATTAGGTGGCGAGTCATATAAATGGCTATTAAGGCTACATGACTTGCATCTCTTCTATGAATCTATGAATCATGGAACACCTGGAATCCAATGGACTGCAGGACCCAAGGCATCATGGCTTTATGGAGGGGAGGTCATGTCCAACAAATCTAATAGTTTTTTTTTTAATTCGGTAACCAGGGTGTTTGAGCAGGGGGTGGTGGATGTGGCCTACTTGGACTTCAGCAGGGCCATTGATACCATTCCACATAGGAGGCTGGTAAACAAGTTGAGTAGCTTAGGGGTGGGCAATAAAGTGGTAACCTGGGTAAAAAAACTAGTTAAGGGATAGAAGGCAGAGGGTGGTGGTAAGTGGAGTTCACTCTGAGGAGGGGAGAGTGACCAGCAGGGTACAGAAGGCATCAGTAATGGGGCCAGTCCTCTTTAATGTCTTCATTAGTGACATAGCAGAGGAACCAGAAGGGAAGATCTGCCTCTTTGTGGATGACACCAAAATCTGTAACAGGGTGGACACGCTGGAGAGAATGCAAACGATGGAAAGAGAGTTGAAATGACTGGAGGAGTGGTCAAAAGTTTGACAGCTAAGGTTTAATGCAAAAAAATGCAAAATAATGCACTTGGGTCACAGAAACCCTGGAGTGCAGTACAAAATGGGGAGAGATACTATCAGTGACAAAGCAGGAAAGAGATCTTGGGTAATCATATCGGATGATCTGAAAGTGGCCAGATAATTTATTTATTTAGTTTTTGTTGACCGGGTAAGTGCACTAGACAAATCCTGCTATTTTCAGGCACGACCCAGGGTAGAGGGATACAGATGAATGCCAACTGACCTTGAACCAGATGAAACTGTTGGTGGTGTTTTTTTTAGTGAATGAGGGAAATTTGGCCAGGTCACCAGGGAAATTCCCCTACTCGCTGGTAGGGGGAGGTGCTGTCTGTGCTGATGGCCATTTCACCTTGAGATGTTGATGGAGGAAGACATCAGGGAGGTAGGGGAGAGGGTCTCCTCCCCAAACTCGGCTTTGCTAGAGACCCACGCTGCTTCATTGATTTCCTACTTGCCTGTATTGTCGGCTTTGGAAGGTCCATCCTGCCTGCTGCGCAACTCTGCTGTTTCTTGTATCCCGACATGAAAGACTGCTCTGTCTCTTGTGGAAGAGTCGGATAATTTGGACTCTACCTGTTATCTCGATTTGAATGTAGCACCTTTGTTTGCTGCTAGTAGTGGTGTTGCTACTGTGGAAGTTCCCGGATGTGCAGCCGCTGTGCCCATTATGGAATTGCTGACGTGTGCTGGGGATGTGACACAGTGCTAGGACAAGCCGTTCTCTGGAGCTCCCGGGAAAGGTATGTCTCTACCGGGGAAACTGGGGAAACAGTTGGGGATGCTTCGTAAGGTGTGCCTCTCCTCTGGGGATTGTAATGAATCACTCAAATGAGAACTTGACACTGCGCCTGCATTACGGGCCATGGGTTGGATTCCCACTAACAGGGGTTGTTCTCCTGACCACGCGGATGCAACTGTGCAGGATTATGCTGCCCTGGTAATAACTGACACAGGCAAGGTTCTTCAGGATTCTGCTTTGGTAGCTGATGGGCCGGTAGCTGTAAAGCAGAATTTGTCTGCTTTGGGACATGGGGTTACAACAGAGACTCCTTTGCCTCCAGTTGCTTCAGCACTGGATCCTGCTTCTGGGACTGCCCCTACTCACAGTATTGCCACAGGGCAAGAGCAGTCGGCTGCTTCTCAGGTGGGAGGGATGCGGGCTGTGGATTTGGGAGCTGATGTTTTGCAAACTCCTGTTGGAGCCAGGGTTTCCATGCCTGTATTATGGATGGCTGATTTATTTAAACCTACACTTAAGGAACCTGCTCCTCGATGTAATGCAGTTAGACTGCTTTATAAAGGGGGATTGTTAGACCCTCCTGATAGGGTGTATATTGGGAGGTGTCTGTTGAAGGATTCTTTAAAATTATATGCATCTGAAGTCTTTGCTTTGATTCACACTGATGACGATAATTATGACATCTTTAAAACTGTGGAAGCTTTAGATCGCTTCTGGGTTAAATATAATTCACTGAAGGATACTCCAATTTGGACTCCTTTTTTGGCTATTCCGCTCACTAAACCAGATGTATGCACTATCACAGTTTTGTTTCGGAATGAAGGAGTGGAGTTGGCTGATATTTTGTTTTGGTTGAAAAAACGCTGTGAAGTGTTGGAACACCCGGTTCCTATTATGGATTCTGAACAATTCTGGGCCAATGGTTAGAAAATAAAGTGTAAATTGTTTATGACTTATTCTGGTATTGCCCATTTACCAAGCTGTTTTTTTATGGGTAGGGACAGGGGTTCTCTGTTTTACCAGGGGCAACCTAAATCCTGTCATTGGTGTGGATCTAGGTTACATCTTAGTAATGCCTGTGTACTCATTGCCTAGAAACTGGTCATTTGGCTGCAAATTATATTAATTTGTTTCATTGTAATCTCTGTGATGAGAAAGGCCATTCTTATGTTACGTGTCCGTAGACCTCCCATAATTCTGTGGATGACCATTCCCATGAAGCTCTTATTACACAGGCCCAAAGAAAGAGCTGTGCTAAGGCCTCTGATAAAAGAATGTGGAACCTTTTAAAAAACCCTGAACCCCTTTTCCCTGGATCAGTTCCTCAACTGGAGTCAGGTTTAGAGGCTGTACAGCAAACTGTTCTTGTTTTGGGCATTATCCGATAGTATGGTACCATTGGCACAAGGGGCCCCGATGATGGGAGATGTCACTGAACCGATGGACCCTCTGGAGCACCACTCTGTAGCTCTTGTAGAACCTGGCTCCCAGTCAGAGGTTATGCTTGTGGATGCAGAACTTGACCATGTGATTCCTTCCCTTGACACCGAAGTTCCTGTATACCTCTACTATGCTCCGCTCCCATGTTGGATATTGATCAGGCTTTTCAGACTGCCTCTTATAAGAAAAGACAGAGGGAAAAGAGTGGGATTCCGGGTCCTAAAGGGAAAGAATGGAAAGTTGTGATTAAGAAAAAGCTTTTACAGTCTAATAAATTTGATATGTTGCGTCGACAGCGGATGTCAGGGGGTACTGACGAGGAGGATGAGGATTCAGCATCGGATTCCTCTTCTGTTGTCTCTTCCATGTGTGCTTCTTCCAGAATGGAGGATGGGGGTCCTGGGAAGCTTAAATGGAAAACCTGTTTGCAACAATGATACGACTTGTGACTTTTTCTTTTTTCTGTCTTTTCCTTTGCCTTATGGGTGCCTTTCGTATCTTATTTTTAAATGTTAATAGCATGTAGAGTGGGTTGCGAAGGGATTTAATCTTAACTGAGTTACAAACTTTTCAGTCTGATTTGGTCCTTTTGCAGGATACTAGAATTAAGACATTTAAAGATATAGCACAATGTTCTTCTTCTTGGATGTTGGGAGACACATTTTGGTCCCTAGGGCCTGATAAATGTGATGGTTTGGGTATTTTGTTTGCCAATCTTGATTTAAAAGTTTCTCAATTGGTTGATTTAGAACCTGGTAGAGCTCTGATTTTAGATATCTCTTATAAAACACAGAGATTACGTGTTATTAATGTATATGCACCACAGAGTAAGGCATCTAGGGTGGACCTTTTTAGGAAGATTAAACCATTCCTTTGTACAGCACGAATGGTCATTTGGGGTGGGGATTTCAACTGTGGTATACAAAGGGGTGACAGGGGTCTACAGACAGACTAATTATTTTGTGATTCTAATGCTTCACATGATATTGTTACTACTGCTCACTTGGTGGATTCCTACTAATTGTTTCATGCTACTGGTGGCTTTACTTTTTGTAAAGGCTTATTACGAACTAGAATAGATTATATTTGGGTTTCTAAATCAGTACATGTTACTCAATCAGGTATTATTGACCTGGCTTTTTCTGACCATTCTGCTGTATATCTTGAGTGCCATTGGGGTGAGAGCCTTTCTTATGACAAGCCCACTTGGAAATTGAATGTTTCTTTGTTAGACCAGGCACATATCATTGAGGCTTGTAAGTCTTTATGGACTGCTCAGCTTTCAGTGCAATGTATGTATGACTGTTTGGTTGATTGGTGGAGGGACACAAAGTTGGAAATGAGCTTTTTTTCAGAAAACTGTGGGGTTACACCATAGAACTAATTACTTTCATTATTTACAGTGTAGGAAACACTACCATAGATTAATTTCTCTTGCTGATTCTACTGGTCATGCTTTAACTCACAAATTCAGCAGGCTAAAACTGCCATGTATCAGTTTCAATATGATAGGATTAAAACTCTTAAGCATGAATTAAGGTTTGGCACGACAGGCAAAAAACAGATGTTTAGTCCTTTTAAAGATAATCAGGTTAACTGTTGAAAGAAATGTATGGAGGAGTTGATGGACGCAGATGGGAAGATATATCATGATAAGGTTTCTATTCTGCATATTGTATCTACATATATTAAGGATACTTTTGGATTTCCACCTCAGACGTGTCATATGAGCTCTTATGTAGCACAGTTGGAACCACAAGCTGTTTTGCTGGAACAGGTACAGCAGCTTGTGGCTTCTATTTCCATAGATGAAGTTAGGGCTGTTATTAAGTCTGCCAAAACTAATAGTACTCCTGGACCAGATGGGCTTCCAGTGGAGTTTTACCAAATTGTTTGTGATATTTTAGCCCCAGTATTATGTGATTTATTTAATATTCTCTTACACTTTCCTGAACTACCAGAATGGTTGGTGGAAGCGGAGTTGATTCTTTTGTATAAAAAGGATGATAGAAAGACACTACTCAACTGGAGGCATATCTGTTTGCTGAATTCTGACACTAAGTTTTTGAGTAAAATTTTGTCTAATAGATTGTCTCATTGTGCTCGTACTCTTATTAGTACTGTACAGGGTTGTGGTGTTCCCCACTGAGGGATACATGATAATCTTATTTTGCTTTGGGAATTGTTTTATAGAGGTCAGAAGCAGAGTATCTCTGTTTTAGTACTTGGCCTAGATCAACGTAAGGCCTTTGATTCTATTTCACAGGACTATTTATTTTTAGTCTTGGGCCGCTATGGGTTACCTGTTGAGTTTATTTCTTGGCTCCAGAAACTTTATTATAATGCTACAGTAGTGCCAAAAGTAAATGGTTGGAAAGGGGATAGGATTGGTTTGAAATGGGGTGTGAAACAGGGCTGTCCATTGAGTCCCTTGTTGTATGTTTTTGGTATAGATCCCCTTTTACTGCAAATTCTTAGTGATTCTAGGATACTAGGAATACCTCTGATACGTTCCCTTCCCCCATTGAAAATACTGGCTTATGCTGATGATATAGTTCTTTTGGTACAAGAATGTACTAGTGGAGAAGTTATATCACAACAGCTTACTGATTTTTCCACTGCTTCTGGATCAAGTATTAATATGGACAAATGTTTTGGATATCAGTTTATGTCTGATGCTCCTAGGATAGTTACGTATGAGGTATCTCAGTATCAATGGATCCAGTTACTATTTTAGGGCTGCAGTTTGGTGCTGTCAATCTGGCAGTTGTTAACTGGGAAAAAAAATTGTCGATAGCAGAAGGGTTATAGGCCCTTTGGATTCATGGGCCTTTGTCCAAATGCAAAAGGATATTGTTGTTGAAAACTTTGATTGTACCTCTTTTTCTCTATGTTAGTTATATTTATCCCCCGACGAAGGTTTTGTATACTAAATTGTATAGTTGTTTTTTAGGGCTTTATGGGGTAGCACGTTAAACCCTGTAAAGAGAAATATTACTCATCGGAGTATAAAAAATTGGGGTTTGAATATGCTCCATCCTATAGCATTTTATTTTAGTATTTTTCTTTATTACAATGTTTTGGAACTCAATCACCTCATAGTAAGAGTTGGATTAATTTATTGACTGAATGGATTAGGCCTAGTTTAAGAGCTTGGGAAAACAAAAATACTAGATTGTTTTCTACGTTAGAAGTTGTGCCTCAAGTTATTAAGGAAATGTTTCAGCAACTTATTCTTTGGAAAGTTTATTATAGTATTATGACACTAAGCGGATAGAAGTTTATGATGCTATTGTTCAGGATCAATGCTTGGAACCTCTTATTATGCCATATTGTACTGAGCATAATAGTCAGGGACAGTTTTTACAATTTTTAAATGCTAGATTACCAGTGTTTGTTTGGGATTTGGTGTGGTTGACTTTGCATGGCAAACTGAATGTTAAAAACAATAATAAGCATAAGGCAGTTCAGGAAAAGTATTGTTTATGTCATTCTTGTACCCAAATTTTAGAAACTCAGGAACACTTACTTTTGGAATGTAGTTATGCACAACCGTTTTGAAGTTTTCTAGCTGATCACTGGAGGATACCACAGTTTGTTTCTCTTACTTATCAGGAGTTAATTTATGTTCCAGAAACTTCAAGTTGGCAATCTTTTTCAATATCAACATTGCAGGTTTTATTTGCTGGTTTGAAATACTATTTCTGGCAATCTAGGTGTAAATGGGTACTACAACAGCAATATATCCCATATGATGCATTGTTGTTATTAATTACTGGAGTGATTAAACAGGTATATGAGACAGATTCGAGACAGTTTCCGATTCACCAGTTGACCTGTCTATGGCGGGCATGTGATGGCATCTTACAGTATGTTTCATTATGACTTCATAATTTTCTGACTTCTCACTCAGGATAGGTGCTTTTGTTTGGTTTTCTGTATTGCTTTGAGGATGTACTTTAGTTACCTTGGTTATGACAGTACTGCTTATGCTATTTAGTGCTTACCTGTTTATACAGTTCTAGTTGTTTTGAATTATACTTCCCTTTTCCCCCACAAAATTCCCCTACTCTTTTCAATAAGTGCTATGGGAACTTTAACATCCACCTGAACTACCACCAATCCAGGCAGATGGGACCTCGGTTTAATGTCTCATCTGACAGACGGCCCCTCAGAAGTGCAGCACCCCTCTCATGCTGCACTACAGTGTCAGTACTGGGATATTAACCCAAGTGCCAGATGTGGGAACTGAACCCACAGCTCTCTGATCTCACGGTCTCAGAGGTGAGTGTGCAACCTACTGAGCCACTGACATGATGCAACAAAGTTATCAGGAGAGCTAGTGGGATGCTGGAATGTATAGGTAGAGGTATTACCAGCAGGAAGAGGGAAGTGGTGTTGCCACTTTATAGGTCTTTAATAAGACCCACCTGGAGTACTACATCCAGTTTTGGAGGCCACATCTCAGGAACTTCTTAGATAGGATGGAGGTCATACAAAGGAGGGCAACCAAGATGGCACAGGGTCTACTTTAAATGTCTTATGAGAAGAGGCTAAGGGAATTTATTTATTTGAATTTTGGTTAACTGGGTAAGATAATGAAACAATTACAGCCCCTTTTTCAGGGTAAACCTGGGTAAGACAACAACACAAAAATACAAGGCAATTACAGCAAATTTGGGAAGAGACAGATTACAGTAGACGTATTCTAGATACATAAAGTCAGGTAACAATGGGGAATAACAATGAAATATAATTTACAAAATATACATTGCATTGCTAATCACAAGTGAAGGACCATCTGCAGACATAGTTTGCAGGTATAATTGCAAAATGCAGTATGTAGTAAAGAGAATGTCACACATTCTGATATATACAACACTAATCAATGTTCAAGTGTAGGCACCATCAGCAACCACAACCAGCAAAGCAAATAAACAGTTAATGTGGGGGGGAGTCAGATAACAGGTAATGGGAGTGAAGGAGCAAAGGCAGTGCAGAGGGAAAAAGAGAGGGACTGGGGATACGAAGAAGAAATAAAGGAGGGGTAAAGACAATCTGAAGCACAAGAGGGTGATTAAGACTGCAATCTAAGTAGTGAACAGTCAACCTGCGGTCACAGGGTGAGCAGTCAATGACAGAAGCAATTGCACTTTGCAGAGGAGGCAAGAAAGGCAAGTAAATGGGACTGGAACATAGGAAGAGAGGTGCAGGACAGGATTGAAGGGGGGCAGTGAGTTCCAATTGACTACTGCTGCTAAGTAGAAGGCCTTTCATGCAACAGGTAGCTACAGGTTAGATCTATGGAGAAGAGGGAGGGACGCTGATCTAAGGATCCAAAGAGCTAGTCTCCATTGGATAATCCCACTGAGGCAAGGGGGGGGTGAATTTGGTTGGACAAGTTTGTATATGAAGCTCAGGGAGGAGAGCCATAATTTTGATTCATAAGGCAACCAGCCAAATGAAGAGAGGACAGTACAATGGTGGAAGCGGGATTTGACACCTAGGGCAAATATACCCACCCTATGATATACTTAAGTGAGGAGAGACATATTAGAAGTATTGGTGGTGAGCAGTAAGTGAGCCCCATACGTGAGGAGGGGGAGAAGTGAAGAGGAGACCTCCTTAAGACAAGAGGTAGAGGTGAGAAAAGGGCGGATGCAAAAAAGAAGGCCCAGTTTCTGATTAATAGTCTTAATTAGGGTAGAGACATGGGCAGTGAGTGAGAGAGAGGAATCCAGGGTAATACCCAGATATCTAAAGATATTGACAGCCTCAAGAACATTGCCATTGAGGGAGGTAATACAGAGAGGGGAGAGAGGGTGGAAGGAGGGAGGTAGGTGAGAGAAGAGCATACTTGTTGTCTTTTTTGTATTTAGGACAAGCTGATTATGCATAAACCAATCCTCAAGGTTGGCAAAGTCACAAGCAAGTTCCCTATTGATCCAATCAACATCAGGAGAAGAGCCGTATGTAATAGCATCATCTGCATAGAGATGCACAGCAGTCCCTCCACAGTTGTTGGGTAAATCGTTGATGAAAAGTTAGAAAAATAAAGGACCCGATATGGAGCCCTGTGGGATCCCATGAGTTATGGGTCTAACTTCTGAGAAACAGCCAGCCCACTTGACCCTTTGAGAATGGGAGAAGAGATAGTTATAGACCCAGTGGAGGGCACTGGAGTCCAGACCAGTATCATGAAGCTGCTGGGGCAGAAGACTGTGGTTCACCAGGTCAAATGCTTTCATAAGGTAATTAAAGATGGCACCAGTGGCAGAATCATAGTCCATGGCTTGGTAGATGTCAGATGTTACCTTTAGCAGGGCCGTGAGAGTGCTATGATTCTTTCTGAAACCATGCTGGGAAGGTGAAAGCAGATTATGGTGTTCCAGATAATCCTGAAAGTGACTGCAAATGATGTGCTTCTGTATTTTGGCCAGGAGTCAAAGGATGGGGATTGGTCTGAAATTCTCAACAACCTAGCTGTATCCACCTTTGTGCATGGGTGCAACAATGGCTACCTTCCATTTGTCAGGAACGGTACTAGTCAAGAACGAACAGTTAAATAAGTCTCGAACAGGGCGAGCAAGGGCAGGAGCTCCCATCTTGAGAAAGTTTTGCTCCAGGGAGTCAAGACCAGGGGAACTTTCAGCCTTCAAATTGACAAGCTGTCTCTGGACTTCATTACCCGTGGCCAGTTTCAAGTGAAATAGAGGTCTAGTCCCGATGTCCTCTGCAAGAAATTAAACATCTACACCCTGGAGGAGAGGAGGGAAAGGGTGGGGTATGATCGAGGCATTTAAATACCTCACGGGGTGAAAAAGATACAAGTTGGAAGTATTTTTCAGAAGAAAAGGTGCTCCAGAATAAGAGGCCATAATATGAAGCTGAAGGGGGTAGGCTAGGAGAGATGTAAGAAAATACTTCTTCACACAAAAGGTGGTGAATGCCTGGAGCAGTCTTCGAGTGGAGGTTGTGGGAGCAAAAACAGTGGCAGGATTCAAAAAAGCATAGGATAAGCACAAGGTTGTCATAGGAGATAGGTAAGGGGTGGCAGAGAAAGTGCCATAGACCTGGAGGAGTCTACAGTGTAAGCAATGCAAAAAAAAAGAAAAAAAACAGACTGGATAGGCCATGCGGCCCTTATGTGCCATCAGCTTCTCTGTTTCTTTGTTTCTGTATTCTGAGGGTTTGCTCTGACACTGACTACCTGAGGCTCCAGACTGAAAACAAACAATAACAATGAGAGAGGGTAACCCTGCTGAGTTCCCCTCTTCAATAGAATCCTGCTGGACAGGTATCTGTTTACCCTTCCTGATCTCTCTGGCTCTTGGTAAAGAAATGCTATACCCCCAGAAAGTTTTCTCCAAATTGAATTTGCTGATGATTTGTTGAAGAAACAACCAGCCAACCCTATCAAAAGCCATCTTGACATCCATACTAATGGCCAACTGGAAGGCCTCTTTACCTGTCAGAGCCATACTGATATTAAGGAATCACCATATATTTTCCTGCAGCAGTCTACCATAATTAAAACCAGTTTGGTTATGATGTACTCGTTTCTGTATGAGGTTCTGTCAGCCGGTATGCCCATGAAAAGCTTTGGTTATTACTCAAAAGTAAAATCAGGTGATATGAGTAGCAGTTCTCTGGGTCCTTCACTGGTTTTAAGAGGACAGAAAATTGTGCCTGGCACTAAGAAGGATAACTCTGTGCTTTGGCTGTTAAGACAGTCCCCAGCTGTAGTTAAATGGGCTATCAGGACTGTCTAAAAGACGTTCTAAAATTCTTGTGGATTGTTATCTGGGCCAGGGGCTTTAATGTTCTTTAGTGTTTTTATTGTTGCCTGTATTTCCTGGGCTGTGATAGGTGTATTAAGAGATTCTCTATCCTGCTCACTTAAGAGTGGCAAGTGTAACTTGGTAAGTAGGTTTTAACTCTTAGTGCTGTGATCTTGATCTCTCTCTTCTTGGTATAAGGCTATAAAAGTCCATAACGTATCTTTGAATCTCAGTGGGTTCTGAGGTAGCTGACACCCCCTTTGGCTTTTTCAGTTACAACACTGCCTAGGAAGTTGCCTGCTGCCTCGGATGCCCCATTAGGAGCCTCCCAGCCTTATTGCCCTATTCATAAAATCTTTGGCTGGAGTAGTAAAGTGCCCCTTTAAATCTGTCTTCTAGCAGTTTTGTTAATGCTTGTCTTTTCTGTTCTAACTGTTGCATGACAGTGTGGTCTATCACCACATTATGCTGAAATTCCAGCTTATCTATTGCCATTGTAGAGAGAATTGTCAAGCTTCTCTCTCTTTGCTTTAACGACATAAGTTATGATTTGGCCCTGAAGTGAGGCCTTCAATGTATCCCATCTAATGTCAGAATCACTGTCACTCTGTGGATTAAGTGTGCTAAAGTATTTGACTTCCTGGGTCACTATGTCCTGGAATTCTTTCTGGTTCAATAAACTGATGTTAGGTTTCCAGACCGTGTTTCTGGGCAGTTAACAGACACTGAGCACTAAAGGAACTAGTGCGTGGTCAAATGTAGTGATATTCCCAAAAGAGCAACCCTTACTTCATGCACCTATTGCACAAGGAGAAGAAAATAAAATTGATCCTATAATATTGGTGGCGTCTAGGAGAAAAGTAAGAGTAATCTTGGACCTGGGGGAGGGGTGCATATATCACCAAATGTCAAGTTAAGCTTAGTTCTGAAGTTGGACATTTTAAAAATGTTGACATTTTTTGTCAATGAGCTGTCTGACCTGTTCTAGCTAATGCTGGGGAAAGGGTCAGGTCACAATCCCCCCCCCCCAAAAAAAAAATAACAATAGGAACATCCATAGCAGCTTCTGAGAGTACTTGTTTAAAGAAGGGGCCCCGCTACTGCTCTTCATTTGGAGCACACGAGTTTACCAAAATATAACTCTATACAGTGTACTCTCCCTGCACACTAGCAAAGTGACCCTCCGAGTCAGTTAATACCTGTGTTACTTGGAAGAGGAAATTCTTCCTGACTAGGATCACAACCCCCCCCCCCCAGGTTGTTGTGTTTTAATGTGAGAAGCATAGACCTTCCCCACTCAAGATCTTTTCAGCTTCATATGTTCTGCAGCAGTGAAGTGAAACTCCTACAGAAATGCAATTCCCACCCCTCTCATCTGCAATTCCTGCAAGATTCTTGCCCTCTTTATCAGACTATTTATACCTTTGGCATTATAAGAGGTTATTTTGAAATATGCCATTTGACGTTCGTAAAGATGTGACATACCCATAGGACTCTGTAGTAAGCAGCATATAAACCACTAAATTTAAACCAGACTATGAAAGTGCCATACCAAAACCAAAAACATGTAGGTAAGCAAACATAATTTTCAATGTGCACAGTTCAACTCCACTCAAAGGAAAACTACCCGTAGGCACCCCCAGCTGTCAGTCTGGTAAGGCGAAGGGGTGTGCGGGTCTCCCTTAAGGGAGAACCTGTTTCTAGCACCAAAGACTGGGCTAACCCAGAGCCAGAGGGTGGTGGCACCATATTTTTGCTGCTTTCATATGTCAAAGTTGAGCCCTTGTGACATCGCTAGATTTCTCTTTATAAAACTCATAAATGAAGAAGGTGGTGTCCCTGTGCCCTGAAAAGAAGAGGCAGTCTGCACTGGCCATCTAGACTGGAGGAGTATACCACTCTCCTCAAGCATGAGAGTGGCTACAATGAGAGCCCCTGTGGACTTTATTCCAGTAAGAATGAATTTATTTGTTTTTGTATTTATTACAGACTCAGAATTATAAACCTTTGAGCTAAGAGCTCATTTACAGAGGGGTCCCTGTCAATCAAAGGAAAGAAACAATTATATGAGCTTGGAATAGTAAATGCAGCTAGCAGGCATTGTAATAAACATATTAGTAGCACATTAACAAACTAATATAATACAAGAAACTGAGTATTAAAGACAGATGCAAATTGTAAAGTACAGTCTTAACACAGAATACATAAGGAACAAAACACTGGCAGTATAAATAAGGTGCCAACAGTTCAGTTTGGCACTCACAAATAGCAGCCAAGAAGCCTTGTCATAGGCAAGAGGATGCAAAGGTAGAAACATCTCAGTTAATGTATAGTGGGCAATAAGTAAGAGAGTGGGGAGGCCGATTCATCAGAGTATGTATGGATATAGTCTAGAAGGGTACACAAGTAATGCCCTGGGGGTTAGGTAGAGCAATAGCAGTGTGTAGGTGGGGTGATGGAATTTTGTAGTTCAGACTTGAGGTGACTAATTCTGGTGAGGCTTGTGATGGCTTGAGGGAGCTCAATTACTTAGGTGTGGGTCCTGACTGCAAAGGCATGACTCCCAAAGACAGTTCTTCTAAATGGCACCACAAGTGTGTATTTTGTAACACTTGTAACATGTTTAGAAGGTGCAGGGCAGAATAAAACCTGTAAAGAAGGTGATGCAAGTCCAAGTAGGGCTTTCATCCCCAGGAGGCAGGAATGGAGTTGGATCAGGTCCTTGAAAGGAAGCCATTTTGTTCTAATGTACTGATTGCAAGTGTGCATAAGGCGGTCAGCATCTAAGACAAGTCTGCAGGCTTTGCTTACGGTGGTGTGGACTCTATGTAGGCTGGTGTTGGAAGCTGCACCATAGACCACAATTCTATAGTCTAGGATTGGTAGGATTGTACCTCAGATGGCCTGATACCTGGCCTCTGGAGTGAGGTAGGACCAAGCCTGTAGGGGGCACCTAACTTCCTGTTAGCAGCAATGGTAATAGTAAAAATATGTTCGTCGAAGGCAAGGGACTCACTGATAGTGATCCCCAGGGCCTGAAGGAGGACACTTGCTTGATGGTGATTGCAAGAGGACCCCAGTCCCCCTTCCACTGGTGGAAATTTACAGTATGTGATGTATTTCTTTTCCATCACATGATGGTCATTGTGCTACAGTCACTCTTTGGCAAGTCCTCTGACTAAGGTGAGAAAGGGGATCACCTCAAGCAAGCACACAGTAGAACTAGGCTGATGTTCTAAAGGGGGTATCTTGGTAGCACTAGCCACCTTAAGTGTGACTTTGGGCCTTCCACTGGAGCCAGGTAGGCAGGAGCCCCCCCATAAAACCTCCTGCACCCCTGTCGTGAAAGTTAATGTGGTATTCAGTTAGGCTAACTTTGCTCTCTGGTTAAGCTATATTCTTCATGGCAGTTTCCTACTACAAGCCTAGATGCCAAACCTCAGCGACTGGCTTTTCTCCTTGGACAGGCTGTCCAGTCTCTTGAAGCCACTCAAAAATAACTTTTAGTGGCCATTAGTGTGCTCAAGTCAGATTGCTTGCAATGGTGCCCCCCACAGGTAGCTTTAGTTTGTGGCAGAGAGCAGAAGAGGGACATTCTTCCACTCAGATATTAGCCAGTTTCCTAACTCTGCCAGCCCCTCAGGCACCTATGCCCCTGTGCTATGCTGTTGCTAGGTGAAAATCATGACTGTAATCCCATGGTTACTGTCTTTTTAACAAGTTCTTAAAATAGAAAACACCATCAGTTCCTCCATTCTTCTTAATTGGTTGTGAATTCTTGGACTATGCCACTGGATCAGTTCCATTCAGATGTGTCCTTTGGGACAGATGGTGGAGGATGAAGGTGTAGCTACCATTGTGTTGATCCAGGCAGGTAGGGTGAAGATGAGCTGGGGGGAGATTCTTAGATAAGGAATGCACTGAGTCCCAGATGTTAGGGGAGTTTTCAGCATACAATCTTCTGGCTTGTCTGCACTGCTGCCACACTTTGCCTTGGAGTTCCTGCAGTTTAAACTGCTTTCTTAAATCATCCAGCTGTATCCTGTGTAAGGCTAGGAATTCTCTGGCTTCTGTTAAATTAGAAACTGCTTGGTGCCCTCTGGAGTCTGAACTTTGAGGCTGGCTGGGTACTTGAGAAAAGCAATTTTGCCATTCTGTTTGAGGGCTCAATGAGCTATGAGGACTTGGTGTCTTTTCTGTTTTGTTGAGGTGGTGAAGTCACGCTCAAGATAAATTCAGCAGTTGCCAAAAGAGACCTCCTTTTGTGTTGAAGCTGCCATCAATACAGCCTCCTTCATACTATAGTACAACAAAGCCATTACAATAGAGCAGGGTCAAGGATTATTGTCTCTCGGGAGATAAAAAAAAAGCTCATTGCGCTCTGATCAGATTGAGGGGTTGAGCACTTGGCTGGCTGAGAATTTCCCTCAGTAAATCTTCAATGATTATTAATATGTCCCAGATTTCAACTCTTTTCATGCAGGTGGATAGTATTCCACATGTGCCTATTCTCCATCTCCTCTATCCTATTTTCTAATACCTGTTCTCACTAGTGTAATTCAAGAAGGGCCAATTTGTGCACATTGACAGTCTGTATGTACTCAGTTAGGCATGCCTCCATCACCCAGTTCTCGTCTCAACAATGTGGAGGCTGTGGCAGTCATACACAAAAACTTATTCTAGCTGGCATAAAGTTTCTTTGATATTACAGAGCTGCACACACAGTTTATTAGAAGTAATTATAAATTCCTTGTCTTCATCAGTGTCGTTTGAGAAGGGGGAGGTCTGGCCAGCGTGAAAAGCGGAACTGTTTGAGTCTGGGGCTGCTCTTCCATGATGGATTTTTGCACATTAAGGCTGTTGATAACTGCAAATTCTTTCAGCCTTTGCCTAGTTACCATGATTACATCCAATATCATTCCTTTAATGGAGGATGGAGTTGTTCTATGTCCAAGATTGGTAAGGATTGATCAACAAGAGACAGAGCTCCAGAATCAAGCTGCCATTAGCTCTGTGATGTCACCAGAAGTCCTCTGTGGCTTTCATACCTTCTATCAGATATAAAACAACCCCACACATCTCCTCCCTGTCATGTCCTTCTGGAACATGTTGTAGCCTGGTATGGCCACTTCACAGCTGTGACTGTCAGTGCACCACAACTCCATTATTATAACTAGAACTAGATCTGTCTATGCAATGATTGCTTCAAGGTCAGTAATTTTATTTCCTCAGCTTCTTGAATTGGTACACATGACTTTTCACTCATTTTGTCCCTCTCCACCCGCTATTCTGCCTTTCCTTCCTGTTTCTATCTTTTGCCCCTCCTGTTTCCCTGGTCCCATCCTCCCCTTTTTTCACTATCCTTCTGCCAATCCTCCTTAACCTCATTCTCATCTTTAGTTCCTCTTCCTGACTCACACATCCTGCCCTCCCAATTGTCCTAATTCCCCTCTACCCTCAGGAATTAATTTCCCCTGGGCTTTTACTCTCTGCTACTCTATATGCAGAGGGGACAATCTCTGCCTTCCTCAGTATTTCTGCCTTCTCCCTTGGCTAGTTTAAATGACTATTAAAATAGCATCTACACCTTCCACCAAATACTGCTGTCCCCCTCCTTGATGGACAGAGGCCATCTTCTTTGTATAGGCCTCTATTCCCCCCAGGTAGGACTCCAGCCACCAATGTAGCCAAAACCCTCCTTCATGCAGCAGGCCTTCAACCACTGTTGAATGCCTTTGTACAGTGTTCCATAGTCTTCTTCCGTCTGTATATAGGTAGCACCTCAGTCAAGGCCACCATTTGAGCTACCTACTTCAAGCCCCTCACCAGCTCCCTAAACCTATCCTGCATCACCCTTGCTGTGACCCTGCCAGGTCATTAGTCCCCACATGGACAATGATATCCAGCTCCTTCCCTTCTCTCCCCTCTCATCCCAGGTGATCTTTGTGATCTGCCCTCCAGTTCTCTCCACTGAAGCACCTGGTAAGTACTTTATTACCATGTCTCTCCCTTCCCCTGCTCCCAGCCCTAGCTCCCTAACTATGCATCCCCCACCAGCATCTGCTACCTCCTTGACTGGTGGCCTCTCCCTCCCCCATAGGGGCCTCCTCACTTGAGGACCCCCCACCTCCTCCCTTTCCACTACCTCAGGTGCCTCCTCCTGGCTTTGCCATCTCACCAAAATGGCAAGCAATTATTCAGTGGTAAGATCAGAGGAGTGCTCTCCTTCCTTCGCTCCAACACTGTCCCAGAGCCCACCATGGTCCAGTCACTTTGCTGCTGCTTATTTGGCTCCCTTTGAGAGAGCAGTGGTAATAATGGTGGCTCCTGGGTGAGGTAGATGGTACCCTGTACTTGTGACATTTTAGTCTTGAGTTCAGTGACCTCTTGTCTCAACCCTGAGAAGTGTCTGCATATGGGGCAGCACATCAGTCTCTAGAACATGACTGTGAAGATTGCTGTAACACACCCATTACACTGCACAACACCAATGCCTGATGAATGCTCTACTCTTAACTGCTTATTTCCATGCCTTTCCCTTGTCCATATACCTCTCATTTGTATAGTTCATCCTCCTCTTGGATTATCTGTACTTTTCCCTCCTTTCTGTATTTAGCCTATCAATTTAGTGTCTCAGTATCCTTACCCTTGATACAGTGTTTCTTTTTTTTCCCAGTTAATACTTTTTATTTGAGAATTTGTTTCAAAACACACATACATTACATACATGAACACATATATACAGAAATACTAGTCTGAAACCAAAGTGTTGCCGAGTGCTACATCAATGCAAACAGGTAGAAAGCAATATCCATAGCAATATTATGCACTAGGCAGAGATGGATGGGGCTAAAATCAACAGTCTGTGAAACCCAGGACAGCATGGAAAACCAATTAACTGCACAGAGAGGCACTGCACATTTGGAACACGGGAGAAAATGGAAGAGAAGGCCCATGGAAGTGGGCTGAGGAGAGTAAGGAGGATGTGTGCAGTCTGTCTAGGACAGTCCAGGGGGAATAACCATCCCAGAGCCTCAAGTAAGATCATCTGAAAAGTATTTGGAGAATAGAAAGGGCTCACAGAAGACCCTGTATGAGGGTAGGGAATTGCTAACAAAATGGGACATCCTTTCTAGAGTAGACAGTGCCCGAACTCTGGCTATCCAGTTGCAGACTTTGGATATGTCTCCTGAACTCCAGCTCATGAGAATTACTCTCTTAGCCTTAGTGGTTACCTCCATAAGCCAATGCAGATGATGTACTGTAAGGGTCTGTAGGGAGGAGTACAACTAGGACAAATAACTGTGGAGACAGGGGAATAGATGTACCCAGGATATCACGGCAGCATTTAGACAGTCAACCCAAAAGCTGCAGAGCTTTAGGAAGCTCCACAAAACATGTAACAGGCCAACACCCAGAGGTGTGGCAATACCAACAGGAGTCGTGGCTCAGGAGCCCAACGGATTTGAGCTTAGCAGGTGTATGATGCCACATGTGCATGATCTTATTCTGAATGAGCAAGTTCCTCAAATCCAGCAAGCCTTATGAATAAGATACCAAAGAGAAGGCAAGATTAATCCAGAAATATCTTCCTCTAATGCCTGAGACCATTTGACCCTGGCACATTTAGAAGGATCAAGAACCCCATGGATGGCCTTATAGATCAGGTCTGCCTTTCCCCATGGGAATCTTTAGTCATGGAAGGAGCATCACAGGAGGTGACACCAGAACTGTGTCATCACCTTTCTTATAGAAGTTCTTAATTGCAGATGTCACCAAAAGTCACTATTGGGCAAATCAAAGCACCTTTGAATGTTCTCAGAGGAGTCAAATTACATAACAGCTGGGGACAACAAATCAAAGACACAGTATATGTCATGGTATTCACATTCTTCCCAGTGTATTGGCTGGCCAATTCTAAGCATGGGATTCACCCATAGGGGTGTCATAGCTATAGAAACTAAAGGGATACCAGTCCATACTATGAGCCTCTTCCATGCCTTGACCACATGAGGATCCACCAGACCTATATTAAATATGGCAAGAGAGGAGGAGAACAAGTGTGCAGCAGGAGTATTAAACTGATTAAGGTTAACTTTGATTGCAACCCACAGATGGGGATTACAGGAAGTAGCAGGAGATAGCCACTGCAAAGCTTCAGCAACCCCGAATGCAACATAATAAGCTTGAAACAATGGCAAACCCCAACCTCCTCGCTGCCAACCAGCCCTGAGCTTTAACCTCCTGTAATGGGGTGGGGGGGCTTACCTTCCCAAAGGAAGTTGCCCACAAGGGCCTCAATCCTAGAAAAACCACAAAGGTGGCATTTGCAGCGACAAATGGGACAGTCAATAGACAATCTGGGGAGCAAGTATCATATAGAAAACAAAACATAGGCACTCCACAAACTGTCTACGTAAAGCAGTGCTCTCAGAAAAAAGCAGAATGTAACAGAGAAAACTATGGAGCACCAACTGTAGACTACTTGGATGTAACTTAATGCAAATCAGTGTGTATAATTCTTAAAAATCACACTTAAGCCCAACCATGTAGAAACATTTGTACTTACATTTTATTCATGTATGTACAATATGGTGCAGGACAGTGCATTAAAATTTGGCAAGATAACAAAGCAGCAACAAACTATATTTAGAACAAGAGGGGAAGTAGTTCCAAATGCATCAGCATCACCCTCAAGGGCAAATAAACATTACATTTCACTCTGTCTGGGTGGAGCTTCTTCAGAGGTTAGAAACCAACACTTTATTACTTCTTTTATAGTGCAATCAATAAATTAAAACCAATGAAATAAGTGCTTGTGCAATTAAAGTGCTAGTTCATTTATACTAATATTTAAAAACACACATTTGTAGCAAACCATTCCAATCGAGAACCAGCATTTGGTAATAAATAAATAAACACTTAAATGCATCACCAAAACAACAGGATACAATTATTTTTAGCTTTAGTGAAAAGTCGCCTATAAACATTTAAATATTTAAACTTAGCAGCAGATAAATATATGTAGAAAAATCAATCACTTCTTGGACTATAACAGACAGAGGCTGTATAACATATTTTAAATTGCTTCATTAGAAAGTCCCACTTCCATTAATTTCAGTCTCTTTTTATTGATTCAGTTCATTTTCTCTGGACAAATCCTTCTGTTTGTCTTGCCTCTGTATCTTTTAGAGCTTTGTATGCAGACAGCTTAATTTTCATGTAGATAACTAGAAGTATTAAAAAGACATATTAAGAATACTTGCACATAATTACAGTATGTTGCACAGTAACAAGGTTATATAACAGTATTTCCAGTTTGCAATGTATATTCTGCTGATCAAGTCTAAATAACAGTCATAATATTGAATGTGAATCAATGAAACATACTATCATATTTTCAGACAAACATTTCTGAAACTGTTTGTCAGCAAACATTCTTAAGCATGGGGGAAGGGGACAAAGCTAGAAATGGAAGTTGTTTCTATCATGGCGGCAGTGGGATAATGGAAGCAAAATTAATACTGAAACTCATAACTTATTAACAACAGATCTAATTCACAGAAGATGCACTATTTCCACTGAATCATTTAAACCCGGTGTGTGACAAGCCCAGGTTCTAAAAATGCATCTTGTTTTAGTTTGACTCACCATTCACTCCCAATCTCCTTACCTTGGATTTTTTTTGTACCTTCTGTATGGCAAAAAAACTCATATTGTGCAGACTTTTATCTTTCCCAAGCACATGTCTCCCAATTGCATATTTTTCATTCTTCTTCTTCTAGGCTCTGACATGCTCCCCTATACGAAGTTTGAAACTTTGAATCATTCTTCCAACATAAAATGCTTCACACTGGCATTTCACACTATACACAAACGCCTTCTAGTTGCAATTAATAAAGGCATTGCAATGAATATTTCCTTTTCCCCTAGGATGTGCGATAGAACTACCCTGTGTTAAATATTCACAGTACATGCAATGCCAACATTTATTATTGTTAGGAATTTTCCAGTAAACATCATTTTGTACCTGTGGATAATACATGATTGATACAACTGCATTACCAATATTATTGGCCTCCTAAAAGCAAAATTTGTTTTTTCTTCAGCTAGGTACATTAATCTATGGTCACTGAAAATAATGGACCAATGTTTGGTAACAATTTATTTTAGTTTCTCTACCTCCAATCTAAACGTGGTAATAAATCTAGGATTGTCTAGTCCCTTTCATTGGTTGTTTTTCACTTTAGTAGTCAACAATACTGAATGATCCATACTCTGAAAAACATTAGCCACTAAGTTAACAATTTCTCTACTGTACCCTTTTTGTGCAAATCTGTGTATCTGTTCTTTTTCCCTATCTCTGTAAACATCTGCATCTGTACAATTACTTTTCACCCGTATTATTTGTCTCTTTGGTATCACTTTAATAGTGTGCTTAGGATGAAAACTAGCAGTCTGGAGCAGTGTATTTTGGTCTGTAGCCATAAAGAATACAGTAAATCTGAGAGAATGTTGCCCAGATCATCTCTATATAACATAACATCCAAGAAGTTATCCCTATGTTGCCCAATAGTAAGAATGAATTTCAATGCTGGGTTACTGTTGCTCAAAAAATCAGCAAATTTCCAAAGACCATCTTCATCACTTTTCCAGATAATGAAGACATCATCGATAAAGCGCCTCCACAGGTCTAAATCATAAAGAAATGGATTCATAGAGGTGCTTCTGACCACATCAATTTTCCATTTAACCAAAAATAAATTGGCAAAACTGGGTGCAAATGTTGTGCCCATTGTGTTCTCTTATTTGCAGATAGTATTTGCCTTTGAAAATAAACATATTCAAAGCAGAATTAGCTGTGATAAATCAATTAACAACTCAGTAGGGGGGTCATTAATGTTTTCCTTCTGATCTAGAAAAAAATGAAGGGCTTCTAGTTCCTCCCCACGTGGGAAACTTAGGGATAACTTCTTGGATGTCATGTTCTATAGAGATGATCCTGGCAACATTCTCTCAGCTTTATTCTCTAAACTATGGACCGAAATACTCTGCTCTAGGGTACTAGTTTTCATCCTAAACACACTATTGAAGAGATACCAAAGGGACAATTAATAATGGTGAAATGTTATTGTACAGATGCAGATGTTTACAGAGATAGGGAAAAACAACAGATACAGATATTTGAACAAAGAGGGTACAGTAGAGAAAGTGTTAACTCAGCGGTTAATGTTGTCCAGAGTATGGATCGTTCAGTATTGCTGACTACTAAAGTGAAAACAACCAATGAGAAGGACTAGACAATCCTAGACTTATTACCACGTCTACGTTGAGGGCACAGAAACTTAGAGAAATTGTTACCAAACATTGGCTCATTCTTTCCAGTGACCATAGATTAATGTACCTACTGTAGCTGAACAAAAATCAAGTTTTGTTTTTAGGAGGGCCAATAATATTGGCGATGCTGTGCAGTTGTATGAACCATGTATTATCCACAGGTACAAAAAAATGTTTACTGGAAAATTCCTAACATTAATAAGAAATGTGGGCATTGCATGTACTGTGAATATTTAACACAGGGTAGTTCTATTGCACATCCTAGGGGAAAAGGGAATATTTATTGCAATGCCTTTATTAATTGCAACTCAGAAGGTGCTGTGTATACAGTATTTTGAAATGCCATTGTGAAGCATTTTATGTTGGAAGAACGAATTGAAGTTTAAACTTTGCATGGGGGAGCATGTTAGACCCTAGAAGGAGAATAATGAAAAATATGCCATTGGGAAAGATGTGCTTGGGAAAGATAAAAGTCTGCACAAGATTAGTTTTTTTGGCATACATAAGGTACAAGAAATATCCAAGGGGAGGAAACTGGGAATGAATGGTGAGTGAAACTGAAACAATACAATTTTTTTGAACCAGGGCTTGTCACCCACCAGGTTTAAATGATTCAGTGAAAATAGTGCATCTTCTATGAATTAGATCTGTTGTTAATATGTTATGAGTTTCAGTATTGATATTGCTTCTATTATCCCACTGCTGCCATGATAGAAACAACTTCCATTTCTAGCTTCGCCCCCCCTTTCCCCATGCTTAAGAATGTTTGCTGACAAACAGTTTTAGAAAATTTTGTCTGAAAATATCTGATAGAATGTTTCATTGATTCATATTTGATATTATGACTGTTATTTAGACTTGATCAGCAGAATATACATTGCAAACTGGAAATGCTGTTATATCACCTTGTTACTGTGCAACAAAATTATGTGCAAGTATTCTTAATATATCCTTTTAATGCTTCTAGTTACCCACAAGGAAATTAAGCTGTCTGCATACAAAGCTCTAAAAGATACAGAGGCAAGACAAATAGAAAGATTTGCCCAGAGAAAATGAGCTGAATCAATAAAAGAGACTGAAATTAATGGAAGTGGGACTTTCTAATGAAGCAATTTAAAAATATGTTATACAGCCTCTGTCTGTTGTAGTCCAAGAAGTGATTGATTTTTCTACAAGTATTTATCTGCTGCTGTGTTTAAATATTTAAATGTTTATAGGCGACTTTTCACTAAAGCTAAAAATAATTGTATCCTGTTGTTTTGGTGATGCGTTTATGGATTTATTTATTTATTACCAAATACTGGTACTTGATGGGAATGGTTTACTCCAAATGTGTGTTTTTAAATATTAGTATATATGAACTAGCACTTTAATTGCACAAGCACTTATTTCATTGGTTGTAATTTATTGATTGCACTATGAAAGAAGTAATAAAGTGTTGGTTTTCTAACCTTTGAAAAAGCTCCACCCAGACAGAGCGAAACGTAATGTTTATTTGCCCTTGAGGGTGATGCTGAAGGATTTGGAACTGCTTCCCCTCTTGTTCTAAATATAGTTTGTTGCTGCTTTGCTATCTTGCCAAATTTTAATGCATTGTCCTGCACCATGTTGTATGTACATGAATAAAATGCACGTACAAAATTTTTCTGCATGGTTTGGCTTAAGTGTGATTTTTAGTTATTGCCTAAAACATTAAGAATTAGCACATCAACATTAGTGTCAACACAGTTTTATGTTCAGCTGTACAAGTTGCCACCTCAAAACTCCAGCTAAGGAGGGCCTAGGACAAGGAGAGGGGCAAAGGAAAGCAATGGAAAGTCACTGCTGCCAAAGAAGCCACACTATGGGCACAGCCCAGGAGTTTCCAAAGTATAAAATCCTGTCATCAGGGCAACAATACAGCATGCCAAAATGAACAACCCAGAAATGATACCATTCTGGAAGCACAAAAGGCAGCCTCATTACTCGAACCGAGCAAGAAGCCAGTAGACTTGGCAGTGAAGGGGGGATCACAGTGAGCCAGAGAGGCCAGCAGTGCAGTTTGACTCCTCTCAATCCTACCTGCTGACTCCGAACCAAAGTTTCTGTGAGAGTTAGGATACGATCACAAAGCTCTGCCGCTCCACGACATCTACCCAGGCCAGCAGCACACTCCAAGCACAGCAGCAACTTCAAGGAAAGGAGATTTATTTATTTATTTAACTTACTCTTGTTAACTGGGTAAGGCCCACTAGGCACAAGTGTCTGTTTTCAAGGGCGACCCTGGAACTTTGAGCTGGTTAAGTGACTTGCTTAGAGTCACACAGAATGCAAGTGGAGGCTATGAGAATTATACCCAGGTCTGCTAGTACCAAGCTCATTCACAGCTCATTACTCTAACCTGTAGGCTACACTGCCAGCACAAAATAACCAGAAGTGATCCAGGACTTGGACAGGAGGTGTGCACAGGGCCCATATTTTAGGGGAAGAGTAAGGAAATCTTAGAGGTATAACTTTGGTGCTACGAAAAAAGAAATGCACGGCACCACACAACCTGCAATAGGGGTCCATCATGTTATCCTCAAAAGCCTGTACTAGACTGCAGAGATTGTAAAAGCTGGGGGGGTAAGAGGAGCAACATCCATTAAACATCATAGCATGCCACAGCCCCCAACCCACCCAGGGAGGGGGACACCAATGAGTTACCTAGGAAGGAAAGGCATTATTAAAGTTAAGCATACAAATCCAGCATTACAACCAACAGAACAGGATTGACACCAAAGTCCAAAGGATATAATGGCTCCAACCAGCCACAAATCACAAGATCCAGAAAAAAGTCTTGCATTACCATGTACAGTAACAGGATCCATGTGATAATGGTGAGTGCAAAAGGGTGAGGACAAAAACGACAAAGGGAAAACAACATGGCTACATAGGGTGAGTGGCAAAGAACAGCGATCACCAAAACCGTGACAACAGTGCCACAATGACTTTCTGCCCTTTTTCCAAATATAACAAACTCTGGGGGAGACAGAACTCAGGGAGGGGAAAAATGCCATAGGTCGCCATTTTGGTGACCACTGTTTTTTGCCGCTCACACTATGTGGCCGTGCTGTTTTCCTTCACCAGTTTTGTCCTTGCCCTTTTTGCAATCATCATCTTCACAGTATATTACATTAACCCGACCCGAGAGCTCCCAATAAACAGGAGGCTGGAGTAGCACATAATGTCCAGGAGAGACGCACAGAGCTGGTGGAACTGGAAAGGAAGGAAAATAGTTAGCCAAATCAGCAGGGCAGGGATAACCACAGGAAATCAGTCCTGGGGCCAAATCAAAGCATGCAGGCCAATTGACAGTAACTGATAACAGTTGAAGCTCACAAAATGGCAGTGGGGAGAAACAGCTCAACTGAGAACCATTTGCAGAAAGTTCAACCAACTGAACCTCGACCAAGCTCTGCTTCCCTGTCCCTAACTGCACAACAAAGGATTGACAGAAATCTAAAGTAAGTTGAAGATTCAGCAAAGGTCAGAGTCACCCCAGTAGGGGAAGGTGATCCGCTGATAATGTTAGAAGGTGGTGGGCCTGTGAGGTCCAAACTGACTGGATAGCTAACTGTCAAGTAGCCAGTAACTTCTGGTGCAAGGTTTGGAAGTGCTACTGTGGGTGTGCTAGGCACCTTCAGAGATAGTTATTCAGTTTTACCACATGCTGGATAAGACCTTGAGGCCCCCAGGATTTGACTCACATGAGTATAAAACACATTCCTTTTGTATAGGTGCTGCTTCACATTCTATGGTAGAGGGTTGGACAGATGCACAGATCCAGTCATTGAGGCATTGGAAGTCCCAAGCTTTTGAGAGTTATGTGTGGATACAGTTGCTTTAACCTCCTGATTAGCTCTGAAAGGTCATGACTTCCTGGGGAAATAAGTGTGGATCTGTGGTCACTCCTTCAAGTACTGAGCATGGTGAGAGCAAGGCAGTTCTGCGGAGGAGACAATCTCTTATGAATCCACTGCAGGCATACGTTTAGTTGATGGCTGGTGAAGGATGAAGCTGGGAGAATTGGTCCCATGGATTATGTCCAAAGCTCATTGCCATGGCTCTCCAGATACACTGTAATAATTTGACTGAGGTCAAAGTTGTTGGATCTGTTGCCATTGATGAATGACTGTTTCATATTTTTGCATCAGGAGTGGCCATATATGCAGATTGTGTGGTAGTATATAATTCAAAAGCAGTGTTGGCACCAAGCTCAGAATCCCAGCGCACTCAAAAGTCCATGTTAACTGATTAATATGGCCATAAGGGGATTTATGGACTCCATATGTGGACTGGTTGTTGCAACATGATGAAATACTGGC
The DNA here is from genome assembly GCA_016271365.2 of Neoceratodus forsteri. Taxonomy (NCBI): domain Eukaryota; kingdom Metazoa; phylum Chordata; order Ceratodontiformes; family Ceratodontidae; genus Neoceratodus; species Neoceratodus forsteri. Next base: position 386,757,394 of record CM057455.1, on the reverse strand, counting down.
AAAAGATTCCCAGTTTTATTCTAAAGATGGAGAGCATTTATCAGACTTGGGGAATGACAGGTTTTTAAAAGACCCACAACATGTTTGGGAGAATGATGCTCATTATGTGATGACACGCTAGTCTCACAGGCTAGTACAGAGCGGGAGAACAGGGAATCTTGCACCTTTGCAGATGGACTACCCTAAGGTTGGGAAGAGGTGAGACCCTGGTGGCTGATTCCAATAAGGGGGCCAGTTTGTTGTAAAAGGATAATCCTCGGACTCTGGCACACAGCTGCCAGAACCCCTATCTCAAGTGAGAGTGCCTTGGTGACTGACCCATGTAGAGCCACCTCTCATACCTCAGAGGCCGGAGTTCCTTATGAGGTCATGCCCAGTGTGGCGGCTCCCAGAGTGGGCCAGTTCTAATATGTATTGACATGTGATATAACATTTGAGATAATGGAGAAAGTGAAACTCACTTCCTGATTGGCTCAAACACCCTACTACCAGGGCCGTTATTTCTTAACAACAGCTGCTCTAAAATAAGTTCCAATTATGGAACTTGCCACCATCATTTCTTTTTCCTCGCTAAGCGAGCAGCTCGCCAACATAACCCACTTTGCGTTCATATCACTCGCCTTGCTTGCCTTTAACACAAACCATAGCACCAAAAACTAATTAATTAAATTTTTTACAAAAACACGTTCCACTCTGCTTCTCACCCGCCAACAGCATTTCAGGCAGTCTGCCAACTCCACTTGCACTCATTTAGAGTACGTCCTTTCACCACCCACTCTGTTCCCAGGTCGCCTTCATTGTGACAACACTTGGCCACAAAACAAACAGCAGAAACACCAAACTCAATTTCTTTTTTCTTTCTTATATAAGAAAATACTTTACTGCAGCATGTATTCCCTCGTAGCTGCGCTCATCTTCTGATTCGTCAGTGCCATTTTAGTCAGTCTGCCGACCACACTCAGTCACTTCCCTTCCTACCTATAAAAAAAAAAAACAGCACCTTCTATTGGCAAGGGACTATTTTAAAAACCCACATTTCTGTTCATTTTTAATAATATTTGACACTCTTTTTTTAATAAAAACATTATTTAAAAAAAAAACTAATGTAACCCCATTATCTAAGTGTAATAATACCCTCTAGGGTGGGCGTTATTGGGATATAACGGACCTTCCAGGGGCTATAAGGCCCTCTGCCTGCGGAGTCAGGCCTCATTATGCCCCTGGGCAGTCCGTTATATCCCAATAATGGCCACCCTGTCGGGTATTATTGCTTACATCTGCTATGACTACCTTGCTGCAAACATTACACCTGACTGATTGATTGACTGATTGATATGTTGCATTTTTTCATCAATTCTAAATGACTGTCAATAAATACATGGCTGTGACCATTTCCTCCAAGCAGGTTGTCTTCTAATTTCTTTAGAGGTAAATGGAGGTTTTGACCTAAAAGACAATGGAAGAGCTTGCAAAGGGTTGCAGCTAGTGAGGTTTATGTGTAGGCACACCCCTGGATGACATCAGAGCAGATGGAAGGTAACATTTGCCCACTAGGGTCTGGGTCAGGTAGGAAGGCAGGCTTCCAAGGGGGGGGGAGCAGAAGCTGTGTGTCTGGTGCTATACCCTCTTTCACTTTCTCCCTTCCAGCAGATACCAACCCAAACCATCCCTTCAAAGTGCAAGCAGAGGGAGCCATGAGGTTAGGGAACTCATTGTCCCATTACAAGGATCACCTTAGTGGTTGAGAAGGAATTTTACCATTTTTTTCCCCCTATGTGTTTTTCTGTTTTTTCTCTTCCTCTGGTGAGGTTTGAGCAGTTGTTAGTTACATTAGTTGGGCTGTAACATCATGTAAGTCATGGTGGCATGGTAGTTTTGCATGCTAGGTCAGAGGGGGGAACAGGGAATTTCCCAGCTCTGCAGTCTGTTGATTACCCTGAGGCTGGAGAGAGGTGATTTCCTAGTGGTTGGTTCCAGTACGGGGGCCAATTTGTAGTCAGAGAACCTTAAGGCTCTGGCTCTCAGTCTAAGGCACTGTCTCACAGGGGAAAGTGCCTTGGTGAATGCTAAATGTAGAGCCAGTCCTCAAACCTCGGAGGCTGGAGGCCCTCACAAGGTCATACCCAGGGTGTCAGTCCCCCTCCGAAAAGGGAGCGTAGGCCAGTTCTGATATGTATTGATCTGTGATATAACAATAATCTGCTATAACTACCTTGCTGTGCACTCCACACTTGGTTGATTGATATGTTGCATTTTTCCACCAATTCTAGTTGACTGTCAATAAATACATGGCTATGGTCATTTCCTCCAAGCACTTTGTCTGTCTCATTTCTCCAGTGGTAGGAGGAGGTTGTGACCCATACGGCTATGCTTGCCCAACTCAGTGTTATGGGTACTGATGAATACATACCAGGGTAGAGGGGAGCCAGGAGAATACGGGCAAACTGGAAATTAAAACAAAAATGATGATCCACCTTAGTGCTTTGAGTATCTGCTGCATGTACATTAGGGTGGAGGGGAATCAGCAGAGAAAGGACAAAAAGAAAAGAATGGAAAGAAATGCTGGCCAACTAGTGTTTTGAGCACTAATACGGGATCGGGGAACCAAGAGAAAACAGACATGAAAATAGAACAAAAAAGAAGTGAAATTAAAAGAATGCTGGGCCAGCTTCGTGCTTTGGGTACTGATGAATGTAACTACAAACATAAATGTTCTTACAGCAGCTTTGTTTCATCAAAGCTTCTGAGCTGAGATATTTACTGGCTTCTGCAGATTGCACTTCATATAGCAATTACTCCTTACTTTGCCTAATTTATATGATAACTCTTAATTCTGAATCTCCCATGAGATATGTGAATTGTTTCTCTAAATGAACTTATTGATTTTTTCCTCACAGATGAGAACACTGAGTTACAGCACTATCATTTAGGGGAGAAAAGTTGAACACTAACATATTTTTATGAGCCTTGCTTTCATTAAACTTCCAGTTTTCAAACTGTGATTTGTTGAAATGATGATTATTTTTTGAGGCCTTTGTATATAAGAATCAGTTTATTTTCTATTGATTTGATATGCTAACTATTACTCTTACTTCTCTCTCTCTATGCTGAGTCACCCTCAAACTGCTAGTACCATGCCTCAGAACTTTTGAAACCTACAGAGCAGGCATTTCAAAAGGTGTTTCTCATTTGCTGTGAAAAGGTAGTGCCCACTGAGCAAAAGACTACCCTAATCTATTTTGTTGCACTATACCCAAAGACCCTGGTAATCTGCAATTCTGCAGCCATGACAACAGCTGAGGAAAATCCCCCCACCCATAAAAAAATGAATTTCCTGACAAAAATGCCAGAAAACGGATTTTGCAGTGGCAAAATGGCTGCCGCATGGTTCAGCGCCTGATATAAAATGGTGACTGTGACAACGAAATTGTGAAATACACAAAATTGCCAACAAATTTAAACTAATTAAAATACCAGACACCATCTGTTTAAAAACTGCTAGCACCTGACATCTGAGAAACCTGGTATACTAGGGCATGAAGTTGAACTCCCTGGCTATACAATGCTTCATGCCGACAGTGTCAAAAAAAGGGAGGGGGTGTTGCCTTATACCTAAAATCATCACTTAGCATCAAACCAATTAAACCTGGCACCTTTGACAGCTCCTCCTGTGAGGCCCTGTTTGTGCAATTAACATTGGGTGATGCTAAATCCTTGATTATTGGATGTGTATACAACCCCCAAAAGACTCCTTCACTGCCTTTAAGGCAATTACAGCAGTGGTACAGGACCTGCCTCCCCTAGAAAAGATTATCTTAGGAGACTTCAGCATCCATTGGGGTACCCTGCCTAACTCTGATATCAAATCCACCCTGATGAACATCAACCTGATCCAGATAATACAAGCTCCAACTAGACTAAACATGAAAACTGGCAGCCACTATATGCTGGACTGGATTCTTGTATCGAGGCCAGATAGAGTTAAACTGACTGGGACATTTAGTGACTCCCTTAGTGACCACGTCCTGACATGTGTAATATGGAAAAATGACTTCCGCTCCCCTCCTCCCTGAACTTTCTTGACTAGGGACTTCTACTTTGACCAAGCCTCCTTCCTAAGGACCCTGGCTGAAGTGAATTGGACCCACATAAAGCGTGCCCATATGTTAGATGATGCTCTTAATATCTTTATACACAACTTCACTTCTGCTGCCAACAAACATGCCCCTTGCAAACAATTGAGGGTAAAAGGACAGAATGCCAAATAGTTAACTAGTGATCTAATATTCCTAATGAGACTAAGAGAAAAGGCCTGGCGCACCTATAAATCCACTAACCTAACTGAGGACTGGATGAAATTTAGGACCCTGAGGAACAAATGTAAAAATGAACTTAAATTGGCTAAAAAAAGGTACCTGAGAGACCTACAAACTGCAAGCCTGGCAGATCCCAAGAAATTCTGGGCCCATATGAATACTCTAATAAAGGGAAAAGTCTCTACAGCAAATGTGGACATAGTGTCTAATGGATCCCACCTAATGGATCCCTTAGAATCTGCCAGATTGATAAACACCTTCTTTACTGATCTGGGTAAATATAGAACCCCTCCAGCTAGCACCCCTAACTCGAAAAAAACTGAGGCCCCCTCCCAACTATCCAAGTTTCATCTTAAACTCATCTCACGTTCTGATGTCCTAAAGCTCCTGCAGAGGATTAATGTTACTAGATCTGCAGGCTATGATAAGCTTGAGCCTAAACTACTAAACTTAGCTGCCCCGGTCATAGCTTCCTATCACTTGGCTATTCAACAGATCCCTTCTGGAAGTGAAGGTACCCTCCCGATGGAAAGTGGCCCTGGTCACCCCAGTGCACAAAGGAGGGCCCCCAGAAATGGTAGAAAACTATAGGTCAGTATCAATTCTACCCAAGCTAAACAAGATCTTGGAAAGGCTCAACTATAACCAAGTACAAGACTATTTGGAGAGATATGAAATATTGACGCCAGAACCGCATGGTTTCAGAAAGCAGCATGGAACCAATACTACTCTTGTCCACCTGACCACCAATATCTTAAGCACTGTAGATGAAGGTCTCCTAGTAGGTGGAGTCTTTATAGATCTCACAGAAGCATTTGTTCTGGTCTGCCACCACCTACTAGTTGAGAAAATTGGCATCCCTGGGTCTAAACAATCACTCCCTACTGTGGCTCACCAACTATTTGGCAGATAGATCTCAAATTGTGAAGTGGAGAGGTGCACTCTCTGACCAGCGGCCCATTCTGGATGCGGTCCCACAAGAATCAGTCCTTGGGCCACTGCTGTTCTCACTGTTCATAAATGATCTTTCACTGTACACTGGAGGAGCTAAAATTGCCTTGTATGCAGATGATGCAGTACTGTACAGAACTGCCCCAAATGCAACACAACTAAACGAGCAACTAGACAAAGACCTCCCATCGCTGGAAAGTTGGATTCTTTATTCATTTATTTGAATTTTGATGACTGGGTAGGTCAACTGAGACAAAATCCCTTTTTCAGTGATGACCAAAGAATAAAGCATTCCAAGAACAAAACATAATACAATAATACACATAGAACAGTACAGTGAGTCACAATATACAGTTAAGCCATAGGTAAATAACAACAGTACCCAAGTAGGCAATAACCAAAGGATTCAGGATTAAAGGCAGTTTGCAGGTAGCCAAGAGAGGCAGGAGGCAGATTAACATTTTATACCATGTGCAGGGACATTAATGCCATTCACATACCAGATGTCAACAATTTAAACAGCAAGATAACTAAGAATAGCCAGATTCAACTGCATTTGGTTAGAGACATGGAGATGCGTAACATTAGTCACATGTGGCCTTACTTGTTAATAACAATTAATTCTGTATTGGGGGTTTGAAGAACTCATCCTTGCAGAGTTTTCTGAATTGGTTAATGGTTTTGCAGGAAAGTAGAAGGTGGGGCAAATTGTTCCTAATTCTGGGGGGCAGTGATGGTGTAGAATCTTTGGCCTATCTTTAGCCTGGCCTTTGGGAGCTCCAGTAATGATAGGCTAGAAGATCTTAGTACATGAGGGGTAGGTTTTAGGGATAGCAGGCCCATTAGACTGGGGTGGGGTTTGATGAATGAACTTAAATGTAATGAACTTGTAAATGGGACAAAACTAAGGCAATGCTATTCGGATCATGAAGTCTGGGCACTGACCATGCTGAAAGATCTCTGCCTCCCTGACAAGTCTAGAGTTCAGGTGGTCAGCTCCTTTAAGTACCTGGGGATCTAACTTGACCAAGATGGTACTTACAAAACCCACCTCAACCACCTAACTAAGTCTATAAATCAGAAGTTGGGTCTCCTTTACTGATTATGCTCCTTCCTAACCTCTAAATCTCATCACAAAATTGCTAAGTACCCTTCTTCCCATCCTACTTCATGAGGCCCCATTACTATATTCTGTTAAGGGCATTGAGCTACTGTACAATTGATGAGATCTCTTTACTACAGGATTGAGAGGTTTGCCAATTTGACAAAACCACTTGCATATCAACGCACAGTGCTGAATTCCCTAAACTGGCCATCCCTTGAGAGCAGACTGGCCTGCCTCCCCCCATGCCTCGCCTACAAACTAAGACAGGACACCTCTCCACCTAGCCTAAAAAACCTGCTACAACCTAAGCAGTGCACAAGAACCTTAAAGAGAACCTTTCCCATATTTTGTCCTGTGCCAGTAAAATGATCAGGAGGCTCCCTTACCTGAAGAGGAGTTCCTCTGTGGTACAGTAGTCATACATTTTTTTCTTCATCCCCCTAAGGAAGGGAAGGGATTGTATTTTGCCCCTGAGGGTGCTAAGTGCTTGGTCCCTTCCAGTTCCTGATCTCGGACCCTGTCCCCACACTTTCTTGTTTTATGATGTCACTAAAGGACTAGCATGGGGACATGCTCCATACAAGCCTATGGAGTGTTGTTTTAAGAGCTATTTTTTTCAATTTTAACCCAGTTTTTAGTACGGATCGGAGCCAGTATTCAAGTAACATGAGGCTTGTTACTTGAATGCTGACTCCAATTTGTACTAAGAATTGTGTTAAAATTGAAAAAATAACTTATAAAACAATACTTCATAGGCTTGCATAGAGCACGGCACCACAGTAGTCCGATAGTGACATCATGAAACAAGGAAGTGCAAGGATGGTATGTAAGATCAAGAAGTGGAAGGGTTCAGGTAGCTAGCCCCCACGGGTGCAAAATATGATTCTTTCCCTTACTTACGGAGATGAAGAAAAAAAATTACAGCTACTGTAGAGGAACTCCTCTTCAGGTAAGGGAGTCTCTTGATCATTTTGAGCTGCACCGTGAAAGGTGCTGTATACAGTGCCTTCACAAAGTATTCACCCCCCTTGGACTTTGTCACATTTTGTGATGTTGCAAACTCAAATTAAAATACATTCATATGGGATTTTTTTGTCACGTGTCTACACAAATTACTCTATAATGTCAAAGTGGAATGAAACTTCTGGAATTTTTTGTACATGTAATTTAAAATAAAAACCTGAAATGTCTTGATTTGATACGTATTCACCCCCTTTGCTATGGCACTCCAAATTGAGCTGAGGTGCATTCAATTTCCTTGTGAGATCACTTTAAAACTTGAATGGAGTCCACCTGTGGTCAGTTCAAATGGTTGACATGATTTCAGAGGAAATACACTTGTCTATATAAGGTCTCACTGTTGACAGTGCATGTCAGAGCAGAAACTCTACCATGAAGACCAAGGAGCTGTCCGTAAAACTCCGTGATAGAATTGTGAGGAGGCATAGATCTGGGGAGGGGTATAAAAACATTTCTAGGGTATTGAAAGTTCCCAGGAGCACAGTCAAGTCCATCATTAGGAAATGGAAAGATTACGGAGCCACCCAGACTCTTCCTAGAGCAGGCCATCCTCCCAAACTGAGCAACCGGGAAAGAAGGACCTTGGTCAGGGAAGTGACCAAGAACCCAATGACCACCCTGGCAGAACTACAGAGTTCCATGGCTGAGATGGGAGAACCTGTCCAGAGGACAACAATCTCTGCAGCACTTCACAGATGTAGCCTCTATGGGAGAGTGGCTAGACGGAAGCCACTCCTGAGAAAAGGCCACATAATAGCATGCCTGGAGTTTGCAAGAAGGCACGTGGCAGACTCAGACCATGTGGCAAAAGATTCTCTGGTCTGATGAAACAAAAATTGAACTCTTTGGCCTGAATGCAAAGCGTTATGCCTGGCGCAAACTGAACACAGCTCATCACCCGTGTAACACCATCCCTACCATGAATTATGGTGGTGGCAGCATCATGTTATGGGGATGCTTTTCAGCGGCAGGTACTGGGGCACATCCTTGAGGAGAACCTGCATTAGTCTGCAATAGACCTTGGACTGGGGTGAAGATTTACGTTCCAACAGGACAACGACCCCAAGCATACAGCCAAAGCAACACTGGAGTGGCTTCAGAACAAGAAAGTTAATGTCCTTGAGTGGCCCAGCCAAAGCCCAGACTTGAATCCCATTGAGAATCTGTGGAAAGACTTAAAGATTGCGGTTCATCGGCGCTCCCATCCAACTTGACAGAGCTTGAGCAAATCTGCAAGGAAGAATGGGCGAAAATCCCCAAATCCAGATGTGCAAAGCTGATAGACATACCCAAGAAGACTCAAAGCTGTAATTGCTGCCAAAGGCGCTTCTATAAAGTATTGACTCAGGGGGGTGAATACTTAAGTAAACAAGATATTTCAGTTTTTAATGTTTCATAAATTTTTGTTACACAATAAAAATATTTTTGCTCCTTTAAATTATTGAGTATGCTGTGTGAATCAAGGGGGAAAAAATCATTTCAATGCATTAAGAATTCTGGTAGTAACACAACAAAATGTGACAAAATCCAAGGGGGGTGAATACTTTCTGAAGGCACTGTAAGATAATCAGAACTCCAGAGTATTACCAAGTTAAACAAACAGACCCAGGATAATTCCCGTGATATTCAAAAGATAACAGATGAAGTAAACATGATTGAACTCGCTGGGCTAGCTCTAGCAAAAGACAACTACAATTTAAACAGGAAAATAGAAATGTTGGAAAATCAGTAGAGATACCAAAATTTACATATTGTGGGATTACCTTTAAGTCTGGACAGTGAATTTGAGTGTACCCATGATTTGGTTAAAGATATCGTCAGCACATTTTATGAACTACCCCAAGAAAACCTTCCATTTGTGACCAAGGCTTTCAGGGTGTTAAGAAGATACAAGTCGAAAGAGATCAAAGACACTGAGAATAAAGCCACCATTTTTCTTTCACTCGCATTTGAATCAGATCATGACCACATTATTAAACTATCATGTATAAAAAGAATGCTCTCGTACAAGGGATTTAAATTCAACATTTTCCCTGATTTTGCTTATTCCACACAGCAGAGATGACGAAAATTTCTTCCGTATAGGCAAGAAGTGTTAGAGCTAGGAGCTCAATTTCAATTTCTCGCACCTGCCAAGGTGCAAATCTTGCATAAGGGGAAAACATGTTTTCTTTGAAGTTGACTAGTTGGCTGAATTTTTAAGGGGTCAATACAAAGAGTCTGGAGAGAGTTCTGTGTCTCCTATAGTTTCAGATTTGGAAATGTCAGCAATTGTGGATGCTGTGGAAGGTTTAGGGGGGTAATTTAATGTTTTCTTTTCTTCTTTCCTAAGTTGTACTTAGTAATACCGTTTAGTTAAAATGTTTTTTGTTCAAACTCTGTAGATCGGTTACGCTATATGATATATGGATTTGATACATAACGGCTATAAGAGGTGCTTTTTACTCAATTTGCTCACCACCGTAGCTATATGCACTTTTGTTTTACATGTGGGGTACCCTCCCTCCCCCAAGTTGGACAGAGTTGGACTTGAGATATTCCTTAATAAGAATGCCCTTTTTTTCTTTCTTTCTTTTTTTTTAAATTGTGTAAAACAAAATGAAAAATGTATATTTTAAAAAGAAAGAAAATTAACAAGCATTTGTCAATGCCGAATGTTTGCTTGCTGGCATTGGCATTGGTATTGTAGGAGTTAGAGAGCTGCATAATAGGAATGGCAGTGAAGTATTGAACTAAAGCCAACCCCACCACCACCCTGCAGAGACTGACAGGCATTGGGGGCCACACCATTTCACCACACCCTACCCTACAGACACCGACAAGTGTCTGGTGTGCCTTGTGGTCTTTGGCCCTTATATTCACCCCATTCTATCAGGAAATTCTTCTGACAGCTCCTCTGATTGGTGCTCCTACCACTTTGGTGGCCCCTGATTGGACCGGAGATCAGCCCTCTCCTTCCGATTGGAGTGCCTTTCCTGCCGAGCCAGCCAAGCTGCTACCCGACCCGTGGAGCCCTCCAGCTGGACTGCCGGAGTGGCCACTAGCCTGGGTCTATGCTTTTCTTTCTACAGAGCTATTTTGGACTGTATAATGATTAATGTTGATGCCATACTACTTAGCATAAAAGGACTGTAATTGTAATCCTTGTTCTTGTTATATTTAATTATATTCTCTGCTACGGTAAAGCTTAAGTAAAGTGATACAGTCTTTTTGTGTAGACATCATAGTCATTTGCATCCCTTGCTACTGCAAGCCTAGCTAGCTAGCTATTTAACCAACTCCTGCCTTGCTCCGTGTTGTTTCTACTCCTGCTGTGTACTCTTTTCTACCTTCCATACAACCCTGCCATTTTCCCTCTGCCTATTCTCCAAATCCTGGTTTTAGCACTCCTTGGTGCCACTTATTCTCCACCTTTTTTCCCTCACTTAACTTCTGCACTAAGCTCTATTTTTATAGCCTGCCCCCCTTCCCCACCCATCTAACTTCTGTCTCCCTAAATCTCTACCTGCTGAATTGCTTATTCCTGTCCTTTGTCCCTAGTTTGCACCCCCGCCCCCTCTTCAAGTTCCAGCCTGTCTCCCGCCTTCCTTTGTTTCTTACAACTACTTATTGATCTATTTCTCCTTGCTTTCCTCCCAGATTTTTTCCCCACCTTGAGTGGTGCCCATGGAGCCTGGTGGCATCAGTGTCACTACCGCCAAACAAACCGATGCTTCCCTCTCATCCTTCTGGTCCTGCCTCCTGAAGCCCATCACAGGTAGCCACCACTAAACACCCTCAGCCGCCCAGCTTCTGACACCTCCTCTGATTGGTGTGCCTACCGCTTTGGCTGCCCCTGATTTGACCAGAGATCAGCCCTCTCCTTCTGATTGGAGCACCTTTCCTGCCGAGCCAGCCAAGCTGCTACCCAACCTATGGAGCCCTCCAGCCGGATTGCTGGAGCGGCCGTTAGCCTGGGTCTACGCTCTTCTTTCTACAGAGCTATATTGTCCTGCCCCCACCACCCCCTCCCAGGCCACCTATTAAATACCCTACTTACCCCAACCCTTTCTACCTACTCATATCCCTTTCCTACAAATACTACCCCTCCCCCCTTCTCCCACCCGGCTATCTACCTAGCGCTTCTCGCTACTGATCCTCTTCTACCTCTATTTACACTACCCCACATTAGACTGTACTTCTCCTCACTCCCTACCTGTGCCTCCTGTACTTGGAAAAATGGCACAAACAATAACCCACTTACTTCTGATCTTCTCCATCCTACCGTTCCTCCCCCTTTTAACTCCCCCTTTAAGTTGCTACCCTGCATACCCCCCTCTGCTGTACTGACTCACCCTACAAATGCCCCCTATAAGGCCACAGCATCTCTCCCAGCTACCATCTGGTCCCGTTTCTCTATCAGCCCCACCTCCTGGGTCTATTCCTTTGGCTGCCTCCTGGTCTCCCTCCACCAATCTAGAGCCCACTTTCTCCACACTGCCTGCCCTACTGCCTCCTCCAAACAGCACTTGGTCAAATCATGGTGCCTACACATACTACGCCACCACCTAACCCTTGCCCTACTACTACTGGCTGCAGGGGATATACACCCCAATCCCAGCCCACCACCTACTCCTGGTCCCAGCTACCCCATACCTAACCCCTCAACCAAGGCCACCACTGACACTCACTCTGGCTCACTTCCCCGAGGTTTATGCCTACTCCATCTAAACATTCATAGCCTAGCCCCCAAGCTAGATCAGCTCCAGGTTCTAGCTGCCCACCATGCCCCTGACATAATCATTCTATCCGAGACCTGGCTAAACCCAAACCTCCCAGACCACACCATTGCTATCCCAGGGTTCACCATCACTCGGCAAGACCAGCCGACCAGAGGAGGAGGGGTGGCTATCTACACCAGCTCAGCCCTACATTTTTATGTTTTTCTTTCAAAAGCTAAACCCAAAGCTTATGAGCTGCTTATGGTGAAATTGTCCCCTTCCTCCTCATTACCCATCTTTGTGGCTGGTATTTATTGCTGCCCTGGCACTCCAACCACAACAGTCACCGACCTTCTGTGCCAACTCACTTCTCTTGCTCAGTCAGGTGAACTATATGTTATAGGTGACTTTAACCACAACTGGCTAGCCCCCACTTTTAACAAAACCTGAACCGAGATATCTGCTCTTAACCTTACCCAAACCATTATGGAACCTACTTGGTCAAACCATAAGAACGGAAATCACTCCCTTCTTGACTGGGCACTTACCTCCCACTCACACCGTGTTGTCAGCTCTGGCCTCCTCCCTGACTCCATTAGCGACCACCGCCTAATCTACTTGGTCCACAAAATCCATAGAGTTAAATCCCCTCCCAAATTTATATTCCAACGGTCATATAAATCCCTAAACCTCTCCCCTTTGCCCTCTCCTGGAAGAACTAGCTCACTCAAACTGGGACCCGATCTTAAGCGGTTCTAACATGAATGCTGCCCTTACGCACTTCCGGAACACCTTCCTTACCACCTGGGACAAACACCCCCCCCCCGCACCGTGCTATGGTCCGGGGTTCCCATCTTCCCTGGATATCACCCGAGCTGATAGCTTGCCAACATGCCCGTGACAAGGCCTGGTGCATTTACAAATCCATGCTCCTCCCTGGCGACAATCTCACCTACCGCATGCTCCGCAACAAGTGCACAAAGGCCATCTGCTTAGCTAAGGCCGAATATTTTAACAACACCCTAAATGCAAATCTTGGGAGGCCTTCTAAATTCTGGAAAGTCATCAACTCCCTTTTCTCTCACCAAACATCAAATCCCCAACCTCTCCTCCTCGTCCAAGGGACTCTTCTCTCTGACCCCCTGAAGGTAGCCTCTGAGTTTAATTTCTACTTCACTACTTGTGCTACGACCCTCCTAGATTCCCTTCCTCCTGTAACCACACCCACTCCCCAGACAGCTACCCCCCTACCGCCTGGTCAGAACCCCTTTTCCTTCAGACACATTTCCTACATCAAAACCCTAGATGCCCTTTGCTCTCTGAACCCCACCAAAGGTAAATCCCCCGATGGTCTCGACAACAAACTCCTCTTCCTATCTGCCACTGCCATTGCGACTCCCCTCGCAGTCCTGCTAAATCTTTCATTCATCACTGAGTCACTCCCCACTAAGTGGAAGCATGCCACTGTCCTACCCCTTCCAAAAGGAGGTGATTCTACCTCCGCAACTAACTACCGTTCCATCTCCCTCCTCCCCACTCTCGCCAAACTCCAGGAACACCTAGTACTATCTCAACTCTCCCTCTTTCTCTCAGAAACTAACTTCTTCACTCCATTCCAGTCCGGTTTTAGAAAAAAAAACACTCTACCACCACCTCCCTACTAAGACTCACGGACTTCATCCTCTCTGGGATGGACAAAGGACAAATTACTGCCCCTATTTTCATCGACCTAACCAAAGCATTTGATACGGTATCCCACTCCCTCCTACTATCCTGCCTATCAGGGGCTGGGTTAGCAGCGTCCGCCACAAACTGGTTCAGTACCTACCTACAAAATAGAACCCAATCCACTAAAATAGCTTACTACACGTCCCCCCCACTCCCTATTACCACCGGCGTTCCCCAGGGCTCAGTCCTTGGCCCCATCCTGTTCTCCATCCTACTAAATGATCTGCCTAACTCTTGCTCCATTACTGCAATAAACATGTACACTGATGACATGGTCATCTTTACTTCTGACCGCACCCACGAAGAAGTCACCTCTAATCTTCAGACCGACTTCAACAAAGTTCATCACTGGTTCAACTCCAACCAACTGTCCCTAAATGCCAAGAAAACTGTCTCTATGTCTTTCGGCACTAGACAAAGACTATCCAGACTTACATCCCCCTTGATTTTCCATACCTTAAATAACACCATCCTTGAAGATGTGCCCTCCTTTAGGTACCTGGGGGTTTGGCTTGATCGCTACCTCTCCTTTTCCACACACATGGACGCCATCCTATCAAAATTGCACCCAAAGCTTGGTGCCCTCTATAGAAACTGCGCTAGTCTTCCGCTTCCTGTGAGACGCGAAATAGTCCAGAAAATGATTCTACCCTCCTTCGACTACTGCAATATTGTTTAAAGCTCGGCCTCGAAGTCCAACTTAGCCAGACTGGACCCCCTCTTTAATGCTTTCTGCTGCTTTTCCCTTGATGCCCCCTCCCACACCCATCACTGCGAGCTCTTCTGTTCACTGGCTCTTCCATCCCTGAGTAACCAGTGCCTACTCCACAGTGTTAAATTTGTTTCTAACTTCTGGCTCAGTTCCCTTCCTCCCTACCTCATCTCCTCCCTATCCTCCTCATCTAGCCCCGCCCTCACCCTCAGGTCTACTGACTTCAGGCTATTAGTAATCCCTCACCGAAGGACCTCCGCAGGCCAATCATTTTTCTCTTATCTCTTCCCTACGCTCTGGAATGGCCTGCCGGCCCAAATCCGCCATTCTTCATCCAAACGCTCTCTATCCTCTGCCTCACCAACTTCCTTGCACCAAATTGTATCTGGCCCTGACCTCCCACCACCTGACAGATTCTCTCCCCCTCCCCGATTCCCTCCTCCTTATGTGCCTGACCAGCGGCTCAGCCTTCGCCTAATTTTCTGGCTTATTCATTGCCCTAAACAACCAATGCACTTACTGTCTAATTCACTTCTGCTATCTCTCTTCTCTTCCCCCACCGTCTTCCCTAAATCAACCACCCTAAATACCCCAGTGTTTACTATACAGTCCTGCCACCGCTCCTTTGCCCCCCTCTCTGATTTCCATTTCCTGCTGCCAACTTGGTGCATCCTGCTCCAGTTCAATCTCTGTTACTGGCACTTATGTAATCACATATAGTCCTTGATGTGTATTCAATTATGTATGCCACTTTCCTTGAGGCTCTTGTTATGTACTGTACTCCTCATGTAATCAAGTTCGTAAGTAATCTCACTCAATTATGTAACAATTGTTTGTGTTGCTCCACTCCAAGTTCAACCTACTGACTGTTGTATATATACCCTCCTCCCTTGTACCCCCAAGGTCGCACCGTGAGACGAGTGTCTTTTTGCTCAGTGTGCCTTTCCTGGTGAAATATTTTCAATAAATAAATAAATATGGTGAAATGGGTGCTGTATAGGAGAATGGGGAGAACTTTGGGGCAGAAGAGTCCAAGGCACACCTTGATGCCTCTCACTGGCTGCAGGGTGTGGAATGGTATGAGCATTGCAGGCGAGAATCCCACATCACACCCCTGATGCATGTCAATCTCTACAGGGTGGGGCGTTATGGTTGGAAACCCTAACGTCTCAGGTGTTCGTTGGAATTTTCACTCTAAATTTTCAACATGGGTTTTTTGAGGCCCCCACCTTATGAACAGTGGCAATATCAGTTTGTTAGTTGAAAGCTGATTTTGCACAGTAACTACGCCATTTGGCACCACAGGTATGAAAACACACTTTAAACAGGATGTGAAAAATGACAGCTGTACTGCTCGTGGGGAGGTGGAAAAAAGGCAATGTTGAAAATTTGCAGTGAAAATATTAAAAAAAACTGGTGAAGTCAGGAGCGTGTGTAGAAGCTGCACAACGCACACCCATAATGCAATTAGTTTGGGGATTTTTTACAGCAGATTGTCAACAAAGGCATTTTGTAACCTCCGCTCATGAACAGTGTCACTGTGATTTTGTTAATCTGTCCCTAACAGTGATTTCCCACAGTGGCCACCCATTTCTGCGCTGGAAGTGCGAAAACACATTTTGGCCATGGTGTGAAAAATGGCAGCTGTACTGTTCATAAGGAAGTGTGGAAAAATGCCAGTGGTGAAAATCTGGACTGAAAATATTAGAAACTCATGAACTTACGATGGTGCTTGGAAACTGCGCAATGGTTGCTTGTAACACAATCATTTTATGGACTTTTTTCACCAAATTTTTAACATAGCCATTGTAACACCTCTGCTCATGAACAGTGTCATTGTGAATTTCTTAATCTGTCCCAAACATTGATATCAATCACCGACTGCGCCATTGTGCGATACATGCGCTGAAACACATTTTGGGTGAGATGTGAAAAATGACAGCTGTACTGCTCATAAGAAGATGTGGTAAAATGGCAATGTTGAAAATCTGGAGTGAAAATAGTGAAAATTCATGAACTTACAAGCGTGCGTAGGAACAGTGCAACGCATGCTCGTAAAACAGTTATTTTGGGGAATTTTTTCACCAGAATTTTTTAGCAGCCATTTAGAACTTCTGCTCATGAACAAGCGTCCTGTAATTTCTTAATCTGTCCAGACATTGATTTGGCACACTAACTGCGTATTTAATATAGCTACATGCGTGGAAACACATTTTGGGTGAAATGTGAAAAACGACAGCTGTACTGCCATAAGGAGGTGTTGTAAAATGACAGTGTTGAAAATCTGGAGTGAAAATATTGAAAATTTGTGAATTACGAGTGTGCATAAGAACAGGGCAATGCATGCTTGTATAACAGTCATTTGGGGGAATTTTTTCACCAAATTTTCAACATAGGGTTTTGGGGGGCTTACCTCATGAACTGTGACACTGTTATTTCATAAATCGGTCCCAAAAAGTGGTTCTATGCAGTGACCGTGAAATCACCTTTCAGGGTTAATTAACAAAATGACAGTGACAGAATTTATGAGGAGGGGTCCCAAAAACCCCATGTTGAAAATTTGGTGAAATATTCCCAAAAATGCCTGAGATATGCATCAAAGTTGAAAAGACTCTGTTTATTAATTACACAGCTTACCAGCATTTCCTCAATTCACGGTCAGCTTTGAAGAGTGAAGACTTGTTCCCGGTCCACTGAAGATCAGCACGCTGGACTCCAGAGGTATGTATGGGGTAGGAGATGTGGGGAGGTAGGGTGTACAGAGGGTGGGTGCGGATGGGGGGAGCGGAGGTCAGGACAGTCAGTGAGGGAAGGTTTTCTCTTTCATGTTTCTTTTTTTCTTGGATGACATGGGACTTTTGCCACGCTGGGGTGGGTTCCCAGTGTGGCAGCTGAAAACTGTTTGGGGTGGGGGACAGTGGAGCTGATGGGATTGGGCACCCCTCAGCCATACAGACTGTTACCATGCTGGGCTCTAGCATGGCACCGGATTGTCTGTTGGGGATTGGACACCTCTGTCGGCCATATAGTGTGGGGGCACATTAGCATGCAATATGCATGTGCATGTGGGGGGGAGCGCATCCAGGAGTGGCTATTTTCTTTCAAGTTGGTGGCAACGCTCCAAACTAATGTCACCGTCTGTGTCCCCCATTACTGTAGGACATCACACACACCCCAAAATGCCATGCCGGTACTGGCCAAAACAGTGCCGCACCTCCAGCACCTGCTTCGGCACCAAGCTGCCACAATATGTTTCTTGCACTGTGTGCAAGCAAACATAAAAATTAAATAAAATATTATATGATAAAAAAAAAAGAACTCCAGTTACTCCAGGTTCCTAGGGTCCGTAATTCCTGAGGAGCCTAATCTTTCTCCTCTTCCATATCCTCCCTATGGAGTGTGATCCCTTGTAGCATCCAATCTTCCACCTCCCTAATGGGTTTTAAAAAAGAGCATAAATCTTGTCTGCTAATACCAACCCAGTGTGCCTGCTACAGTTTATTAGGGGTTAATGTACTGCACTGATGTCTTAACATACTTCAATCTGTTGTCCTGTCATTCTATTTGCCTACTATTTTGTAAGGTGTTGTCCCTATAGCCTAATGATCTGCTTTGAAAATTTAACTAATATGGTTGTACTCCTTGTAATATGTCCAAATATTGCTCTTAATTGTATAATGTGTATGTCACTGCCTCATTACTCTCTGTAATTAATCCCGGGTTGCCCTAGGAAAAAGGGACCATCTGGTTTCAGTGGGCCTACCTGGTTACCAAAATGAAATAAATAATTAAATAAACAGCTTGCTACAGCACCCACTGCCATAATCATGGCAGTTTGGGTGGAAGGAGTGCTGATTTGCCATCTATATGATTGCTGAAAAATTTGCTGCTACACACATACAATTTAGTTAAGAAAAAAACAACTCAATTCACATCGCTTATCAAGTCGATCCCTCCTCAAGTCA
Source organism: Neoceratodus forsteri (assembly GCA_016271365.2). NCBI lineage: Eukaryota > Metazoa > Chordata > Ceratodontiformes > Ceratodontidae > Neoceratodus > Neoceratodus forsteri. The sequence goes on along the minus strand of CM057455.1, from coordinate 386,738,897 downwards.
ACACACAAACACTTTATTATGTACACTTATAATTATGATCATGGTGGGGGTGGAGTTTCATTTTGCTGTTCTGTGAGAGCTGAAACAGACTAAAATTCATGATATCTGCTATTATACATACACTACTACTATTTATTAAAAAAAATTAAAGTCTTCACCCTTCCATAGTCACCTTCCAAGTCACTACCTCCCCAAGTCTGCACACACACTTTTTAACTCATATAACCATCATGACTGAGCGGGATTGCCATTTACCATTCTATGGAATTGAAACAGCCTTAAAATATATAAAAGCATGTGTCTGCTGAACACATACACTATAAAAAAATTATTCCCTATCATGTCACTTTCTTCTCAAATCTGCACTTCTACACTGGATCAGAGCTCCTATAACTCACTCGGTAGCTCCTGACCATTAAATAATTTTGTTAATGTTTAGAGATGTAGCTAAGTTAAACCAGCAAAGTTGCTGCAAAAAGGACAACATTATTTTACCAAACTTTGCAATGTTTCCATTGCCCTTAACAACTTTGACTTTTCCAAAATTCACAGTTTCACCATGAAGTGGGTGAATTGGCCACTTCACAGGCAAATTTCAATTACTTTATTGATGAATTTGCCCACTTCACCTATAATCCATTTTGCGAAATGTGAGCTTCATGAATCTGCACCTCACTGTTTAACACAGTGTGTGTAAGATTATCTCACCATTGTATCATATTTATGAAAACAGTGAGTTACACAATTACAGTGCAAAAAAATAACACTTCTCATGTTGTATTTTTATACTGTAAGTTTATAAATCACTGTTTAACACAGGGGCCCAGATATTCAAAGGAGATGCACCCTGTGCCGGCACATTCCTGAAATGTACCCCTAGGCCATATTCAAAAGGAGGGGATGTACCGTGCAACTCCAGATACACAGCAGCACAAAGATAATGTATGTGGCACATCCAGAGAGGGCATTCCCATGCATATGTGGCACATCTCAATATTCAGCTGAGATGTGCGGTGCAGCTGCCCGCACATCTCGGAGATGTGCTGCACAAAGTTAGGCAGGCTGCTGTACTTCCCAGAGCAACATGGCAGCCACCAGCTCCTGGGTGGCTACCCACCCCCTCCCTGATCATAAGTGAAACATTCCCACCCATCACATCACATCACTGGTAGTCTAAAGTCCCCCACTCCCATCCCGATAGTACAACAAAATACAACATCCCCTCTGTCCTTGGTAGTCTAATGGCTCCCTTCCCTGAACCCTGTCCGAGTAATAAATCATCACCAAAATACCCTGGTAGTCCAGTAGTACCCTTCTCCCATCCCTGAGCCCCATCTGTATTATAAATATAAGTCAAACATCCTTGGTAGTCTAGTGGTTCCACTTCCAGCCCCGATTGTAATAGAAATTTAATGCAACCCCATTTCTCTGGTAGTCTAGTGGTACCCCCTTCCTTCCGGAACCCTGTCCAATGCATAAAGTAAATTGAACATCCATGGTAGTCTACCAATACCCCCCTCCATTCCTGAACCCTGTCTGATGCATAAAAGTACAATGAACGTCCCTGGTAGTCTAATGGTACCCCTCCCAGCCCTGATTGTAGAATAAAACATACATCCCAATATTTCCTTGGTAGTCCAGTGGATCTCCCACCCACTGAGGCATCCACACCTCACCACGCTCCCCCCAACCCAGCATGGTCACTGTAGTCAGCGGGCAGCAATAGCCATCCACACACCAATGTGTACTGTAGCTTTTCATTCACAAAGCCTTTGTGAATGAAAGCTTACAATACTCTGCTTTTACAGTGGTCGGCAATGTCGGACCAATGGTGATGCAGTGCTTACTGTAAGCAGTCATTCTGTGACAGCTCAGTTGGCAGGCCACCGTGGAGGTGTGTGGGTGGGTTTCATGCCGACACAGTGGCCATCTCAGATAAATTGCGAAATGAGGTGTGGATGCTTCAGGTGATCACTGATACTACTAAAATATTGGAATGTGTTTTGTGCTACAATCGGAGCTGAGGGGTACCACTAGACTACCAGGGATGTTCAATTTACTTTTATGCATTGGACAGGGTTCAGGAAGATACCACTAGACTACCAGGGAAACAGGGCTGCATTAAACTTCTATGTGATCGGTGCTGGGAAGGGGGGGCCACTAGGCCTGGGGATCTTTGACTTATATTTATAATATGGATGGGGTTTGGGGATGGGAGGGGGGTGCCACTGGACTAGCAGGATATTTGATGATGATTTGTTACTCAGATGGCGTTCAGGGAGGGGAGGGGGACACTTGATTACTGGAGACAAAGGGGATGTTGTATTTTTTTTTATATGATTAGGGATTAGAGAAGGGTACTCTAGAATACCAGGGGGCTGTGGTGTGTGTTGTCTCCTTCACACAGACTTTGCAGGGTGCCCAGCACATTCTGCCGGGTGTATTCCTGCACCAGACATGCACATGGGGCCATAACAACATGTAAATGGCTCCATTAGCATCATGCATGCATAACAGCTCCATTTGCATGTCACAGTATGAATATCTGGAATTTGCACCCAGTGCATCCCCAAGATGCATCACGCATCCCCATTTCAGGTATTCAGATCATGCAGGGAGATGCGCTGGTGCATCTTCAGTGGCCCCCATGTGCATCACTCGCATCTGTTGCTGTATTCAGATGGGATGTGCACTGAGCATCTCATTTGAATATAGCAAGTTTGAGTTTTGGCACAGCTCAGTTGCACAGAGCAAACACTTGTGCCCTTTCTGGGAGCAGTTTGAAAATCCTGGTCAGTGTGTGTAATATTAACTCACAAAAGTGTCATATTTATTAAAACAGTGATTTACACACTTACAGTGTAACAAAATAACACTTCATTTTGTTGATCAGATGTGCCCAAAAATGGTATTTATTTATAAATTTATTAAAATGTTTCACCAGGAACGCACGCTGAACAACAAGTTGATCATCTCCCGGTGCAATCTGGGGGAGGGGGGAACATTTGGATGAAATTTTAAACATACAGTGAACATTTAATAAGACAGTGGAATACACATTCAGTTACATTTTTTAGAATGAATATACAATTAAATTTGTAGAGAGGCATACAGTTATCATTTAACATGACTGAGGATTTTACAAACATTTGCATTTAGTATATACTTACAATTACATTTGAAGAAGGTCCTATTCAATTGCATTACTAGGATAACATACAGTGATCACTTAACATGTCTGTGGATTATGCAACATTAAATACAATGGCCCAGATATTCAAACTGTGCCACTTTGTGGCGCAAGCCCCTGTGCCACTTAAAATAGTTGCGGAGGGGTGTGGCCAGGGCGATATTCGACGGAGTTGCGCTATGGCACAACTTCTTTGAATATCGCCCCCTGGCTACACCCACTGTGCATGGCACAGTGGAACTGCGCCAGCGCAAGTGGTCAGAGTGGAGCATAGAGATGCGGTGGCTCAAGTTCCATTGCGCCATGCACAGCACCTGTGATAATTAAAGGGTGACATGCAAATGGGGCCATAATATATGCAAGGCACATGGGGGGCCATTTGCATCTGATTATGGCCCCATTTACATGCCATTAGTATGCAGGTGCGCCGATCCCCAACGACTTGCGCCTGGTGCCCTGCCAGGCAACAGCCGTTGGGGACCAACACCCCCTGCAGCCCGATCGCGGGCAGAACAGTAGTGTTCCCCCCTGAGCAGCCTGATTGCGGGCAGAACAGTATTCTCCCCCCCAGCAGCCCGATCGCGGGCATAGCGGTATTCCTCCCCATTAGCCCGATCGTGGGCATAGCGAAACATTCCCCCAGCCTCCGAGTAGCCCGATGCGAGCATCAGACCTCTCCCCAAAGTACAATATCCCTGGTGGTCAGTGGACCGCAGTAGCCAGATCGTGGGTGGCATCCTAACCCCCATGTCGAAATCACTGGTGATCTAGTGGCCACCCACCACCACGAGCCCACCACCGCTCCTCCCGTCAGGCGGCAGGCGGCAGCACCACACCTGCCATGCACGCCACCTACTGACAGCCGGTGGGGCTGCATGCCCTTTGGTTCAGAGCATGAGCCAATGGGCATGCAACCCATACCCGATACCAAGTCGAATCAGATATGTGAACAGATTCATTCCGCATATCTGGTTGACTTGTACAATATCAGACTGCATCCCATTGGCTCATGCTCTGACAATGAGCGATGCAATACAAACTGTCAGTCGCTGAAGTGGCAGGGTGGCAGGCAGGTGGGGTGCTGCCGCTAACAACGGGGTTGAAGCGAGTGAGTGAGGCTCTGTGGTGAGGTGGGTGGAGGCCACTAGATCAGAAGGATTGGACAGGGCAAGAATGCCACCTGCGAATCAGGCTATTCATTGTCCACTGACCACCAGGATATTGGACTTTGGGGAGAAGGTCTGATACCCACGACCGGGCTACCGGGGGTGGGAGCTCGAGTTATGCCCACGATGAGCTAATGGGGGCAGAATAACATTTTGCCCACGATCGGGCTACTGGGGGTGACACTCAGCCCATGATCAGGGCATGGGGGCACCGCCAGGTGGCGGAACAGTCCAGGGCCACCCACAGGTGGCAGCTGCTCTGTTGCACCCTGCAATGTGGCAGCTCACCCGTGGGTGGCCCTCAACTGTTCCTTTTATTTTAGCGTAACTTTGTGCAGGCACAGGTAGAGTTGCGCCTGCATAACTCTGCATGGCCCAGGCTGAATATCGGGCTGTGCAGTTTATGCATAGGCATGCCCCCCCACCTGTGCCTGCATACATTACTGATGCACCCCGGCGGATCGGGATTTGTGCAGGCGCATGTTTCCCTTTTAAATATCGCACCGGGGTGCATCAGTGGGTTGTGCATGGTGCAACACTGTTGCGCCATGTGCAACTCTTTTGAATATCTGGGCCAATGTGCCTAAGGATTGTCATGCCTAGAAGCAACCCAGACAGAGCAATAAAGTGCTTTTTGTTAGTACAGTGTGCTAATACTTGATTTAAGTGCAGTGTGGAAGGGAGGAGGGGCAGGAGGGAGGTGGGGTGAGGGGAAATTTGGGCAGGGAAGGAAGCGATAAGCCAAGTGATAAACCCCTTCAGGGTGCAGAGAACCCTGCAAGGGGCAAAGTGAGGTGGTGACTAGAAAAGGGGGGGAAGGTGAAGGGCAGGGAAATGTTTGGGGAAGGTAAGGTTAGGAAGGGGTGTGTAGTTAGGTGGGTGAGTGGTTGTAGTGAGAGAGGGAGGGAAAGAAGTTAGTCTACCAACTAGGTCTCTCCAGGATGTTGAGAACTCTGCCAGAGTACAGGAATAAGGCAAGAGCAAGAGAAAAGGATGACGGGGATGAAGGAGGGAATGGAAAGGCTTGCCCTGTGCTATACATCTCCAGGATGCTGAAGAACCCTGCCAGGTGACAGAACTAAGCACAGGCAAGTTGTTTATATGGGTGAAAGGGCAATGGAAAGTTGGGGGAAAGTAAGGTTAGGTAGGGGTGTGTAGCTAGGTGGGGTACGTGGGTGAGAGCAGAGGGAGAGGGAAGGAAGAACATTTGCCTAACAACTAGGCCTCTCCAGGATACTGAGAACCCTGCCAGAGTACTGGAATAAGGCAAGAGCAAGAGAAATGGATGGCAGGAATGGAGGAGGGAAAGGAAAGGCTTGCCCCATGCTATACCTTTCCAGTATGCTGAGAACCCTGCTAGGTGGCAGAACTAAGCACAGGCAAGTTGTTAATGTGGGTAGTTGAAAGGGAGATGTAGAGGTAAGAGGGTAAGAGGTAGTAGAAGAGTGAGAGTGGTGAGTAACTGGCATAAGGAGGAGGGAAAATTTGAATGGGATGGAGAGTACAGAGGCAACAGTTTGTAGGGGAACTATTCAGGGAGAATTAAAACAGGAGCAGCTAGAGGAGAGAAAGTTGTGTAAGGCAGAGGCAAGGGAGGAGGAGGAGAAGGAAGAGTGATGTATTTGGGGGGATAGGGAGTTCTAAATATTAGGGAAATGATGAGTGTAATTACCAGCAACAAACAAAATCTGGGAAATGGTGTCTTTAAAGTTAGCTTTGTAACTCCTTGGAAGGTGCTTCAATATCTAATTCAACCATAAATGAATGGAGTACTCAATTTTGAAAAAGTCTTCTCCTTTATTTTAATGAAATCCCCCTACGTTTTGCTCATATGAGCTTGTTCACAGGGTTTATTTAAATCTGTTTAGAAACAAATATACATTTAATTTTCTTTTTAAATATCTGCTTTCTTTTGCAAATGTATTTATAAATATTATTTAAACACTGTTAGTCTACCTGTATAATTCTCATTGAAAACTCAGAATTAATTTCACTCAAAAAAGTACTTTAACTTCTTCTTAAAAGGAATGAAATGTAAAAGGTTAGCGTTTATATAGGGACGCTGAAAACAACTGCCATTCCACTTACAGTAACAAAAGTATATTAAACTTAATTAACCCCATAACATGCATACCTGGGGAACGATACTCAGGACAATAAAAAGATGTTTAAATTTGCAAATGATTTCTTCGTGCCTATGACAGTTCTGTAAAGATACATGGTAATGCTCTTTTAGCCAAAAATGCTTTTAAAACAGCTTTTCTCCCTTTTAGAATATTCTTTCATTGTTGCTGAACTAAGCATGTACCTCCATGAGACTTGCTCGATAATGAATTAAGACCAAATTTTAGCACGCTAAGCGCTTTAGCATTTAAGAAATTTTTAACTTGAACTGAGCTTTGCGTAATGGCATTTGAGAAATGCTATAGCATTCCCCTCAGCTGCTATCCCTCTTGAGCAGCTTGGATTTCCCGCTGGAGTGATGTATCACTTCCTGTAACTCTCGTGATGTGAGAGTGTTGCCTAGCAACAATACATTCACTCCCAGAGCTATGGGAATGAATGCGGGTGGTCCAAGCCACTCATATAACGTGGCATGGCATATTTGTCTCAATGTTAAATATTAAAGATGAAAAAAGGGGGCACTGCTACCAACGTACAGGCAGGTTAATCTAAAGTCTTTTAACTTACATTGAAGGTTAAGCCTTCTTGCATATTAAACAAAATTATTAATCCATGAACTTTTAAATGTGTAAATAGGAATACAACCTATGATGTTGCAAATGAACATAAACATACACAGAGCGCTGCTACCAACGTACAGGCAGATTAATCTAAAGTCTTTTGACTTATATTGAAGCTAAAGCCTTCTTACATATTAAAAAAATTATTAATCCATGAACTTTTAAATATGTAAATAGGAATACAACCTATGCTATTGCAAATAAACATAAATATGCACAGAATACGGATGTGCTCAGATTGGTCCATACATATTTAAAAAAAAACTTAATTTGTTCTATATTGAATCAATCATTCAGACTGTTACCATACTATTATTGCCAAAATATATAAAGACATCTATATTCTAAATCCACATACATTTTATAGGAGTAATGATTCATCCCAATGAGTGTCCCATCGTTGAACTCAGAACAAAAATCTAATTGAATACTGATTAAATCTCACAGATATAGATATCAACTACCTTTTTAAGCACAGGTCTACAAAAAATCTTAAGCTTCTAAACAATATTTGCACCACAATGAATAATCCAACATTTCTGATCTAGTCAGAATAAAAAATATATATATCACCTCTTAAGTTTCACAAACATGACTGCCAATTACATTCTATGTTCATACCAATTGAAGATTCTAAAGTTTTTAAACTGAATATCCATTTCATTTCAGTTTTTTCAAGTAACTTTGTGTAATCACCTCCCCTAAGTGGTATTTTAACTGCTTCAATCCACCAAAACCTCAAAGAGGCTCCTGTATGACCAGCCTGATTAAAATGTAATGCCACTGGCGATTTATCATTTTTGTTTCTGATATCATCTTTATGTTCCAAAATCCATATTTTTAGGGCCTTTTTTGTTTGCCCTACATATAGTCTATCACAAGGGCATTGTAATACATACACTACCCCTTCTGTATTACAATCGATATGATCTTTTATTGTAAATTCTTGATTGAAATGTGGATGTTTAAAGATGCTTTTTTTACTGGTGTTATTACACACTGTGCATTTACCACATCTGGATTTAGAATATAGATGTCTTTATATATTTTGGCAATAATAGTATGGTAACATCATAGGTTGTATTCCTATTTACACATTTAAAAGTTCATGGATTAATAATTTTGTTTAGTATGCAAGAGAGCAACCTTCAATGTAAGTTAAAGACTTTAGATTAACCTGCTTGCCTGCTGCGTTGGTAGCGTGTCCCCTTTTTCGTCTTTAATATTTAGCTCGAGACAAATATGCCATGCCACATTATATGAGTGGCTTGGACCACCAGCGTTCATTCCCATAGCTCTGGGGTGAATGTATTGTTGCTAGGCAACACTCTCGCATTGCGAGAGTTACAGGAAGTGATACATCACTCTCGCGGGAAATCCAAGCTGCTCAAGAGGGATAGCAGCCGAGGGGAATGCTACATCATTTCTCAAATGCCATTACGCAAAGCTCAGTTCGAGTTAAAAATTTCTTAAGCGCTAAAGCGCTTTGCGCGCTAAAATTTGGTCTTAATTCATTATCGAGCAAGTCTCGTGGAGGTACATGCCTAGTTCAGCAACAATGAAAAAATATTCTAAAAGGGAGACAAGCTGTTTTAAAAACATTTTTGGCTAAAAGAGCTTTACCATGTATCTTTACAGAACTGTCATAGGCACGGAGAAATCATTTGCAAATTTAAACATCTTTTTATTGTCCTGCGTATCGTTCCCCAGGTATGCATGTTGTGGGGTTAATTAAGTTTAATATACTTTTGTTACTGTAAGTGGAATGGCAGTTGTTTTCAGTGTCCCTATATAAATGCTAAACTTTTACATTTCATTCCCTTTAAGAAGAAGTTAAAGTACTTTTTTGAGTGAAATGAATTCTGAGTTTTCAATGAGAATTATACAGGTAGACTAACGGTGTTTAAGTAATATTTATAAATAAATTTGTAAAAGAAAGCAGATATTTAAAAAGAAAATTAAATGTATATTTGCTTCTCAACAGATTTAAATAAACCCCCTGAACAAGCTCACAGGAGCAAAACGTAGGGGGATTTCATTGAAATAAATGAGAAGACTTTTTCAAAATTGAGTACTCCATTCGTTTATGGTTGAATTTGGAAATGATGAGTGTAGCCTGACAGTCCCATGAGTGTGATTCGATGGGGGACCAGCAATATGCAAGAGTCAGCAGATCAGAGGGAGTGTGAGGGAGATGGGGGGGACAGAGAGGGAGCAAGAGAGATAGGCGGGAAGTTCACCAAACCAGAATTTGGAGGCGAGTTTGGCGCATTGTGTGAGGAGCTTGTTTGCAAGAATGGGAAAGGATAAGGCATGGTAGAGGTCACAATAATGAGTGCGAGATGGAGCATCAAGGGCAAAACAACAGAAGGAGTTAAACAGAGTGTCCAAACTGGTTAGGGAGGATTTAGGAGCGGCACCATAGACTACATCATAGTAGTCAAAAATGGTGAGAATCATGTTCTGGACTAGTTCATGCCAAGCCATAGGAAGGATGCAACTATGGTTCCTAAATAAGGCACCAAGCTTGGGGCAACTTTTTTTCAGGATAATGTATATATGGCCAGAGAAGCTGAAGTGTTGGTCCAGCCAGACCCCATGGTATCTGAAAGAGGTGGTGTCCTCAAGGATTATCCCATCAACAGTGTGGAAAGATGGTAAGGGGTGTAGCCTAGACAGTCTTTGCCAAATGCCAAAGGTCATAGAGATAGCCTTTTTGGCATTTAGGAATAGCTGATGTGAAGCAAACCAGAGCTGAACCTGTTGGAAGTCAAGCAGAAGGGTGGTTGCTACATCTATGGGGCATTTACCTGAGGTGAACAAGCTGGTGTAATTGGAATACATGTGCATAGAGGAGGAGGGAAGCATACTGTGGGTAGGTCTTTTAGGAAAATGGTGAAGAGAATAGGGCAAAGCACAGATCCCTGAGGGACTCCTGGGGAGATTGGGAGTGGGGAAAAGATTGCATCCTGGATCCTGACTGATTGAGTTCAGCCTGTGAGATAAGCTCTAAACCAGTGTTGAGCAGGAGTAGACAAACCAGCAACCATAAGGGAGTTGAGAAGCAGGGTATGGGAGACAGTGTCAAAAGCCTTGGCGAGGTCAACAAAAATGACAGAGGTAATGATGCCATTGTCCATCCTGGTGAGGATAGAGTCAGTGAGCCTGTTGAGGGAGGTGGTTGTAGAGTGGTTCTTCTGAAAGCCAGATTGGAACGGGGTGAAAAAGTAAAAGTCAGCAAGAAAGGAGGTTAGCTTGGAGAGAACCAGATGTTCTTGGAGTTTGGCAAGGGTGAGGATGAGGGAGATTGGGTGATAGTTGGCAGGGGAGGAGGGGTTGCCACTCTTTTTTGAGAGGGAGGACCACCTCATGTTTCCAGGATGAAGGGACTGATGAGGACTTGAAGGAGAGATTTAGAATTAAGGAGCGAGGGTATGCAATAGCAGAAGCAGAAAGCTAAAGGAGTTTAGGATCGAGGTCATCCAGTGAGGACCCTCTGGAAGGCCTGAGAGAGAAGGGCAGTTAGTGTGTCCTAAGGAAACAGCAGGAAAAGAGAAGGAAGGAAGGAGGGGCACAGAAGGGTTGGGTGCTAGGAGAAGGAGGTCGAGGAGAGGAGAGTTGGGGGGACTTTAGAAAGGTTGAGGCTAGGAGATGAATTATGAGTTAAACTCTTGGGCCACTAAGCATGGTCCTGACACTAATGTGCTGTTTATTTAAGCACTGGGGGAGGAGGATGGGGGGGTAGGGCATGGATCACTTTTCACAATTTGGATGGTGTTGTCCATGGTCCAGCACCCCTGATTGTACCCTCACCCCACGGACAGCAACATATATGGATAGTAGGTACAAGTACTAACCTTAGGGCAGAGACACTTATCATATAAGCATAAGTGTCAGGATCTGTGTTCTACTGTATTTTACTAATACATATTATGCTCCATTATGCTTTACCGATGTATATTAGCCTGGGAGATGCTTTCCACCATATTATTGCTGTGTTATAAGTAAGGCAATAGTGCCATCTTTAGTGCTTGTGCATCACTGTAATTGCAACTGACCTTGGACTTACAGAGATCCCATTGTTTGTGCTATCTTATGCAAGCTAAGCAAATTCTCATGTTAGTTAGGATGGTTACTCAGGCCACCTGGTACTGTCCAATTATATGCTTTTTACGTATCTTCTTTAGTAGTAACCATAGTGATTATTGGGGTATAAGATCCTGTGTAGCACGGAGCTTCTCTGAGATGAGAGACTGCATTTGCCTAGAAAAGGAAAACCAAAAGTAGTAAGACTGTATTATTTAGCTGTAATAGATTTCATTTATTAAATGTGCACCACTTGCATGTTGTCTCTTTCTTTGTGCCATAATACCAAAAACCTGAGAAAGGTAATTTATTACCACCTTACAATGGTGAGTTGATGTTTGTTAGGTATAGTGCTGTATTACAGTAATTAATTGTAATGCTTTTTCAAGAAGTATTGTGATGTATGTTTTATTTTACAGCTTCATAATTTTTTACATAAAAGCTAAAATATATATACTTTTTTTAGAGTTGAGCCAGAGTAAATTCCTTCCTGTCAATTTACGTAACCTTCCGATGATGCTTTGTTGAACTGGGTGTGTGCAATTGTGTTTTTCTTTCAAATTTGGCTGCATGGCCAGTACCCGTCCAGGGTGACATTTGCCCCAGGGGATTTGCTCTGGGTTATTATCTTTTGTAGTTATTCTGTTCTCTACTAAGGGCTTCCCATGATATTAAAAAGTAAGACATTGGTGGGGAAGCTGACTCTCAAGTACTACAGCATGAAGCAAAAAGAGCAAACCGAAGAGCTAAAACAGCCTGCCAGCTATGTAGGTTTGCTGCGTATTGGTTTTGTGGGTTACATTAGAAAGCCTATTGACATTAAAGTAAAAAATATCTGTCAAGGATTTGTGAATGTTTCCAGTTAGCAATTATGTTCTTCATACATTCTATGTGGGATTAATACACTTACAATTTCAATACACTATGTGTTGAAATACACATTTCCAGGATATTAAGTCCTGGGACTATACATAGTCATTTACACATGCCTAGTATCATGCCAGGAGTTGCAGATCTCAATGTTTAGCACTTGTAATCCTTGTTTCACATGAACTAGCACTTCCCCGAGTTTAGTGTTCCTCATACACTCAGAATATATGTTTAGCTGAACTCAGGTGTGCTGAGGCATGACCCTGCCTTTTGAGATGTGACCTTGCACTTGAAGCCAGTGGGGTAAAGCTGGGGAAATGGGGGTTGCTTATACCTTTGCTGTGCATTTATGTTACATTCTGTACTTTTGGGGACACAAGTTCCTGCAGTGCATTTTGCTTATAATCTGACAGTCCCACAGACATCCCCCCCCCCAGAGTAGCACACTTACAGTCTTGTCCCCTGCTTTACTGTAGTACAGCAGCAATGAGAGGATCCAATAAGAAAGCGCACAGGATCAAATGCTTTGCTCTCATAGAAGAGCTCTGTGCCGCTGCTGTTCATCAGCACTAGTGAAATAAATCAATGGCACAACACAGTTACATGGGATGTATTATAGTGCCATCTATCAGTGTACCAAGGGAGAAACACCGACAACCTTCTGTTTCCCATTAGTGCGTTGAGACAAATTTGACATCACTCCTATGGGATGTCTCAGCGGTAGGCTGTGCGAATACCTTTTCCCGAATATTCGGTATTCGGGTCCCAAGTATTTGGTATTCATTATTTGGTATTTGGTATTCAGCCAGGAAAGGTGTTTTTTTTAGGAAACTTTAAAAAAGCACTTCAACAACATCATTAATCACCCATTGAACCTGGTATACCATATACTTCTCAATGACACTTCAACCACTGACATACAGCTCTCACAAATGCAACACAAGCTTCAGGTGGCACACTCGATCCACCACACCACACGCATAGCACTCTGAAAATGATATCAAGCATTGCATTGGGTCAGCACTAGAGGGTGTTCATGGTCACAGACATGGGGTAGAGGGTGCTTTGGCCATGGGCATAGGAATAGTGGTAGCAGTGGCTACAGCAGTGGTGACAACTAAAAGGGTGGCTGCTGCAAGAATGGCACTGGTGGTATGGGGAAGCACACTGGCTGTGGATGTAGCAGCCATAGTGGTAGCAGTGGGAACACTGGTGGTGGTGGTGGTGGTGGTTTCTGCTGCTTTCTGAACAAAGCATGTATGCTCTAATGCCCCCCTACTACTGCACAAAAGGATGTGACAGTGACCGTACATATGGAACAGGTGGTGACACTAGTAGTAATAGTACTGCTAGTGATATTGGTAGTAGTAGTTCTATTACCAATGCTACAAGAACTAAAAGGCTTGCTGGAGGAGAAACATATTTGAGCCCACCAAATAAAGAGAGACACCTGTGTTATTGTCTATGTAGTCTATCTCACCACCTTCTCTGGAATTGTGTTATGTATCAATAGTATACTGTGGAGCAAGACAAGATGCAGTTCAGTACTTTGCAATAAATGACATGTCACAAAATATTGGATGACTAGAGGGCTTAACTGCCATTAAATTGCACTGCTCCTTGCAGCATACTGCAGTATTTTGCAGTAATTTTGCAAGATACTGCAATACACATTGTTTGGAGCCACTGTATAAACTATGTTTTATAATCTAGACTCAGTGTTTCATCCTTGGGTATGTTAGTTTTGGATGGTTTTGTTACAAGGGCATCTCAGTCTCATTTATCTTAACTTCACTTATTTATGGTGTATGTTTCTCTCAGGGTTGTATATTCATAGTGTGTTTATATGTTCCTGACCTGCACCCTGACAAAGACCAGGTTCTGGTCAAAGCCCCAGGGCTCTATTGGCATCCTCCAGCCTTAGCACAAATAATTGTATTGGCAACTTTATTCTGCACTGCTCTTAACTGTATTTTGTTACTGCACCCCCCCCAAGTGCTTCCTTTGTTCTACATAGATTGTTTGGGGGGTTTGACTGCCCAGGGACAAAATCAACAGTATTTGCCTGTACGTGCTGTACATTTGCAGGTCTATCATCCTGTCCCTCACCATTTAGGGCCAGCGGTACAGGTGCTTTGCTGGGGCTGGACCAAGCATGTTTGCAAGGTTGCTAAAGATATGATGGATCAGGTCACTAGTGATTACTGTGTAAAACACAAACTATTACTATGTAGTACCTGTGTGTGTGATGCTTTACTTAGTGCTTGTGGAACTACAGTAATACGGCAACCTTACCAGTTATACTGCACCACAGAAAAGTAGCAGCAAATAAAAGCACTGCTACTAAGAAGGATGAAGAAAAGGGCAACCTTTTTAGTCAAACATGGAACTGAGCAAGGAACTGACAGATGACATACAGTCAACTCAGTGAGATAAGCCTGCCCCACTAAGTGCAATGGTTTAATTAACAAAACAACAACAAACAAAAATGCATGTGCACAGCTGTGCACAGACAAGGCAGAACTCAGGAAAATATATTTAACATGTACAGGTTAATTGTGTGCAGTGGGCTGGGGAAGTGGGGAGTCAGACAACACACTCCTCATTTGTACAGGGATCAAAGCCCGGAACCAGAGGACTAACAATAATAATTCAGTGAGTCAAGCCTGACTGGCTTAGAACTGAAGAAGTTTATTTCAAAATCTCTGTGCACGCAGCTGTGCACACGTGTGGCCCTGCCTCATGAACAAATATATTAAGCATGCACTTGCATTGCAAAGCCTCACAAAATCAAACATTATGCACGTATACAGCAAATCATGAGCAGTGACCTGCAGGAGGGGGAGTTCGCAGACACCCTCATCAATCATGCAGGGAACCAAGCCTGGAACCAGACAACAGCAAACAATAAAAATAAAATGTGCTACGCCAAAAAAAATCACACTCGATCTGTCAGACAGCAGCAGAGAAGGGGTGTTAGCATACAGCCCTCCTAGTCCCTGTAACTTAATACAGCATTAAGGACAAAATACCTGCCAGATAGCCAAAGTAGCTTTTCTGACACTGATCAAACAAACTATACTGCCTCAAAAAAGCCTGTGAAGCAAAAATCTATTTTTTTTAGCAAGTTTAAGGTATCAGAAGTACTACAGATCAGCTCTCAGAAACCACTGTCTCCTGTCTTCTAGCAGTTCAGAGTGAAGAAGTCACATGGTGTGTTTGTCGTTGAGGTCAAGAAACAGTTTTTGATTGGCCAACAAAGCTCTACGAGACTTGGAAATCTCACCCAATAGTAGTTCCCGAATAGTAGCCAAATAGTGAACTATTTGGAAAACACATCCAAATATTTTGGAAGCCTACTATTCATGGTATTCGGAAAATACTATTCATCCCATGCACAGCCCTACTCAGTGGAGGCATCTGAGAATCTGATAGCAAGAATGTAAATAAACTGTGCTGCTCGGCTGCTGAAAAGAGGCTCAGAAAGGTGCTTAATACAACTTTGTCTTTGACAAAACAAAGTTATCGCACATCTAGGGAACATACTGTCATAGTTACTACCAGCAGGTAATAGGGGATGTGGTTCATGTGCATTTGATCTTTAATGACTCAACATAAGTAAATCACAGCATATGCTACATTATTAGGGGTTGGGAAAGGTTTGTGGGGATAGCCGTAAAAATAGATGGCTATTTATAGTTTTAAACTTTTCCTGGTTTCAAAAAACCTGACTGGAAAGAAAACCAACAATCTAAGGAGATATATGGGACAATTAGGAACTGTTCACCAAGGACAGTCTGCATCTAAGTATGGAGGAGAGAAGAGTTTTAAAAAATAAGATGGGTGAGTTTATGATTATAAATTATGATTTAAACGAGTAGTGGGGGGGGAGCTTAGTCTTGCGGGCAGACATGATCACAAAGATTGGGAGGGCGTGTGCCTCTCCCCCCTGACTGTAAAATTGTTGGATGGGATGTACTCACAGAAGAGCAAAATGATGGGAGAAGGGGAAGCTGGGAAGAGTAAGGGTGATGATTGGAAGGTGGTCTCAACCAATGCAAGGAGCTTTGGGAATAGGATATTCAAATTACAGGCAATGATGGTTGGGGGGGCTGATGTGGTTGCAGTCACAGAGATTTGGGTCACCTAGTATCATGACTGGGAAGTGAAAATCCGAGGATACAAAATGTGTAGGGGGGGACAGGATAATTGCCAGGGAGGAGGGGTAGCACTATTTGTGAGGGAGGGGATTATATGTAGTAGAGAGGAGGGTGAGGATGAAAGCATTGAAATGCTGTGGATCACCTTACAGGATGCTATGGGCAGAAAGGTCAATCTAGGGATAGTCTCCAGACCACCAACACAAACAGAAGAATGGGACAGGGAAATGATGGCAAACCTAACAAATCACTGTGATAGATGAAGAGGCAGGACAGTGGAGATGGGGGATTTCAACCTGCCTAAGGTGGATTGGTGCACTATGACATCAACAAATGGTAAACAACAATGGATTCTGGACTTATTTCAAGATGTATTCCTGTCACAACTGGTGGTGGCTCCAACCAGAGAAGTAAGCATCTTAGATTTGGTTCTGACAGATGGTGAGCCAGTAAAGAATGTTGTAGTAGAGGACCCACTTGCTGGGAGTGCTTACTCGACAATATGTTTCTCCCTGAACCTGAGGAGAGAGGAAAATTACATTAGTACAATGGTAGTGAATTTCAGTGGGGCAGATTTTGGGAGGATGGCAGCCATTATGGTAGGTCACTTAGAGAAAGTATGTGTGGACATGGACATGGTTCACAGGTGTGAAATTTTGAAAGTGGGCCTGTTGGAGGCCATTAATACCTGCACTAAGTCCCAATACATGAAAGCGGGGTCAAGAAAGCCCAGCTGGTGGACTAGGGATGTACAGAAGAGGATAAGGGAGAAAAGGCTAGCTTCCGAACGTTCAAGAAAACCTGTAAGAAGAAGGACAGGAAAGAGTAGTATATGAAATTGAAGTAGGTGAGTATAGTGTAAGGGCAGCCAAAGCAACCAAGAGCTAAGGTTGGCACAGGGGATCAGGGAGGGGAGAAGGATTTTTTTAGATATATCAGGGAGAAGAGGAAGTGTATGGGGTTGATCACCAAGTTAAAAAAGGAGGGTGGGTGGGCAGAAGAGGAAATTGAGCAGGCCGCAGTACTAAATGAATACTTCTGTTCTGTCTTTATGAGGGAAATGGATGGTCCAATTCCACAGCGGGGTGTTAAGGTAAAGGATAGGGAAGGGGGTCAGTAACATGTGATGAGATGAGATGTCAGTGGAGAGAGTGTGT
Organism: Neoceratodus forsteri; assembly: GCA_016271365.2. Lineage (NCBI taxonomy): Eukaryota > Metazoa > Chordata > Ceratodontiformes > Ceratodontidae > Neoceratodus > Neoceratodus forsteri. The sequence continues at coordinate 386,721,524 of CM057455.1, read as the reverse complement.
GTTGGAGGGCCTTAGGTCATTAAGAACAGACAAGACCCCAGGTTCAGATGGGATCCACCCCAGTGTCCTTAAAGACACCTTCACAAGGACATTAACCAAATTGAGGCAGTCCAGAGAAGGGCAACCAAAATGGTGCAGGGACTGCATCAGAAGACATATGAGGACAGATTAACGGAGCTCAATATGTATACCCTTGAGCAAAGGAGGGAGAGAGTGATATGATCGAGACATTTAAACACCTTAAGGGCATAAACAAGGTGAAAGAGTCTAACATGTTTAAATATAAGAAAAATAGCAGGACAAGAGGACACAGCATGAGATTAGAGGAGGCCGATTAAGGGGAATGTGAAGAAATTATTTTCACAGAAAGGGTGGTAGATGCATGGAATAGCTTACCACAAGAAGTGGTGGCTATGAATACAGTGCAGGGCTTCAAACAGGCATGGGATAGGCATAAGGGAGCAATACAAATGACTATGAATAGATAGGTCACTGACAGAGCAAAGGCCGATGGCACATTTATAAGGTAGAAAAAGAAATAGGCAGACTGGATGGGCCTTGCAGTCCTTATCTGCCGTCAACTTCTATGTTTCTATGTTTCTATGTAAGAGTGGCAGATGGCTTGGCAGCACCACTGATTTAGTATTCAACTCCTCCCTTCAAACAGAAAGTGTACCATTGGACTGGAAAATGGCACATGTGGTGCGCCTCCATAACAGCAGGTCAAGGGGAGAGCTAGGAAACTATAGACTGGTCATCCTGATGTCCATAGTGGGGAAACTGTTGGAGAGTATATTGAAGGAAAGACTGGTGAAGTTCTTGGAGGTAAGTGGACTTCAGGATGTTGGGCAACACAGTTTTGTCAAGGGCAGATTTTGTCAGACTAAGCTGGTAGAATTTTTTGATTGGGTGACAATATCTCTTGATAGTGGTATGCCAGTTGATGTTTTATATCTATACTTCAGTAAGGCATTTGACTCAGTGCCTAATGGGAGACTGCTGGGTAAGCTGAGTGACTTTGGGGTGGGGGAAAGGTTGATGAGGTGGACTGGGAACTGGCGAAGTGACAGACAATAGACTGGGTGGAGGTAGGGGGGAGCTGTCATCACCCAGAAGGGTCATTAGTGGGGTCCCTCAGGGTTCGGTTCTGGGTCCATTGTTATTTAATGCTTTCATTTCAGACATTGCAGTGGGAGTTATGAGTAATATGAGCCTGTTTGCTGATGACTCCAAACTTGATGCAGAGTTGGACAGTGAGAAGGGAAGAAGGACACTCCAGAAATACCTAGAAAGACTAGAAGAGGGGTCTGTCACATGGCAACTGGGGTTTAATGTCAGGAAGTACAGTGTACTTCACTTGGGAGTTAGGAATCTAGGGTACAGTTACAAATTGGGAAGGGGGATACAGTTAACAGTCTCAGAGGAAGAAAAAGATCTGTAAGTAGTGATCACTTGTAAACTGAATCACTCAGGACAATGCAGGAAAGCAGCGACTAAGACAAACAGAATGCTGGAGTACATTGGTAGGGGGATCACTTGAAGAAGGGAGGAGGTAATTCTGCCACTGTACAAATCTTTGGTGAGGCCACACTTGGAGTACTGTGTGCAATTCTGCCACCCTTACTTAAAGAAGGACATTATGTTCCTGGAGAGGGTCCAGAGGAGGGTGTCTGAGATTATCCCAGAATGGGGTAAAAGCTCTATGTGGAGAGACCTAGGGAGCTAAACATGCACTCCTTGGAAGATAGAAGGGACAGAGGGGACATGATTGAGACCTTTAAATACCTGAAATGTATTATTAGAATAAACACAGAGAGGGTGGTCAGACTGAAGGGGGAAGGGACCACAAGGGGTCATAGCCTGAAACTGGTTGGTGGGAACTATAGAAGAGACATGAGAATGCATTACTTCACAGAAAGGGTGGTGATGCCTTAGAATGCACTACCTGAGGAGTTGATATCATGGGAATCAGTGGGAGGTTTTATGAAAGGATGGGACAGATACAGTACATGGGCAGGGTACAGGTAGGGTGGGTAGAGACTGGGGGACTCTGAATGGAAATCAGGGGAGGGATGGAAGGGAGGTGGGGGGGCAGCAGCAGTTATCAAACTGTGAGTTGCATCTTGAGCAGATGTCATAGACGTCAAGGCCTAATCTGCTGGTATTTTCGTATGTTTGTATGTTGTATTTTGCAGCTGAGTAGCTGATATCTGTTGCTTTGAAAGAGTTATTGTTTCATAGATTTTTTTTTTTTGAGGGGGCTAACTATCTATGGTTTTAATCATTTTATACTGATGGCATACATTCATTATTTAATTGTTAAACTTTGCACTGATTTATTATTCAGTGCAATATGGGTTCAGTTGCATCACACAGTAAGAGGTTCCCTCGATGAAGTGTTGTCTGTGCCTCAAAGTGCCTGGTTCAAGGTTGCTGCTTTCTGTTTGAAGTGTTTGCCTTGTGTTAAACAGTACAGTGGAGTTTTAATGCCTTTATGAGATTTCTGACTAGGAGAGGATCTATTTTTCTTGCTTTGCTAAGTATGTATTTTGAAGACTGCACTTGGACCATTGGAGCTTTTCCACCTCCTGGACTACAAGTGGTTGCATGGCATGTTTGTGCACTGAATAAGCATCATATCAGCTAATAAATATCACCTCTATTATAATCTGTTCCAAGAGTTCATTGCTGTTTTGTAAAGTTCTTAATTACATTCTCCATGCATTTTTCATTTTGTTATGCTGCAACATTGTGTTATCACAGTTATTAGTTAACATACTGCCTGTATCAGTTGGCTCTGTTTAAGCATCCACCAAACATGGTTTGAATTTGTCTACCTCACTGACAACCCATATCTGAGCATTATGTAATACACTGATTCCTTGCATTTGACATGTTTCTTTTGACATCATAACAATTTTCTAACATCTTTATTTTTGGTATTTTCATAGAATGAATCAATTCATCATAAAAAAAAAACTATTCCATTTACCCATAAAAGATCATAGACAGCATTGAATGTCAGAACAAAAGATCACTGCAACCAAATTTGTGGACCAATCACTAAACAAAGATGGAGAACAATTATTCCTCACACCCTGGTTCACGTTTGAAATCCACCATCTCCAATCACCTTTCCTCCAAGATTCATTTAAAAAGAACTGCAGACACAGAGATGGAAAGTGCAAGGAAGAAGCAAAGGACCCTAGTGACATCCTTGCAAAGAAACATGCTTTCCAAGCCAGAGTGCACGAACGTTGTGCAGTACTACTTCACAAAAGCACTTCTGGAAGCAGACATCTCCTAGGACAAAACTGATCATCCAGAAACTTGTGCTTTTATTTGTTGATACCTGTATATCTTGACTGAAGGTGCTACACTAGGGCTGATCAGGCATATGCATCAGACAGTTCCACTTTGGAAAATCAGATCCCGCAGCAGCAGGCAAAAATGTAACTATACTTATGTTTTCAGCTGAACTCAAAGAAGAGGAAACTTGTTACTGAATTAAGTGTGTCCCTATTTATTGGACACAAACTTTTGGATTGCACTGACACACGGCAAAGTTGCACAGGCAGTAGCCCAAACTAACCAATTATGGACTAGAATTTGTTGAAGCCTCGGTATTCAACATAATGTTTTGTATAAGAAGAAATGATAAAGCTAAATTCTATGAAGGCTCCAAATGCACCCATGCTACATGTCTGCACACATCATGGACCTAGTCACAGGTGCAGGGCAAAAGCCCTTCAGTTAACAATGAAATATATGAAGCTATTCAGAAAGCTGTTCTCTTTATGGAGTGGCAGGAAAAAACATCATCTTTGACAACTAATAGAGGTCAGCCCTGATAAGCATGCTACTATGCCATCTGATCCCTGTGCAACCAGGTGATCATTCTATTTAATTGCATCAAGGTATCATCATACTCTTACCATCTACCACATGTCCTTTGTTTAAAAAGAAATGAACCTAACCAGACACCTATGCAGCATATTAGTTAATTTAAAGGTAAGAATGATGTATATTATTTTCGTCTTTTTCTTTCTTTCTTTCTTTCTTTCTTTCTTTCTTTCTTTCTTTCTTTCTTTCTTTCTTTCTTTCTTTTGATGAATTTTTGTCAAGGAAAAAATCACTGAATCAGAACTGAGTCACAAAATGACATGGCGGACATTGGCAGCATATAAAATGGGTAACATAAACACATACAGAAAAAAAGTAATAGTATGTTTTTTCCTCTGTCCCTTCACAAAATGTTTTTTATGATGACAACCTTTCTTCTGAAATCTCACAATGAGCTAGCATTCCTCAACAAAAACTCTTCATGCATTCTTTTTTTTTTTCCCCTTTCACTCTGGTAGACTCTTATCTTGCTCTGTCTAATACAGCCCCATCATCCTGAAGTCCCCTGGGACTTAACTGTCTTCCCATGTTCCTCCAGTGATTCCCACTCTTGTGGGGGCAGTGAGAGTCTCCCATACCCTAGCCGCACTTGGATGCAGTTTGGGAGGCATAGCCCAACTATCCAGGAGTAGGGCATGTGGGTGAGATCAGCTTCATTTAGCTGCAAGAGCTGTTTTTCCTTGTTTACTTTTTGGTTCCCCCAGGACATCAGCATAAAGACATGCCAAACATGCACACATGCAATCATGCATAGTGAGGTATCTGCCGATGTACTCTCACCCATGAACTGTTCCAGTTGCATTTCCACGATGGTCACACAGGTGACAATACCACAGTGGAGCTGGATGCCCTCCCTCCCCGGAGGAGGAGAGCATCCTCTGGGATGCTAAAGGAATAATGCCTGACGGGGTGGGAGTTATGCTGGGATAATATCCCACCTCAGGTGGTTGGGCCCGAGGCCACCTGCCAAGGGCATCCAACACCTAAGAAGGGTTGCTATCCGAGCATAACTCCCACCCTGGAGGGCATTATTCCTATTATATGATGGTTTGTGACTTTACTATAATAAAATACAACTTTTAAAGAGGTTTCTTTGTTTTTTTATTTTTATTGTATTTATTCCTGGGCTGTAGATGATTAGGATTTAGATGACCAATATTTGCTCTATTAGTACTGTATTAGCTGATCAGCCAGTGATTATCATAGGATTTACACCAGTGGTAAACAGCCAGTCTAACCATTTCATTGGCTGTTCACTTATGTCCATGGTATAATCAGTTCTCTCTCCTGCCAGCTTGCAATGACCTGGGTTTGTTCCTGAATGTGGGCCACCAGCATCATGAGTGGTAGCTCTACTGTTGCCCTAATGAGACAGTGTACAAATCTGCTTGGATGATGCAAAGTTTGAGTTCTATAAAAAAATATCCTGGTACTGAATTATATAAATAACACAAGCCAGGCAGAGAAAGATCTGTAGTTATTCTGGAAGTCTGTAGCTGCTCACACACTAAAACTTGTCGACTTGCTCTGATCTGCTTAAATTGTTTAACAAACTCTGCAGATGAAGAACACAGTTTCAGTGCCCATAACACAGTATATACAGAGAGACATAGGGGACTTTCTGAAGATAGGATTTAGCAATGTTTTTCTCTGTTTTTAGACAGAACAAAAATATAAAATGTATTTAAAAAAGTCACATTTTCTTGTCATATGAATCTCAAGTGCCCATAATGTGTAAATTAAAAGAATTAAGTAAGCAGTAAGGCACAACAGGGTATGCATGAAAGGATTTTATTGCAAGCCCCAGGCAGTGAGGCATTAGGCTGAAGGTGTCCTTTAACCCATATGAAGTCCATTCAAATCTTTTAATGCACATCCTGCAGTGGTTTACTGTGCTTATAAAATGGCTCTCTGCTATTTTATATTATGTATAAAGTGACATATTTTTAATATGATTTCATTACATCAATCATGTGTTTAAATACATTTAAAGCACCACATTATATAAATGAAATAGTCCCCGATTTTGTAGATAATAAGGATTTTTTTCCTACATAAAGAGATTCATCACATGACCATGCAGTGCTAAAAATGTAATGCAAGGTAAGCTGATGTCTTTCAGTCAGTGAAGTTTCTACATTTTTTCTTGTGATATTATAAACATATATAATGTGAGTTGTCCATTATTTTGTGATTGTCATGCTAAACAAACTTCAATACATCACCCTAAGAAAATGTGCAGCGGAATGCTGCAAATTTTCAAAATCCTGCAGTGGAAACTGACTAGCCCTGCCACAGAAAGTAGAAATATAGATAGTGTTAGCAGAAAAAGACCAATGGTCCATCCAGTCTGCCCGTAACACTGTATCATGCCCCAAAACCTTTTATCAATATGGGATTTTTGTTTACATCATCTACTCCGGTGTTGCTTGTCTTACCACCACCCCACAAAATACCTACAAAACTCTTAACACTGTCGCAATCATGCCTGAAATCAATAATGTGTTTGATGCCCACCACCTCTGCTGAAAGACTGTCCATTGATCAGCTCCATTCTCTGTAAATAAAAACTTTCTCACATGCCTCCTGAACCTCCCTTCACCAGCTTCCATTCATGTCCTCATGTTCAAGATTCATTACTCTTGCCAAAAAGTTCCTCACAGTTCACCTTGTTCATTCATTTCAGGAATATGAAGGACTCTATCATATCACAGGAAGCACTGATCTGATACAGTACCAGCTAGCAGGCAGTGCAAGTCCAGGAAGTACAACCAACAAAGCACAGGATGACTGCCCTTGAATGGCACAAAAAGAGGAAAGACACAGAATTCAAAGGTAATGTATCAGAAGATTCCCAATTTATCTAGGATAAGCAAAGTGTGGTACTATCAAGCCCTGCTGCTTTGGGTATATTTGTGATCCCTAGTCAAGTGGCATGAGCATATCACCCATCTCCTGTTTGGCCTTGAGCAAGTTCGTATTCAGTGTCCTAAGCCAATCCTCATAGGATCTGTCCTGCTGGCTCTGAATCATTTAGGCTATGCCATACTGCATCATCTCCAGCCTGTCCTTGTTTTTATTTTTAGGTGAAAACTACAGAACTGGGCAGAGTACTCCAGGTGCAGCCTCACCAGAGATCTATAGAGAGGCAGTGATACCTCTTTCATACTGCTGTCAAAACCCCTCCCGACACTTGCCAGCATCCTGTTTGCCTTGCTGTAGACCTTGTTACTCTGGCCATATCATTTAAGTAAGTCACTTATGATGACTCCTACTGTAGTCCTGTAATGTCCTTCTCAGTGGTAGTGCCCAGCTAAACCCCCATCAATTAATACTCTGTTCCAGGGGTGTTGATCCCCATGTGCATTACCTTGCACTCTTTGGCATTGCATTTTAGCTGCCAAATCTTGGTTCATCTCTCCAAACCTTGCAGATCCCTCTGCAACTCCCATACCCACTTCTCACTGTCTACCCTACCACAGAGATAAATGTAATCTGAGAAGATACACATCTTCATCTGAATACCTTCTCCTATGTTGCTAGTAAACATTTGACTGACCCCTGCGGCACCCCCCTGATGGCCTCCATTTCCTCTGATCTGACGCCATCATTTACCAGTACCCTCTGCTGTCTCCCTTCCAACCAACTTCCCACCTAGCAAACCTTACCCTTCGCTGCACCAAGATCCTCCAGCTTCATCAACAACCTTCTGCACGGCACAGAATAAAAGGCCTTGCTGGAGTTGAAGTAACTATCAGGTTGGTCTGACAATACTTCCCTTCCACAGACCCATGCTGTTAACTATCAGGGAGCCTGTGTTTCTCCAGGTAGTGCACTGGATCCTCTTTTACTAGTATCTCGATCAGTTTACTGATAGCAGAGGTACTTTAAGATTGACAGGTCTGTAGTTATCTGGCTGCTCTTTGTCCCCACTCTTTGGGAACAGATGTAAGGACACTATCCTCCAGTCTTCTGGAACCACACCTGTCTAAATAGAGCTATTAAATAGCCCAACCAAGAGTTCAGCTAATTCTGATGTCAGTTCCCTAAGAAACCTCAAATGCATTCCATCCAGCCTCAGTGCCGTATCTATTCTCAGGAATGTTAGCTTTTTTCTTACCCTTTCACAAGTAAATACCTGCTGCCTTATTTCCAGAATCCTCCTTTCAGGCTTTATGCTGCTGTCTGGCAAAGGCTTGCTCTTTCCCAGTGAATATTGAGCAGAAGTAGACATTCAGAATGGCTGCTTTCTGTTCAACTTCTTCTATTACCCTGTCTCCCTCTGTTAGCCTAACACATCCCCCTCCTCTCTTTCTTTCTTCCTTCTGCTTATATACCCGGAAAGCTGTTTTTCCTTTCCTTTATTCCCACCACAATACACAGCTCTGTGTCTGCTTTCATGTCCCTGACTCTCTTCTTGGCTTCACTAGTTCACGCCTAATGCTCCAACCCATTCTTCATCCCTCGGCTGCAGTAAGACTTCATTGCCCCAGTATCACAGGAGGCCTGACTATATTAGCCCAGTCCAATGGCTGTCTTTTCTCCTTTTTCATTCTTCTACAGAATATACTCAGTTGTGAGGCAGAGTTGCTGAAATTATTCATTTAGGTCAAACAGCCAGGCTGTAAGCATTCATATATTTTATAACTTAATAAAAAGGCCCAATATGAATGTCTCTTCAGTGGTGATTCTGCTTTAACCAACTAACCCTGAATGCCAAGGAATCAGTGAATGTGATCAATGACTCCAAACCAAGGCTGACCAAACTCCTCTCACCTCCCTTCCATCCTTAAGAACAGTGTTGTCTCACCTTTGGCACATGTCACATTTAATGGGCTATGTTGTTTGTTCAGTCATGCACTGAGCTTTAAGCCCCACCCCTCTAAGAACTATCTGAAGAGCATTTGCCAGTGTCCCTCAGACTCACATTTCCTTCCTGCTGCCTGCCAGGCTGATCGGTGCTTTACAGTTGCAGTTCAGCTGCTCCTTCTTACAGCTGCATGGGTGGAGTCATGCTGATGTTTTGCTATGACGTGCTGTAGGAGAAAGAAGGGAATGTGGAAGCACATGACCAGATACCTAGACTGTGTTCCTTCACAGTGGAATCCAAGCACCTTTGGTCCTGGCCATTGGTCACAGCACTGTTCACCCTCCTCCTCCTCCCCCATGCACTACTTTGTAACTCTGTCCTCACATCCAGTTCACTTCCAGGTTCGGGGCTCTGTGGAATCTATTGCAGTCTATTAAAAGAAAACACTATAGGCACTGTAGTTTTTTCAATATTTTTGATGTTGCCCTTCCAAATTTTCCCCCCTTTTACTCTGTATGAGCTCCGTAAATGTGCTCAGCATACTCACCGATCCCAAGCTGCAATAATCATTCAATACATTAAGGCACTGTTGCAGGCATCTAACACAGTCCCTGATACTTGAACTTTTCATTCCAATGCCTAGATGTTATTCTCTCAACCAAGCTTACTTGACTGTGATTTAGCTCCTGGATTCTCCTGGTTTGTACCTGCAGTACACTTCAGTCTACTTTACAATGACTGTTTCAATCAAACTCTTAATCAGAACTTCTTCCTTTTATTGGTTCTGTAGAAGGTCTGCTTCCTTTGAAAGTTATTTTTCCTACATAAAGGGCAGACTGTTGCAGCTTTAGTTTGGATGCCACCCCTCCAAATCCCCCACACACACTTTTTCCTCTGCATATTCAACTCTCTCCACCATGCAACAGCAGGTTTAAATGTTGAAATTATGATTGCCCTCAGATGTTTTTATGAAGCTGGCCGAGGGGATGGGGTGGACATTTGTTACTGGAGCCCCCTGTGATTTGTCCTCTTATATATCAGGCAGTCCCTTGTGGAATTGTAGTGAACTTTATAGCAAAATAGACAAGTCTTTGATATAATTTGCTTAATAATAATTATAACCATTATGTTTGAAGGGCTGTTTGTTTAAGCTATGGTAGTTGCTCGTAATAGCAGTCCATTTGTTTTTTGTCAGTACCTTAGTTTTCCAAATAACAGAGCCCCCCAATCTATTCCTTTTATGAAGTAAGGCTGATACAGTAATTTTGAGTCTTAGAACCCTCAGAACACATCAGATCTTTGGTAGTGGGGTACTATCAAAAGATCCTGTCATTGGATTCAAACATTTAATTTCTAATTATTATTTCCAAGGACACCTTACTGGCCTGATTGCTATGAATAATAAGCACAGAGGTAGGCAGCAAGGCACCCTTCATGCCACCTGGTATGTATGATATACTATTAGAGATAGTGAATAAGCTAATATCTTTTGGAAGAAGTGCACAATGATTTCTCTTTCTCTCTGACAAGGAAGCATTCACCATTCCACTCCTTTTTTTTTCTTTTCTCCCATTTTCCTCTGTTAAAGAAATGATCAGTTTGGCTCAGTTTAATTTAGATGGGATTCCTTTGCAACAGACTTGTTGTGCTCTTCACCTGAGCAGCTTTATTAGTTTATCTACTTTACAGGAACACTATGCTTAGCCTAATGTAACAATCCTTTTAAGCTTTTCCAATTTTTTTCTTAGCATGGTGTTTTTGTGAATGTTGACACATTGTTATTTTCCATAGCCCCAACGGACATTTAATTTTTAGGAAAAGACTTTCTGATCCTATTAAACTGCTCAGGAAGAAACTTCAGGGCTCCCTTCTGGGCTTATTTCATTTTTAAATATACTGTATATGCCAACTGCAACCTCTGGGACTTCATGGATAAAGCTTTGTTTTCTCATTGGACTACCCCTTGCAATAACATAGCCACTGCCATGTGTGGGAGAAATACAGGAATATCTATCTATAGATAGATAGATAGATAGATAGATAGATAGATAGATAGATAGAGAGATAGACAAACATATGTATTCTATTTAATCATTTCAAGTGATATACATCAATTGGGCAACTTAGGACTTCATTAGTTTGCTTAACTGTGTATTTTTGCATTTTTATTTTATTTGTTCAATCAATTAAAAATGATCATTACAAAATTTGCAAGAAACATATCGTATACAATAAGCAAAAGTTAAAATGAACATTATAAATACCCAGTATTACATTTTTTCCTAATACATCAATCATTTCTAAGTACAGGATACACCTCATACAGTTAAAATTGCACCAGTCTTTTTCTCCTTATTTTTTGTATATTGCAAAAATAAAGAGCAGTTCTTTTTATGATATATTCATTCTCTGCTGTGAACAAGATTTTCAGCATCTCATAACCATCACAGTAACTAACTGCAGTGAAAACAGATCCAAGCCATTTCTTTCTTGCAGCGTTGTACAAAACTACAACTTAAAACTGCATGGGTTAAATCCTTAATTTAATTTCCCTCATAGTAACACCAAGCAAGCATCAGGTCAGTTTTCCTATTTAGTCTTGCAGACAAAGCACTTGATTTAAATAATTCTGTTCTAAATTTTGCATAGATTCTTAGCAGCATTTGATTTTCAAGAATTTCTAAAAAACAAAAGAAATGTTGGCAATCATTATTAGTATAGCAATATGCATATCTAGAGGGTGCTACAATATCTAAGTCCATAGATTTGTATTTGTTCTCCAATAGTTTTTTTTTGTACAAAACTTATATTGATCAGTAATTGTAATGCTATGTATAGCAAGAATAAATAGTGTTAAAAGACCAACCAAGATCAATATCTTCTTAAGTGATGTTAACCGTTTTGATTTTTTTACAATTAATCTTGTCCCAGTAAATTTTTTCTTCCAGACACTTTTTGGACAGATGATTTTCCAGAAGTTTACTTAGTTTAATCTAAAAGTTAATTACTCTGGATTCGGCCAATGCATATATGTTAGCAAGACCCAATTTAGCATGCACAAAACAGGACGGTGTGGTTTTAGGAAAACCAATTTTCCCACGAAACATTTGCATTGCTGCTTTATCTAAGGTCTTCAAATGTTTGAGGTCCCAAATCTTGGAGCAATATAAAATATGTGCATTATATTTGGCATCAACTGTGCTTTTCAGGGGGATAATAGAGCCCCCACCATATTTATAGTTAAATCTACTCAGGGCCAAAATGATCCTTGTGGTTTTTTTTAGGTTCCTCACAATGTTTTTTCCACTTTAATGTCTGAGAATGCATCAGTCCAAGATACAGATATTCTTTTGTTACTTCCATTTCTATATTATTTATATGCCATTTAAATTTAGATCCTTTACCGCCAACTATCAGGACTTTAGATTTTTCCATATTGATTTTCAACATAGCTGCAAATTCTGCTAATACATTTAGTTTCAATTGCAAACCATTTGATGAAAGGGAAAGCACAAAAATATCATCTGCGTGAGTCAATATTGCACAGATGTCATCCCCAATTTTTGGTGAATCTGAAGGCAATTCCATGATTATTTGAAGGTGTTTGTTAATGTAAAGAGAAAAAAGTGTGGGTGCAAGGACACAGCCCTGATATCTTTTACTGCTGAACTGTGCTGTACAGCATATAATGGATACTGCTTTCCACTGTGAGATGCTGGTTTTTGCTTCGATCTTAACCAGTAGTCAGAACCCTCTGGTGCTAGCTGTAGATAAAATCAGTGGGTTATTTTAAGCCTCATTTATCTGTTTCATCTGGTCATCAGATTTTTTTTGGGCTGCTATAATCACATAGTATATCAAAGTGCTGCTTTTTTGTTTGTTTGTTTGTTTGTTTTGTTTACCAAATCCTTTATAGTCTGTTTTCTTACTTTGTAGTGCCATCCGGCAAGTCATTTTTTTTTGCCAAATCCTTTATAGTCTGTTTTCTTACTTTGTGGTGCCATCTGGGATCTATTTTTTGTGTGGCTATCCTAGGTAAATGGCATAATGATGCAGTACAATGTACAACACTCTTTATTTAAAGCATAAATACAATTACAAATACCATGGTGGTTCAAAAACAACAAAGCAGATCCAACTTGGTTTTGCTAGTTTCATTTATGTGTGGCTGTACTGGGTAAATGTAGATATAGTTGATTTAGCTTTCGTAAGATATACGGTAGATGGTAATGTGTATAGCTTAGAAAGCTATCTTGCCTTGACAAAGGCCCCCCCATCCTCACTTCCTTTCAATGAATATTACCCATGGCTGCATGGATGTAGATTAGTGCCACATGAAAAATTCACTGAATTAGATACCAACATCCATGGATCTTGTGCACAGTGATTTTTTTTATATTGCTAGTAAGTATGTACTATTACCACCATTTCTCTGTTCTCCCTTCTCTTTCTATTAGATGATTCATTAGATTGCTGCTATTCAGTTTAAATTGGACTCTTTTACAGAAGACCTGTTAAGTCTTCTGCTAGAGAACTTTTATTATTTGACTCAGCTTCTTTTAAGCATTTTAAACTTTATATAAGCATTGTGTTTACATGTATGCTGCCTCAATATTTTTTCCTGTAGCCCCAACAAAATTTTATCTAAAGGTATAGTTTCTTGATCCAGGCAAGCTGTTCAGGAAGAAACCTCAGGGCTCTCTTTAGGACTTAGCTACATTGCAAATAGTATCTGCATATTTATAGTAGAATATGGGAAACCATGGTTAGGGCTCTGTCTCTTTATTGGGTCCCTCCCCATATGCATAACTTTTGACAGGGAGACACGGGAAGACAGGATAAGTAAATGTAATAACTAGTGTTGTGGAAATTGGAATATTTTGCCCTGCTAAATATTTTGTGTAATTAATGCATTATGTGAAATATTTCGCTGGATGAAATGCAAAATTTTGCCTATGGCTATGAGCAAAATTTCACCCCCAAGCAGGCAGAATTTCATCTGTGGGTGAAATTTTACCACCACTGGTGAAATTCCACCACTTCTGCTGAAATTTCATCACTTCTGGTAAAATTTCACCACCTCTGGGTGAAATTTCACCTCCTGCAGGTGAAATTTCTCTATTGGTGGTGAACTGGTGAGCTGATGAAATTGTGGGCGAAATGTGCCGCATTTTCGCAAAACATTTCACGTGTCAAAATTGTCAATTTCACTGCAATTTCACCAGCAAAATTTAATTTCGCTGCATCTCTAGTAATAACTTGATTCTTTTTAATCAAAAGGATACATTAGAAGAGACATAAATAAAATATGGGAGAGGGAAAAAAAAAAACAACTTGCTCCAAGACGCTGGGGCCCTCAATCTCTGCAAGCAGATGTAATTATGCATATGTGGATTTCACAATAACTGTCATTCAGAAAACCTTGCTAGGTACACTTCAGCAAAAGTTTGATGAGAGGTTGACAATCACACCACACTCATTAACCCCATATTTTACAATCACACCACAGTCATTAACCTCATATTTTATAGTATGATATAATGCAAAGAACATTGTAAAGGCAGCTCAAGATAATGATTATATACATGTTCCATGCTTTGCTAGTGTATAAATCTGGTACTTAGGGAAGGCATCCTGGGAAGACTCCCGGACAAATAGAAGAGGGGCTAAAAAAGTCTGTGGTCATTTTAGCCATTCATTTTAGAAATTTAAGCTGTTATGTAGTATTCAAGAACCCTGTGAGCAACACTTACAGTATCCTTGACAAACTGCAGGAGGGCACCTCATCCTCATCACTGGTGGAGTCAATCTTTGTCTCCCTAATCATTGGCAATAACAAAAAAATTAATAGTCATCTGCATCTACTTACCACCCAAAACTGTTTCAGTTGCCCTTCCTGAAATTGTGTCCTCTATCTTGGACCTCCCCCAACATGAGATGATCCTGTGCGGTGACTTCAATATAGTCTGGAAGTCCCACAGTTCAAGCAATGTCCACTCTTCCCTGGCTAATGCTAACCTAACTTAGCACATTGCTGAACCCACCAGAAGGAACCTCAGAACAGGCAACTACTCCATCATTGATTGGGTCTTAACCAACTGCCAATTCAGAATAGCAGATGCAGGAGTCCTGCTGGATAGCATGAGCGATCACCCACCAATTTACTGTACTGTGTCTGGAGAAACAAACCCCCCAACCCCACATCTAAAATTGTTGAATCCTGTAACCTAACCACCATTGATCTCACCTCCTTCCTCAACTCACTAAATAAGATCCACTGGAGTCCTATTCACACCCTACTTACCATAGACCAGGCTTTGGACTACCTAATTCACTCTGTTATCTATATAGATACATAGATACATAGACAGTGTCAGCAGATAAGGGCCTATGGTCCACCCAGTCTGCCCATTTGAGCTTGTAAGTTCAGTTTATGTTTTCCTAGAAGTCTGTTGCCCCTTACTCCTGACCTCCAGAATTCCTTTATGTCTATCCCATGCATTCTTAAATCCCGTGATTGTTTCAGCCCCCACCACTTCCTCTGGCAGGATGTTCCACTTGTCCACCACCCTTTCTGTGAAGAAATTCTTCCTCATGTTTCCTCTGAATCATCCTCCTTCTAACTTCATCCCATGCCCTCTAGTCCTGGAACATCTCTTTTGCTTAAAAATAGTGTATTCCTGCACCCTGTTCCTCCCTGCGAGATACTTGTATGTCTCTATCATATCCCCTCTCTCCCTCCTCTCCTCCAGGGAGTACATGTTCAGTTCCTTCAACCAGTCTTCATAGGACTTGTGATGCAATCCATGCACCATCTTTGTTGCCCTCCTCTGAACCTTCTCTACCCTGTCTATGTCCTTACGTAGGTATGGTCTCAGAGACTGTACACTGTACTCCAGGTGGGGCCTCACTAGTGTCTTGTATGTGGAATTAAGACCTCCCTTTTCCTGCTGGTGATGCCCCTACCTATACATCCCAGCATCCTATTTGCTTTACCTGCTGCCTTGTCACACTGTTTCCCTACCTTGAGGTCATCAGAGATGATAACCCCAAGATCCCTTTCCTGCTTGGTGCATGCTATATCCTCACCCTCCAACTGATATATTGTGCCAGGGTTTTTGTGCCCCATATGCATTATCTTGCACTTCTTTGCATTGAATTTCAACTGCCAAACCCCTGACCACTCTTCAAGTTTCTGCAGGTCCCTTCTTATTCTGTCTACACCCTCTGGTGTGTCTACTCTGTTACAGAGCTTTGTGTCATCAGCGAACAGTGAAATTCTGCCTTCCAGGTCCTGTGCAATGTCACTGATGAAGATGTTGAATAGGACCAGTCCCAGCACTGATCCCTGTGGTACCCCACTGGTCACTCTTCCCTCTGTGGAGTGACAGCCATTTACCACCACCCTCTGTGTCCTGCCACCCAGCCAGTTACCTACCCACCACACTACTGTCCTGCCCACACCCATATTCCCCAGTTTGTGTAATAGTCTTCTATGTGGCACAGTGTCAAAGGTCTTGTTGAAGTCCAGATAGGCCATGTCCACTGCCCTCCCCTGATCCACCTCCCTAGTCACCCAGTCAAAAAATTCAACGAGGTTGGTCTGACATGACCTCCCACTGGTGAAACCATGCTGCCTTGGGTCCTGTAGTCCATTGATAACCAGATGTTCCACCAATCTCTCCTTCAGTACTGCTTCAGATCTCCATCAATTATCATGATGCCCCTAACATAGAAACATAGAAACATAGAATTTGGCAGCAGATAAGGACCACTTGGCCCACCTAGTCTGCCCATTTTCCTACCTAACAGATAAGCTGCAGATCCTAGTTAACCAATAGCTTACTTCCTCCTACCCCCCACTAGGACTGCCTTATGTCTGTCCCATGCATTCTTGAATTCCCCCACTGTTCTTGACTCCATGACCTCCTCAGGAAGGCTGTTCCATGCATCCACAACCCTCTCTGTGAAAAAATACTTCCTCACATTACCTCTGAGCCATCCCCTCTCTATCTTCAAATTGTGCCCTCTTGTTCTTGCACATCTCTTTTTCTGAAATATGCCACCCTCTTGGACTTTGTTGATTCCCTTGAGGTACTTAAAAGTTTCTATCATGTCCCCTCTCTCCCTCATTTCCTCAAGGGTATATATATTAAGCTCCTTTAGTCTTTCTTTATATGTCTTCTGGGGCAGACCTTGCACCATTTTGGTTGTCCTCCTCTGGACAGCCTCCACTCTGTCTATGTCTTTGCGGAGATGGGGTCTCCAGAACTGCACACAGTACTCCAGATGCGGTCTCACCAACTATCTGTACAGAGGGATAGCAACTTCCTGTTTTCTACTATTGATGCCTCTCCCTATGCATCCCAATATCTCCCAGCCTTCCTTACTGCCTTCTCACATTGCTTGCCCACCTTAAGGTCATCTGATATAATTACCCCCAGGTCCCTTTCCATTTTTACTGCTGTCAGTATCTCACCCCCATTGTGTACTCTTCCCCTGGGTTTCTGTTTCCCAGGTGCACCACCTTGCACTTCTTTGCATTGAATCTGAGCTGCCATACATTTGACCATTCCTGCAACCTTGCCAAGTCCCTTCTCATCCTTTCCACTCCATCTTATGTATCAACCCTGTTGCAGATTTTTGTGTCATCTGCAAAGAGAGATACTTTTCCTTCCAGTTCCTCTGCAATGTCACTTATAAAGACATTAAAAAGGACCGGTCCCAGTACTGAACCCTGCGGTACCCCTCTAGTAACCCTCCTTTCTTCACTGTGGACTCCATTTACTACTACCCTTTGCATCCTGTTGTCTAGCCAATTTTTTATCCAGGCTACCACTTTGGGATCCACGCCAAAGCTGGCTAACTTGTGTATTACTCTTTTGTGTGGGACTGTATTAAATGCCTTGCTAAAATCTAGGTAGGCCATGTCAACAGCCCCCCCCCCGGTCTACTACTTTGGTCACCCAGTCAAAGAAATCTATTAGATTCATCTGACACGACCTTCCCATAGTGAATCCATGCTGCCTTGGGTCCTGTGCCCCACTGGCCTCTAGGTAGTCAACAATTCTTTCCTTCAGAAGTGATTCCATCATTTTCCCTAGCACTGAGGTCAAACTAACTGGTCTGTAGTTTCCTGCCTCTGTCCTGCTCCCACTTTTGTGAAGAGGAATCACATCTGCCCTCCTCCAGTCCTCAGGTACAACCTCATCCTCCCATGATTTGTTAAAGAGAGTAGTCATCGGTGTCACTAGTTCTACCCTTAGTTCTTTTAGAATTCTTGGGTGAATCCCATCAGGCCCCATTGCTTTGTCCACCTTCAATTTTATCAGTTCTTTCAGAACCCTTTCTTCTGTAAATGGACTGGTATCGACCCCCATCTTCAGAGTGTTTCTCTTGTTTGGTTTAGGTACCTCCGACTCCTCTTCCTTTGTGAATACTGAGCAGAAATATTCGCTCAGTATAACTGCTTTTTCACTGTCACCCTCTACCTACATTCCCTCCCCTTTATTAAGCCTCAGTATTCCTCATTTGGTGTTTATTCACTCCCTAATGTACCTATAAAAGGTCTTATCCCCCTTCTTAACAGAGTTGTCTATCCTTTCCTCAGTTTGGGCCTTTGCTATTCTGACTGCCTTCCCAGCATCTTTCTGCTTTAACTGATTAAGTTATCGGACCTGCTCCTTCTGTGTTTCCTTATATTTCTTGAATGCTATCCTTTTCTCCTTACCTTTCCCTGCCATCTCTTTTGAGAACCATAGCGTTTTTTTTCCTTAATTGTGTTTTGTTGATTTGCTTTACGCAAAGGCTTGTTGCCTCTGTGATGGCTGTTTTGATTACTTCCCATTGTTCCTCCACCCCTCCTTCTTGCCTGTTTGCTAGTGCTTTTCTGAGGCACTCTCTCATTTTCCCAAAGTCAACCCTCCTAAAGTCCAATACTCTTGCTTCTGCATGGCTTGACTGTATGGCTGTGTTTATCATGAACCACACTGTTTGGTGGTCACTTGTTCCAAGATGGTTACCCACTTCTAAATCTGGGATTCTTTCTCCATCCCCATTTGAGAGTACCAGGTCTAAGATTGCTCCCTCTCACCAGATGTAGGACCAAAGGCAAACTGGACCCCTAGTTGACTAAATACATCAGGAAACTCATGGCTGAATGTGATATTGCCTGGAAAAAAATTAAGAAAACAGGCCTCCCCTCTTACTGGCACCACTACTGGCATCTTAGAAACATCTGCAAGTCTACGATAGCTAATGCTAAGAGAAGATACTATCATACATTACAAACATATGAACATAAAAAGAAGCTAGCAGAGGAAGGCCATTTGGTCTATCAAGTCTGCTCGTATTGCATGGTCCACATCTTAAGCTAATGTCCCTGCCCTCCCTCCCCACTCCTCCCATCCTCCCTATCCATGATCCTTATTTTCCCCCTCTGCCTATCCCAGCCTCTCTTAAAGCTGCCCACTGTCTTCAATGATATGACCTCTTCCAGCAGTGCATTCCAAGTGTTCACCACACAATCTGTGAAGAAATGCTTCCTGACCTCCCTCCTAAGCCTCTCACCCTCCAGCTTAAGACTGTGCCCCCTAGTGTTATGGTTGCCACTCAGCTTAAAGAGACTCTCCTTATCAATCTTATTTATCCCTTTCAGGTACTTGAAGGTCCCAATCATGCCCCCTCTCTCTTCTGTTATCAAGGGAGTACATGTTCAGTGCCTTCATCCTCTCCTCATATGCCTTACCCTGCTGACCCACTATCATCTTTGTAGCCCTCCTCTGGACCTTCTCCAGCAGTTTAATGTCCTTTTTGAGGTGTAGGCACCAGTACTGAACTCCATACTCTAGATGTGGCCTTTCTAGTGACCTGTACAAGGGCAGTATAACTTCTTCTCTCCTACTACTGATCCCTGTAGATATGCATCCAGCATCTTGTTTGAATTTACTGCTGTTTTTTTGCACTGCATGGAGTGCTTCAGGTCACTAGTGATCATCGCTCCCAGGTCCTTCTCCTCCTCTGAAACAGATACTTGGACTCCACGCAGGTTGTTCTCTGTCCTGGGATTCTTGACTCCAATATGCATAACTTTGCATTTCTTGGCATTTAAACCAAGCTGCCAGATCCTGGACCACCTCCCCAGCTTTTCCAGATCTTCATGTAGGTCCTATATCCTTTTAGCTGTGTCCACTCTTCCGAAGAGCATGGTGTCATCCTCAAATAGACATATTTTGCCCTTAGTGCCATCTTGAATGTCATTAATAAAGACATTGAACAGCAACAGCCCCAGCACAGAGCCCTGTGGGACCCCACTGGCTACCTCTCTGGTACCAGATAACTTTCCTCCCCCACAATCACCCTCTGGGTTCTTTCTCACAGCCAGTTTTCCATCCATCTGGCCTTCTTTTCCCCAACTCCAAGATCCAAAAACGTCCTCATCAATCTATTGTGGGGCACAGAGTCAAAGGCCTTGCTGAAATAAAGATGGAGGATGTCTACCAATTGGTCTGTGTCTACTGTCTTAGTGACACAGTCAAAGAAATCAGTCTGATTCGTTTCACATGATCTCCCCCCATGAATCCATGCTGCCTTGTATCCTGAAGACCATGTTCCTCTAGATATTCCAACAATCTTTCCTTTAGTATGGTCTCCATTAGCTTTCCCACAATGGAGGTTAGACTGACTGGTCTGTAATTCCTTGGGTCATCCATAGGACCACTTTTGTGGAGGGGCACTTGTTCTCCGGTCCAGCGGTACCATGCCTGGCTCCAGTGAACTATTAACTAGGTCTGCCAGTGGCCCTGCCAGCTCCTCAGCCAAATCCTTTAGTACCCTTGGATGTGCTCTGTCTGGGCCTGGTGATTTGTCCACCTTCAATGCCAGCAGCCCCTCCCTCACTCTATCCTTCTCTATCACTACATTTGTTTTCCCTTCCATCCCTGCTCCTCTTTTCCCTCCTGAAGGCACTGGTCCATCCTTCTCCCTGGTGAAGATGGAACAGAAGTATTCATTTAGTATTTCTGCTTTTCCTCAATTATCCTCCACCCCCTCCAACCCTTTCTTAAGCCTAACAATCCCTTCCTTCTTGTCCCTTTTCCAACTTACATAGTGAAAGAAAGCCTTCTCCCCCTTCTTTATTCCTTCAGCTATCTGCAGCTCCTTCTGCGCCTTTGCTTGCTGTACTTCCTTACTTGCCTCACTAGCCAACCTTAGGTAATTTTCCCTATCCACCTTCCTTAGGTCTTCCTGAATTTTCTATAGGCCAAACTCTTTTCCCTTGCTGTCTGAGTTAGTACAGAACTTAACAAACTGGGATCTTTGGCCCTTGTGTTCTTACCCATGTGCCTAACACACTTATCTGTGGCAACCAGTATTCCTTCTTTAATAATGGATCACCTTTGGTCCACCCCCATATCTTCTTGATGCCCACCACATGGTTTCTTAGCACTTCACCCGTTTTCCTGAAGTCCGCCCTCTTGAGATCCAAGATTTTGGTCTTAGTTGGGATGCTTTTCATTCCCATATCCAACTGGAATCACACTGTGCAATGGTCACTACCACCCAGTGGCTCCCTGACAATTATTTCCTGTACATGCTCCTCATTTGTGAGCAGCAGACCAAGAATTGACTCAGCTTTTGTTGGTTTAGTGATGATCTGAGTTAGGAACCCATTTTGCAATCCTTCCAGGATCACCCTAACTCCTAACACATGTGGTAGAGGGTATGCTCCAGTCCACCTTGTGCAGGTTGAAGTCCCTCACAATTACCTCCTCTCTTTTCCCGGCAGCTTCCAATATTTAAGAATTCAGTTCCCTGTCCCTCTCCTCTCCTCTTCCTCATTGGATGGTCTGTAAACATAGAAACATAGAAACATAGAATTTGATGGCAGATAAGGACCGCTTGGCCCACCTAGTCTGCCCATTTCTCTACCTAATGGATAATCTGAAGATCCTAGTTAACCAACAGCCTACTTCCTCCTATCCTCCACTAGAATTGCCTTATGTCTGTCCCATGCATTCTTGAATTCCCCCACTGTTTTTGACTCTATGTCCTCCTCAGGAATGCTGTTCCATGCATCTACAACCCTCTCTGTAAAGAAATACTTCCTACATTACCTCTGAGCCATCCCCCCTCTATCTTTAAATTGTGCCCCTTTGTTCTTGTACATCTCTTTTTCTGAAAGATGTTACCCTCTTGGACTTTGTTGATTCCCTTGAGGTATTTTAAAGTTTCTATCATGTCCACCCTCTCCCTCCTTTCCTTGAGGCTATACATCTTAAGCTTCTTTAGTCTTTCTTCATATGTCTTCTGGTGCAGACCCTGCACCATTTTGGTTGCCCTCCTCTGGACAGCCTCCATCCTGTCTATGTCTTTGCGGAGATGGGACCTCCAGAACTGTACAAAGTACTCCAGATGTGGTCTTACCAACTGTCTGTACAGAGGGGCAACAACTTCCTGTTTTCTACTGGTGATTCCTCTCCCTATGCATCCCAGTATCCCCACAGCCCTCCTTACTGCCTTCTCACATTGCTGGCCCACCTTTATGTCATCTGATATGACTAGCCCCAGGTTCCTTTCCATTTTTTCTTGTTGCCAGTATCTCACCCCTCATTGTGTACTCTTCCCTGTGTGGATTTTATTTCCCAGTTGCATTAATTTGCTCTTCTTTGCATTGAATCTAAGCTGTCATACATTTGACCAATCCTCCAACCTTGCCAAGTCCCTTTTCATCCTTTTCAGGTGTCAGCGTGGCTCAGTTGGTAGCACATCCGCCTCTGGACCAGAAGGTCGTGGGTTCTTGTCCCACACTGGGATTGGACTTGCACCTAAAAATTGCTGGTATCCGAGTGCAGTATTGGGGGGTGCTGTACTGCTGGGGTGTGCCATCCTTCGGATGAGATGTTAAACTGAGGTCCTTTCTGCCCATCCTGGTGTTGTCCTGGTGGGTGTCCAGGTGGAAGTAAAAGAACCCAGGGCACTCTTCGCAAAGAGTAGGGAACATTCCCGGTGTCCTGGCCAACATTCCCCTTCCCATAAACCAGTTCATGCAATTATCCAGGCTGTGTGTGGGTGATGATGTGCGATATGGCTGCCACCACACATTCAGTCACTTCACTACCAGTCTAGCATTGCTTGTAAAGTGCTTTGGGATGTATGAAAAGTGCTATATAAATGCTGATTCTTCTTCTTCTTCTTCTTCCTCTTCTTCTTTCCACCCCACCTTGCATATCAACCCTGTTGCAGATCTTTGTGTTATCTGCAAAGAGACATACTTTTCCTTCCAGTCTCTCTGCAATGTCACTTATAAAGACATTAAAAAGGACTGGACCCAGTACTGAACCCTGTGGTACCCCACTAGTAACCCCCTTTCTTTACTGTGGACTCCATTTACTATTACCCTCTGTATCCTATTGTCCAGCCAGTGTTTTACCCAGGCTACCACCCTGGGACCCACTCCCAGGCTGACTAATTTGTTTATTAATCTTTTGTGCAGCACTATGTCAAATGCCTTACTAAAGTCTAGGTAGGTGATGTCCACAGCCCCTCCCTGGTCTACGACTTTGGTCACCTAGTCAAAGAAATCAATTAGATTTGTCTGACATGACCTTCCTGCTGTGAATCCATGCTGTCTTAGGTCCTGTGCCCCACTGGCCTCTAGGTACTCAACAATTCTTTCCTTCAGAAGTGATTCCATCATTTTCCCTACACCTGAGGTCAAACTGACAGGTCTGTAGTTTTCTGCCTCTGTCTTGCTCCCACTTTTGTAAAGGGGAATCACATCTACCCTCCTCCAGTCCTCAGGTATCACATCATCCTCCCATGATTTAATAAAAAGGGTAGTCAGTGGTGTTACTAGTTCTTCCCTTAGTTATTTTAGAATTCTGGGGTGAATCCCATTAGGCCCCATTGCTTTATTCACCTTCAGTTTTAAGAGTTCTTTCAAAACCCTTTCTTCTGTGAAAGTGTAACCACCCCTACAAATGGGGGTTCCTGAAAAATCTTCCTCGAGCTTGCCTAAATGCTCACTGCCAGGCTGGTGACCTGTGTTTCAGCAGTTTAAATGTGATTACCAGAGAGTGCCTGTATAGCCTCTGTGCACTGTCTTTTTAAGAGCTGCTTGGATTGCAGTCATAAGTAATCTGAGAGGGAGCTCGGTTGAAAGATGTAACTATTTGCTGAAAATCATTTAGAGTGATAATGATAATGTATTTTGTATAATCTGCCTTCTTTGCTGCAAGGACTGCTTTGTTTATCTCCACTATCTTGGTCCTGGACTGTGAATTGGACCAATCACTACTGGTGGGACCTAAAATGAAGCCGGACTACAGGGGTTGTCTAGAGTCAAAATCTGTAGGAATTGTAATTTTTGCCTTTTTGCGCCTTTTTGCACCTGAAGGGGGAGCCTTAGTTGTGACTGACAGGAGGATCAGCCAACTGAACCTTTTGGATCTTGGGGAATTTCCCATGCTTGCTGGCAGTTGAGTCAGATCTAAGTTGTGAGCTGAAGAAGCAAATAACTTGAGACAAGCAGCAGTCTGAGCACTTTTGAGTGGAATAACTGTTGAAAGGCCTGAGTTGTGGCCTGCATGTCTGCCTGCTGCCCCTGAGAGGGAGAGAAGAGAATTATCTTGGACTAAATTCAAGTTTGTGAGAATGAAGTAAGCCACTGATTTTTCACCAGGCTCATACCTGAAGAAGACCTGAGACTTTGATGAATGCAATTGGCCTGTCAGGATTTCCAGCTGCTGTTGAATCCCCGGTTTGTGCAGAGACTTTGCGATCTTGACCAGAGAGTGGTTTACCTGGTACAGTAGAATTTCCTTACATATAAATGATCTGTGTATTGAAAGTGGGTCGTAATTCGGTTCCCCGCTGTGTGAACTGTGTTCTGCTTGCTGGTACCATAGAATCCTTTACATGCAAATGTGCTGCGTATTGAAAGTGGGTAGTGATTTGGTTCCCCACTGTGTGAACTGTGTTCTGCTTGCTGGTACCATAGAATCCTTTACATGTAAATGTGCTGCATATTGAAAGTAGGTAGTGATTTGGTTCCCCACAGTGTGAACTGTGTTCTGCTTGCTGCAAGCTTTATCCAGTCTAATCAGACTGAATCCCCATTCATCCCCATTCGGCCTATACCATGCCACTCTGGCCCTGCCAGACTACCCCACTGCACAAAGAAAGCAACTGATGAGAGACCTGCCTGTGGATCAGCCCCCTGCTCTATGCTTGAACAGGAATGATGCCTTGGTGAATCGTGTGGGCCCTGCTTCTCCTGGCACTCCAGATTAATCACCTGCCTTCTCGATTTTCATCCAGCCTGTGTCCAATCTTGGGTATCATGAGTAATCAACAGAGTAGCCCACTGCAGCAACAGCCTAATCTAAAAGTGTGTTATCTGATTATCTTGTTTTCTTTTCATGATCTGAGCCCTCCGGCTCCGGATTACAAATAGTGTTTGTTGTGCATGTTGTTTTTTTTCTTCCATCACAGGGCCCCAACCAGCTGCAACATTCCTGGCTAGCCCATCATTCTCCATCTGGGTACCCAAGGTGTGTGACTGTTTATGGACCCTGAAGTGCATGCATAACTTTTTGATTGATACAGCCATAGCAAATTAACCTGATTACGGCCTTCCCTTGTTCAAGTCCCTGAAATAAATCAGATCTAACTCTTTTTTTACATTTACCTTGACTGTGGTTCCAGTTTGTGCAAGAGTTCTGTTCTGCTGTTATTTGCTGTTTATAACCTTGTTTTACAGGGGGGCCCCAGGGCCGAGCCAGAGGAAAGCCCTGGTGGTAAGTGCAAACAGTGTGGGTACTTGTGTGGTGTATCAGGGGTATTGTGAACATAATTACTGTGTAGTATTTAGGCCACTAGCAGGGAAAGGGGGGGTTACAGTGTCCCAGAGGGTTGTGCCCTGGTTAGCTTGACCACTACCAACCCTGACCTCCAGGTGGAGGCACCCGTCACAGAACCTAGACCCTTAACCTGCTACTAGCAAAGCAGGCAGGGGTAGTAGCCTTTGGGATAGCACCACTTAGGGGTTACATCTTGGAGGCTCACCGCTGGGATTCTGTGCCTTCTGGTGGCCAAAAATGACAAATTATTGTTAAAGATTAATGGCTATCCCAGTAGAAATGGCTGTACACCAGTTGGTGGGGTGGTGTACTGGGCAGGAGCTCGACCCCCAAAATGCTCTGCTTATACTGGATATTCCTCTGGGTACCAGTAAGGACAGTGCAGAGGGAGTAGTCTCCAAAGTTGAATGTTTAAAACACCCCGTGGTGGTGGGTCGATTGGCTGATTTGATCGCCCAAACTTTCATAATAGCCTTAGTAGTGTAGTGACCTTGTGGACAGCTCTAAAGTGCCACAGACTATTGCCCCAGTTGGGGTTCCAGCTGCCTGGAGAGTGATAACAAAAGACAGTAAAGACCCCGGGGAGGATGAGCTCCCACTATTATCTGAGATTTTTGAGGAGAAATTTGCTAAGTTGTTGCTTGAGGAAGGGAAAACCACAAAGGACTGTAAGAAACTATTCCTGCCACCTGGGGGTGTTCCTTCCCCAGCACCCCCACCCACACCAGCACCAGTTACTTCCCCACCTTCTGTGCTCTTGCCAATGCTGGCCCTTATATCTGTACCTACCATTAGTCATGACTCCTACAGAAGGCTGAGCATCTTCTCAGGCACCCTCCCCACCCACCAGCTGGAGGATGACTGGGAGACCTGGATTGACTATGTTGCCCCCTTGGTACCCGAGTGGCAGTGTGTGGAGACTGGGAAGCAGAAAAGAATCATAGAAAGTTTCAGGGGCCCTGCCCTTGAAGCCATTACATTTTTGAGGTCCACAAACCCTGATGCATTTGCTCAGAAGTACCTATCTGTACTTGAAGGCAATTTTGGGAGCACTGAGTCAGTGGAGACTTTGATGTGGAAATTCCAAGGTACCAAGCAATGGAAGGGGGAACGTTTGTCTGCGTATGGTACTTGCCTAGAAAGAGCTCTGCAGAAAGCTTACCAGAAAGGTGGGGTAGCCGCTAATGATTTGAACTGTGTGAGACTGGGGCACATACTGCAAAATGCCAAGCATTCTAAACTGCAAATCATCCAGCTAAGGCTCCAGGATAGGAGAGGTAACCCACCTGACTACTGTGACTTGATAAAAGAACTCCGGGAGGTAGAAGGTGAAGAGGGAGATTATAATTATGGTGTGAGTGCAGCCCAAGTGATCATGGCACTGGAAGGTCCTTCTGAAATGGAGACCACTAAGAGTGTCCCACCATGGGCTAAACGGTGTGGGGAAGAGTTGCTAAAGGAAGTCAGAAAAGCACAACTGGGTGCATTTGCTGAGGTATCACCTGCTGACAGAGACCCTGGTCCCTGTCAGAACATGACTGTTATGGGCATTGGGGTGCATCCTCAGGCATCCTCTACTGGGGGTGGCCTCTCAGCTGAGCTCAAGGAATTGACTGCCACCCTAAAGAAACTTTTGAGACATGGTACACTACCCACAGAAGCAAGATCACAATCTCCCATCGATGTTCCAGCATCTTCTGCTATGCTTTCCCCAAGGATGCCCCGAGAGCGTGTCATTTGTCACAGTTGTGGCAAGGATGGCCATATGAAGAGGGAATGCCAGTCTCAGAAGGACTTAGAGAAAGTGGTGAACAAGCTTCAAGGAGAGCTTCCAAAAATGAGTCAGTGGTCAAGGGGTACACGAAATGACTGCAGTAAAAGCTTCGGCCATCCTAACTCAAACCCCTCTGTGGCTAAATCATCTGTCCAGGCCCCTGCTGTTTTCCCTCCAGACTGGTCCAAGATAGTGGGCCCTTCAGTGGAGACTACTGTAGCTGTGAATGGTATTCCTACTTGGGCTGTGCTTGACAGTGGGTCACAAGTGACCAATGTGTTTCAGGACTGGTATGACAAATACTTATCTGATGTTCCCTTACAATCCCTGGAAGGTCTACATGTGTGGGGGCTGAGCGACAAGTCTTATCCATATCTAGGATATGCCCACCTCTGGTCATCTTTTCCTGCAACTGTCACTGGCATAGAGGAGCAAGTAGAGACACTGGCCCTAGTGTGTCCCCCCACCAGACTGTATGATGGGATTCCCCTGTTAATTGGAACAAACGCCCATATGTTTTGGAGACTGGTACAACTCTGCCACGAGAAACAAGGGCGACAGACTGGGAGGGCACTGAGAATTCCAGCTTTGATCAAGAGGGCCTATGATTTGCAACAGAAACCCAAGGAAGTAGATCAGGATGAACTGGGGGGATTGTGTGGAAGAAGGATCCTGATTCGATGGTACTGGCCCCCTAACACCCAGTATACCATTCAAGGGGATGTCCACCTCCAGAAAGATGTCAAGAGCAAAATACTGATGTTGGATGTGGCAGGCGATGGAAAACTGCAAGAAGGATTATTGATCAAGCCCAGCATCTTGCCTGCTCGTACCTATACCTATGCATGAAGAGTGATGGTCCAGATTCAGAATGTGTCAGATTGGGAGATCCAGATGAACAGATGGTGCACCCTAGCTATGATACACTGCACAGACACTGCAGTATTGCCCAGCAACAAGCACCCTGGTTAGAAGGAGAGCGTAACCCCAGACTTGTTTGACTTTGGTGACTCCCCATTGCCAGCTGAATGGAAGGCTAGAAGTAGCAAGAGTCTTGCCCAGAGAGACCAAGCATTTTCATTGAAGGAATGGGATGTGGTATGTGTCCAGGGTGTGAAGCATCACATTTGCCTGCATGATGAATGGACATTTTGAGAGCAGTCCTGATGCCTAGCCCCAGCAGACATAGATGATGTGAGAAGACACCTGCAGGAAATGCTCACTGCTGGTATGATAGAAGAATCCAGGAGCCCATACACCTCTCCCATTGTGACTGTGCATAAGAAGAATGGGTCTGTGAGGATGTGTGTTGATTATCGAACCCTGAACCGGTGGACCATCCCAGACCAATACACTATGCCTGGTATACAAGATACCCTGGACTGCTTGAATGGGAGCAAATGGTTCTCAGTGTTGGATCTTCACAGTGGATACTACCAGATCCCAATGGCCCCGGAAGACCATGAGAAAACAGCCTTCATCTGTCCATTGGGGTTCTACGAATTTCTGAGGATGCCACAGGGGATAGCAGGTTCCCTGGCCAGTTTTCAGTGACTGATGGAATGTGTGGTGGGAGATACGAATTTTCTGGAATGCCTGGTGTACTTGGATGATGTCATTGTGTTTGGGAGCACCTTAGAGGAGCATGAGAACCGACTGTTTAAAGTTCTAGACCAACTGGAAGACTTTGGCCTCAAGCTGTCCTTTGGCAAGTGCCAGTTTTTTCAAACCTCTGTGAAGTATGTGGGGCACATAGTATCTACAAAAGGGATAGACCATGAGATTCTTTGATCACGAGATAGGGACAAGATGATCAGTTTTTTTAGAATGCAATAGATAGGGACATTTTGCCAATCCTTAAGATTGAATTTCTCGGAAACAGTTTGGTCTTTTTATTTGAAATTCAGTGGGTGTTTACGGCATGTCCTGTAGAAGTGAATTATGGTGTTTTCCTGTCAGAGAAAATTGTTGTTGTAGAGATATTGCGTGACACACTTTCCGTGTTGTGGACAGTGTTTTGGATTCTGCTGGTGGCTTGAAATTGATAGGGTGCCTAACCTTAGTGTCATGGATGTAATTTTCAGTTGTTGTGTATTAAATGTTAACAGGTGCGGAACTGTGCCACTCTGACAAATGAAAATTTCAAATTTTGACATGTTATATCTCGGACATGGCTTGGTCATTTTATTTGACTTTTGGAGGGTGTTGACGGCATGTCATGTAGATGTCAATAGCGATGTTTATGTGTTGGACAATATATCTTTTGCGGAGATATTGTGTGGTGCACTTTACATTTTGTGGGCAGTGTTTTCTATTGCTCTACTAGATTAACATTTGTTTGATGGGTGGCACTGCTGTTATCAATGTACTTTTTAGTCATTAGGTGTGTAACATGGCCTAACACTTACAAGACGGGTTCCGCGCTCCCACCAACATGCACAATGCTCTACTTTTCTATTCTTTCTTAAAAAGTAAGGAAATTCTATGCAAAAAAAACTTCATTAATTCATCAGTTAGGGTTCTTCTACAGTGAAAAAAGTGAGGAAATTCAATTTTAGGGTTCCCAACCCTTGCACCCCACCCCAACCTGCCTCCACCAACAGGCATTGGGGTGTGCATTGAGGTCATCGGCCCAAACTCTCACTCCTTTCTCCTACACTGCACCACCTCAGCTTGTTTACACATGGGATGGGGTTAGAGTTAGGGCTGATGACCCCAAGGCACACCCCGATGCCTGTTGGTGGGACAGGCTGGGGAAGGGTGAAGGTGGGAACCCTAAATAATTCTATTCACTAGCAAGAACCTAATTGCATATATATATATATATATATATATATATATATATATATATATATATATATTTATATTTTACAGTGCTGCGGTAGTGCCACTAGTTAGGGTTCAGCAGGCCCTTTAATGTTAGACATCAAATGTTCTGCTTTAATAACTTTGCAATCATTCAATAGATTTGCATAAAACTTTGCTTGTGCAGTTTCCTGAGGAAGATCTCTTGGCGTTCCCAACTTTCATTCCTGTCAGTTTTGCAGATTCTGAGATCCAGATAGTGAAAAATCTGAAATCACTTCTTGCAGTTTCTTTCTCATTGTGCCATGCACAGACGGTGTTGAATTTTGGTTCCAGATTTTATGGTGGAAAAAGATTGAGTCACAAAACATACCAGCATTAGTTTGGTGAAAAAATAGTAATACTTTCCAAAGTTATAGCATTTTTAAGGTTCCATTATTTTCAATGGGATAGCTGAATGGAACGAAAAAGGATTTTGCTCTGGAGAACAAGTATCCTTGTTCTTGAGAGGCAAATCCTTGTTCACCAGGAAAAAAATCACTTTTTGTGAGACACCATCTTGTTTTTTATTTTTGACTCAAAAAAACTGTCATAACTCTGTCCAGGGATATCTGTTATAGACATCAATGAATGTTTTTTGCTCATCAGGAGTTGATGAGCTGTTTTGTGTGGTTTGTGGCATTTATATGCCCCTAGAATGATGTTTTTTAAACTACTTAAATCCCTTTTCATAAATTGAGAACTTCCTTTTTCCCCATTCTTTTTTGTCATAGCAAAAAAGGAAATTGGCTGGCAAAAAATAATTTCCTATTTTGCTGACCAGATGACCCCTTTTTTCACGACCGGATGGCCATGCCAGTAATCCTTGTTTGCCAGCCAATTTCCTTTTTCATGATGACAAATAAGGATGACAAAAAAGGAATTCTACTGTCTAAAAAAGATTACTGGCAGAGCCATCTGGTCGGCAAAAGAGACATCTGGTAAGCAAAATTGGAAATCCTTTTTCGTCAGATGATTTTCTTTTTTGCTATTATGAATAGGGATGACAAGAAAGGAATGCAAATGGTGAATAAAGATTTTCTCATGACCATCTGATGGTGAAAACAGTTTTCTGGGACATCTGGTCATCAGAAACATAGCCATCTGGTCGGGAAAAAAGGATTGTTTTTTTACGAGAAAAAATCCCGTTCTGCCACCAAAGGAAAGGACTGATGGAAATAGATTTTGTCTGGTGAAAATTTGTCTTTTTATTTTTCTGTGCTGCCTTTTTTTAAATGTGATCTCTAGTGGCACCCCCACCGTGTGTGTGTGTGTGTGTGTGTATATATATATATATATATATATATATACACACACACATATATATATATATATATACATATATATATATATATATATATATATATATATATATATATATATATATAGATATAATATAGAGGTGGTCTTGTCTCTATAGTTAGGATTGAGTGAGCAGTTTAATGTTAAACCCCAAATTTTGTACCTTAATAAGTTTGCAACTGTTCAATGAATTTGCATGACATTTGGTATGTGCTGTCTCATGGGGTATATCTCTTTACTTGCCAAGTTTCGCTTTGATCAGATATGCAGATTTTGCACAGAGCATATGGAAAAAAGTGCATTTTTCACTTTTTCCAATTTTTCCTGAATTTTCCTCATAACCCTGCACCCACACCATTTGGAATTTTTGCCTAAACATTTTAGGGTAGAAAGACCTTACCCTAAGGAATAGACTAAGATTAATTTGGTGAAAAAATATTATTCTGATCCAAAGTTATTCAATTTTGTAAATTTGGGTTCTGAGCATGCTCAGTTCAGTCCTTTGGTTAGATGCACAGCTGTGAACAAGGAATTAGGCTCACAAACTGGGATTTTTTTTCTCATAAATGGGGATCCCCATTTGTGAGAAAAAAATCCCTGTTCATGAGCCACCATCTAGTTTTCACTTTTAGCTCAAAACAAAATGTTGTAACTTGCCCCACAGATGCATTTTGAAAAAAAAATGCATGGGTTTTGTTCAGGGTGATGCCCTCTACAAAACCATGTGTTTGACTTCCATCAGATGATTCAAAAAGCAGATGTTTTATACTGAAAATCCCCATTCATGACTCACTTCCAATCCCCGTTCGTGAAACTACAAAATCCCTGTTTGTGAGTCGATCCCCGTTCATGAGCTAGCAAAATCTCTGTTTGAGAGAGGAAGACCAGAAGGCTATATCTCACGAATGGGGATCGGCTTGCAAATGGGGATTCTTCTAGCTCGCGAACAGGGATCCCTGTCATGAGACCTGGCCATCTGGTCACATACTCATGAATGGGGATTCTGAAAGTTCACGAACAGGGATTTGACTCATGAATGGAGATTTTGAATCCTGTTCATGAGAATGTGACTAGATGGCCACGTCTCATGAACAGGAATCCCTGTTCGTGAGCTAGCAAAATCCCCACTCATGAGAGAAAGACCAGATGGCTATATTTCGTGAATGGGGATTCAGCTCACAAACAGTGATTTTGACAGCTCATGAACAAGGATTTGTAAAACTTTGCCAGTTCACTGCAAAGAAATGGTAAGGACTTTTGGCTTGAAATTTGCAAGGTGCAAAGGGGGGTGTCCCACAGATGTGACATACACTGGTTTTGTGTAAAAAATTGCATTGATTACATAGTTATAACATTCCAAATTTGAGACATTTCTAATAGGATAGCATTGCGATGCCCATGATGCCTTTTCGCACCCGTATCTTGAAAATGAAGTGAGATACAGATTTTTCTCTACCTGCAACTTATTTCACTGTTAGTGAACAAAGTTGCAGAAACAAGTTTGGAAATCATAGATTGCACCAGCAATGACATTTTTTTCCTACATGCCACAGTTACAGAGATATTGGCAAATTAGTGTCACAAGGGTTCCAAATGTGCATTTCTAGCAATTTTTGGTGGCCATATCTCATAAATGAAGTGAGATATGGGTTAATTTGTTATTGTCATGTGCAGTAATCCCTGTCACAATTACAACAACACTTGAATTTTTTTTCCAGCTGCTATGGTTCACGTGATATCAGTAAATTAGTGTTATGAGGGTTCCTTGCCAAATAGAACTGCTGTATGGCTCTGTAGCTATGTGTAAGTGGGACTGCAGGAAAGAGGGGGCCCATGCTTCCTTAGATGCATATCGTTATGCACAAATGGGCAGCTTGGTGGGGCCAGCACAAGCTACTTTATACTTATATTACACTTTTTCAAAAAGTAAGGCAATTCATGGCAAAATACTTTATTTAATGCATCAGTTAAGGTTAAAGCAACAAAAGTGGGTAAGTGACATATTAGGGTTGAGCCCCTAACCCACCCATCAATCCACCCCCGCATCCTACATAGACTGACAGATGTCGGGGTGAGCCAAGGGGTCATGAGGCCTAACTCTCACCCCATTCTCCTTTACTGTAGCATGTCAACCTGTTTACACATGGAATGGGGTGAGAGTTGAGCCTCATGACCCCATGGCACACCCCAGCATCTGTTGGTCTGTGGAGGATTGGGGTGTGTGGTGGTGGGTGGGTTAGAGGTTCAACCCTAATGTGTCAT
Source organism: Neoceratodus forsteri (assembly GCA_016271365.2). Taxonomy (NCBI): domain Eukaryota; kingdom Metazoa; phylum Chordata; order Ceratodontiformes; family Ceratodontidae; genus Neoceratodus; species Neoceratodus forsteri. The sequence goes on along the minus strand of CM057455.1, from coordinate 386,687,767 downwards.
TTCCACTTTTGACACCTTAACCCTAACTGATGCATTAAATGAAGTTTTTGCCATGAATATATATATATATATATATATATATATATATATACACACACACACACACACAAATATATAATATATTATGGGGCATGGTTGCACCCCTATATTAAGGGTTAGGAAGCTACTTCCATGTTAAACTCGAAATGTTGTGTGTTAGTAACGTTGGACCTGTCCAATGGATATGCATGAAAGTTGATATGCATAGTGGGGCATGGTAGATCTCTTGATATGCCAAATTTTATTTCAGTCGGAAGTACGGTTTTTGCGCACCAAAAAACGCTGTAAAATGAACTTTTTGCCAGTTATGTGGGCAGTTTGTCATATTATGTCTCTGTTACTGCATGGCTGTTGTGTGGTGTGCTGCTCTACAACTTGGCATGTTGAAAGAGCTTGGGTCAAGGAATATGCCGCTTTTTGTTTGGTGAAAAAATATTAATCCATTCAAAAGTTATTAAAGTTTTAAGTTCCCATTATAAGTCTAGGGGAAAAGTTATATGGTTATTTTGCAAAAGAAGAATGTGGTTTTGGCCAGCTGGTCCCTCCTCACGATCAAAGAATTTGCAGGCTCATGATCAAAGATTCTTTGATCGTGAGGGAGGGACTAGATGGCCAGATTTGGAGGGACCAGTAGCCCAATTTTAGCGACTTTTAAAATGAAATATCTCAGAAATGGATTGGTCTTTTAACTTGAAATTTGGAGGGTGTTGACGGGATGTCCTGTAGATGTGAATTATTTCTTTAGGTGTCAGAAAATATATTTGTTGCGGAGATATTGAGTGGTGCAGTTTACGTTTTGTGGACAGTGTTTTGAATTGTGGTAGTGGCTTGAAATTTATAGGGTAGCTACCCTTACTGCTATGGATGTACTTTTCAGCTGTTAGGTGTGTAAAATTTAAACTGGTGCAGAATCCTGACACTCTGACAAATGAAAATCTCAAACTTTAAAATGTTATATCTCGGACACGGTTTGGTCTTTTAAATTGAAATTTGGAGGGTGTTGAGTGGATGTCCTGTACATGTGAATTATGGTATTTAGGTGTTGGAAAATTAATTTGCTGTGGAGATATTGCATGGTGCAGTTTACATTTTGCAGACAGCATTTTGCATTGTGGTAGTGGCTTCACATTTTAGGGTACCTAGCCTTACTGCCATGAAAGTTATTTTAAATGGTTAGGTGTCTGACATGTAAACAGGTGTGGAATTATGCCACTCTGATGAATGAAACTTTGTTTTGTTTCAAGGTTCGGGCCCCACACTCCCACTGACTTGCGTGACTTTTTACTTTTCTGCTTTTTCTCAAAAAGTAAGGAAATTCTATGCAAAAAACTTTGGTAATGCATCGTTTAGGGTTAAAACACAAAACATAAGGAAATTATACCTCTAGGGTTGCCCCTTCCCCCCTTGTGTACCCCCTCATCCTCCTCAGATTGACAGACAATGGGGTGTGTCATTGGGGTTGTGAGGCCTAAATGTCACCCCATTCTTCTTTACTGTGGCTTGTGACTTATAGGGGTGCAGTCACACCCCTATATTTTGGGTTGAGTAGGCACTTTAATGTTAAACCTCAAATTTTGCTCATTAATAACTTTATAACCGTTCAACAGATTTGCATGAAATTTGGAATGCACAGTCTGGTATGGTAGATCTCTTGATTTACTGAATTGCATTTCAGTCAGACATACAGTTTTTGTGTAGTGAAGCACCAAAAAATTCACTTTTAGCCACTTTTGCAAATTTTTTGTCCATGGTGCTACCTTGACACCATGTGGGCTATTGGTCCGAAACTTGGGACATAGAAAGGGATTGAGCCAAGGAACATGCCTTCATTTGTTTGGTGAAAAATATTTATCTGTTTAAAAGTTATTATAATTTGAAATTCCCATTATATCCTAAGGGAATATTTATATGTATTTTTTGAATGTTAATGAGAAAGACCAGAGGGCCCTAGGAAAGACCCAGTGGCCCAAGCTGGGATGATCACATCTCAATCACAGTTTTGTATTTTTACTTGAAATTTACAGGGTGTTGGGTGGATCTCATAGAGATGTGAACTATGCTGTTTAGGTGTTGGGGAAATAATTTGTTGCAGAGATATTCAATGACATAATTGACATTTTTTCCCATAGGAATACATTGCAGTCTGTGTCTTGACTTGTGGTGCCATTATCTCTGAAACGAAGCAAGATACAGACTTTTTGTGAAGTGGCTTATATCTCCTAGGTGATCTAAGCCACTGGATAAAGATTTGAATTTGTAGAGTAAGCCTGCAGTGGAATTTTGTTCGTACGATGCACGGTTCATGAGATATTGTGAAATTACTGTCACAAGGGTTGAAAGAGTGCCTCTCCAGAGCTTTTTGATGCCCATATCTCAGAAATAATGTGAGATATGGGTACAGTCTTTCTGATGATGCGTGATGTACTCACTGTCACAATTACAATGATGATAGAATTTTTTCTCTAGCTCTTACATTTCCCAAGATATACGCAAATTACTGTTACAAGGGTTTGGTGCCCTATAGTGCTGCTGAATGGCTCCATAGCTTTGTGTAAGTGGAAGCATCGGCCCAGATGCATACTGTTATGAAAAAATTGGCAACTTGGTGGGAGCTGGCTCCGCACTCCCACCAATACGTGTTTTTTACTACTTATATTACAATTTTTCAAAAAGTAAGGAAATTCTATGCAAAAAACTGTGTTAATTCTTCATTTAGGGTTAAAGCAAAAAAAGCCAGGAAATGAGACATTAGGGTTGAACCCCATCCCCCTCACACATGCCACCTCAATCCTCTGCAGTCTGACAGGTGCCGGGGTGTGTCATTGGGGTTGTGAGGCCTAAGTCTCACCCCATTCTCCTTTACTGTAGCATGTCAACATGCTCAGACATAGAATATATTATAGGGTCTCGGTCGCGACCCTATATTTAGGGTTATGAAGCCACTTCTATGTTAAACTCAAAATTTTGCATGCTAATAACTTTGGACCCATTCAATGGATTTGCATGAATTTTGGAATGTGCAGTGAGGCATGGTAGATCTCTTGATTTGCCAAATTTCATTTTGGTCAGACTTACGGTTTTTGCACACCAAAATGCTGAAAAATGCACTTTTACCCAGTTATGAGGGCAGTTTTTCAGATTTTGGCTGTGGCGCTGCATAACCATTGTGTGGCGTGCTGCTCTGTGACTTGGCTCACTTGAAAGAGCTTGGGCCAAGGAACATGTCACTTTTCATTCGGTGAAGAAATATTAATCCATTCAAAAGATATTAAATGTTAAGTTCCCATTATAAGTCAATGGGAACATTTATATGGTTATTTTGCGAAAGAAGAATGGGGTTTTGGCCATCTAGTCCCACCTCACGATTAAAGAATTTGCAGGCACACAATCAGAGAATCTTTGATCATGAGGAATTCTTTGAGCATGATGGCCGCCATCTTGTTTTCAGTTTGCGGTTGGAAAAATTCAAATATCTCAGCCCAAGGGGACTTCTGAGGTGAAACTATGGCAGGGGGTGCTCAGGGGTCTTCCCTCTATTGAGCCATGACTGTGTTTTCTTTCAAAATGGTCAAAAAATAGAGTTTTTCACTTTTTTATTCTTTGGTCTCAGCTCACTAACAATCTTTGATCGCAAGCCCACAAATTCTTTGATAACAAGATTCTTTGATCGCGATCTTTGATTGCGAGGGCGTGACTAGATGGTCACTTGGAAAAATACATTTTCTCAGATCAGGGGTGGCTTATTAAGCCAAATGAGAATGGGTTTTGCTCAGGGGGCTTCTTTCTATCGAAGCATGTCTGTAGTTTCATGTATTTCTGCCTAAAAATTGACTTTTAAAATTTGTTATTGTTCGATCTCAGAAATGGTTTGGTCTTTTAACTTGAAATTTGGAGGGTGTTGACGGGATATCCTGTAGATGTGAATCATGTGTTTAGGTGTCAGAAAATACATTTTTGTGAAGACATTGCATGGTGCAGTTTATGTTTAGCAGACAGCATTTTCCATGGTGGTAGTGGCTTGAAATTACTAGGGTAGCTAACCTTACTACCATGGATGTACTTTTCAGTCATTAGGTGTGTAAAATGTTAATAGGTGTGGAATTTTGCCAGTGCAACAAATGAAAATCTGAAATTTTCACATATTATACCTCAGAAACAGTTTGGTCTTTTACATTGAAATTTGGAGTGTGTTGAGGGGATGTGCTGTCCATGTGAATTATGGTGTTTAGGTGTTGGAAAATTAATTTTCTGCACCCATATTGCATGACACACTTTATTTTTTTGCTTATGGCATTTTGCATTGTGGTACTGACTTCACATTTATAGGGTGCCTAGCATTACTGCCATGGAGGTAATCTATAGTGGTTAGGTGTCTGACATGTAAACAGGTGTTGAATTATGCTTCTCTGATGACTGACACTTTGCTTTCTTTCAAGGTGGTGGGCCCCACGCTTCCACCTATATGTGCTGCCAGCAATACATATGATACTCAGTACTTGTACTCTTATCTTAAGCAGGAATTTGCAAGTCGGTGGGAGCACAGGCCTGAAGGGCCCATGCTCCCACCAACTTGTGCAACTTTCTACTTTTCTATTCTTTCTCAAAAAGTAAGGAAATTCTGTGCAAAAAACTTTGTTAATGCGTCATTTAGGGTTAAAACACAAAAAGTAGGAAATGAGACCTTTAGGTTGCTCCAACCGCCCCCCCATGGACCTGCTCATAATCCAGAGATTGACAGCTGACGGGTGTGTCATTGGGGTTGTGAGGCCTAAATGTTACCCCATTCTTCTTTACTGTGGCTTGTGAATATGATTACAGATGGAATGAGGTGACATTTAGGCCTCCAGAGCCCCAATGACGCACCCGTCAGCAGCTCAATCACGGATGATGGGTGGGTCTGCTAAGGGGGATGGGGCAACCCTAAAGGTCTCATTTGCTGACTTTTTGTGTTTTAACCCTAAATGATGCATTAATGAAGTTTTTTTGCATAGAATTATATATATATATATGTATGCATTTTAATTTATTATGTTTTTTTAAATATATATTTAGTGTTTTATCCCCAGTCATGTTTTATTTGGAGGGTGATTATAATGTACTCATTTTTTATCCCTGGTGTCTAGTGGTAACACCACCCTCCAATGTCAGTGTATACTTATTGGTGGTTAGTGATATTTCCCCATTGTACCAGTTTTTTAATTTATTTTCCCTGAAATAAAATGTCCCTCAATCTCTTTTTTAGCTTTTTGTAAACCTGTAATAAAAGTCCATCACCTGTCACACCTGCATCCCCTACCCAACCTCCCACTGTGAACCCACTTCCCCACATCCCCCATAACATCCCCCCAACCCTCACTCACCTGTGGAGGTCCCAGGTTTGAGATCTACTCTCCTGACTGAATACATGTCTTGCTGCTGGAACCAGTGACTGCAATATGAGAAACTAAATTCAATGCGCTTTAATGTATTTCAAAGGGGGGAGTTCAAGTTTTTACCATAACTCATCCGTTTCTTGTGATTTTGGCCCCAAATTTTCAACATGGCCTGTTGGGACTCCTCATCATGAGCAATATGACTGTTGTTAGGCATTTCCCACCAGAAAAGTGATTTTATGGTCAGTTGATGAAATTGCCTTTCCAGTGGGAATTGTGTAATGACAGTCATACTGTTCATATGATGGGATTATAAGAAGGCTATGTTGAAAATATGGGGTCAAAATCTCAAAAAATGGCTCACCCATAACTTTGGAAATTTTCAATATTCTGAGACCTATATTTTCAACAGTCTTCTTATTATCCCACCTCATGTTTGTTACAGCTGTCATTTTTCAAATCCTGGCCAAAATGTGTTTTTGTACCTGTGACATAAAATTATGTTTTGGTTGGAATTTGAACATTTTCTGCACCGGGTAACTGTGGTGAGGTTATAAGAAGGCTATGTTGAAAATGTGAGGTCAAAATGTCAAAAAATGGAACAGTTATGAAATTTTGTTTCAAGTTTCACTACACATGCTCGTAACTTAGTGAATTTAAAATATTTTGAGCCCACATTTTCAGAATAGGCTTCTTATTACACTACCTCATGTATGTCACAGCTGCCATTTTTAAAATCCTGGCCAGGATGTGTTTTGAACCTGTGCTGCAGAGTGGCATTGCACTTGCGTGGAGTTATGTTTTCGGTGGGGATTGAAAAATTTTCTGCACCATGTATGTGAGGAGGGATAATAACATGGCTATGGTGACAATCTGGTGACTGTTGTCATATGTTGTCTTATGAACCCCACCTCATGAACAATATGAATGTTGTTACACAAATCCCGGCAGAAGGGTGATTTCACCAACCAACCATGAAATCACCTTTCTGGTGGGAGCTGCCTATGACCATCATACTGTTCAAGAGGTGGAGTCCTCAAAATGCCATGTTGAAAATTTGGGGCCAAAGTCATAAAAAATAGCTGAGGTATGGCTAAAAGTTACCCCTCACTAAAATACATTGAAGTACATTCATTCATATTGCACTGGCCAGTTCCAGCAGCAAGACATGTCTTCTATCAACAGTGCAGGTCTCCAACCTGGGACCTCTTTAGGTGAATGAGGTTCTGTGAGGACATCACAGGGTGTGTGGGGAGGTGGGTGCACAATGGGAGGTCAAGTGGGGGTGTGGGCAAGATCAGCGATGGACTAATTAAACAAATAAAAAAAGACATTGTGGGACTTTTTTAATTTCAGGACAGAAAAAAGGGACTATGGGGGGACCACTAGACTACCAGGGCCACCAAATTGTAACATCAGAGATGAAGATCAGAAAATGGGGGAGGGATGAGGGACCACTACACTACCTGGGATGGCTAATTTTTGCATCAGGGATGGCAATTGGAGAATAGGGGTGCAGGGACCACTGGACTACCAGGGATACATATCATAACATTGTTTTACTGGGCTGACAGTATAGCCTAGATGTTAGAGTAATGAGCTGTAAATGAGCTTCGTACATCCAGCAGACTGGACTTTGGTATGATTCTCACAACCTCCACTTGCATACTGTGTGACTCTGAGCAAGTCACTTAACATCCCAGTTCTCCCAGGTCACCCCTTAAAACAGGCACTTGTGCCTAGTTGGCTTTAACCGGTTACCAAAGATTTAAAAAAAAACATTGAGGAGGGCAATCAGAAAATGTGGAAGGGGAGGGACCACTGTACTACACTGATCTGGATATGGCAGCCACTACACATTCAGTCACTTCACTACCAGGCTAGCATTTGCTTGCAAAGCTTTGGGATACAGTGTGTATGCAAAGTGCTATCTAAAGGCTGATTCTTTTTCTTGTTTAAAAAGTTTAAACAATTAGTGAGTGCAAACGGTTATTTGCCATTTGAACAGTAAAAGTTGAACAATAAATAACGAACTGAACAGCAATTACTTAGTGAGGAACAGCAGGCATAAATTTCAGTTAAAAATCACATATTTGCCATTAAGCTATACTAATTTTAAGACAAACATGGCACTAAGCATATCACTGAGACCTAAATACAGTTGTTGCACTGTTCTTAGGGTGCAATAGCTTTGTATGAAACAATTATGAAAATTGTTAGAAAAACAAGATGGCTGAAATCATGAACAGTACTTTATCTGAGAATTTAACAGTAAATTAATCGTTCAGATGGTTATTTACCATTCAAACAGTTTTTCATTGACCTGCCTGTCCTGTGGCTAATACAAAAGTTGCTCTAATTTAAAAAATAATATATATCTTTTCACCAGACCATGCAAAGGCACACTCTTGGCACGCACCCCCTCTGCCATGAGAATTACAGAGGAATCTTTCATTCTGTGTAGTCTGTAGATGACGGCAAAAAATTCCATGTTATGTTATGGGGGAAAAAATAATTTTTACCATTTTTGACCACTTCAAAAACCATACAAGCTACCATAACAAAACTTTGCAGATCTTGCAACACTGAAAAAAAAGACAGCACATCCCAATTTTTGATCTAGTTCATTAAGAAATGCCAAAGTTATTAAGATGCAAAAATTGAGATTTAACATTAAAGTGCTGTACCAACCCTAACTACAGGAGTGTTATCATGTCCCTAAAATACCTATATAACCAACTTTCAAAAGCCTCATTTCCACAGATTTTGAATTTCATGCAAGAAGGAGCAGCAAAAGGTTTGGTCTTGAGCACCCTGAGAGGTCAGGTCTCATCCCTTGGAGCCTCCTTGGGGCTGTCGCTCAGAGCTGACTGGGAGGTTATAATTTTCTGTGGGCTGACAACAGGCTTTGACCTCTGTTTTTTATCCCCTGTTGCTTTATGGGATCAGAATCTGGTTCTGAATGCTGTCCGTAAGGAGCCTTTCTAACCGCTTTTGTTGGTACCATTGAACATGCTGTCTTGCAAGGTATGTTTGTTTAGTGGCTATGTGCTCAGTCAGGAAATTTGGTGAGTTCCAGGCTTTGTCCCATAAAGAACCATACCATGTCAAGCTAAAGGGCAAGGAAGTGCTCAGAACAGTCCCATCCTTCATTCCAAAGTTCCCACTGCCTTTCATTTGAACCAGGAAATCTGTCTTCTGTCTTTCTGCCCACATCATAATCACCCAAAGAAGTAGAAGTGACATAAGACAGATTTGTGATGGGCTGTTAGGGCATACCTTAATCGTATTGTTGAGTTCTGAAAATCAGATAGGTGGTTTATCCTTTTCATAGCGGTCAAGCAGAGAAAAAGAGCCTGCAAGGCCATACTAGCTAGATGGGTGGGAGCCTGCATTGCCATGCTTTATGATGCAGTAAAGAAGAGACCTCTGGCTCTCATCAAGGCTCACTCCACCAGGGCTATCGCCATTTTTTTTTCATAGATTACACAAGCTTAAGTTAGACTTTTGTCATTGATGTGCTTGCCAGTATACTATTTACATCATTTTGTATTTTTTTCAAAATATAAGTATCAAGTCTTAGTTTGAAGATTTTGATTGTATTACTAGTAACCTCCTCAGTGGGTAGTTTGTTCCACAAGGGACCCACCCTTTGACTAAACCAGAACTTTCTTTTCAGTAAGTTCCATTTTCCCATGGTTAGTTGCAGAGGATGTCCTCTGGTTTGATATATTCCTTTTCTTAACACCAGACCAAAACTAGCAGCTAAGGTACCATCTTGTAGTGCTCTATATACCATGCATATATCCCCCCTTGTCCTTATTTACTGAAGGGTAAATAAATCCAGAGTTTACAGTCTATCAGTATAAGTGAGTGCTCTTCATCCAGTGACTCTTTTTGTAGTTTTATTTTGGATTTTTCTAATTTAATAATATCACCCTTTTTATAAGGTGACCACACCTTGGCCCCATATTTTAGGTGGGGCCTAACTAATGAACAATATAGAGCGAGTATCACTTCCTTATCTCTACTGCTGATGTTCTGCAGGATGCAGTTTAGGTTTTGATTTGCTTTCATTGCTACTCTGTCACAGTGTGTACTAAATTGAAGGTTAGATATAGCTGTTATCTCGAGATCCCTTTCCTCAGTAGTAACTGGTAGGTCCTAGTTGCCCATAGTGTTACTATATTTAAACTTTCTCTGCCTAAATGCATAATGGAACACTTATCAACATTTAAATTTAGTTTATATTTAACTGTCCATAGATATATTTTACTTAGGGCTGCTTGCAGAGCCTCTCCATCTTTAACTGTATTTGCCATTGCCCCTATTCTACAGTCATCAGTGAATTTTGTGATCCAAATGTTAGGGTGAGAGAAGTTTAGTGAGGTCACATAGATACTGAAGAGGCACTGTCCCAATACTGAACCTTGCGGTACCCCGCTTGTCACCACCGCCCACTCCTAGAGGACCTCATTCACAGTTATCAGCTGCCTTCTGTTGATCAGCCAAGCTTTAACCCAATTTATGATATTTATGTCCAAATTACATTGTTCCAGAACTCATATAAGTTCATCATGCAGTAATTTATCAAAGGCCTTAGAGAGGTCCAAATAGACTATGTCCACTGCATCCCCCCGGTCTAAGGCCTTACTTGGTTTTTCATAAAACACCAACATATTGGTCTGGCAGAATTTTGTTTTGGTGAACCCATGCTGTGTGGGATCTAAAAGTTTACCCATCTCAAGATGTACTATGATAAGATCTTTAAGTATGCCTTCAAGAATCTTAACAATATAGAAGTCAGACTAATTGGTCTGAAATTCTCTGGTTTGGTCCTTGGTCCCTTCTTTAATATAGGTACCACCAGGGCCACCCTCCAGTCCTATGCCACTTCCACCTTATCTAAAGACAACTGAAAAATGTAAGTAAGTGGGGGTGCCAGCTGATCAGCTAGCTCACTCAAGATTCTGGCATGTACTTTATCTGTACCTGGAGATTTATTTATATTAATTTTATGGAGCCTGTCTTATACATTCTTTTGTTCAATTATTATTTTTACAGGTTTTGATTTTGTGTTACAGGCCTTGACTTTTCGTTTGCCTGAATTAGAGGAATTAAATATTGAAAAGAAATAGTTGTTCTGAATGTCAGCTATTTCCTTATTGGTGGTGGATTTGCCCTCTGTATTTATGTAAGGTCCAATACTAATATGGCCTTGCTTACTTTTATTTATGTGTGCAAAAAACTGTTTCTTGTTATATTTTACCTCTTTTGCTAATGTTAGTTCATAGTCTGCTTTTGCTTTTTTAATATTTTTCTTTACAGCCCTGGCCATCTCCCTATATTCTACTATACCCTGCATGTCCTTGGATTTTCGGACTATCTTGAACAGCCTATTTTTCCTATTTACCATTTTCTTGAGTTTTGTATTTAACCACCCTGGAACTGTCCTTTTTCTGTCATATTTCATTCTAGTTGGTACATAATTTGCCACTTCAGTTAGTATTTTATTTAATTATATCCCCCCAGGTTTCATCTACAGTTGTGCTGCTTAATCTGGTCTCCCAGTTCCAGTTTTCCATACTTGTCTTCAACCACCTAAAGTCGACTTTTCTAAATTTTAATGTATGTGTGTCTTCTATAACAGTACTGATATTGGGGACTTCTATAATGTGGAAGAACACTGAGCAATGATCACTACTTCCCAGTGGATTCATTACTTCCACATTTCCCACCCTGTCTCCCATATTTCTTAGAATAAGATCAAGAATATTGGATCCTCTTGTCCCCTGCAACATCTTCTGTTCTAATCCAGTGTGGTCCATAGCTTCAAAATAGTTTGATTCTGCTCTAGTACTTCCTTCCAGATTCACACAGTTAATCCCCGGTAAGTTAAAGTCTCCCAGTATGCTATTTTCTGCTGGGTTTAAATTAGCTATGTGTTTGAGCATTATGTTGTCAGCTTGTAATGTAATTGAGGGAGTCTGTAGATTATTCCTACATTTATTTTGGCAGATTTTGGTGGTAATAGCTTGACCCATAGTATCTCTGTGTTGCTTTGCTGTATCAGTGTTTCTTTGCTATTTATTGCGTCTTTTATATAAACGGCTATACCTCTGCCCCTTCTATGTGACCTAGATTTGGAGTATAAATTATACCCTGCAATATTTTTCATATATATATATATATATATATATATATATATATATATATATCCTTGTCCTCCCACCAGGTTTCAGTAACTACTGCTAATTCAATATTCCTTTGGTCTAGGAGATATTTAAATTCATCTAGTTTATTTGTCAGACTCCTAGCATTTAGCAATACTGCATTCTATTGTGTTTTTTTTATTTCAATTATTTCCTTATGGTGTTTATTAGTTATGTGACAGTGAACCTCTCCCCTGCTGTTTAGTTTAAATGTAGTTTGATAACTTCATTTATTTTTTTTACCTAGTATTCTTGTTCCAATCGTGTTTAGGTGTAACCTATCCTGTTTATATACTGTGTTGTTTTAAAAAGTTTCAGCATTATCCATGAAACCAATCTTTTGTAGCTTACAAAAATGTCATAGCCAGTTATTAACTTTACTTAAATCTTCATTTTTATATTTGTTGGCTTCATGTCCTGGTAATATACCTGATATAATTAATTCTCCCCCTTTGTTGATTATTCTTTGGGATAGATGTTTGTAGTTGTTTTGAATTGTTTCTAAATTATTTGATCTTATATCATTAATTCCTACATGCAGGATAACTAGTGGGTTTTGGGTCCCTTTCAATAAGTCATTCAACAGTCCAACGATGTCCAATAGTCTAACTCCAGGGAGTATGCTAACCACTGTATTTTGTTTCCTACCATTGCATACTATAGTGTCTGTTCCACTGGTGATGGAATCACCTATGATAAGGATATCTTTGTTTAACTGTTTAGCACTTTGTTGAATACTTTCTTCATCCTGCCTAGCATTCTTACTCTGCTGGCTATCAGACCCAATGTATTTAGACTCTTGATCTGGGGGTACACATCCTGTCTCTTTTTGTGTTGGTGGGATAATATTCTATATATTTTGTTGCTCTTTTGATAATACACCCTGTTTCTCAGTAGTTTCAGTTCCATTATCTTGTTCGTCTTCCAGAAGGAATTCAAATATATTTTGGGACTTCAGTGAATCTTGTTTGGTTTTACTGTCTAATCTAACCATCCCTTTATGTCCCTTTTTAACCAATTTCCAATTTCTCAAATCAACATCAATTGTCATGGATTTGTTTTCCTGGCCCATATTCCTTGGAGTGCTCATTTTATTATCAATTTCTTGTGTAGTAATGTGTTCTACCATTGTATCAATGAACATTTCAAGCTTGTCTATCTCTTTATGGACCTCTAATCTTTAATGTAGCTGGCTAATTTCCTCTTTCCGAGTTTCCAATTGTATGCATTTATCATAGCCAAAGTCCTTATGTTTGGCCCTCTCGGTATACATGTTACAGTCCACACATTGCTTTTCTAGTTTTTTAGTTTCCCCTTTTGTTTGAGCCATTTTGCTGTTATACTTCTTTGATTATAAGTTGGTTTTGTTTGTGTGTGTTTTGGGTGTTAGTTTTAGAGTCCTACCCCACACACCTATTTCAGGTACAGACCTAAGCTCCTGCTCTACAGGCTGCTATGTAAGTGGTTACTCATGCATTATTCTCTTTGTGTGTCCATTAAAAAAGTTGCTTTAGATGTTTTATACTCAGGCCCTGCTTCCTGGCATCCTCGGTGGACCCTGCTTGAGCTCACCCCGCCCACTTCATGGGCAGTAAGAGGTAGGGCATCTCTTTTAGAGTTGTGTAAGGCAGCAACGTGGTACTTCATCCACATATTCTCCAAGATCCATAGGTTAGCTGTTCTAAGCTCTGCTGATGCAGCCTTTGGTCAGAAATTTGCAGGCAACAGTTACTATGTAAATTATTGTCACATACATAGCTGACATATGGGACAATATTCTCCCCTGCCCAGTATATTTATGGGTACTACTTCTTAGAATCCATTTGTAATTACCATCAATTGACAATGAAGAGTGGTACAGAAAGAAGAAATGTCTTCATACTTACCATAATTTCCCTTTTTGTCAGCTCCTACACTGTCAATGTGACCCACCCAGGAGCCTTGCTCCTGTGAGAAAATATTATCCAGTATTCCAGTGCAGGGATGTCCATTGCTCTGTTGTGCTATCAGATTGTAAGTCTGTCTGGACATCCCTCTATAGTTTACCTGCTGCTCTTGTGTTTATATAGATATGTAAAAAAATAAATAAAGAGCTGTTCCTCTTTCGAATGTTAGTTGCTATCACACAGTTTTAACAGGTTCAAATTTGGTGTTAACCAAGGGTGCCTGCTTTGTTGCAGGTGAGTGTTTGCACTGCATACAGTTCTTTGCCTTGCAATAACTGTTTTTTTCAAGTAATAGCTTGATTGAAGATGAGCCTCAGTCACTCACCTTACATCATCTGATGAGGTGAATGCTTATACTGCATGCAGTCCATTGTCTTTTTCCAAGACACAGACCTTTGGAAGATGAATCTCGATCACTCACCCTCCATCATTTGATGAGGTAGGCCACTGTTAAGTGTTTTTTTATTCTGGCTAGAGTCATATCTGGTTAGACAGTTAATGTTCTTGCTTTGCATGTAAAGTCAACTGGTATGACATTTATTTCCATGTTTAGAGGCATTGATGGACAACAGTGACTGGAGAGTTGCTGCTGTCCAGAATGTTAATGTATCCAACATTCTAAGCCTTTGGGATGTGCCATTTCCCCTAGCAGGGGTGCACAATGTACATCTGTAATTACTACTCATTGACAATGTAGGGGCTAACAGAAAAGGAAATTACAGTAAGTATGAAGAAATGTCTTCTTTTTGTTCCAAGTAGCTATCCAAAAGACTGTACTAAATATGCTCAGAACTGAAATTTTTTAAATTTATTAACCTTGGAAAAGATTTATATTTTTTCACCCACATACCGAAAGGCACATCTGTGGGCCAAGCCCTTTTTACACTGAAAATTTCAGATCATGTTCCAAACCATCTGGGTGCAAGACAATGGCAAAAAGCAGGAAAAAGCTGTGATTCATTAATGTTTTTTTGCTATCAGCATCTCGGAATCCACACATCCAACTGGAACAAAACTTGGCACATTAAGATATCTACCCTCGAGACTGCACATACAAAACTTTGTGCAAATCTCTTAACTGTTTTGAAGATATGAAAGTCCAACATTTGAGGTTTAACATTGAACCCCCTGCTCAACCCTAACTATAGTGGTCCTATCGTGCAACTGTAAATATACCAGGAGAAATTCAACATAATAGTAGTCACAGAATCTTGATGGAACAAGGTGGAGACCATAGGAACCAATATGGATTGACTTAAGCTATTTTTGAGTCACAGAATATGCAGTCATGGAGCTGGTGTGGAACTACATATTCATGAAGATATACCAGCACATTTGTTTGGTGATGTTGCTGCAAAGAGAGTAGAAGATATATGGGTCATGGTGGAGAAGATGAATAATGAACAATTCAGGGTAATTTATGTAACCCTAAATCAAAATAATAGAATGAGAGATGTCTTGAGATAGTATGAAATATCTGCTCATGTGTGGGTCAGAGCTAATTATTGATGACTCAATTTTGCAGACATTGAGTAGAAAACTAAGGATACTAAGGGTACACCAGAATGGGTTTTAGTAATACAATTGAAGACTGCTTCCCAGCTTATATGCTGAATAACTGACAAGAGGGATGTCATGCTTGGACCTAATACCACTAATGCACAGTAGTGGTCATACGGGATTTGATTCTCAAAAGATTTTGTGTGCTGCAAGCCATGGATGTGCTGAATACATGGTGCATGGGGCCTGCAGCATTCCTGGGCTGTCATTTGGAATTCTCAGTCCCCTAGCCCCCTGTGTGCCACATGCCACGAAGCTGGTCTAACTTCGCAGACCTTATTACCGGATTTGCACCAAATATCTTCCACCAGCCACAGTAAAAAGGGTAAAGTGTTGCAAAAAGTATGCAATGTTCTAGAATCAGGTGCAAGGTGTGCTAATGCAGTCAGCGCAGTGCAGAGTTTGATGCAGTGCTTGTGCAAGCCCTCCATCAATCTATGAGAACTGTGCCAATGATATTGAAATAAAACCTCTACTTAATGGAAGCAATCACTCAATAATTGATTTTATTCTGAAAAAGAAATTAGTCTACTAGGACACAATGGGCTGCATTCTCAAAGTTGGAGCAAGCTGCACCAATGGTGGCTTTCTCCGATTGATGGTTTGCCAGGGCCCTGCACCCAATTCACTATCAGGTAGGGTTCCAGCTCCTTAGTCCCACAGCTTATGGCAATAGTGGCACAGCACCAAACAGATCGTACATTTTTGAATTGTGCCACAAGCTTCAGCTGAGTTGGGCAGCAGCTGCACCCTTGGACAATGGACTGTAACAGTCTCCCCCAGCCACAATCTCCTCAGTAATAAAATAAATAATGTCCCCAGTGGTTTAGCACTCCTGCCCCCAGCCCTGATCCTCTTGTTAATTAAAAAAAGAAATGTCCCTGATGATCTAGTGTACCCCCACCACCTACCTCTGCAGGTAGCACCCACCACCCTGCTCCCCACTAGACCACTAAGGACAATACTTTTTATAATTAATAAGAGTATTGGGGCTGGGGTAGGACCGCTAGACCACAAGTGACATTAAAATAATTAATAAGAGAATCGGGGTTGGGGACAGGACTGCTAGACCACCAAGGACATTACATTTTATAAAGAAGAAGAGGATCAGGACTGGGGGGAACCACTAGACCACAGGGGACATTAATTAATATATTACTAAAGAGATTGGGGCTAGGGAGGGGGACTGTGGCTCATTGTCACAGGATGCTAAACCTTCCCAGAGCAAATTTCAAAGTACTCTTAGACCAGTCCTAGTTTGGTCCAAGGGTACTTAGAAATGTGCCCTCTGGAAGAGTTTTGAGAATCCTGATTTAGGGAATTTGGCAGCCTGTGTCTGCCGTAAACCCTAGCACCATGCTACAGCCCATTACAGATGGTTCAAGCTCCTTTGGCACCCACAGCCTGTGGTTGATGCAGGCTGCCTTTGAGAATCACTCCCAACACATCTTTTGGCACAAGGGGCACTTTGTACCTTTTTTTGTGGTGTACGCCCCTTGCACCATGCTGGGAGCTTTGAGAATTGGGCCCAATGTATCTGCATGTGGAATTTAAGAAAAGTCAATTTAGCAAAATTGAGGATCATATTGAATGGCATCAGTTGAGGTGTACAATTTACTGCCCTCAATATGGAGAAACAATAGACGGTTTAAAGGCATATGTATGATGCATTCAGAGTGTGCCTACCACTGGGAAAAAAAGCAAGATGGTGCCCAAAGTACTTAACAGCATTTTGAAGGAATGTTTTAAATTAAGAAGGACATATGAAGTTAGAATGTGGAATGATGAGGACTTCCAGTTCCGGCGTCACCCTCAATGTCAGCATAGACTCATTGTTCTCCACATCAGGTCACTAGATCTCTGGAATCCAGTGCCATCCAACAATGGGCCTCATCTAAACAGTTGGCAGTCACTTGGTGGTTACTTATAGGTAATGGGGAAATACAAAAGAAAGGACTTTCTTTATGCCAGGACACACAGCTATGCGACAAACTACTTTAAGGCCTGCAAGTCCAGCCATGTCCTGCTCCTCCATGTTAATGGCCTCGGCCAATGAGCAAGCTGATATGGCAGCATTTATTGACCCTTGGCTACATCAAAAATTGGCCATTCCTGATGACTTCCCTTTAGAAATCGAATGGGCACACTGGACTCTGACCCCAAACCAAAGCCTGGTGCCCTCCAATGATCTATTTTGGTTTGGTTCTTAAAACATACCACAAAGGAGAAAATTCTGAAACTTGCCTGGGAAAAGAAAAACCTTAATGTTGATGGTCAAGAAGTTTAAATAAATCAAGATTTCCCTCCACACATGGAGGAGCAGGACATGGCTGGACTCACAGGCCTTAAAGTAGTTTGTTGCATAGCTGTATGGCCTGGCGTAACCAAGTCCTTTCTTTTGTATTTCCCCATTACCTATAAGTAACCACCAAGTGACTGCCAACTGTTTAGATGAGGCCCGTTGTTGGATGGCACTGGATTCCAGAGATCTAGTGACCTGATGGGGAAAAAGGTACTTGCTGTTGTAAAGGCACTCAGAGAGAATGGCTTTAAGGCATACTTGAGTTACCCAGCATGAGCCTGGTTGCAAGACACTGAGGTGGTCCAGGTGTTAAAATCCCTCTTGCAAGCTGTACCCAAATTGAATGCCTTAAACATCCCAGTGCTTGATATCAGTGAGGAACTGGCTGATCAACAAATCGAAGAAAGGTTATGGCAGCTAGCCCCAGGGGCGAGAAGATTGGGGAGGTGATGAGTAGACACATTGCTCCCCCTCCATGCTGACATCATAAAATGGCTACTACTGAAACATCTGAACAAATGAAATACCTAGATGGACTAGTTTACTTTAGTTTGATTTCATCCCCTTCTGGTAGTGTGGTGCTTTTCTGGGCAGAGGGAAGAAGGGACTCTATGCTGTGTCTTCAGTATTTCCATGTTGGGTCTGAAGCTGATGGCTCCAACAAGAGAATCAGGCTTGGAACTTCGTGTCAGAGGAACTTTTCCCTGGGGACCTCGATGCATGTGCGCTCTTTAGTTGGTCCTCCCTATTTTCTGTCCCCCATGCACAAGAATGATACCCATGCAGCCAATGCTGGTGAACTGGTGAATTTCTAGCTGAGTATTGATGGGGACTATTCATGGGCAAGTACTTTTAATCTTTCTTTACTGACAGTAAGAGAGACAGCTATGGCACTTAATCTAATATTTGCTCATGGAGGACCGTGGTATGGTTTAACTGAATGGAACTCACTATCTTGTGGAGAGCTATGTGAAGCAACATGGCTTTGGGGGAGTAGGGTTTTCTTTCCTGGCCAACCACAGGGAAACTAGAACACTATTTACTGGCTGATCATATTAATCATCGAACTGATGTCCCATTGTATTTCAAGGTTCCAGGTTATTATTATTTGCTCCATCATCTAGCTGTGTGGCTCTGACTAGGGGCCCCTTTTTTATGAATATTTTAATAGCTCAGATTTAATGTGATGGCACGATTCATGTGATGCAGATGTTATGATGATGGGTATTGGACCTGGTGGAGTGGGATCAGGATTACACTGCCTGAACCATAGCAAAACCTAGAGGAGGAGAGTTAGTGGCCCCAGCACAGGTTGAGGTCTCTCTCAGCACTTAGGTGCTTTACTCCTCTTTCTCTTGCAATTTGAAAGGGGTCTCCATGTATTAGATCCCCACCAATTCAGGGGGTCCCTCATGGGGTTCTGTGACACAGTTTATTTCATCTGGGGACACACATATGTGCCCCAGATGAGGTTTCACTAGTTTGATTTTTATCCCTGTAGTTCTTAGCAGGGTAAGTTTTAGGTTGTTATTAAGTTTCTTTTACTTTTCTAACTATGTCTTTCTATTCTCTACATGTCTGGGGGAAAATATTGGGGGGGGTTGGATACAGAGGGGAAGGATTGTTGAATAGCAGAATTCACAAGCACAATGGGTACTCTTAATATATGTACATTGAATGTAAAAGATATCAACAATGTTGTAAAGAGGACTAAGATCCTACAGGAGTTCCAGAGGATGGGCTGTGAGATAGGATGCTTACAGGAAACCAAATTGTCACATAAAGAGCATGAGAAATGGTAACACATGTGGGTGGGGGTGGTTTATGCAGACTCCCATCCTACCTTGACCAGAGTGGGCACAGCAATTTTGGTTAAGAGTGGGTTGCTTTTCAGGGTGACAGGGGTATAAACAAAAGGTACAGGCAGATGGGTTATTCTTTTGGGTAAGCTCAGAGGGAGACCTCTCCACATGGTTTCAGTCTGTGTGCCTACTCCCTCCTCGGGGGCATTCTTTACCACTTTATTTGATCATATAGCCTTGTTACCCTGCCCCCACCCCACAGAGCTATGCCTGCTAGGTGACTGGAATGTGGTAGAAAATTTGAGGCTGGATAAGCATCCAATGGTGTGGGGAGCGAGGTGGGCATTGGTACTTTCAGACATCTATGCATCCTGGTAGAGGAGAGGGGGATTCTGGATGTCTGGCAATGACTGCACCCCAGTACCCAAGATTACACTTTTTATGCCCCGGCGTCACAGTCTTATTCTAGACTAGATTGTATATATACCTGGAAAATGGGGGTACATTACTTTACATCAGTAACCATTAGACTGGTTACTTTCTCAGACCACTCCATGGTTTAGGCACAGGTATGCTGGGACTATCAGGGTGGTTGGGGGGAGTGGTTGGAAATATGATCCGGGACTGGAGGAAGCCTTTCAACAAGACATGAAGGACATCATAGCACATTATATTTGAAAAACTAGAGAAAGTGACACAGCCCTGAAATATATTTGGGATGGATTGAAGGCTGTACTCTGGGGAAGGTTTAGTAGTTATTCAGCTTACTGGAACAAACAACATAAAGCAAAAATTTCTAAAAGCATTGAGGAACTATTCTTTCTTGAGGTGCAGCATAAGGCATCCCAGGACGGGCAGGTCATGGCTGCACTAAGTAAAGTCAAGGACTCCCTGGACCAACTGCTTACTCATAGGGCAATAAATTCTTTAAGATTCAATAATCAGAGATATTATGGGGGGGAAGAGAGAGCAGGCAAACTACTGGCTCTTAGGCTCAAGAAACAACAGACTGAGAGATATATTACAAAAATGTACTCTGTGTCAACCCCCCCCCCCAATTTGCTCACCAAACCTAAAGTTATAGCACAGGAATTTGCCACATACTATGCTACTCTGTACAAAGAAGAAAGGAGTTTGGGTCATGCCCAAAATGTAACTAGATTTTTAGACTGGGTAGACTGCCCCATTTTAACAGAGGACCAGAGTAAGGCTCTCGAACGTCCTTTTACAGAAGCTGAATTGTTGGCTGTAATTAAATCCTTACCAACCAGGAAATCCCCAGGGTCAGATGACTTCTGTGGAGTTTTACAAACAATTTGCATCAGAGATTGTACCCTTATTAACCAAAGTTTATAACTCATAGAAACATAGAAACATAGACTTTGATGGCAGATAAGGACCGCTAGGCCCATCTAGTCTGCCCATGAACTCTACCCATGAACTCTACCCATGAACCTGGAGCTACTCCAAATACTTGGAACGAGGCCTATATCTCCCTGGTCCCTAAAGAAGAGAAAAACCTGCCAGACTATGGAAGATACCATCCAATATCCCTCCTCAATCAGGATGCCAAGTTTTTTACCAAATTGATCAGTAATAGATTACAAACTATTATCCCTATGTTGATCCACCCCGATCAAACCAGCTTTATTCCAGGATGCCATATACATGATAACATCTGCCTCCTTCTCAACACTATCTCAGTTGCTGACCACCTTCCTCCAGATATACTTAATGCAGTTATTGCTCTAGACACATAAAAAGCCTTTGATAGGCTAGATTGGCTTTATTTAAAAAGTACTCTTAACAAATTTGGGTTTAGGGCTAAATTTATGGACTGGCTGTCAAATGTATACAGTAGCAGAAAGCAAAGGTAAAAGTTAATGGGGTGGTGTAGGATCCCTTTGGAATTGAGAGGGGGACCAGGCAGGGATGCCCACTCTCTCTCTCCTCCTCTTTGCTATAAGCATGGAACCATTTGCAGCTTTGATTTGACAGTCACCGGACTATAGGGGATTGGGGTGTAGGGTACAGAAGTGTGGATCTCCATGTATGCAGATGACACACTTCTTTATATCTCTGACTTAGATCATATTGTTCCCCTATTGGAGAAAATGATCTGGGATTTGGGGAAATATTGGGTTTTAAAGTGAATGATACAAAGACTGAGATGTTCCCTGTGTCATCAAGAGGCTTCCCTCACCCCCTCCCAATGCATGGTAACTATAAATGGGTCAGAGACAGTTTTCAATATCTTGGCATTCACATACTTAGGGATATCTCCAGACTATATCAGGTAAACTATTGTTACCTTCTTCAAAGGGTGCAGAAAGACTGTCACAGATGGAATTTGCTTCCACTTTCTCTCTCAGGCAGACCAGAATGCATCCGTATGAATGTCCTCCTGAGATTTCTTTTTCTCTTCTCTGCTCTCCCTCTGGAGCTTCCAAATGCCTTCTGGAAAGAATTAAAATCCTCCACAGTACGCTTTGCCTGGAAACACCATCCACCATGGATTAAATAGTCTACATTGTTGAGAACAAAGATGACAGGGGATTTAAGGGGTACCAGACTTTCAGAGGTATTATTGGGCAGCCCAACTGGGGTCAGTAGCAACATTTAAGGAAAAGGAGGACCCACTTTTGTGGACCCTGAAGAAGGGAACTACAACCCCTCAACTACAAATTCCAGCTCTCTTGTATATGGATAAAGAAGGGTTGTATAAGGTTTCCTTTAATAATCCCTGGTTGGTAGTGGTCAAACTGGTGTGGATGACTGTTTCTAAGAGGTTGAAAGTGCCCCTGTAAATGTCCCTCCACTCCCCTAGGGGGGATGTTTTGATTTCACCCCCTTACACTTAGATATGGGTTTTACTAGATGGTTCCAATGGGGTATAACTAGAGTGGAACATCTTTTAAATGGTGGTATAATAAAACCCTTCTCACAGTTGTGTGAAGAAAACAATCTGTCCAGACAAGATTTCTTTAGATTTTTACAAATTTAATATTACCTACTAGGGAAAGGAGTGGGCGTCCAGGGAACAGTGGGCGTAGACCCCCATTTGGATTAATTGTGATCCTTGCTCACACAGGGAAGAGAGAGGGAACTAATCTCTGGATAGTACAGGGCTTAGAGAAACAAGCCTCTACCTGTCCCTCTGATCTCAATTTGAAATGGGAAAAGGAGGCCAATATTACATTACAGGAGGAGGATTGGTCAAGGATCTGGGTGGGGGTACATACCACCTTGGCTGCATTGTGGCTGAGAGAGTTTTGATCGAAGATAGTCACCAGATTCTTTCTTACCTCCATGATTACACAATATATCAGGACATCCAATACTAATCTATGTTGGAGGCAATGTGGAGAGATTGGAACTCACATACATATTTTTTGGAACTGTGTTAAAATAAAACCCTACTGGGACCACATGTGTTTGGTTTTTAGCCAAATTTTTTAACCCCAATTCCCAGCCTTACTGGAAACCTGGTTGTTTGGTTTTGTGGCCAAAGTCATACTGACCGAATCCCAAACCCTGCTGTTTCACATGCTATTAGCAGCTGTTCTGAAAGCTAACATGAGATGCTAGCTCTCCCCCACCATTCCTACAGAGCAACTTTGGTATTCTATCTCTTTAAAGATACCAATGATGGAAAATATCACAGCAAAACTGAAGACAAGTCTAGATAGATTTAAAGCTAGATGGTTACCCTTCCTACACTTTTAAGCCCTGAAATAACAAAAAGACATTCTTCAGGTTTTAGCAGAGTTAATCTGATCAGGTACTCAAGGCTCAGGGGTGGCCCCCGGCTGGGTCCGCTCCCTGCCCCAATTCACTCAGGCACTCTTTTCTCTCTCTCTTTTTTCCCTCTTTTTCTTTACATTTATCTCTGTCTTCTCTTCTCTTTCTTACTTAATTTTCTTTGTTTAATCTGAGACACATAGATACTAATAAGATGGCACCATGTTTTTCTGACTTATTTACTTTGGGCACTGGTGTGCATCTAAAAATGTGGAAGGTGTAGAATACTATTTGACATGAGAAATTAACTAAAGTTTTTGATTTAGTTGGTATGGGACCGTATGGTCAGATTGTCATGTAAGGTATTATACTGACTCTTCTGAATAACATATGCATGGCTCTGTATAAAGTACTGTCACATTGTTAAAAATGGAAAATCAATAAAATTCTTAATTCCAAAAAAAAAAAGAATGTGGAATGATATAAACTTGGCACCCTTTAAACTTTTGTAAGAGGGCTATAAAGAGGCAAAGGCTAAGACTATGCAAAATGAGGCCAATAAAACATTCTTCAGCTATATCAAGGGAAGGTGTAGGGACAAGGGAATGGGTCCACTCATTTTCTCTGAGGCAGATAAGCCCATTCTTCAGCCAGAAGAAATTGCTAGGAAACATAACATATTCTTTGCCTCTGCATTCAATAAGGATAAAACTGACAGTTGCAACATGCTCAATAAGAACAATCAAGATCAGGAAGCACTCACTGGTACCTGCGTAAACAAACTCAGCCCAGTCCAAAACGTAGTTGAAAAAACTCAAGTTTAATCCAGTTTCACTGTTGATACATAAGCAATTCAAACAGGGCTTCAATAAACCATCACAGCAAGGGGTTTTGCTGTAGTGGTTTATTCAAACTCTGTTTGAATTGTCTGTGTAGAAAAGGTGAAACTGAATTAAACTTGAGATTTTTTCAACTATTTTTTGTACTCAGCTGAGTTTGTTCTAAGAAGGACTGACCCTATTAGATGTGGGACCCACAAAACAAACAGGGAGGTTAACTGCTTGCCAGGAGCAAAAATAAAGGATGTAAAAACTATCCTACCAAAAGTCTTTGGACAGCAGAGACAAAAGTAAATGTTGATATTACATGTAGGAAATAATAATGTCGGGAAAGATCATGAAAAGGACATTGTAGAAGAGATCATAGAATTGTGTGGATATATTAAAGATCTAGGGCAGAGGGAGATAGTCTCTGGTATTCCACCTATTCTAAAAGGCCATGAGGAAAAAAATCTTGCAATACAAAGAATCAATACAAGATTGGGAAACAGATGTTTAAAGGAGAAAGTCAGATTTATTAACACTTGGGAGTCCTTTTATCAGAAAAAGCAATTGTATGTAAAAGATGGCTTGCACATAAGTAACTCAGGTACTAAAACCCTAGCAACTATCATAAACATGAACATTCCACCAATGAACCTAAACTAACAACCAAGGGGGAGCAATAAAACAGAAGGAATGCATGGATAAGGGCATGAATAAAAACAGCACAATAAAACCTAGAAGATTAAACTGTCTGTTGTTGAGTGCTAGGAGTCTTAACAAAATGGAAGATCTGGAGGTATTACCGAATACAATGGGTAAGGCCGATATATTCTGTATAACAGAAATGTGGTGGACTGGGAAAGAGTAATGGGGAACAGAATTGTAGGGATATAACTTTTACCATCTAGATTTTATAAACAAGAAGTGGGGGTGGCAGCATATATATCAAACCATTTACAGTCCAAGCTGGTATTAGATAAACTTAAAAAACTGAACAGCAAAATGGAAACTATATGGCTCAAAATAAGAACTGATAAAGACAAAAATAGTATTATGGGATTATGCTGTAGGCCACCAAACAGTGAAAATGAAATAACTGAAGAAATAATAGATGAACTAGATAAAGCTTGCAAAATGGGCTGGGTTATATTTGTAGGAGATTTAAATTATAATGACATAAGTTGGGATAAAATGGAAGCCACTAAACCACACATTTCCACCTTTATGAAAGCAACTGTACAATCAGACATGAAACAACACATATTGACACCAAGAGAAGAAAATATTTAAGACATAGTTCTGAGTACAGATGAGGTTAGCATTTCAAATTGTGGGATCCAGATACCACTAGGAAATAGTGACCATAATATAGAGGAATCTTTCATAATAGAGGAATATGGGCCCGATTCCAAGACAGCAGATACAGCAGTGTGCAAAGTATGCCAATGCATAATATACACTGAACAGCCTACGACATGTGAGCTGCTCTAGATTCCAAGAGAGTCACGAGACATGACAAGAAATGCCAAAATACGCAAGTCACAACATACACCTCCAGCACATGGCACAGCCCGAAACAGCAGTGTAGCACTACACAAGTCACAACCCTAAGACCATAAAATTATGCGCAAGCTGGAGACATGTCATAGGGGCTACAAGATGGTGGGTAGCAGGGAAGAGGCATCAAGCAGCAAAAGGCAAAAAAGGAATTTCAGCCATGAAAAGATGGATGTCCTCCTGGATGAACTGGAGGCAAACCCAGACCTGCTGGAGAAGGAGTGAGCGGCAGGAATGGCTAAAGAGGAAGGCAGCATGGGATGAAGAATTACAGAAGGTGAATGTATTGGCACAAGTGTGTTGTATCATGCGGGACCTGCAGAAGCAGTACAGTGACCTCAAGTGCCATGCCAAGGCAAAAGAGGCACATAACAGGCGGCAGGTGATGGCCGCAGGAGGCAGCCCACAGGATGTGTGAATTTTAAGCATACATAGAAACATAGAAACATAGACTTTGATGGCAGATAAGGACCACTAGGCCCATCTAGTCTGCCCATTTCCCTACCTACAGGATAGGACGCAGATCCTAGTTAACCAACAGCCTATATCTTCCTGCCCCCCACAAGAATTGCCTTATGTCTGTCCCATGCATTCTTGAATTCTCCCACAGTTTTAGACCCCACAACTTCCTCAGGAAGGCTGTTCCATGCATACACTACCCTGTCTGTGAAATAATACTTCCTCACATTGCCCCTGAACCACCCTCCTTCTATCTTTAAATTGTGTCCCCTTGTTCTTGCAAGTCTCTTTTTCTGAAAGATGCTACCCTCTTGGACTTTGTTGATTCCTTGAGGTACTTGAAAGTTTCTATCATGTCCCCCTCTCCCTTCTTTCCTCAAGGGTATACATATTAAGCTCTTTTAGTCTCTCCTCATACGGCTTCTCTTGCAGACCCTGCACCATTTTAGTTGCCCTCCTCTGGACTGCCTCTATCCTGTCTATGTCCTTGAGCAGATGGGGTCTCCAGAACTGGACACAGTATTCCAGATGGGTCTCACCAACTGTCTGTACAGAGGGATAACAACTTCCTGTTTTCTGCTGCTGATGCCCTCCCTATACATCCCAGTATACCCCAGCCCTCCCTACTGCCTTCTCATTGCTTGCTAACCTTAAGGTCATCTGATATGAATACCCCAGGTCCCTTTCCTGTTTTGTTGTTGTTACTACCTCCCCACCCATTGTGTATTCTTATCCTGGGTTCTTGTTTCCCAGGTGCATTATTTTGCACTTTTTTGCATTGAATCCTAGCTGCCATACGTCTGACCATTCCTCCAACCTTGCCAAGTCCCTTTTCATCCTTTCCATGCCTCCTTGTGTATCAACCCTGTTGCAGATGTTTGTGCCATCTGCAAAAAGGCATACTTTTCCTTCCAGTCCCTCTGCAATGCCACTGAGGAGAGGGTCCTGGCATTCATAAGCCAGCATGCCATCCATGGGGACTTGGAGCTGGACACCTTCCAGATGCACGCAGGGATGGGTGAGCGGATGTGGGAAGTATTGCAACTGTCATATGTACATGTCAAGATAGAATGGGAAGGAGAGGGGGTGACATGCTGTGAGGACAGTGTTCTGCAGCACAGCGGGAACTGTGAAGGTGGGGCACAGCAATGCAAAGTGGAACAGTGCACAGAGGGTTGGGGCAATGATGGAATGCAGCCTGGCATGGTGCACGGGCCTGTTAACAGCCGACATCGCAGCCACCACAAGGGCAGTCAGCACTGATGTTATGTAACCCTCCCACAGGTGCAGCAGAAGCAGACACAGGGGCAGGTAAGGTGATGGCCAGCACAACCCAGCATGAGGTGCACAGCAACACAGGGGGGTGTATGGTGGCATGCATGGTGGGCATTGACAGGTGTAGAAACACTAAAGCACTGTCATTCAATCCACAGGTGCTAAGCTAGAGGACACAGGGTAAGGTAAACCAATGTCTGACTGCACCACCGCCCTGCGGGATGGAGCTGCAGGGAAGTGGGCCATGGTAGGCATAGGTGTCACATAATGGTACAGCAACAATGATGCCCTCACAATCTCCCACAGGTGTGTATACAGTTGGTGATGGGGCAGGTAAGGACATGGCCAGTGCTAACAGTGGTGCATGGGAGGGCACTGCAGGAGTGGGATGGAAACAGGAATGACAGTGGACGGTGCACTGATGCACTGATGTCTCCCCACAGGCACAGCAGCAGCTGACACAGTGGCAGTGAAAAGTGCACCAGACAATGCAGGGCAGGCCCAGCAGGACACAGCGGAGACAACAGTGGTGGGGGAGCAGCAAGTGGAGGGGGAACAGCCACAGGAAGATCCAGGTCTGGACCTCAGTGACTACCTGAGCTGTGGCAGCCTGGGGGGTGATATACCACAGGACCTGAGCCCCACATCCTATTAGAGGTTGGAGGATGCCCTGAATGGGATGACATTGCCTGGGGCAGAGGTGCTGTGGACCCCGACTGACTATGCTGGGTTCTGACAGACCTTTGTGACAGCCCATGCCTAGCAGGCTGAGATGCTAGGCTGCGTACACCTCAGTATGGACGCACACCACGTGGCACAGGAGGAGCAAATGGCAGCACTGGTGGGAGTGCTGGAGACTGGGGTGCAGACCACCAGTAGTGCCATTGAGTGGATTGTGGAGGCCATGGCCACAGCACAGATCAGTGCACAAACACAGACAGCCGCCATCACCCACCTGACCATGGCCACCGAGGGGTCGGTGATGCATCAGGGAAGGTAGGCCAGTGCCCTCATTTCCCTGCTGCAGGCCACACAAGCAGGCATACACCAGTGGCCAACAGCTGTGCGTGACACAGCTACACAGGTGGTATCAGAGGAGTGGCCAGCAACAGCCCTGCACAATGTGCTGGACAGAGGCACAGAGGCCACAGCACCACAGCAACTGGAGGTGCAACTGCCAGTATCGACAGCACCACCACCACCACCCTCCACAGCACAAAGACCACCACCACCACCAAAATCAAAGCCACCCACACCACCCCTACAGCCATGACAAAGCAGTGGCCAGCAGCACCGAATCCCCCGGCACCACTGCCACTATCCATGCCATGGACACTGCAGCCCCCTGTGCTGCCAAAACCCACAGCAGTGGGGCGACAACAGCCAATGAAGGCAGGAGGCTGTGCACCAGGGGCAGCATGTGTTGCAGGAGCCACTGTCAAGAAGGCAGCAGCAAAAACCCCTGCCAGTGGCATGGGGAGGAAGGCACTGGGCACAGGCACAGGACCACTGGCTCACGGCAGTAGGCAGCCCAGGCAGTGGCATGGCAGAAGGCCACAGACAGTGGTGCACCCATGGGGAGCAGCCAAGGGATGGCACAACAGTGTGTGCCACCTGCACCTGGGAGATGCAGCCGAACCCAGAGGACAATGGTGCCAGAGGCACACAGCGACAGTGGCTGCACAACAGGGATGCAGCGTGTGCAGGGTGGGACATGTGCCACAGCAATGTCTGCAAAGCAGAAGAGGACTGGGTGGTAGCAACAGGCACAGGACTGACGTGCACCCATGGCACAAGGTTGCCATTTGTTGGCTGTGGTGGAAGGCTGGCCATGGGGTGGGCATGTGGTGTATGTGGCCCGCTATGTGTGTGGGGGGCTGGGGGGCACTGTGTGGGGTCATGATTGTGCACTGCACTGGCACTGGGTAATGGTGAGTGTGGGGGATGTCACCTGTATATAACTGTTGTGCACTGCGTCACCCATGTGTAACCACCTGTCACCAGTAAATCTCTGCACCATACTGCTGCATGTTGTCGTTCATTACCACTGCTGTGACTGGACATATGTCACAATGCATTCTGCAGAACACATTATGGCACTGCATGCAGACATGTAGGCCACAGCTGCATGCAGTCCACCATGCAACTGCGCAGCCACAGAACGCAGACCGCAAGTGCTGTATACCATGTAGGCCTCGGTTTCCTGCTGGCCGCATACACATCTCGCAGGAGCGCACATTCGTTGCATAGGCTGCAACTGTGCACTTGTGGCTCATGATGCACATGCAGCATGTACGTGCGCCATGTGCGTCTCGCATCCATGTGGTGTAGGTAGGCCACAGCACTGTTTCATGGGTAACACACTGGAGAGCTGAAAGCTGTGTAGAGGGACAGCAGTGCCGCAGGACAGTAGAAGCAGGAGTGCACCAGTCTGCAAACTGGTAAGTACTGGGACACAGCAGGCCATACCTCTCAACCCCCTCCTTCACAGGACAGGTCACAACAGACAGTACAGAGCAGGTCTTAGGCACAACATGGCCAGCTGAACACGCACAGGTACACAACTGCTGGCATGTCTTGATGTGTTCCATGACCTGTGTGTACCACATCTTGATCATTATGCATGGTGTGTCCACAATGGCAGCATGACTGCCACCCCATCTGCTGGCATTACAGGTAGGGTCACTTCCCCACTTCCCAGTGACAGGTATGCCATGCAGGGTGTCCTGATAACAGTCCTGGGGCATATTCAGGGCCATACCTGGGTATCAGGGATGGTTGGGAGGTATGCAGCACCCACAAGCAGCAGGCCACAGTCAAAATGACAGCACTGTTCTAACCCATGTCTTATCCCACTGTAGCACCACAATGGACACACCCAGGCAAAAGCTGAGTAGCATGCACAGTTCAACTGCATTTACTACTCTGCATGCCTAACATTGCTGCTCACTGCCCCTTATGTAGGAGATGGCACCACCACATGGTACCAGGTAGGAGGGCACCGTCACACCACTGCAGCTGCTGTAGACACTGTCTGTACCACTAGCAAATGCTGACCTGCACATTCTCTATTCAGGTGTGCCACCACAGCCAGGGAGTCACCCACATCAGAACTTGCAGTGCACAGTCCAGGCAGGTGTTTGTCACATGTCTAACTGTCAGCAGTGGTGGGTCATGGGACTGCGCCCTGGGCAGGTGGGGTTCACTAATGCATCCACCAGTCCAGCGTGTATTGACACATGTGCTATTCCTTCCCCCCCCATACAGGTTACAACACACACTGTGGACATGTCCTGGGGATCGGGCCTGAGTCTGAGCAGGTGGTCACCAAATTACACCACCATGGAGACCACCATGCTGGTGAACTGTGTGCAGCAGTGGGGCAGTATGCTGCTGCCACTGGGGTGCAGGAGGCACACTGCCGCAGAATGGGACCATGCAAGGCGCTCCATCGGGGCATGACTGGGGACAAGCAGTGGTGTGCACCGAAGGGTCCGCCAGCTGCAACACTGCTAGCAAGATCTTGTGAGGAGGGATCCTGGCATTCTGGAGTTCTTGCTCAGCATGGCACAGTGCAGGGATACCGAGATGAGGTTGGGACGGGACACAGGTACAGGTTTGTATGCCTACGGCTGTACATACATCAGTGCTGTGCTGGCACACATCTCCCCATTCTCCCCATCCCCAGAGGTGCATCTGGTGCATCCTAGGGAAAGCAGCATGGCCATGTCGGCAGCCTTAGGGAGGAGGCACAACAGTGGAGGTCAGGTAAGTGCATGCAGTGGGTGCCATGTGCCATGGCCATGGCAGTCCATTACTTGGTGGCACACACTGTGAACATCTGTATTCTGTGTATGTGTGTGTGTGCCACATGGGCAGGCCTAGCACTGACTGTGTCCTTTGCAACCCAACAAGTGGTCATAGCTGACTGACAAACTGGCAGAGGGCACTGCTGAGGGCCATGGCTGAGCTAAAGGCGGCAGATGTGGAGGAGTACCAGTGGCACATGATGCACAGGCAGTGGAGAACATGGGTCCTTCCACTCACATTGTCATCCTCAGAGGAGGGGGAGCCAGTGGAGGTGGGGATGGATGCTGCAGAGGGGCATTATATGCAGGACCACATGGATGGTGGGCAGCCAGAGTCTGATCCACAGCAGAATGCTGGGCTGGATGCAGTGGCAGATGTTGCAAGGGAGGTGGCCCTGGCCACGCCACCTACTGGGCCCATGGTGGTGGATGCAGCACAGCAGTAGATGGAGATTGCACTGCCTATGGGCACTGTGCCGTGCGTGGATGCACCAGTGATGGGGGACCATGGGCCACAGCATATGGACAGTGTCCTGGAGCAGTAGCAGGGGGACAATGTGGCCGTCATCGCTGGTGCACCTGGGGAGGTTCCCATACAGGGGGGAGCACCAGACCAACAGCGCCTGGTGACCCTGGTGTCAGGTATCCTGGTGGACATTAGGTGCCTGCATGGCTCCATGGGTGCCCTTCTGGCAGAGATATGCAGAACATAGCTGCTGTGGTGATGCACTGTGTTGTTGGGGGTGGGCATGTATATGTGGGTGGGTATGTCTGTATGGGTGGGAGCATATCAATGGGTGGGATTATCTTTATAGGTGGGATTGTATATATGGGTGGGATTGTATTTCAGGGTGAGGTTGTTTCTATGGGGTGGGGCCTGGTATTTAGTTATTGGCGAGTGCGGGTGGGCATATGGGACTGTTGTGAGTTACTGCCTGGGGTGTTTTTCAGTTACATTGTTGTGTTATGTTGTTGTCCCAGTTCCTGTTATTCACAGCCTTTCCACATTGCTGTTTGCTGTGTGTCCCTCTTGTTCCATTTTGTGCATTAAAAGTGTTTTACTACATGACTGGCTCTGTGTGTCTGTCTCAGGTGTGCATGGTTGTGTGTGTGTGTGTGTATCCCACCGTGTGCGTGGGGGCTCACCTGTGGAGGTGCCTGCTGTGCCCGGTGTATCCTCACTGTGCATCTGGTCTGTTTGCCGACTGTGCAGCTCACAGCCCTTGGCACACTCCAGTGGCTGCATCTGCCTGGTGTCCTGTATGCTGCAGCTCCCTGTGCATGGTCTGGCACCCTTGTTGCCACACATAGCATGTCCCAGCTGTGTGGTGGCCCTGTGCCAGTCTGGCACCCTTCCGCTCAGGGATCCAGTGTACCCTGTGGGTGGAACCACTGGCACAGGCATTGGTGTGTCTCACCGCTATATGTCTACAGGTCTGTGCCATCCGGTGCGTGTCCTTGTTGTGGTTACACCATTTATCTGTATCGGTGGCCTTGGCAGGTGCATTGTGCCTGGTGGCACCATCATCCCAGCATTGTGTCTGTGGCCTCTGTGTACCCTTTGCCTTCTGTGCCCCCATACCTTTGGCCACCTGCATTGCTGCCCCTTTCACTCTGTCTTGTGTGTGCTGGGCACATTGGCTTGCATGTGGTACTGTTTGCTGTGTGTTCCACCTTGGGGCACTACTGTTTGTGTGCATGGATGTCACCAGATATGTCTGCTGTGGACACACTCTCTCTGACTGCTGTACCCCCTCCTTAACATGACTGTACACATCTTTTCAGTCCACCATCCCCGATGTCAGTGCACATCAGATATTCAGTTGGCTTCCTGGATCTCTCATAGGGGTGGTACACACGTCTCTATGTCCTCGGCAATGGGCATTTACATGGCTACTATGTGGCCTACTCTATCTCAGTTACTCCACATTATGATGGGACTGTTGGCAGTGGGGTTTATGGGTTGGGACAGGTACTCATGACAACTGTACACATATTTGTATGGTAGGTATGCCTGTCTATGGCCTTCTTTGGGTGGTGTGGTGCCATCTGTGTATGTGGGGGGGTTCACTGGCCTGTGCACTGTTTAAGACTGCTTTTACCTGTTCTAACTTACATGGCCTTCTAATGCTGGATCTGTGTATGCCCTCTGTTTTGGAATAGCATTTCTGTGGTGCTGGTGTGTTATACCTGTCATAGGCCGCATTATGCAGTGGCGTATGTGTTTTCTGTCATATCTGCATCATAACTTGTGATATTCGTAGCAGTTGCGGGGTGCATCATAAGTGTTCTCTTGGAATCGCGCACGTCACATCTCGTTGGCTTAACTTGTGATTTGCACCTCCGGCACTGGCGTACTGCATTTACACCTGGCATAACTGTCTTGGAATTTGGCCCTATCTCTCCATAAAAAATGGATATAATGAGAGCTACAATTTTAACATGGCAAACCAACAAAAAATACATGAATATCTGGCCAAAATAAACTGGGAGTAAGCTCTGAAAGACAAAAAAAGCTGGTGAGATATGGGACATCATCAAAAAGGAGATTTTCATGGTATGTGATAGACATATACATAAAAGCAGAAAATATGATAACAGAGGTGTTAAACCACAATGGCTCACAAAGGGTCTAAAAAAACTAATAAGGAAAAAGAGAAAATGTTATAAAGAATACTGCTAGAACAAAACAGAACAAAACTGGGAGAAATACAAAAATGCACTAAAGCACTTCAGGAAAAGAATAAACAACAAAATTCAAGCCCTAAAATGTACAGTACATACTCATCAGGACCAGATAGCATATCTTCAAAAAGATTAAAATTATTAGCACCACAAGTTGCAATTCCATTAAGTTTATTATACAAGTGTGCACTGTCAAATAATGAAATACCAGCGGACTGACTAGCAGCCGTTGTAGTCCCAATCCATAAAAAAGGAAGTAAAAATAATTATGAAAATTATGGACCTATAAGTCTTACTTTGGTTCTGGGAAAAATTGTGGAATCAATTTTAAAGGATTTGTTAACTCAACATATTGAAAAAATGGTTGCAGAGATAGAAGGCAACATGGTTTTATTTCTGGGAGATCCCGCATAACCAAACTAGGTCCAAATATTCAAAGCTTTGCACTGGGGGGAAATTAACACTGCACAATGGGCAAAATTAGCCTGGAACCATTTGCAAGCCATATTCAAAGGAATAGCCCCAGGGCTAAATGTGTTGAATATAGCATGCAAAAGAAGGTGTGCAAACAGGGCTGAGAGTGCAGTGCAACAATAGCCTGACAAATAAGATAGCACTGAATATAGCAAACAAGAGCAGTGCAAACTGCAACAGTGGCCCAGTGCACATAGAGGTGGAGTGAGTGAAGGCTGAACAACATGGGCAACATGTGTTCTAGCAAAGCAGTGGAGCACAACAACAGTGTAGGCCAAATACTGCAGAACCATGTAATGGAACATTACAGTCTTGTGCAGTGCTAACATGGTTGCATGGTGCAGACACTTTTGCCCAACATAATCCCATTTGCCCAAAGCTAAAGTTTGCCATATTCAAAACTGTTATACAAATGAGCCTGCTCAGGCAATCTGAGGGCAAACAGCCACATT
This sequence comes from Neoceratodus forsteri, assembly GCA_016271365.2. Lineage (NCBI taxonomy): Eukaryota > Metazoa > Chordata > Ceratodontiformes > Ceratodontidae > Neoceratodus > Neoceratodus forsteri. The sequence continues at coordinate 386,653,258 of CM057455.1, read as the reverse complement.
AGCATCTTATTATAGCTTGCTTAGCATGTGGCTTACCCGGCACTGTAATATGGTGCACACAGCTCCACCTGTAGGTCTGACTGGAATTATAAGATGGTAGCCACTTTCCTGTCTGAGCTCATAACTCCACCTGTAGGTCTAACTGGGATTACAGGATGGTAGCCACATTCCTTGTGTACTCACAGCTGACAAAACATTAGCTGCAATCTTGGTTTGGACACAGTTGCAAAGACTAATGTGGCCCAGTGGAATAGAACTACAGGAACGGGTGGTCATGCAACATGCCAGAGGCAAATCATTGTTCCTGCCACAGTGTTAACCAGACAGTACAGTACCATAGTAGACGATAAAGTGAGGTACACAGCAATGCCTATGGTGTATCAGGCAACATTGAGAAGTGCTATCCACACAGTCTTAATGGGTCAATATGTCATATGCTTTAATAGCGTACAACAAAACCTCAAAACAGAAACAGCATGGCATAGGACAGTGAGAGGGTGCAATACTGTGAATGGGTCTGTGAGCAGTACTGCACCTTTTCACTGTCCCAGGCAGAGGATAAGACCTCTGCTGGGATGAGGATCCACCTAACAGCTGCTGTGGCTCGATGGGATGAGCCACTGGGAACAAGAAAGACAGGCAGTGTGTGGACTGGGTTCGATTCCCAGTCCCAGATGCATGGAATTTTTTTTGCACTTTGTGCGATATTTTCTTTTAACCCCCCCCCGGAGTTAGTTGTTTTAGTTGGGGTGGTTCAGGGGCGCAGCCCACTGCAATGGGTGGTGCAGGGGTGGAGCCCCCCTCAAAAACAAGACTTATGCTGCATGCAATATATTGCACTGTATCGGCAGTGCAGTATATTGCTGTGGCATAATATCTTGTGACATTATGTCCCCATGCCTCACACAGTGACATGCACAACTGGAAGGTGTGGTCTGACAGTGGACACCATGGTGATACTGTCCAGAGACCCTCATGTGCTGCACCAGTGGCATGGGATCCCCACACTACCAAATACATGGCTGTCTGTGTGTGCAGGGATCCTAGACTGGTGTGGGGTATGAGCCCGGGGGGGGGACACACATACCAGCATACTGGCACATTCCTGTCAGGGGGCATTACCATCAGTGGAACATGTGCACTGTGTGGAAGGCCCCAGACATGTGGCAGTACCTACTATGTGGTGCAGCCTGACCACCTGTACACCCTCCCTTCAACACCCTCCATTCCCCCAGTGTAGCATGTGCTGCTGGATTATGTTGATGTACACCAGTGGAGGAACTGGAGGTGTGTGCTGCATGGATGCACTGCCATGGTGTCCAATTGGTGCTGGGGTACCCCCTAATGCCTGGCAGGGTTAGGCCAGGTGCCAGATGACAGTGACACGGGCAGTGCCATCTGTGTGCAGTATGTCTTGGCCATGTAAGTTTTCTGTACATTGCTCTGTATCACCTTGTTCACTGAGTAAACACACTGGGCCAAGGCTCAGTGTCAGTAATGACTCAGAGACACAAACTGTATGGCTGAGATGCAATGGTGTACAATAAAGGCATACTGTACAATGCACAACAGCACAAAATACACAAATATCACATTAGGTTCACATTACAGTACATTGTTGATGCAAGTGGTGTTTTAGCTCAGTTGTATCATTTACAGGAGTGTGCACTTCACAGCACTGTTGGGCATTGCATTCTCCAGTTTGTGTGCCTGTGCATATGGAGTGGACCAGGGTGGCCATCTGCCCACACTGTCTCCTCACATTGGATGCACACAGCCTTGTTCCCTGTTGCTGCTGTGTCCATGCCCCCCATCCTGGTTTTGCCTGGAATTAAGACTACCTTTTCATAGGCAGTAACTAGCGCCTTGCTACATGTTGTGCAATTGCACCTTGCGACGTGCTACAGCTTTGAATATAGCACTGCGCAGGTATGCATGGTCCTGCCCTTCACTTTGTCCCATGCATACATTATCTTGCTGCACTGGTGCTAACGGGTTGCTCAGGTGCTATTTGGGCTTTTGAATATTGTACGCTGGCACTATTCCAGTGCAATTCCAGTGCAATCGGTTTGTGCCAGGTGCAAAACTTTGAATATCTCTCCCCTACTGTGTTTTTATGAAAAAATATCAGCATCACTAGATGTGGGATTGTCAGTCGATTGTACCTTCCTGGATTTTGCAAAAGCATTCGATAAAATACCACACAAAAGCAATAATACAACAACTAATTTAGGTGTAAATCATAAGATTACAGCATGGATCAGAAGCTGGCTTAGTAGAAGAAGCCAGTGAGTTAGTATAAAGGGATGCCTCTCTAATCCAGTGGGAGTAAGTAGTGGGGTGCCACAGGGCTCTGTTCTGGGACTGTTGTTTCAGATTTTTATATCAGACATGGACAGAAATTTAACAAGCTAGATAAGTAAATATGTGGATGACATAAATTAACTAAACAACATAGGCAAATGGGAGAATATAATGAGTATGAGTTTTAATGCAGATAAATGTTGTGTAATGCATCTAGGCCGTCACAACAAAGAGAACCCTTATTTTCAGAACAGACAACCCCTAAGGAAAACCACTGATGAAAAAGACTTAGGCATAACAATTACTGAGAAATTAGCTGATGATAGTCACTGATACAAACAAACTAAAAAGGCCAAAAGGATACTATGGACAATTAAAAGACATTTTAAAAGCAGAGACGAGGATGTGGTGATGCCATTGTACAGTGCATATGTGACACCGCTTCTGGATTACAGTAGCCAGGCATGGGGCACTATTACTAAGGGGACAGAAAAGCAGCTGGAAAAGGTTCAAAGGCAAGCAATGAAAATGATATATAAAAAAATTGTCATATGTAGGACAACTCTAGAAGTTAAACCTTGTGTCTTTGGAAACAAGAGGAATTTAGGAGATATACTTTTATGTTATGAAATCATTCAGGATAGTTATCTGCTTAATGAACTTGACTTTGAAATAAAAAAATGATACATTAGGAACCAAGGGACACCCCTCACAATTGAGACCAAAAAGATTCTTCACAAACAGGAGGAAGTTCTTTTTCACACAGAAATTGGTGAACCCTTGGAACGGTTTGCTATCAGAGATTATAATAAGTAAGGATAAAGAGCAACTTAAGAAAAATCTAGACAATTATATACATGCAGAAAATAGGATATGTTATTATGGGTAAATGGTAGGAGTCCACATGGACATATCGTATTCTTGACTCCTTAGTATGAACCTTGATCTCCTCTTATTGCATACATCTTAAACATTAGAAACACCCCCAAACAGTACAATCGCTCAAGATGCAATAGTCTCCTTTCCTCCTACAGCATCAAAAGTGGCCAGATTGTGATGGGGATATTTTCAGTTCCAGGAAAGATGAAGTGGAAATTGATCAAAAATATAAACAAACGTTTTTGTGTGGTAACAATAATATGGTGGGCAGTCTGTTTTTTACTTTTAAAAAGAAAAAAGGAATCGTAATTCTCACTTAACTCATCTTCAAAAAATTGAAAGTTTATTCAACTGTCATAGCACAGTCCCTAGTTTCCTGGAAAACTATCAACCCATTGCCATCCTTTCAGTTCTTAGCAGAAACCTAGAGAAACTTGTTGCCCAACAAAATATCTCCTTTCTCCTTAATCAAATCCTCGTCTCTGACTCACAGCATGGTTTCTATAAAGACCACAGCACTGCCATAGCCCTTCTCAAATTCACAAAGAATATCAATATAGCCATTGATAATGGTCATCTGATGGGTGCAGACTTTATAGACACAACTAAGGAGTTTGACTGGGTTGACCACCCCCTTCTCCTCACCAGACTGCTGTCCCTTGTTTTCTCCATGGATCTTGTGGACTGATACTACAGCTGTCAGTTGCAAAACAGTTAGTAAAATTCAGCTCTGCCACCTTGGATCTCACTACCATAAATATTGGAGTTCCACAGGGCTCTACTCTTGGCCCCCTTCTTTTCTCTATTTTCATTAATGATATCATTCAGAACACCCCTACTTGCTTGTCCTTACTATAAGTGGATGGCCTGGTGCTTTATTTCAGCTCCAGGAACATCTCAGGCATCAAACGCACCCTCTCAACTGACTTCTTTTGCATTCAGTCTTGGCCCTTCAACAATAAACTTGTTCTTAATGTTGGTAAGACCCAGACAACGGTCTTTGGTTCTGCCTCGAGGCTCAGTGCCACCCAGGGGTGACTAAAAATTTCTTCTGTGAATGGCTCCTTATTGGACAGTGTTAGCTCTTTTAAGTATCTTGGTATCACACTTTATTCCTCCTTTGACTAAGATCAGTATATCACAGCCACCTGTAATTCAGTTAACACTAAAATCAGAATTTCTTACAAAACTAGCTATGCTTTGATCCCCTCTATGAGAATAGCCATTGCCCAGGGTATTCTACTCCCAACCCTTGCCCATGAATCAGTCATGTAATTTGGTGCATCAAAAGCCAGTCTCCACAAATGGGACACCACATACAGTGATATTAGCCACTTTGTCTCTGCATCCCCTTGCCACACGCACCATTGTCAGCTTTATGCTGACCTTAAATGGTCCTTCCCCACCACCCACAAACTTCTCTCCTTTGGCTCACTGATTGATGGTATCATCAGATCAAGAACACCCCTATCACTAGCTATCATGTTACACCAGCAAAACTCTTCTTCTGACCTTAGAGCTGTGGACCAAACTTCCCCCATAACCCTAGATGGTTGCCTGTTAATAATGGTAAACACGATTGGATGCTTTCAAAAAAGGTGACTCAATCACAATGCCTGTGCACAGGGCTACCTGGCAGGGGGTGATGGGATGGGGGTAGGCGACTATAATGATGGAATGTCACCATGTATACACATGCAGGGGGAAGGGAGGGACAACACCATGTAATGGGTGGAAGAGTAGGGAGAGTTTGTGGGGTGTAGTGAGGCGGTGGTCTGCCAAGCTGGCCATGTGGTATGATGGGTTGGTGGCAAGCTGGGGTTGACAGGGTGCTGGGTTCGGTTCTGGGTGTGCTCGTGTTTCTTGTGCAAGGTTGGGATTTTGTTTTTTAAGTTTTGCAGCCCCGACATTCGCCCCTTGGAGTTGAAAATCCTTTAGTAGTGGGGTGTGTGGGACAAAGCCCCCCACATAAAATAGATAAACCTTAGTCTCGGGTGCCTTTTTGCTGTTTGCTGTAGGTGTACATAGCCAAAATTTATTTTCGGCAATGTACACTCGCCAAAACGGTGATCACTATTCCGCAATTGCTGTTATTACATGGAACCCCCAGGTGCAAAACCTGCATGGGTATCCGTGCTTTTTATTTATTTATTTATTTGGAAAATCCAGGAAAGACAAAATTAACTGTGACTAGCTTGTTTCCAGAAGTGTCCTGGGGGAAAGGGGATTACATTGTTGGGCTAGCAGCAAACAAATAATTCAGGAGCAATACAATACAGGAGTAATGCAATGCAGCACAATTTACAAAAACATAATCAATATTGAAACTCTCTTCCACTAGACATCCGACTTGCTTCTACTCAGACTTACTTTAAAAGGTAACTTCATGATCACTTAATTGAATTGTCTTCCTGAATGTGCTTAAATTCACACTGAATTCCTCTCCCCGCACCCTTGACACCATTGTCACTTCTATTCTCCCTCTTACTCTGCCCCTCTTGCACTTCAGCTCTCCCCTTTACCTTATGCATCCTTAACTTATCTCTTTGCCCTTGCTGCTCCATTTCACTCTCATCTGCCCCACTTATTGACTTTGCTGCCATTACTTCCTCTCCTCTATATGGGCCACCATGTTAAACTCATACAACCTTATATTCTACCTGATTATATAATTATTTCTGCCTCTTTATTTGTTATTTCAAACTGCTGCATTCCTATAGTGAATTGATGGCTTTGTTCCATTGAATTGTTGAAATTCTAAGTCTCTCAATAGTATTTTATCCTTTTTAAGGTATTTAATACTATTTTTTACTGCTGGTGACCAATGCTCTAATGCAAAAATGCACCTGCTGCTTGTATTTTTCTTGTACCACACTGTATTTACTGTTCACTGTTGAAGTACTGTATTTAACTTGTACCCTCCTGGATTGTGCCTGAAAATAGGCAACTCTATGTCTAATGCACCCACCCAGTTATCAAAAACAAAATAAAAAAATAAATCTATTTCACACAATTTTCTAAGCAGCATGGCTGGGGTCCCTCAGAGCTTAGTGGTGGATCTACTGTTGTTCAACTGATATATAAGGGATATGAAAGCAGGTACATAGTTGGGTGTCAAAGCTTTTTTGCAAAGGTGAGAAATAATGAGCAGCATGCTGTGGAACTTCAAAAATATTTTAATGTAAAACAAAGTCAAGTAAATACTTTGGGTGAATATTCAATATCATTAAATGCAAGATGATCCACTTTGGGCATGGAAATGGATTGCATTACACTGAAGGCAGTTGAGAAGAAAAGTGACCCAAGAGTAACTATGGCATTGTGTCTTTAAAACAGTAGACAATGCTGGAAAGAAGCAACAACTAAAATATAATTCTGATACCATTAGAAGATGCATCATTTGTCAGTCAAGGGAGATGCTTCTGCAACTCTAGAGATTTTGTTTGTCCACATCTGGAGTACTGTGCCCAGGTATGGTGACCATACTTAAAAAGGGTTGCAGATGGAAGGTGATTGTTCCTCATCTCTAAATCCATAAACTGTTTATATTGGGGGTTATCAACCTAGATTGGATGAACCCAGGGTAATCTAAAGCCTAAGCGAACATTGGCACTAGAGATGAGTTTAGAGTAAATTATATTATCCATAACAAGAACAGTTATTACAAAACCTGCTTCCCATCTCTTGGACCTTGTTATTTATGAATGCCCCCAAATCCAATAAAAAATCAGGTACTTTATCTGACCTGGCTAGTGACCATAATTGAGTCTGCGGTATCAGAGAACAAAATGTTACTTCAGTTTGTTAAATTCAGAATGTCTAAAACATTTTAATTAGTTAAATTTTCTCAATGATCTTAAAAACATTACATGAGTCAGACTGGAATTAATCCTGGATTTAAATGATGAATGAAAGTTTGTTTTTAATTTCTGAATTTATGGTAGTTTGTGACTGATGCTTTCCTTTTAAATGTAGGAAATTGAAGTCTAACTCTGACCCATGGTCCGTCTGGATCTACAACCCTGCATCGACAATTTCATGTCGATGCGACATCATCCGACACCACTACATTGAATGCAAATGTAGTCAGGATAGTGCCGGTGTGTGTGGAAACATCTTGTTTTGCATGGGACTGCACCCCTCTGCACCCCATGCAGGGAGCTATGCCCCCTGCACCTCCCTCTTTAAGATTCTCAACTCTGAGACAAAACTAAGTAGGGGGTGGGGTGCAGGACCTTGTGGAAGGGTGCTGGGGTCCCAGGCAGACTTTACAGCATGCGGTGATGATTCTGGTATTGACCATGTCACTGTAAAGTTGTCGATGTAGAGACGGTATACCGGTCCTTCCTAGCTGTATGCAAAACAGATAAAGAGAATGACTTTTGCTTGGAAAATGAAACTCATTTCTGGGATGGTATATGACTGGCAAAATCATACTGTGAAAGGAAACAAATCAAATACCATTTTATAGGGAGATACTTGACTTTAAGAAATCCTTTTAATGTTTGCTTGTCAGCCCCACTGATTATATATCCCTTCTGCTCATCCCAGCTGCAGAGTTGCTGAAGAGGGCTAGGCAGAAGTTATCTTTTGCCAGTGAAATTGTGACAAACTTCTAATTTCACGTCTGTGAAAATTCACAAAATGTTCACAAATATTTTGTAAAATATTGCCAAAATTATGATTTCAGTTGTTTCTGTATACATTCAACAGTATTAGTCAAAATAACACCATATTTTCAATGCTGCATTCATCAAGACCCAGACAGATATGTACCACGTTACACAGCTCTATCTGTAAGGGTGACAGAGTTATAAGCCTACAGACATTTGACAACTTTAAAATTATACTAGAATTATATTAGAAAATTAAAATTAGCTTTGTGAACTAGCGTAAATGAGCAGACTGGATGTGCCTGGCGGTCTTTATCTGCCAACAGAATCTATGAATCTATATTATTCAATAATGTAAATTGTAGTCAAAGTACACCAGCTTTGTAATTCAGAATTTACCGATAACCATACAGAAGTGTACCAATTCTCAGATCTTTATCTTTAAAGATGACTGAGTTTTAAGTTTCCACACTTTCATAAATTTGAAAATTCCATTTCACGATTATGCAAACTGCAGAATTTTTAGCCCCTGTAACATTAAAATTAGTGAACAGACTATCACCAGTTTTAATATCTTTATTGGCACTAAATATTAGGCTTTCAAGGCACCCACATGGCCCAACAGCAGAGCATCACACTGCCATTCTGATGACCCAGGATCAGAAGCGGGTCTCGGAAGTTATGTCAGGAGGCAGACCATGGACACAACAGCTGCCACTTGGAAATGCTTCTCAGCCAGGGAGAGTTAGTGGCAGGTTCAACTAACACAGTGGCCATTGTGGCTGGACCAGGAAGCTTTCCCCTGCCACAGCGAAAGTTGTGGCTGTGCAAGACTGACAGAGGCACTGCCCCCACCAGTGGAGATGGGAGGGGAAAAATGTTGGAGAAAAACTTAGTAGCCAAATGAACAATGGTTTTGTTTAGCCTGATCAGGTATATCCCTGTGAACAGGGTACATCCTTGAGAGATGAGCTACAAGCTGAGAGAACAATCAACATAGAAAAACAGAAGAGTTGGTGTGTGTCAGCTCAAATCTCTTGCTGAAAGGCTGGTCAAGTTATAAGCAGCCAAATATTCCAAAATAATATCAGTAATTAAAGTTGAATTTCATGAGCTTTTGTGAAACTGTGAAATGTTGTGATACTTTTTGTCAAATCAATGTCCATACATTTTGCCCATTCATACACTTGAGCTGCCATTGTAGATGAAGGTAATGGCTGGGTAAAGTGGCAATAAGGTAGCAGTCATAAGAGACCCCATAATAAAAGTATACTGGTGGCAAGTGTCAGGACACTATCTTGAGTGATGAAGCATACAGAATAGTCAGGGACATCACAGTGCACTAACCTGATTTCTTCCAATACACCAGATAACCACTAGAGCTCACTGATTTAATAGCTTGCGGATGCACGTGCATGTGCAACATTGTTTCTGTATAATCCCACCTAACTCATTTACAACCTTGTAGACAACAATATATATTTTTTTACTATTTGAAAATAGTGGCACCAAGTAATGCCAAGCTTTAGACTAGTTGTGAGTCAGGCAATTGTGAGACAAGTATCTGGATATCTTTAGTAATGATGGCGGATGATGCTGGGCATCACTATTGCAGGAGTGTTGGAGGGGTATTGCAGAGCCATGATGCTACTGCAGGTGAGGTGATTCAGTGGTGATAAGTGATTTGTGAAAGTTAAATTCCACAAGTGGAATTCTTGTGGAATTCCCTGTTATGCTTCCATGAATTTATGAGCAAATTTTGCCATTTAGTAACTTCTTAAGTATCAAAAATAAATTTTAAGCTACGAAACACCATTTATCCAACTTAATAATAATAATAATAATAATCATTTTATTTAAAATGCACCTTTCTACAACCAAGGCACCATTACAAAAGTTAAAACGCTTAACACAAAACACAAATATACATAAATACTTATAAAATCCAGAAAAAGAACATATCACTCAGAATAGGCCTGTCTCCGTAAATGTATTTTCAGTGCCTGCTTAAAGCCTTCAATGGGCGCACACTCCTGTAACTGATGGGGTAGAGAATTCCAAAGGGCTGGAGCCACGTACATAAATGCACGGGTCCTGAAAGATTTCAAATCTCTTGTAATCTCCAGCAACCCCTCGTCAGTCGAGTGGAACGTTCGCCCTGGGTAGTAAGGGACAAGAAGCTCTTTCAGGTAGTCCGCCCCTGTCCATGTAGGGCTTTGTTAGTCAGAAGTCTGACTTTAAAGGTGATCCGCCACCTCACTGGCAGCCAGTGCAGATTGTGCAGCAATGGAGAAATATGAAAGGAACGGGGAGTTCCCATCAATAACCGGGCTGCAGCATTCTGCACTAGCTGCAGGTGGCTGAAATCCACCCCAGGAAGCTCTAGGTAAAGGCAGTTCTGGTAATCCAAGTGTGAGGACACAAAGGCGTGGACTAGTATAGGGAGGTCACTAGTTGGAACAAGGTGCTTTACCTTGGAGATGTTCTTCAGATGATAAAAAGAGGATTTGCCGACACCTGTGATTGCAGTGTCAGGCCTTTGTCGAAAATTACCCACAGGTTTCGCACCCTTTCAGAGGTGGGGACTGGTAAGCCCCTGAGAGAAAGTCCCGAAGGTGAACCCACCCCAACCCCTCTGTCCAGTGCCCTGGGTCTACAACCAGCACCTCAGTCTTTCCTGAGTTCAACCTCAACCAGCTCGAATTCATCCAATCCTGGATTTTAATGAGGCAGTTGTTAAATAGTGAGAGAGCTCTATCCTGGTCTGGTGTAAAAGAAAGGTAGAGCTGGTTATTTTAGCAGTGAAACCTCAGCCCATACCTTCTTACAATGTCTCCAAGGGGAAGCATGTACATTGCAAACAACATGGGGGACAACACTGATCCCTGAAGAACCCCACATGACAGAGAGACTGGATCACAGGAATAAATCCCTGATACCAACCTCTGAGTTGTACCAGAGAGAAAAGATGTAAACCACCTGAGGACTGTACTTGACAGGCCACAGATGAATCTCAGGTGACATAGACATAGAAATATAGACTTTGATGGCAGATAAGGACCACTTGGCCCACCCAGTCTGCCCATTTCCCTACGTACTGGATAAACAGCCAATTCTTTTTAACCAACAGCCTACTTCCTGCAACCCCCCACTATAACCGCCTTATGTCTGTCCTATGCATGTTTGAATTCCCCCACTGTTTTAGACCCCACAACCTCTCCAGGAAGACGGTTCCATGGGTCCACCACTCTCTCCGTGAAAAAGAATTTCTTCACATTACTCCTGAGCCGTCCCCCCCTCTAACTTTAAATTGTGCCCCCTTGTTCTTACACATCTCTTTTTCTGAAAGATGCTACCCTCCTGGACTTCGTTGATTCCCTTGAGGTACTTGAACATTTCTATCATGTCCCCCCGGCCCTCCTTTCATCAAGGGTATACATATTAAGCTCGATCAGTTTCTCTTCGTATGGTTTCTGCTGCAGACCCTGCACCATTTTAGTTGCCCTCCTCAGGACTGCTTCCATCCTGTCTATGTCCTTGCGTAGATGAGGTCTCCAAAACTGCACACAGTACTCCAGATGGGGTCTCACCAACTGTCTCTATAGAGGGATAACCACTTTCCTTTTCCTACTTGTGATGCCCCTTCCTATGCATCCCAGTATCCCCCTGGCTCTCCTTACCGATTTCTCACATTGCTTACCCACAGTTAGGTCATCTGATATGACTACCCCAGGTCCCTTTCCATTTTTGTTGTTGTTAGTACCCCCCCTGCTATTGTGTACTCTTCTCCTGGGTTTTTGTTTCTCAGGTGCATTACTTTGCACTTCTTTGCATTGTTGCCATATGTCTGACCATTCCTCCAGCCTTGCCAAGTCCCTTCTCATCTTTTCTACCCCCTCTTGTGTATCAACTCTGTTACATATCTTTGTGTCATCTGCAAAGAGGCAAACCTTTCCCTTCAGACCCTCTGCAATGTCACCTATAAAGATGTTAAAGAGGACTGGACCCAGTACTGAGCCTAGAGGTACTCCACTAGTAACCCCTTTCTTGGGTGTGTTCCATTCCACTATACCTTCTGTGTCCTGTTGTGCAGCCAGTTTGCTACCAGGCTACCACCCTGGGACCACTCCCAGGCTGGCTAACTTGATTATTAATCTTTATGTGGGACTGTGTCAAATGCCTTGCTAAAGTCTAGGTAGGCCATATCCACAGCCCCTCCCTGGTCTATTACTTTGGCCACCCAGTCAAAGAAATCAATTAGATTCATCTGACATGACCTTCCTGCTGTAAATCCATGTTGCTTTGGGTCCTGTTCTCACCCCCCCCACAAGAATTGCCTTATGTCTGTCCCATGTATTCTTAAATTCTCCCACAGTTTTAGACCCTACAATCTCCTCAGGAAGGCTGTTCCATGCTTCCACCTCCTTCTCTGTGAAAAAATACTTCCTCACATTGCCCCTGAACCGTCCCCTTCTATCTTTAAATTCTGTCCCCTTGTTCTTGCACATCTCTTTTTCTGAAAGATGTTACCCTCTCTTTAAGCTCCTTTGGTCTCTCCTCATATGACTTCTCTTGCAGACCCTGCACCATTTTAGTTGCCCTCCTCTGGACTGCCTCTATCCTGTCTATGTCCTTGCGGAGATGGGGTCTCCAGAACTGGATGCAGTACTCCATATGGGGTCACACCAACTGTCTGTACAGAGGGATAACAACTTCCTGTTTTCTGCTGGTGAGGCCTCCCCCTATACATCCCAGTATACCCCCAGCCCTCCCTACTACCTTCTCACATTGCTTGCAAACCTTAAGGTCATCTGATATGATTACCCCCAGATCCCTTTCCATTTTTGCTGTTGTTACTACCTCCTCCCATTGTGTAATCCTCCCCATTTTGCACTTCTTTGCATTGAATCCAAGCTGCCATACTTCTGACTATTCCTCCAACCTTGCCAATTCCCTTCTCATCCTTTCCACACCTCCCTGTGTATCAACCCTGTTGCAGATCTTTGTATCATCTGCAAAAAGGCATACTTTTCCTTCCAGTCCCTCTGTAATGACACTTATAAAGACATTAAAAAGGACTTGACCCAGTAATGAACCCTGTGGTACCCCACTAGTAACCCCTCTTTCTTCAGAGTGGACTCCATTTTCAATTACCTTCTGTGTCCTGTTGTCCAGCCAATGTCTTACCCAGGCTACCACCCTGGGACCCATTCCCAGGCTGGTTAATGTGAAAATTAATCTTTTGTGTGGGACTGTGTCAAATACCTTGCCAAAGTCTAGGTAGGCCATGTCCACAGGCCCTCCCTGGTCTACTACTTTGGTCACTCAGTCAAAGAAATCAATTAGATTCATCTGACAAGACCTTCCCACTGTGAACCCATGCTGCCATGGGTCCTCTGCCCCATTGGCCTCTAGGTACTCAACAGTTCTTTCCTTCAGAAGTGATTCCATCACTTTCCCTACCACAGAGGTCAAACTGACAGGTCTGTAGTTTCCTGCCTCTGCCTGGCGCCATGGCTTGGAGGGACAGGGAGTGAATCCTCAGGATTGCCAGAGCAGCTGCACAAGGGAGGGAACTGGATGTCATTGTCCACCTAGGGACAAATGACCTGGCTAAGAAAGGGATTAGAGAAGTGCAGGAAGAGTATGTGGAATTGGGGAGGGGCCTTAGTCAAATAGCATGCACAGTAACCTTCTCAGAGGTGCTACCCATCTATGGCATAGGAGAGGCTAGGGTGTTCCGCACCATGGGATTCAATCAGTGGTTGAAAAACTGGTGTGGAGCTCAGGGAATTGGCTTCATTGGGGACTGGGGGTCCACCTGGAGTGATGCAAGCCTATACTGGCATGATGGGCTGCATCTGTCCAGGAGGGAACCAGGATCCTAGGTGATAGGTTTAAATGCTTCATTGGAAGCTTTAAAAATAGCCAAGGGGAGGCACTGGAAAGAACAGGAAAATTCTAGCCCCCAAATAATCATGGTAGTAAGTCGGCAAACACCAACATAGAGGTGTCGATAGGGAGAAGGGCAGGGGTAAATGGAGAGAAGTGACAAAGGCAAGAAGGACAGGGATGGGGCAAAGGGAGTAAGGCCATCAGGAAATGGAGGTAATGAGTACCAATGCCCATAGTCTGGGCAACAAGCTCCCTGAGCTGATGGCCTTAATGGAAGAGGGATGCCTGGATATTGTAGCAGTCACAGAAACATGGTACACAGAGAACCATGACTGGGATGTTAACATACCAGGTACATAACCTACAGGAGAGACAGGCAGGGGAAGGGGGAGGAGTAGCTCTTATGTAAAGGAAGGGATAAAGCAACTGAACAAAAGAGTAAACAGGGAGGAGGAGGCACTGTGGGTCACCTTGGAGACTGGAAAGGGCACCACAATCTGCACAGGGGTTGTGTACAGACCCCATGTCAGGGGAAGAAATGGACAAGGATATGATAGAAGGCATTCTGAGAATGGCAGAGAAAGGGGAGATACTGTTGATGGGAGACCTGAATATGCCAGATGTTAACTGGAGCACATTTGCTGCAGCCACATCCAAGAGCAGAGCCATTATTGATGCCCTACAGGGGGCAGGCATTAGACAGCTAGTTTCAGAACCCACTCGTGAGGGAGCAATCTTAGACCTCATACTCTCAAACAGGGGCATGAGAGGATCTCAGATCTAGAAGTGGGTTGCCATCTGGGGACAAGTGACCATCAAACAGTGTGGTTCACATTAAACTCAGCTACAGAGTCAAGCCATACAAAGTGAGGGTACTGGACTTTAGGAGGGTTGACTTTGGCAAGATGTGAGAGTGCCTCAGAAAAGCACTAGCAAACAGGCTAGAAGGAGGTGTGGAGCAACAATGGGGAATTATCAAAACTGCCATCACAGAGGCAACAAGCCTTTGTGTGAAGCAAATAAACAAATCAAAATGAAAGAAAAAGCCACTATGGTTCTCAAAAGAGGTGGCTGGGAAAGTCAGGGAGAAAAAGATAGCATTCCGGAAGTATAAGGAAACACAGAAGGAGCAGGACAGAGAGCTGTACCAGTTAAGGCAGAAGGAAGCAGGGAGGAAGTCAGAATAGCAAAGGCCCAAACTGGGAAAAAATAGCCAACTCAGTTAAGAAGGGGATAAAACCTTTATAGGTACATCAGTGGCGTAGAAAGACAAAGGGAGGGATAGTGAGGCTGAATAGAATGAGCGTGGGTGGGCAGAGGGACAGTGAAAAAGCAGGAATACTGAACGAATATTTCTGCTCAGTATTCCTAAAGAGGGAAGTACCTAATCAATTAACAGAAGCACTCTTGATAGGGATCGATCCCAGTCCTTTCACAGAAGAAAGGGTTCTGCAAGAACTCCTAAAACTGAAGGTGAACAAAGCAATGGGCCCTGATGGAATTCACCCAGAATTCTAAAGAATTAAGGAGAACTAGTGAAACCACTGGCTACTCTTTTAATAAATCATGGGAGGATGGTGTGGTACCCGAGGACTGGAGGAAGGCGGATGTGGTTCCCCTTCACAAAAGTGGGACCAAGACAGAGGCAGGAAACTACAGACCTGTCAGTCTGACCTCTGTGGTAGGGAAAGTGATGGAGTCACTTCTGAAGGAAAGAATAGTTGAGTACCTAGAGGCCAGTGGAGCACAGGACCCAAGGCAGCATGGGTTCACAGCAGAAAGGTCATGTCAGATGAATCTAATATATTTCTTTGACTGGGTGACCAAAGTAGTAGACCAGGGAGGGGCTGTGGACATGGCCTACCTAGACTTTAGCAAGGCATTTGACACAGTCCCACACAAAAGATTAATAGTTAAATTAACCAGCCTTGGAGTGGGACCCAGGGTGGTAGCCTGGGTAAAACATTGGCTGGACAACAGGACACAGAAGGTAATTGTAAATGGAGTCCACTCTGAAGAAAGGGCATTACTAGTAGGGTACATGAGGTTCAGTATTGGGTCCAGTCCTTTAATGTCTTCATCAGTGACATTGCAGAGGACTGGAAGGAAAAGTATGCCTCTTTGCAGATGTCACAAAGATCTGCAACAGGGTTGATACACAAGGAGGCGTGGAAAGGATGAAAAGGGTCTTGGCAAGATTGGAGGAATGGTCAGAAGTATGGCAGCTAGGATTCAATGCAAAGAAGTGCAAAATAATGCACCTGGGAAACAAGAACCCAGGGGAAGAATACACAGTGGGTGGGAGGTAGAAACAGCAACAAAAAAGGAAAGGGACCTGGGGGTAATCATATCAGATGACCTTAAGGTTAGCAAGCAATGTGAGAAGGCAGTAGGGAGGGCTGGGGGTATACTGGGATGTATAGGGAGAGGCATCATCAGCAGAAAACAGGAAGTTGTTATGCCTCTGTACAGACAGTTGGTGAGACCCCATCTGGAGTACTGTGTCCAGTTCTGGAGATCCCATCTCTGCAAGGACATAGACAGGATAGAGGCAGTCAGAGGAGGGCAACAAAATGGTGCAGGGTCTACAAGAGAAGCCGTACGAGGAGAGACTAAAGGAGCTTAATATTTATACCCTTGAGGAAAGAAGGGAGAGGAGGGACATGATAGAAACTTTTAAGTACCTCAGTGGAATCAACAAAGTCCAAGAGGGTAGCATCTTTCAGAAAAAGAGACGTGCATTAACAAGGAGACACAATTTAAAGATAGAGGGGGCAGTTCTGGGGCAATGTGAGGAAGTATTTTTTCACAGAGAGAGTAGTGGATGCATGGAACAGCCTTCATGAGGAGGTTGTGGGGTCTAAAACTGTGGGAGAATTCAAGAATGCATGGGACAGAGATAAGGCAATTCTTGTTGGGGGGGTAGGAAGAAATATGCTGTTGGTTAACTAGGATCTGAGTCCTATCCTGTAGGTAGGGAAATGGGCAGACTAGGTGGGCCAAGCGGTCCTTATCTGCCATCAAAGTCAATGCTTCTATGTTTCTAATACACCATGGATAATGAAAAGTATCAACAAAGCATAACAAACAGATTGGTACAACCTTCCCCCACACCCCTTCCCCTGAAAAATCACCCCCCCTCCCCTAGATCGTGCTCGGAATAGACAAGCTTATATCACCAGAATTAATAACTGGGCATACAGAATTAGACAGATTATAGGGAGTAAAGAATTTGAGACAAATCCTTGGGAGAACAACTCATTGAGCCCTAAAAGGGGGGTCAACTCTCTGTTTGATAAGTTCCCAGAGGGGGGATATTTTGGGACAGGTACAAAAGATATGAAGTAAATTACCTTCATCCTGTGCACATCTGGTACACATGGAGGAAGAGATTATACCATATCTAGCCAACTTTTGTGGTGAATAATATAGGTTGTGCAACATGCAGAATTAAATGAGAAGGAGTCTATCCCGCGTGATAAACTTATGGCACCCCTGCCATAGAACAGACCAGTTTATTGGTATCTCAGGGAGAAGAGGTGCCCCGTAGCTCAAAGGACCCAGATAGTCTGAATAAGTCCAATCAAAGAGGATATTGAACAGTTTGGACACTGCGTGTGAAAGGCTGACAAGAGGGACCATTCCTGTAATAAAAGGTGGGTTTATGGAGGGAGAGGGGGCTACCCCCATAGTTTTTATCAATAGGTGACGTAGTTGATACATTTTAAAGATATAGGAATTTGGGATATTAAACAGCTAAGATCTCAGGTGAAGTTAACCAGGACCCTGTTCTACCATCTAGAAAGCAAGAGAGAGTAGAATTAGAGAAGTTTCTTAGCCAATGAGTGGAAAGAACTTCATCAGTGATTTTGAGGTTGGGGTTCCCCATTAATGACTGTGCCAGATCTGTACAGTGGTTATACTTCAAAAAGGCACACAGTTGGAAATGCACTTTGACAGAAAGGGCAATCGGGTAGAACGTAGTGGTATAGGAAGATGTTTGACCTTGGTAAATAAAAACATGGAAGGGGAAAAGCCATACAGTCTAATTAGATCAGATCCAATTTTAAGCCAGAGTGGGGTATATGAGGATGATGTTCCGGGAGTTCCCATCCCAAGCCATCTAAGATATTTGCTGGCATGGCATGCCCAGTAATAGAACTCTAAATGTGGAAGACGGAGGCCACCCTTTGCTTTAGATGCTGCTAGTTCATGGAAGGCCAGTCAGGGTTTTTTGTTATCCCAAATGAAATCCAGAATGATACCATGTACTTTCTTGAACCATGAGAGAGGAAGTCATACATTTAAAAGATTGAGCGGGTAAAGGAGATGAGGAAAAACATTCATTTTGACAATGTTGATTCTGCCCCATATTGAAAGAGGGAGAAGGGACCAGCTTTTAAAGTCCTGAGTAATTGTAATTAATAAAGAATCCAGATTTTTCTTTTGGATAAGGGTTGGATTTCGTGAGAGCACGATACCTAGATATTTCAAAGATTGTGCTTCCCAAGACAAAGCAAGAGTTTGGATTTCTTGGTTTGTTAGTTTATAATTAAGGGGAAAAAACAACTGTTTTGTCTACATTTAATTTATAATTTGAAAAGGTGCTATATTCTTTCATAATCTCAAGCACAAGGGGGATTGATAAGGTAGGATGGGAAAGCTGAAGTATTAGATCATCAGCATAAGCCGAGACCTTGATTTCATGATTAAGCAAGGAGATGCCTTGAACTCTAGGGTAATTAACTGGCCACCATATTAAAGGTTCCAGATATAGATTTAAAAGAATAGGCTAGAAAGGGCATCCTTGTCTCATGCCTGAATGCAATGGGAAGAGGTTAGAGGTCACTCCATTACACATCACTCTAGCCGAGGGCAGTTTATTCAGTGCGTAACCCATTTTAGAAACCAAAGGCTTGTAAGGTATGGAATAGGAAGTTCCAATTAACTCTATAAAATGCCTTCTCGGAATCCAGGGAAACAAGGGTGGTGGGGTATTGAGCATCCCTGGATGTCGAGAAGACATGGACCAGGGTACCTAGGTGATCAACAGAGGATCTACCTTTCATGAATCCCACCTGCTCCAGTCCTATTAGATCAAAAATAATGGTATTGATGCGGTCCGCTAGTAGTTTAGACAGGATTTTAATATTGTGGTTAAGAAGGGAAATTGGTCTATAGCTGGATGTCAGCTCAGGGGGTTGCCAGGTTTAGGTAGGAGGACAATCAAGTCTTCAAATAGGGTGTTATCTATGCTGGACTCACAGAGAATATATTGGTATAACGGAACAAGCAAGGGAACCAGTTGTGATGCATAAACTTTTAAAAAATTAGATGAAAAACCATCAGGTCCTGGGGTTTTCTCTGAAGGGAGATCCCTGATGATTCTAAAAAGTTCTTCTTGAGTAATAGGGGCACATAATGCAAGTTGTTGAGCTTGGGAAAGTGAGGGCAGATGACAATCAAGGAGATACTTATCTAGTTCATCTAAGGAAGGTGGATTTAGCATGGGACTGTATATTTGTTGGTAGTAAGAGTAAAATTCAGCAGTGATCTCAGATGGGGTAAATTTTAAGGTACCATCTACAGACGACAGGATGGTAGAAATAAATCTAGATGATTCTTGTTGTTTAAGTCTTAATGCCAGGAGACGTCCAGCTTTTTCTCCTTGATCAGTATAGGAAGAATTTGTTTTAATAATCAAGAATTAGGCTTTCTCACTCAGAAGGTTCAAGTAAGCATCCTTTAGCATAATAAGTTTTGCTTAATTTGTTCAGGGGTGGACGGGGCTATGTTATTTTCAAGGGTTCTAATTTGGGAAATGAGATTCGAAAGTTGATTTTCATTCGCCTTCTTCAGCCTGGAAGCCAAACCAATTAATACACCTCTTAGATTTGCTTTTAAAGTGCACCATTCCACATCTGGCTTTCTGGTAGTATTATGATTGATATTTATAAATTGTGCAATATGGTCTGCAATGTCCTGTATTATACCAGGATCTTTTAGTAGCTGGTTATTGATTTTACATCTTCCCCCTAATTTGGGAAGGGAAACAAATGAAAGTTGACATGTGACCAATGAATGATCAGACAGGGGGCCAGGAAGAATGGAAGATTCTATTACCCCGGGAAGTAAATCCTGGGAAGTAATGTAATCAAGCCTTGAGGAAGTCCGATGAACCGGAGAGGAAAATGTGTAGCTCCTTTCTGAGGGGTGATGGATACGCCAGATGTTGTGCAAACCTGTTTGATCTACCAGTTCCCTCAGCGTTCTTTGGGCTGGGGAGAGGCCTCTAAATTTACTCCCCGTACGATCTACATTCGGGTCAAAAGTTAAGTTTAGGTCCCCTCCTAGAACCATGGGGATGCATAATTAAGGAGTCAAAATCTTGACCAATTGTACAAAAAATTTGGGGGAATCAATGTTTGGACCATAAATACTGCCTAATAAAATATTATTAGTATGCATTTTTCCCTGGACAAATAAAAATCTACCATTAGGAATGCTGATAACTTTAATGGGTATGAACGGGACGGATTGGGATATTAAAATCAGAACCCCATGGCTTTGAGAATTCCCTTCTGCAGCAAAAACTTGACCCACGTGTTGCCTTCTTATTTTTGGGGCTATGAGATTAACAAAAGTGAGACTCCTGTATAAATGCAATGTCTATATGCAATAAACGTAGAGGTTTCAACAATTGATATTGTTTCAGCTTGCTGCAGGCACCCTTGACATTCCACGTGGCAAATATTAAATCTCTAGCCATCATCCCATATAAACTGTGGGCAAATCTCCCTGAATGAAAGAGAACAGATACCTACTAGAGAAGAAAAAAAAAAACAGAAAATACGTGCAAATGAGTTTAACCGTGCAAGATTCCTCCCCACCACTCCCCTCCCCTTCCCTCAATCCCTTGCTATCCCCCAACCCTTTATAATACCCCTTTTGCCATTGTATGAGTAATAGGATCCTCTATGTCTGACTATCACCCATGCCACCCAACCACGCTTACTGCAACAAACAACGATCTGCATACTACCGAAGTCCATCTTCTTCCAAGTTGTGTACTGGGTGTGCTTTGAAACAACTGAGAAGATGCATGGGATATGTTATATTGGACTAGATATCTGTAACTAATCTCTCTCTCTTGCTTACATCTGAGAGAAGTTTTCCTTACTTTTACATCGGTATTGCTTTGTGTTTAATTATTTTAGTTTTTAATTCAGGAAGGGGGTTTTCAAAACTGCTTATCTTGTCAGCATCTTCAGAAGGACTGACATAACTGCATATTTGATTTTCCTTTGTGGCTAACTGGACTGAGTACTAGAATTCTGTGACAATATGCATCAATATATTTTGCAATATTTGGTGGTGGTTGTGTGATTTAAAATAGCAAAGGCTGCAGTTTGTAATTGGATGCCAGACATAACCTGAGGTGGGGGAAATTGTCTTCACAAGTCAGAGAGGTCTGCATCACAGCCAATTGTTCTAGCTTGACCATTTCAGCATTGATCAATTACTATAAACTACTGGTGTGATCCTGTTTCAGACAGAAGTCCATCTTCTTCCAAGTTGTGTACTGGGTGTGCTTTGAAACAACTGAGAAGCTGCATGGGATATACTTTATTGGACTAGATATCTGTAACTAATCTCTCTCTCTCTCTCTTGCTTACATCTGAGATAAGTTTTCCTTACTTTTACATCTGTATTGCTTTGTGTTTAATTATTTTAGTTTTTAATTCAGGAAGGGGGTTTTCAAAACTGCTTATCTTGTCAGCATCTTCAGAAGGGCTGAAATAACTGCATATTTGATTTTCCTTTGTGGCTAACAAACCACCAGGCTGTTTTGGGGCTGGAGAGGTTTACCTGTGTCTGACTTGGATGTCTGGATTTTTCTCTGTTTGATTAGCAGGGTATTTTCTCTGTCAAATTGTTGTGTAGGGTATCTTGCTGACAGGAAGGCTCTCATTGCAGCGGTGGGTGAGAGCTTTTAGCTGATTGTTTTGTGAGGGCACAGTTTAGGACCAACCCCTTCCCACCCCTCACCCCACCCACCCTGGAAATAGTTCCTTTATACCTGGGGTTCTGACATCATTTCCTCAAGACTGCAAGGTGCCTATCACGGTCATATCCTCTCTAGCACACTGCACTGACAATATAAGCATACACATTGTATAATATATATATTTCTATATAACAAACCAATCACACACGCACACACATACACACACACACATAAAAACAAACAAAAAAAAGTAGATAAACATGTGGGGAGTAGTGCAATGTAATGGCTGTGGGGCAGCAGTCTTCCATGAGTCTTTCTGGAGGCTGAGATGCTGCCCTATTTGCAGACAACTCTCTGCCCTGAGGAAGGAAGTTGCCCGTCTTCAGGCCGCACTGGACAGTAGTAAGGAAACCTTCCCCAGGCCACACTGGACAGTCGGAAGGGAACCTCCCCCATCCAGGGAGCACTAGCGCCACCACCACTACCTCAGAGGTTGCGAAGAAAGCACAGCAGTTGGACCACAGTGGGCTCAGGGAGGGTGAGGATGGTAGAACAGAGGCACACCTAGTCAATTGTTCCACTCCACAATCCATACACCATTCTGGGGGAGCATAGCTCCCCTATGGATACACCCTCAGAGAAGACTGATGACAACTGTCACAAGGGAGGCCCACAGGAAGGAGGCAGAGGACACCACAGGGAAAGGAAGCAGCTCCTGGTGGGGGACTCAATTATTAGGGGATAGAACTGGGGGGAGCTGGGAAAACTGAAGTAAGGTGCCTACCTGGTGCCATGGCTTGGAGGGACAGGAAGGGCATCCTCAGGATCATGAGAACAGCTGCAAGGGAGTCTGAGCTGGACATAATTATCCACCTAGGGACAAATGACTTGGCTCATCATGAGATTAGAGCAGTGCAGGAGGACATTGCAGAGTTGGGGAGGGGCCTAAGACAAGTAGCACACACAGTATCCTTCTCAGAGGTGCTGCCTATCAATGGCATGGGGGAGGAGAGGGTAATTAGCACCATGCAATTTAATGAATGGTTGAAAAAATGGTGTGGAGCACAGGGGTTTGCCTTCATTGGGGACTAGGGTTCCACCTGGAGGGACACCAGCCTATACTGGCAGGATGGTCTGCATCTGTCCAGGAAGGGAATACGTCTTTTGAGCAATCGGTTTAAATGCTTCATTGGCAAGCTTTTAAACTAGTTAAAGGGGGAGGCACTGATAAGCAGCAGGAAAATCCCAGCCTCTCCTACAAAACAGGGTACTAAATGAGAAAAGACTGAAGTAGAAAGGTCAGTGGGGATGCTGCAACAGAAGGTAAAGCCATCAAAAAATGGAGATCAATGAGTACCAATGCCGTAGTCTGGGTAACAAGCTTCCTGAATTAGTGGCCTTGATGGAGGAGGAACATCTGGATATCGTGGCAGTCACAGAAACATGGTACACAAAACCATGACTGGGACGTAAACATACCAGGATACACTATCTACAGGAGGGACAGGAGGGTAAAGAGGAGGAGAAGTAGCTCTTTATAAGGGAAGGAATAAAAGCAACAGAACAAAAGGGTAAACAGGGAGGAGAAGAAGCACTGTGGGTAAATTTGGAGACAGGCAATGGCACCACAATCCGCACAGGGGTTGTATACAGACCCCCTTCTCAGGGGGAGGAAATGGACAAGGAAATGATAGAAAGTATACTTAGAATGGCAGAAAAAGGGGAGATATTGCTGATGGGTGATCTGAATATGCCAGATGTTAACTGGAGTGCAGTTGCAGCAGCCACTTCGAAGAGTGGAGTTATTCTAGATGCCCTACAGGGGGCATGCCTTAGACAACTAGTATTGGAGCCCACTCAAGAGGGAGCAATCTTAGACCTGATTCTCTCAAATGGAGATGGAGAGAGGATCACATATGTGAAGTGGGTAGCCATCTGGGAACTAGCGATCATCAGAACAGTATGGTTCACAATAAACACAGCAATAGAGTCAAGCCATACAAAGGCAAAAGTACTGGACTTTAGGGAGGTTGACTTTGCCAAAATGGGTGAGTGCCTAAGGAATGCACTAGCAAATGAGCAGGAAGGAGGGGTGGAAGAACAATGGGGAATAATAAAAACTGCCATCACAGAGGTAACGAGCCTTTGTGTGAAACAAATAAACAAAACAAAATGATGTAAGAAACCACTATGGTTCTCAAAGGAAGTGGCAGTGAAGGTTCAAGAGAAAAAGAAAGCATTCAGGAAATACAAGGAATTGCAGAAGAAGCAGGACAGAGAACTGTATCAGTTAAAGCAAAAGGAGGCTGGGAAGGCAGTCAGAACAGCAAAGGCCCAAACCGAGGAAAAGATAGCCAACTCAGTTAAGAAGGGGGATAAAACCTTTTATAGGTACATCAGGGAGCGAAGGAAGACCAAGGGAGGGATAGTGAGGCTTAATAAAGAAGAGGGAGGGTGGGCAGAGGGAAACTG
Organism: Neoceratodus forsteri; assembly: GCA_016271365.2. Classification (NCBI taxonomy): domain Eukaryota; kingdom Metazoa; phylum Chordata; order Ceratodontiformes; family Ceratodontidae; genus Neoceratodus; species Neoceratodus forsteri. The sequence goes on along the minus strand of CM057455.1, from coordinate 386,629,087 downwards.
TGAAAAGGCAGAGATACTAAGCAAATATTTTTTCTCAGTATTTACAAATGAAGAGGGGGAAGTACATAAAACAAACAGTAGAAACACTCTGGATACAGAAGTTGATACCAGCCCATTTACAGAAGAAAGGGTTCTGAAAGAACTCTTAAAACTGAAGGTGGACAAAGCAATGGGGCCTGATGGGATTCATCCCAGAATTCTAAAAGAACTAAGGGTAGAACTAGTGACACCACTGACTACCCTTTTAACAAATCATGGGAGGATGGGGTGGTACCCAAGGACTGAAGGAGGGCAGATGTGATTCCCCTTCACAAAAGTGGGAGCAAGGCAGAAGCAGGAAACTACAGACCTGTTAGTTTAACCTTAGTGATAGGGAAAATGATGGAATCACTTCTGAAGGAAAGAATTGTCAAGTATCTAGAGGCCAGAGGGCACAGGACCCTAGGCAGCATGGATTCACAGCAGGAAGGTCATGCCAGTCAGAATCTGACAAATTTCTTTGACTGGGTGACCAAGTAGTAGATCAGGGAGGGGCTGTGGACATGGCCTACCTAGACTTTAGCAAGGCACTTGACACAGTCCCACACAACAGATTAATATACAGTTAGCCAGCCTGGGAGTGGGTCCCAAGATGACAGCCTGGGTAAAGAATTGGCTGGAGAATAGGACACAGAGAGTAATAGTAAATGGAGTCCACTCAGAAGAAAGGAGGGTTACTAGTGGGGTGCAGAGGTTCAGTATTAGGACCAGTCCTCTTCAATGTCTTTATAAGTGACATTGCAGAGGGACTGGAAGGAAAAGTATGTCTCTTTGCAGATGACACAAAGATCTGCAACAAAGTTGATGCACAGGGTGGGGTGGAAAGGATGAGAAGCGACTTGGAAAGGTTAGAGGAATGGTCAAATGTATGGCAGCTTAGATTCAATGCTAAGAAATGCAAGGTAATGCACCTGGGAAACAAAAACCCAGGGGAAGAGTACACAATGGGAGGTGAGATACTAACAACAACAAAAATGGAAAGGGACCTGGGGATAGTCATATCAGATTACCTAAAGGTGGGCAAGCAATGTGAGAGGGCAGCAAGGAGGGCTGGGGATACTGGGATGCATAGAGAGGCATCACCAGTAGAAAACAGGAAGTTATTATCCCTCTGTACAGACAGCTGGTGAGACCCCATCTGGAGTACTGTGTGCAGTTCTGGAGACCCAATCTCCGCAAAGACATAGACAGGATGGAAGCTGTCCAGAGGAGGGCAACTAAAATGGTGCAGGGTCTGCACCGGAAGACATATGAAGAGAGACGAAAGGAGCTTAATATGTATAGCCTCGAGGAAAGGAGGGAGAGAGGGGACATGATAGAAACGTTCAAGTACCTCAAGGGAATCAACAAAGTCCAAGAGGGTAGCATCTTTCAAAAAAAGAGGTGTGCAAGAACAAGAGATGTCAGGAAAAACATGCAGATCTCACACATATGTTATGGAATTGTCCAGTTATTAAAAAAGTATGGAGCAATGTGCATTAAGTATGTGAAGAGGTAATAAATGTTAACTTACCCATTTCAAGTTAACTTTTTTTACTAGGAATTGCTTCAGAGTTACCTTTTTTAAGCAAGCCACAGAAATATTGGATATTTGCACTTGCCCTTGCACTGAAAAGATTACTTCTGTTTTACTGGAAATCTCCAACTCCACCCTCAGTAAATGAATAGTTTAATAGTGTAGGACTATTAGCTAATAATGAAAGAGTGACTGCAATAGTTAGTAACAAGTTAGACAGTCTTGAGAGAGTCTGGTCTCCTTTCCTTGCTCTTTTGAGAAGTAGACTTTTATAAATGCTGAGTTAACCCATTAAAATAAGTGATTTTCAGAGTTTTGAACTCCAAGTATAAAAATTATATAGTAAAGTGTTCTAGTTAGCTAATATATCTGTAATGTTGTCAGGAGGTGAATTAACTAATAATACTTGCTGAGGTTAATATTATTATATCTTTACTGTATGTATCAATTGTTCTTGCTTTCTGTTTTTCTAAAGAAAAATAAGTAAATATTATTGGTTAAAAAAAATAAAAAATAAAAAAAATGACCCCCCCCCAAATGGATGTTTGACCAAAACACTTGTGGCCAACAGAACCACTCATTTTGGGGGAATATGAATGTTGACAAGTAGGTTTCAACAAGACAGGGTTAAAGGAAGACCTTTACAGAATATGTAGGTACATTATTTAAAAAAAGTTATTACTTAAAAAAAATTAAACCACCTCCAGACCCTGCAGGAGTTATACTGAAATAGAATCACAAAGGCTGACATACACAGAAAGTGCATTTCTTAATGTGTCTGTCATGGAGGGAAAATATAATGAAAAAGTATTCTGTTGTTCATCCAATGACTGCTGAACCTCTGTATATACCCACATGATCTGAAGGTGGGAATTTGTATGATGAACAGTGGAAGTAGCATGCTAAAATCCATGAATGATGGGAAATTTAGCAAAGTACCTTGTTCTGCATGTGTACTAAATTTGGTGATGAGTTGTGTTTGACAAACAGGCACAGATTCTTTGGTACTTCTACATGAATAATACAAATGCCATTATTTGAAATAGTCTTCAGTAATTCAACAGAGTGAGGCTGGAGATGTTTGTTACCAAGATGGTAGCACTGATGGTGGGCTAAAACTACAACAAAGAAGATGGTGGTGGAAGAGGTGGTGATGACATCACTAGTTCATCTGAGTCATTTCAGTAACAAAACAAGAATGATTTAATACATATCAATGAAGTGCCAGAAATGTTTCTGACAAAAATTGCAGACAGACTTGAATGCATTAGATAGGAAAAGAATCTGGTCTTGCAATACTGCTAGATGACAGACATAAACATATGTGTACTGCCCTGGACTCATTGACTGTAAGAAGCAAAAGCTACTGTATACGCTTCAATTAGAGTAACACAGATAATGTGAAGAACAACCAGGAATCAACCTCATCATTCTTACACTGCTCCTCCTTGGTTGATCGTGCATGCTTCCAATGCCAATTGTCATCTAAATGACATGGAAGACAATTTGAATATTGATGTGGAGACAACAAAAAAACATTTGGGAGGTATTTGTAGGTCCATCATGCCCCCCCACACACACTTCATAAACAGTGTGTGGTCCAAACACGCACTAACCAAAAAGAGTTCCCTACCCACTCCACTACCCATAGAATCCAATGATTCCTTTGCCAAGCAACAAGTTCTCCATGCCTCTTTTTTAATAGTTTTTCCCCCAATCGAGATATAACATGTCTGTTACCATGGGATCATATCTGAAGTTGGACGGACCAGAACACTAGAAGGTTAAGTGCATTTCCCAAGGATACACTGAGTACCTTTAGCTATAACAGAGTTTGAGCCAGTGAGCTCCTGGTTTCCAAGCCAGTGCTTTAATTACCAGACCACACAACTGCCTTCTACTAGTGCTCATTGCCACCTTCAAGGCCTAATTTGCCTTTATGGCCATCAATGATAGTAAGCTGTTCCATAGTCTCATCCACCTCTTGGAAAACATGTTCTTCTTAATGTAACCCTTGAATTGACCACCTTTGATTTCCAGGTTGTGTCCCAGTAACCCACTGATGGGCACCAGAGCAGACATCTCTGTCTAATCTGTGTTGTTGATGCCCTTTAATATACAGAGGACTGTGATCATGTCCCATTTCTCAGCTTTGGGAGCCAACAACCTCTCCTCATACATTTTGCCTTCTGTGCCCTTGATATATTTTTGTGGTTTTATATTGCCCCCAATTAACTACATCAGTGCCTGTATTGTAATAAAGAGACTAGAACTGCATGCAGTACAACATGTGTGCCATGAAAAGGGCTTTGTAAAATGTCTGTTATTTTCCTTTCCCTGTTGTTAACTTCCACTTTGATTAAACCATTATTTGTCCACTCCCTTGGCTATAGATGCACACAGCTCATCTTGTTTCAGCCCATTGTCTGTTATGATCTCCAGGTCCTCTTCCTCCTCTGCTATGGCAAGAAGAACACGACTTTTGCTTTTCCTCCCCAGATGCTGCAGCTTGCATTCAACGACATCAAATTTGAGACTTCAGTGGTCCAACCAATCACCCATTAGGTTCAAGGCCTCTAAATGTTTTTTTTTTCCCTATCCTAAAGGAAGTCCAGCACACTGGCTAGCTTAGTGACACCAGTAAATTGAAAGAGAAATATTTAAGCCCATGATAAGCTTTTTCAAATGAGATATCTGGCTCATTTGTAGCTGGAAGCACTCCAAATATATAGATGGTTGAGTCTGTTCAATATTAAACTACATTGAAGCCATTTGTAGAACACTGTGATGTCATTGAGGAGCAAGCTGTGCTTGACTCAGTGTAGTTAGGCACAGTTTGTTCCCTGAAAAATGTCACAACATTCTAAAAATGGCTGCAATGTACTAGTAATATTGAACAGACTCAGTTAATTATATTTCCAAAGTGCTTCCAGCAATAGGTGACCCTAGTACCTCATTTTAAAGGGATTGTCATAGACTTTTAAAGTATGATGGCCTTTGGGCATAAGTATGTCCCTTCAAGAAGCCTGTTGATGGCCTCAGCTACCATAGCACTGACAAAAATGTTGAACAGCAGTGGTTGCAGCACTGATCCCTGAGTGCCCCTCTCCTCTCTACATAGTGCACATTTACCACAATCCTCTGTAGTCTGGCTCTAGGCTTGTTAGCAGGCTACCTTGGAAGGGCCTCATGAATATTACACTAGTGTACTTTGCCCAGAGGTTGTAATGCACCACAGTGTCAAAGGCCTTGGTGGCATCCAGATAGAATATGTCTATAGCCCTGTTCTTGTCCACATCTCTGTTCATACCTTTCAAAAAGCTGATCACAAGTGGAAAAGAATGCAGGCCTACCAGCGCAGCAGTTGCACCACTGCTTGTGAAGCTGATGACCATGGTAAGGGAACAAGCCTAGGTCTTCAGCGGGCCAGCTGGGGGGAGGAGGACTGAGCACCCCACATGATGCTCTTCTCTTTGACAAAGGGGTGATCACAGCTGCCACATGACCACACCTTTGTGACCACAGGTGGCAGTGCTGGCAGAGTGTAGTTCCAGGATCAGTGACTGCTGATTAGCTGGATGGAAGTTCATACCTTACATGTTCTCATCCACCAGACTAAGCATCTCCAAGCAGGAAGAACAGAAAAATTCACCCATGCTTTATGATCGCTCTGGGTGTCCTGCAGACCCCTCATCCCACCAACCTAGGCTAACTCCAGGAAGACTGCAGATAGCCTTTCTGAGTGACCTGGCCCAGCTCAAAGACCTCTACAATGGGGGGGGAAGGGGGAGTACTATGGGACAACACTCCCAGAGCATGATAAATCCTGGCAGATGACAGGAATGATTGGGATGATTGGGTTGGGGCTTCCCAGAAGCATTGAGAAGGGCTGCTGCTGGGTAAGTAGGAGCATAAACTGAAAGTAAAAAATAAATAAATTAAAATAAAAAAAATAAATGGAAAAGAATTGTAGCACACATCAGTAGTGTAGCAAATTCCCAGAGGGCCTGGGTGCAAGGTGATGTTACAGGGCCCTTCCCCAGTTTTAAATAAACATCAGAATTATAATTTGGGCCCCTCAAACCTCATAGGCGTGGGTGCCACTGCACCCACTGCACCCTTGTAGCTACGCCCCTGGCACACACACCAGGTTCAATAGAACTTGCATTTATTGAGCAAAGTGAGAAAAATGCATGTCAGCTTCCCCTACATATTGCCGAAGAATAGGCTCCTTCAGGTTGGCATACCTGACAAGACATACAGGGCCAGATATTCAAACCTTTGTGCCTAGAGCAATTCCATAGCACTGACATAGCACTGTAGTTGCATGAAGCTGCAATATTCAAAAGGCCTGTTAGTGCCGGCGCTGTGTGGTAGCGCCGACACTAATAGATAATGGTATGCAGGGGCGTGGATAGGGGAGCACCAGGAATGCCAGCAGCACGGCATATTCAAAGGTATAGTGCCGCACTACAGGCATTAGCACGACCTGTAGTGCTGTGCTAGATACCACAGAAAAAAGCTGGCAGTAATGCAGAGGTGCCCCCACCATCACGAATCCCTTCCTGACCCCCGTCCCAGGATAAATAAAAGATGTCCCTGATAGTTTAGTGGTCCCTCCACCCCCCCAGCATGAATCCCAACCCCCGTTCATGGTTAAATGAAAGATTTCCCTGGTAGTCTAGTGGTCCCCCCCACCCAGCAGTGCACTCCCATTACCCGACGAACAGAACTTAACTCTGGAGCCGGCGACCAGCTCAGCCCTCCTCTCCCCACCACAGCCGGTCACTGACTGTGGTATTCAGGAGTGCTACTGAAATGAATAGGCGTGCCTATTCATTTCAGTAGCATTCCTGAATACCGCAGTCGGCTGGCAGCCATGGTGGAGAGAGGAGGGCTGAGCCAGTTGCCGGCTCCAGAGGTATGATGTGTTCACGGGTAATGGGAGGCACACTGCTGGGTTGGGGAACCACTAGACTACCAGGGAAATCTTCTACTTAACCATGAACGGGGGTTGGGATTTGTGATGAGGGGGTGGTGGGACCACTAGACCACCAGGTTCTTCTGTGCTGTGGGGTCAGGGATCGATGGGTGGAGGGCTGTCATACCTCTCAACCCTGTGTCAATGAAATGAGGAACATGGACATATTTGGATACTCAAAATGAAGGACAATGACGGACACAGACCCTCAGAATGAGGGACCTATCCTCAATCATGGAGATACAGGGTCAGGACACTGTGACACCATAGTGTTTACCCACACGATATATAGTTCAGATTTAGTGCTATAGACCGTACAGTATTCATGCAGTACAGTCTGAATACACAGCACATTCATTGTATGGGCAGCACCTTTTCCATGAGGGATGGAAGAGGGACAGAGCAGTTAAAAGGGGCCAAATGAGGGAGGACCCTCGTAATGAGGGACATATGGGGGCTGTCCTTCAAGGCATGTGTGTGGTCTCAGGCAGTGTGTGTGTATATACATAAATATATATATATATATATATACACACACACACACACACACACACATAGACACATACATATATATATATACACACACATATATAAGTGTGTGTGTGTGTGTATATATATATATATATATAGCTATATTGCTCTGCAGACCATTACAACCAACAGGGGATGCTGTGGGCATGCCTTGACCTGCAGCATCCAACCTGTACTTCCATTATAACCAAAAGGTGGAGCTGTGTGCACCATGCAGTAGCACCGGGCAAATTGCATGGTAATGTATACTAAGCAGCACAGAATGAGATGCAAACGAGCCTGTTTGCCCACGGATTACCTAATAAGGCTCATTTGCATGGGAGCTTTGAATATAGCTCCCATTTGCCCTGGGTTAACCAGTTTGAACTGGGCTAATGATTTAGCACTGTGCAATCAGGTTAGCCCCAGGGAAACCTCACTTCAGCATAGCACAGTTCTGCAGTGTGTGGCTGACATAATTGTTTGCAGTAGATGTGTGACATCTCTGTGCAGTGACACACAATGTTCTCCACCTGCAACACTGGCTTGCTACAGAGTCTAATGAGCTGCAGTTGCAGTGTGCTGTTCCCTGTTGCTATATTCAGAGCTGTCTTATTCCCGGTCAATTTTTGCCCTGCATTCCTTGCCCTGTTTTCCCAGCTTCCATTGCTTGCTATATTCAGCTGGTTTTGCACCGGGCTATTCCTTTTGAATATAGCTTGCTTTCTGCTCCAGGCTAAGTTTGCCCTCCAGGCAGTGCTGATTTAGCCCTGGGGCAAAGTTTTGAATATCTGGCCCACAGACTTAAATACCCCTTCACAAATATGTGCAAATAGCAATCAAGTGAAAACATTTGAAGTGCATAATTGATACAAGTTGATCAGTGCAAAAAATATTTGACATTGAAAAACACTAGTGAAAAATATTATATTATATGTAAAAACACATTACCAAATGGGTATCAGGCACAGTTTTATTCTTCTTAGTTTAATACATTATGCCATCTAGTTTTAATGTATTATTTAATAAGTGCCATATACCCAATGATTGCAAGGTGCAAATACTGTACATCTCAAAATTCATTGGCATGGTACTTAAGTAGTGAATTAACATTTAACTGCTGTTGTTCATCAACCATGTAATATACTCAGAATTAATTTTAGTTCAAATATGGTAGTATTTTGTTGTAAAAATAAGTGACTATTTGCTTCTTCCACATAGACATATTAATAAATTGCCCTCTATTAAAGAATAGGAGTGAAATCCTCTATATGTACAGTATACAGTATGTGTCAAGATGTCAAGTGGTGTCTGATTGGTTATCTGATACTTTGTGATTTCATACAATATTATACAATGGCAAGAGAAAATCCTTGTCCCCGATTGGTCAGACTGGGACAGTAACCGGGATGTTATCCCAGCATAACATCCCGACTGTACTCCCAGCGCAGTGACGACCGCATTCCAACTAAAGAAAATATCACTCCACTATCGTCCCAAGCAGCAGCTACAGCAGTTGTTCTTGTGCGTGGAATCCAAGTTTCCCGCCCTGCTTAACAACTGACCTCCGCTCACACACCACCCTGGTAACCACGCTGCCACAACATTAAAATTCCCAATGCAGACAGTTTAAAAATACATAAAGAAATGGAAGCGCCGAAGTCCACTCACTCTGCAGCTACGATACTATAACACGTCGAATTTCAAAATATGCCGCGCTCGCTTCCTACCTCAAAAAACCGCAATCCTCGACTCATTAAATGACAGACTGTGAACAGTCACGAACTAACAGTTTTTCTCCAGCGTTCCCCGATCCCAGCTCACCTCGTAATCTGCAACAGTAATCCTCCCTACATCCCGCCATGTACTGTCACAGACTTCTGTACTGTCACAGACTTCTGTTCACATTGGTAAAACCGGCAGTCTCGAAGAACACTGACACGCTGGCAGCTCCGATCAAATTGTAATCCACACTGATACTGTCCCGGTACATTAAACAAACTGTACCGAGAGAACTGCAAACAAGATACAGTTGTTTGTCTGTGTGTGTGGGGGGGGCGAGCAGCAGACACATTCAAAAACACATCAATTTGTTCAGCAGCAGCACCACCTACTGGCCAAAACAGAACTACTTTTCTCTTCAGTACACCTCCACATTGAAAATCAAATACAAAATGTATTTAAAAATGCATTTTTTCCTCATCTTTCTATCTTTTAAAATTAACGAGCCATTGTATAATAGGAATAATGCCTCCAGGGTGGGTGTTATGCTGGGATAACATCCGCCTTGGGTGGGCATAGCCTCCGCCGTTGGCCCTCGGGCCAATCCTCAAGGTGGGATGTTATCCCAGCATAACACCCACCCTGTCGGGCATTATTCCTTTATTTTACAACTTCTTACAGCCTCCAGTCTTGCACAGAAAACAGACTAATTTGACATTGCCCTTGTATCCCATGCTTATATTTTCACTGTTATTTTATTTTCATTATTAATAGTGAGTCATAATGCAAAACATTATACCATATACCCTAAGTGACCAGTCTCTAGTGCAATGTCTTCGAGTAGTTAAGCAGTAAAGGCCAGCACCCCACTCAGAACACAGTCATGTGAATCCTAATCAAAATGAAGGTGGCTGAATACAAATCTTACTTGGCTAAATTGATTGGAGTGTCATAGATGTCATTCCTGATATTGACTCAGTCCTCAAATTCTTTGTCTTCAAGTTCACAAATGTCTGTGATAAATTTGCAGCCTTTAAAAAATGTGAGGCAAAAGAAACACTGTCCAGATGGTTCACCTACAAACTCTTTGCCTGCATGAGGGAAAGGGACAATCTGTGGGCACTGGCCAGGGAAACAGGGTCCCTGTCCACTTGCAAAGGTACAAGCAAGCCTGCAATAAGTGCACAAGTATGACTAGAATGGCCAAATCTGACTTTTGTAAAGACCAGCAGACCCACAATTGGAGCAGTGGCAAAAGACTCTGGGACATCTTGGAGTTCCTTGGCAAGGGAGTTAAAACCACTTCTGAACTGCTCATTGTGGAGGGTCGAAATGTCTTTGATCCCACTGAAATGGCAAATTACTAAAACATAGCTTTACTGACCTCAGTTCTGTCATCCCCACTGAGCCTGCCCTGGCAGTAGAGGAACTTTTCTGCCCATTCTCTAGAATTTTAAACTTTTCCCAGTGCTACTCACACTTCCACAAGAAGTGAGAATCCGCATTGGTTACACCATTCTTCAAAAGCAGAGATCACACTAGCCTTGACAGTTATAGATCCATTTCTGTTCTCTTTTCCCTGTCCAAAACCCTTGGTAGAATAGTCTCTGACAACACTGGTCACATACCTCGAACAATACAGTGTTCAGTATGTAGAGCAGCATGGCTTCCAGAAGCTTCAGAACTCCAAAATGGTGCTGTTGAACTACACTAGCTATGTTCATGAGACTCTTGACAATCATGACCTCACTGGAGCTATATGTATCAACCTTACTAAAGCCTTCAACCTGGTCAACCTTAAGCTCCTACTTAACAAGCTCCTTGCCTGAATTTGTCAGAAAACACAGTTGACTGGTTCCACAGCTTCTGACTACTCCTCAAAGCATGTGAAGACTGATAAATATTTGTCTGACATTAGGGGAGTATCTGTTAGCAGGCCCAGCGTCAGCACCCGAGCCACCTGGGCAATTTCCCGGGGCCCTGACACAAGAGTGGGGTTCACCAGGGGCTCAAAAACAGAAAAGTCAACTTTGCAGTAGCTCCACGCTGATAGCATGGTTTCCTCTTAGTGGACCGCTCTGCTGCTGCTGAGCCAAATAGTGGAAAAGAAAACTACAGTCAGACAGAACAGATTCATCATTAACCCCTAAAAACTGCCCTGCTATCTGCGAGCCCTGCTTGTTGAGTGGCAGGGCCCCAATCCATTAGGGCATTTTTGGGGTGGGGTGTGGGATTGCAGCAGACCAATGGCTGGAGGAGAGTGTGGTGGAGGAGTGGACCTGACTACAGCTCAGCCAGATGGCCAGCCGGTAGGTTAACTGTGACATCTGATGTAATGACATTGTTGTTGCAAAGGCAGTGGCTGGTGAGGCCCCAAGGCGGCAGTTCAAACTTAAAATTGGGTCCAGGTGGAGACAGTGGTGGCAGTTAAGCAAAGAGCAATGGAGTGGCTGGGACTGAGAGCGATCTGTTGTCTGTGCATCCGTCCATGTCGGACCTGTGTGGAGCTCTGAAACCACCATTTGAGTCAACAACAGCAATGGATCAGATGTGGATACAGCATCAAGCTCCCTTCATTATTCCACACACACCACACCAGGTAAGACAGGTAGAGTAAGTGCCCATCCCCCAAGAGGGAGGGGAGGTTGCGGCTGGGCCCGGGCCATTGAACTATACCAAATCTGCTGTGCCATTCTGCTTTTAGGGGCGCAGGAGTTCAGGACAGACACTGACTTTTTACACTGAGTTTTAGGTGACTGTTTCCGGCAATTGGGGAGGGGTCCAAATGTGAGTGGCTTCATGGCTTGGCCTGCTACGATATTGCGGTGTGGAATTTTGTCTGAACTGCTGCTGTGTCTCCTGTGTGGAGATGGTTGGTGATTGGCAACTAGAAAGCTGGCTGGTGGAGGGGTTTTACTGTATCTCTTTCTAACAAATGGATGGGTCTGAGGGGGGGCCTTCTAGAGGTCTGTCGGCTGTCGCAGTTTAAGCGTGAGTAGCTTGGCAGATGGCTTGCTGGGGTGGTCTGGCAGTGGAATTTTGTCAGAATTGCTGCTGTACAGTACTACTGCTGTGTGGTTGGTGACGGAAAGCTGGCTGGTTGTGGTGTAGTTTTATTGTATTTATTTTTAACAGACTGACAGGTCGGGGGGACCTTCTAGGGATCCTTTGCCCAGGGCCCACAAAAACCTAACACCGGCCCTGTCTGTTAGTTTACTCCAGGACTTCATCTTGGGCCCATTCCTATTTTGTCTCTTCATAAATCAATTGTCCAATGCCAGTCAGGTAGCTAATGTACTCCTCTATGCAGATGATGCAGTCATCTATTCCAAAAACTCTAACCTTGACAGCCACACTGCTGCTCTCCAAAGTAAACTTTGTCTCTAGAAAGCTAATTCTCCAACAGCAAAGTGGTCCTCAATTACAAAGAAAAAAAGCAAAAAAATTATAGAGCAAGTTCCAAGACCATCTGGGAATCAAGATTCATTGAGCTGCTAGGGACCTTGGAATACCCCCAAGGGAACTTTTGTACCCCTTCCCTTTTCTTATTCTTTGGTAACCAGGAAAGGCCCACTAGGCACAATGATTGTTTTTAGGGACAAACCAGGAGCAATTGGAGGTTAAGTTATTTGCTCAGGGTCACACAGTATGCAAGTGGAGGCAGTGGGAATCAAACCCAGGCCTCGTCATTCTAACATCTAGGTTATACTGCCAGCTTTTACCCTAGCCTGACCTATACAGCATTGTGAAAAGTTTGCTACCCTGTTGTGCTCATGTTCTTCACTTTGACTATGGGTCATCAGGTCTCTGCCAGTGCTACTAGGTACTGGCCTTTAAATTAACATATTTTGCTTGATGATCTCCACATATTGGCCTGCATGGAAGTGTGTATAGTTTATCCTTTAAGCTTTCTTGACCCTGCTTTCTCCTGTCCTGGTCCTCTCCTGTTTTGTTGCTATTTGCTATATGTTTCCCTGTGTCTACTTCCTGCCTTTGTGGTCCACTGCACCTGCCCCTTTTCTAGTCTCTACTTTAAATCAACCAATGATTGTATGGCCCATTCTCCTAACCAGTATATGTGCCCCATCCTGGGAATACAGCTGTCCCTTACCTCAGAAGGTCCTGCAGTGGCAAGAAAAACAAAACTCTCCCTCTTACACCACACCTGTTGTTATGTTTTAGCTTGCCATGAGGCCTGCTAGCACTTCTAACTAGTCACCACTACTGACTAAATGTCAATAAAAATTACCCTAAATAACTTTCCCTTCAGGAACATTCAAGGTTCTGTAAATGACCTTCTTATATCCTTGGGAATTATGTTTCCCATATCATTTGTGCCAACATTGATGATGATAATCTCTTCTGCCCTGAACTGATTACTTGGTCCTGAATAACACGTGTTGTAACTTCTCTACATACAAACATAGTACCCCACCAAGGTTACCATTCTGATCCAGAAATGCCCCTTCCACCTCACCCACTGCCCTGACTATGGAGTCCCCAATGCTTACCTTACTGCCTTTTCCCCATCTTTTCTTTCCTCTCCTGTAAGTATCAGGTGTCCTAATGTGTGGACAACCCTTTTTAGTCCAGTCTCCCGTTGATCATCCTCAACCTGGCCAGTCAGATGCTGATCTCTGCTACTGGTGTCCACTGGTGTTGATGTTGTGCTACCTTATGATAATGCCTGATAACGCTCTTCTCCATTTGGATCCATACTCCATCCTTACCAAAAGAAATCACAGCTCCTGCCACCCTTCTCCTTACCCTAAATTTCCCTGTCAAGTGCCTCATTTTAAGTGCCTATCCTATGTCACCATCTTCATCTCCTCCATCCTCCTCAGCTGCATCCTGACATCTTTGTGCCCCTGTGGTGCTTCTAACTAACTGTCACTTGAATCTAGAATTGTTCTACTTAAGCACGCGTAATATCCTAAACTGGCTACAAATGTATCCCCCATCCCCTACATGAGCATGGCAGTATACATTTCAGCAACAAGATGGTATAATCAATACTCAAATTGTGCATGATTTTGTTTATTCAGATGCTTGTTAATGATGCCGATGGTTCTGTCCCAACCCTCATAGCGATGCCCATGGTATGCAAACTGGCAGACTCAGAGGAGGATAGATACCTTTATTAAAAAAGATACACATCTTGCAACTAAAAACATTATTCAAATTTGGGGGCACAATCATCTGAAGAGTGATCACATTATTTGCTGTGCCAAGAATATTAAACCTGATACTGGCAGTGTTAACAAAGTACTGAGACAATTGTTCACATTTATCCTAGGAGATTGATAACCATCCCCAAGAGTTTGTGTAGTCAGTCTGTCAATAACCTTAAAAAAATCAACCTCATATTTCAAGAATTTATAATGATCGGGTTAGGCTAATACATGCATTTAGCAGCCATCATTTGTTAGTTGTTGATGAACTGGTGATCCACATGCTGTAGATCTGCTTGTGAATCTCCAACCTGGATTTTTTCCAAACCCTCTTTAGCAGATGGATTACATTTTTTAGCTGTGATAGCTCAGGTGAAAACCAGGGGAAAACCACTGTTCTTTTACAGGTATAAGTTTTAATGGAGCAAAAATATCTAGTTGCTTTGACAAAACAGTGTTAAAGGAGACACCTGTTATCTCAGATACTGGAGTTAGCATCTCAGAAATGCTGCCAGAAAAGATACAGTATCCACATACTCAGAACTTGTTGACAAAAGTAGTTGACTGGGAGACTGGCATACAAAAGAATACATTAAAAATTATCAAACTGGTTGGTAAATGTCATTTTTTAGCATTAGCATGTCAGTTCATCATACAATAAAAAATGAAATTGAGAATACTGTATGGCCAGCAAAGTGAGTTAATGCATAAATATGTGGATAAAAACCAAGCAAATCCAAGACATTAATAAGGACAAGCACAAATATCTCAGGACTAGAATCAATGGCCCCTCTGTGCAAAGCCAATGGCCACATGTACTTGGTATGTAGGCTTCACTATGGCCAGCTGTCCAGCATCGTTGGTCCCGTGGACTCCTGGGGCATTCACTAAAGGTGCACATGCACCTTGTGCACTGGATCTCCTGTCTGTCCATGGCTCTGTAAACAAAGATGGACCTTTGGGAGAAGCAAAGGCAGCACTACACTCTACACCATGAACTAAGACCCAATTAAGTCCCACAGTCTTAGGATCCTTGCAGAGAAAGGGATTCAGTCAGGCAGCAGAGCAGGCAACCAGCTGGACATTTGTCGGTGTTCACCAACCTGCCCACACCATGCCCCCGGTTCCCACCATGCTCCAACATGCTGGCATTGCAGGGCCACAGATAGACAACTGTGAAAAACAAGCTGCGTACAATTGGTGCAGGTCTGTACATGCTTACCCAGTCTGTTATACTGGATAGGCTCCAATATAAATTTTTAAAGACATCACCATTTAAGGCCTTCTCAAATATCTTGCCATATATTGGCAATACTCTCCTCTAGATCTCATTATGATCTCCCTCATAGCCAAATGCACTTCGTAAACTTTTAACTTTTTTTCTTTTTATGGAATTTATTACATGCATCTTACTTTTATTGTTCATGTACTTGTTATTATCATTTTATTTGTTATTGCTGTTCCACTTACTGCTGTACCCCCTCCATGGGTCCCAACAAAAAATGAGCTCCAGTTCAGTGCGACTATCCCTTTCACAATCTTTTAAATAAAATGAATAAATATATAGCAGTGTCAGTGGCTCAGTAGGTAGCACACTCGCCTCTGAGGCCGGGAGATCAGAGGGCTGTGGGTTCAGTTCCCACATCTGGCACTTGGGTTAATATCCCAGTACTGACACTGTAGTGCAGCATGAGAGGGGTGCTGCACTTCTGAGGTGCCGTCTTTCGGATGAGATGCTAAACTGAGGTCCCATCTGCCTGGATTGGTGGTAGTTCAGGTGGATGTTAAAGATCCCATGGCACTTATCGAAAAAGAGTAGGGGAATTTCCCCGGTGTCCTGGCCAAATTTCCCTCATTCACTATAAATACCACCAACAGCTTAATCTGGTTTCAAAGTCAGTAGGCATTCATCTGTATGCCCCTCCCCCGGGTCGTGCCTGAAAATAGGCAGGATTTGTCTAGTGCACTTACCCGGTCAACAAAATCTAAAAAAATTAAAAATAAGGAGGAGGCAGAAAAGACAAAATCTGATAACTCTTGAAAAAAAAGTCAGGAAAAGATCACTGGGGATATATAATAGCTGGCTAAATAGAATTTGTAAGAGGACTCATTTAGATTTATAGTGCACATAAATAGTACACATAGACAGTGATGGCAGGAAAAGGCTTCTCAGCCTATCCAGTCAGCTCATTTTCCCTAACAACTCTGCACTGGCCATAAAGGCCATCCCTTCCTTTTGTTCTACCTCCCTTTTTCTAACAAATCTCATATTCCTGTCCTTTCCTACCTGAAGCTGATCAATGACATGGACTATACCACTTCCTCTGGCAGCTTGCTTCACTAGTACACCATTCTTTCTGTGAAAAAGTGCTTATGGACACCACATTTGAATCTCCCCTTTGCGAATTAAGTGAGTTCCTTCTGGTACCCATGGTTGCACTCAAGGAAAAAGGTTATTAGGATCCACCCTATTTATCCCATATAGGTACTTGGATGTCTCGATCGCATCACCCCTTTACCTCCTTTTCTCAATAGTGTACCTGTTTATGTCCTGCAGTCTCTCCTTGTATGTCATGCTCCCAAGGCTATGGACCATCTTATTTGTCCTGCATTTGACTGCTTTCATCTTGTTGCAGTCTCTCCTCAGGTGTAGACTACGTTACCTAGAAACATAGATGTAGGCAGAAAAGGACTGGTAGGCACATCTTGTTTGCCTAATCCCTGCTGCATCCAGGAACACATTGGAATAACATGAGCCCACTCTCCCCAGTATTGCAAAGTTAAAAAGTTGTCTTTTTTTTTAAATCAATGTAGATCAAATCAGTGAGATATGTTTTGGATCAAATCCTTCCTCAGTGATACACTGAACAGTCACTCAGTAAGCAAGTATATATAAAATTTAAAACATTTTTAAAAGAAAATATACATTTTTTTAATTTTTATATTAGGTTACTACAGCTTGTCGCATACTTACACAATGACACTATTCATTTCATCCCTAAATTCTGTTAAATATCTAAACAAAAAATAAATGTGTTTCTTTACACTTATTCTCCAAAAGAAATGTGATTTTGTTCTGTAATGCATTAATATAAGTTTACCATTCTTACTCTAAATATTCTTTTTCTTTCTTGACTTGAGTACTAAACATCAACTAGTAAGATGTCCCCTTAAGAATTTTCAATAAGAAATAAAAGATTTTTAAACACATTAAATTCCTGTTATTTCAAATTCTTATCTGTATAGGATTACAACATTTTTTATAAGCTCATACATACTGTATCTCTTACACCTATATAATGCTTAGTACTAATAGTTCTCCACAGGTATCCACTCTTTTATACATTGTACTTGTTCTGTTTGACCATTTTTTACATACGCTTTTTTTCTTTTCACTTTCTATGCCTTAGAACTGCTTATATAAACTGTATATTGTATTATTCAATCTCATTGCTTGTAGCTTCATTTTAATTTGGAAAATGGGTACCTTGGATTTCTGCTCCATTTTGACTCCTTTTAATGGCTGGGGGTGTAGCCCAGCAGACGTTTTGCATTTATTCAGAAAAGGGCTGATGTCATTTTTGCAACCAAACAACATGATAGAGTATTAAAAATAGATTCCTCTGATGAAGCCTCATTACTACACTGCCTGTGTGTGTATAGGAAACTGTAGAGCACTATTTTTCCTTTGGCTTGAGAAGTTAATTGAGCCCATGGAAAGTTAACTCATTAGCTTCTGGTGGTCATTCTGTGTCAGATTACCAATGGATACTACAGACATCTTAGAAAGCTATTGGAAGTAGAATAGAGTAAACACTTCCTGGAGTTTTCTGCATAACAAATAAGCTCTGCTGTGCTCTCAGCCCCCAGGAACACCTCATTAAGACATTTGACACCACCATCCTAAGAACAGTCATCCTGTTACTTTGCAGGACATTCCATAGCAAAGAGTCCCAGTGATACCTGTTTCCAAATAATACACCAACTTCATTTTCTCAGGCACTACTGTTTATATTCTACTGAATGTTCTTGACCTGCAATTTGTGACTATAGGAGCCTACAACTGAATGATAGTAACCATATTTACTTCACTTGCAAATAGGTAGGTGAGTGTGTGTCTAATTTTTGTTTGACTTAGGTTGCACATAAAATCTGCTTAGTTCATAACATGCTGTATTGTGATTAAATGAAAAATGGGAGCTTTGGTTTCTTTTATAAATTCATTTTTCCTGACCAAGGATATACTAAAACAAAAATTTCTCAACAATTTTTTTTTAAAAATAAGGAGTTTAGCAATAATTTAGTTGATGTGGTATAAAGAACTGCTCCCTGGAAAATTACCTGATTTGGGGGTAGGGGGCTGCCGCAAGCAGAATGGGACTTCATGGATGAGGGAGCTCATGGCAGAATTGGCATGATAGCATTACAAGCTTAATGGTGTTGATCTAGAGGCACCAATATTTGAACATGACTTTGGTAGAGGTCTACATTGACTTTGGGGTGGAGAATCATCAGGAACTGAGTGAGTCTTGGTATTTTTAACATAATGTTTTTCTGAAACTTCAGCCTTCAGTGGGTTAGACACTACATCCATTTGTACAGTATGTCACTAAGCCACATGCAGTGGGGTATGGGTAAAAACCAGATCACCAGACCCAGACCATAGCTGTAAAATCTGGACTGGGCACAGCTTGTGCAAATATTGCTGATACACTCACTCCAGGTGATCTGGTCTGACTTTTACCTATCTGGTCTGGTCTTGATGATTCTGTTTTCAACCATGCCATGGAAGGGTTGAAAAACAGACATCCAGGAGTGTACCAGATACATAAAAGTTAGACTGAACAGTGCAGCCAGAGTGACCTGATCAGCAGTATTTGTATAAGTTACACCCAGTATTGCCAGTTTGGATTTTTACAGGACAGCCGTGGAAGAACACCCCTCCCCCCTCAGCTAATGGTCAAACAGGGATTCAGCATGTGTGCAGTTCATTTGCATCACCAGGTAAGAAAAAAGGTTTGTCTCCCCATACAACGCACAGGAGTAATGCCAAACCTCACCCAACAACTAACACACTGAAATCTGGCCAATGGAAAATCATGTACACAAATGCTCACAGCCTGGGAAATAAGATCCCAGACCTGCAGGCAATAATGTCAGAGGCTAAACTGGACATAGTAGCAATTAGTGAGACATGGTTTACCAGTAACCACACTTGAGACTTCAGTACCTGGCTATGTATTGTTCAGAAGAGACCGAGGTGCAAAAAGGGGGGGAGGAGTGGTCCTGTATGTCAATGAAACTATCAAAGCTACAGAAATTCAGAGTACACATAAGGAGCCAGAAGAACTGTGGGTCACCCTGGAAAAAGGAAATGGGACAGCCATAAGGACTGGGGTTGTCTACAGGCCCCCAGACCAGGGGGAGGACATAGACCCATTACTGTTACTAGATATACAAAACATGACAGCTAAAGGGGAGGTTCTGATAATGGGAGACTTCAACATGCCGGATACAGATTGGTCAATACCAGCAGGAACATCTGCCAGAACTAGACACATAGTGGATTCCTTGCAGGGGGAGGGCCTCAAACAACTGGTACAACAACCCACAAGAGACAGGGCTATCCTAGATCTAGTACTGACTAACAAGGAAGGGATCACAAATCTCCAGGTAGAAGGTGACCTGGGGGCCAGTGACCATCACATGGCATGGTTCAGTTTGGCCACTACAACTAAATCATCCTATTCCAAGGCAAAAATATGTGACTTCAGAGGAGTTGACTTTGATAAGATGGCCAACAGAGTTAAGCTAGCCCTGGCAAAAAGAAACACAGGTAAGGAGGTACAGGCAAAGTGGGCAAGCATTAAGGATGCAATACTTGAAGCAACATCCCATTGTGTTAGACAGAAAAGGAAGTGCAAAAGAAGAAGGAAACCACTTTGGTTCTCAAATACAGTAGCAGAAAGGTCAGAGCCAAAGGCTGGCCTTCAGAAAATATAATGGAACACAGCTGAATGAAGATAGGGAGGCATACCAAACTGCCCTAAGGGAAGCAGGGAAGGCAGTAAGGCAGGCAAAGTCCCAAACTGAGGAAACACTAGCACGAACAGTAAAAGAAGGTGACAAGACTTTCTATAGATACATTAGTCAAAGGAGAAAGTCCAGAGGGGGTATTGCTAAGCTTAATGGAGAAAAGGGAGCATGTGAGGAGGAGGACCATGTAAAAGCATCTATCCTAAATAGATACTTTTGCTCAGTATTTACTGAAGAGAAGGTAGGGCAGGGCCCACAGCTCAGCACCATGGACACAGGGGGGAGGGAGGTGAGCACTACTCCCTTCACAAAAGAAAGGGTCCTACAAGAGCTTGCTAAGCTCAGGGTGGATAAGGCAATGGGACCTGATGGCATACATCCCAGGGTACTTAAGGAGCTAAAGGTGGAACTAACAGAGCCATTAGCAGAACTGTTTAGTGAGTCTCTGAGCACAGGAGAGGTCCCAGAAGACTGGAGAAGGGCTCATGTGATCCCGCTCCACAAGAGTGGTAGCAGGGAGGAGGCAGGGAACTACAGACCAGTCAGTCTTACCTCAGTAGTGGGCAAGATTATGGAGGAACTCCTTAAGGAAAGGATAGTGCAACACCTGGAATCCATAGGGGCACAAGATCCAAGACAGTATGGGTTTACAAAAGGAAGGTCCTGTCAAACTAATCTCATAGATTTCTTTGACTGGGTAACCAGAGTGGTGGACCAAGGGAGAGCAGTTGATGTTGCCTACCTTGACTTCAGCAAAGCTTTTGACACTGTTCCACATAGAAGATTGATAAATAAGCTGGGTAGGCTGGGTGGGTCAGAAGTTGGTCAACTGGGTGGCAAACTGGTTGTGAGCAGAAAACAGAGAGTGGTGGTAAATGGTATACAGTCAGAAGAGATGCAAGTCACAAGTGGGGTACCTCAGGGATCAGTCCTGGTGCCAGTCCTCTTCAACATCTTCATTAGTGACCTTGCAGATGGACTAGACGGTAAGGCTTGTCTGTTTGCAGATGATACCAAGATCTGCAACAGAGTAGATGATCCAGATGGAGTGGGCAGAATAAGAAGAGATCTGGATAAACTAGCAAAATGGTCAGAAGAGTGGCAACTGGGATTTAATGCAAAGAAGTGCAAGATCATGCACATAGGGAAGAGAAACCCTGAAGCCACCTATAGGCTAGGAGGGGAGTTGCTAGCAGTCACAAAGGAAGAAAGAGACTTGGGCATCATCATCACTGATGACCTGAAATCATCCAAGCAGACCTCTAAAGCAGTAGGTAAGGCTAGTGGGGTATTAGGGTGTATTAGTAGGGGTATCACAAGTCGTAAGAGGGAGGTAATAATCCCTCTTTACAAGACACTGGTTAGGCCCCATCTGGAGTACTGCTTGCAGTATTGGAGGCCACACCTTCACAAGGACATTAACCAAATTGAGGCAGTCCAGAGAGAGGCAACCAAATGGTGCAGGGACTGCATCAGAAGACATATGAGGACAGATTAACAGAGCTCAATATGTATACCCTTGAGCAAATGAGGAGAGAGGTGATATGATAGAGGCATTCAAACACCTTAAGGGCATTAACAAGGTGAAAGAGTCTCACATGTTTAAATATAAGAAAAATAGCAGGACAAGAGGACACAGCATGAGATTGGAGGGGGGCCGATTAAGGGGGAATGTGAGGAAATTCTTTTTCACAGAAAGGGTGGTGGATGCATGGAATGGCCTACCTCAAGAAGTGGTGGTTATGAATACAGTGCAGGGCTTCAAACAGGCATGGGATAGGCATAAGGGAGCAATACAAATGAGTATGAATAGATAGGCCACTGACAGAGCAAAGGCTGATGGCACTTTTATAAGGTAGAAAAAGAAATGGGCAGACTGGATGGGCCTTGCGGTCCTTATCTGCCGTCAACTTCTATGTTTCTATGTTTCAATGTTTCTATGTTCAGGTTTGTCAGTCCAGTTTTTAATTTTCATTTCATTTTATTTGATAACTGGGTAAAAAGCAGTTGGGCCACATGGCCCTTTTACAGGCTTGACCCGGTGAGGGTCAGAGACCCTCAAGTACATTTGTAACAAACAAAAGATTAAAACAGACAAAAACCAAAATACAATAAAATAATAAAAAGCAGCAGTTTTTAATCAATCTATCAATCTTTTTTTATACCGAAAGGTACGTGAGCAAAAATGCCCGTTTACACAAATGTCCAATTAAGCATAAAAAGGGAACAGAACATCAGGCCAATTACATAGTAAAATACAGTATATACAGGTCTCACATGAACAGGTCTAATATAGAGATCTTGAGGGATATACAGAAGAAAGGGGAAGCAAATAAATAAAAGTGACAAATTTACAGCATGGGTTATAGTTGGAGGTACAATTCAGGAACATGAACAGTTGGGTGATGTGTCAAAAAGAAGTGGTGCAATTCTGCAGCACACAGATTCTGCATGAAGATGAGCATTCCCACTTCGTGATCTGCCTAGGCCCCAAACACTGGGTCAAGGACTGTGCAGCCTGCTGATCCTTTGACCAGGCCACATGGATTAGGCACCAGTAAAGCTCAAAGCCCGCTTGCTGGAGGAGCACCTAGCTTTGATGGAAAAGGAGCTGCAGAATCTACAGGAAAAATCTTCTTCTCCAATGCCAGAACCCAAAAAGAATAAAAACTACAAGGAGAAGCATCAAGACTGGGATAGGTCTCCATCCACTTGGCAGTGACCATCGGGCACCACTGACAATGGTGAGGTCTCCACTTCGGTAAGTACCTCTATTGCCAGGTCTCCTACTGCACCCGTGGATCAAACCACAGCTTTCCTGCCTGCTTTGCTCATGGTGCAGTCGAGGATATTCTTGGATGATGGAATCCCTTTGTGCTCCTTAGACCCAAATCTTCTTCAGGGTCTATTGCCAGCAGCCAGGTCAATAAGTCACTCCCCAGTCCAACTGAGGAGTGCACGATCACAGCTGGTAAGCTGGACTCCAGTTTTGCTGTTGCCTGCATGGCCCAGGCTGATAAGTTGGACATTATTTCTTCTGTTGCCTGCACGGCCATGGCTGATAAGTTGCTCCCCAGTTCCTCTGGGGACTGCACAGCTGAGACTCTCCCATTGGTGTCGCAGGATACCCCTGACATCAAGTTGAACCAGCTATCAGACACACAGCAGTCTTTATAGGGTTTCTTGCTCCCACTGACCCAAACCAGACCATCCGGGCTTGCCTGAAGATCAAGAGCTGGAGGTGGGCATTAATCTGGAGGTTCCCGTTCTTTTGTCGGGTCAGTCTTTTCCTGGTTCACCTACTCGCTTATTCATGAACAGTTGGGTGATTCATCAAAAAAGAAGAAGTGCAAGTCCTGTGGCACCCAGATCCTGTATGGGGATGAGCATTCCCACTGCATGATCTGCCTAGGCCTGAAACAATGGGTCAAGGACATTTTGGCCTGCCAATCCTTCAGCTAGGACACATGGATTAGGCACCAGAAAAAGCTCAAAGCCCACTTGCTGGAGGAGCACCTAGCTTTGATGGAAAAGCAGCTTCTGAATCTGTTGGAAAAATCTTCTCCAACACCAGAATCCAAAAAGAAAGGGCAAGGATAGGCACCGGGACTGGGATAGGTCTCCATCCACTTGGTGGCAACCATCAGGCAGCACTGACAATGGAGGGACCTCCACTTCGGTAAGTACCCCTACTGCCAGGTCTCCTATCACTCCCATGGATCAGACCACAGCCTCCCTGCTTGCTTTACTCATGGTGCAGTCGGAGGTCTTCTTGGATGATAGAACCCCTATTGTGCTTCTTAGGCTCATATCTTCTTCATAGTCTATCGCCAGCAGCCAGATTGATAAGTCGCTCCCCAGCACCACTGAGTAGTGCACAGTCATAACTGGTAAGCTGGACTCCAGCTTCACTGTTGTCTACATGGCCCAGGCTGATAAGTCAGAAAGTCAGACTTTAGCTCTTCTGATGTCTGCACAGCCACGGCTGATTAGTCATTCCCCAGTTCCTCTGGGGACTGCACTGCTGAGGTTCTCCCATCAGGGTAGCAGGATACCCCCAATATCATGTTTAGCCAGCTGCCAGACACGCAACAGTCTTTAGAGAGTTCCTCACTGCCACTGACCCAACTGGACCCTCCAGACTTGCCTGAAGATCAAGAGGTGGAGGTGGGCACTAATCTGGAGGTTCCCTTTCTTTTGCTGGGTCAGTCACTTCCTGTTTCACCCACCAGACCTATTGTTAATCCCACCAGGGACCTTCCATCAGGACCTCCTCAACCCAAGCCCCCTTGGACAGCCAGGTTCTGCCATCTTGGACTCTGGCTCCTCAGGCGATGGCGGATCTTCCATCGGGTTCTACTCAAACCTCAACACTAAGTGACCCTTCACTAAGCTACCCTTCACTGGATCAGGATATGTCTAGCATTCTGGCCATTCCTCAAACACTGGACAGCCTTCTGTCAGGCCCCCAGGCACTGAATCTTCCAGTACTGGACATTCCTGTGCCTGATCCAGTGCCATCCCTTTGAATGTCCCAATGGAGCTGACACCTGGTCCTTCTGGACCTCCTGCTGGGCCTTCAGCTCTACCTCCAGCTGGACCTATGGGCAATGTTCCAGGCTATCTGTCCCCACAATGTCCCCACCCAATGTACCCTTTGACAGGGTAATGAGTATCCAATGCCTGGTTATCAACCCCATTACGTACTAGGGTACCAGACACTGGGCTATGTCTAATCAAAGGTATGCTCCTTCTGGCTTTCCCTACTCCTATCAGGCTCATGGATACCTTCAATATCTGACAACAGCTATCCATTATACCAGACTCCTCTTCCACCACCTCCTCCTTAGCCTCTGCCTCCACAGCAGCTTCAGGCTGATATCCAGAAAGTGTTTCAGACCCAGATTCAGGAGACCAGAACTCAACCAGCCTTGGAGCTTGACCATTGGAAACCAGTGGTGGTCTCTTCTCCCACCTCCTTTCCAACCCCTAGATCAGCCTCTCCTATGGATTCCCACCTTTCCGGAGAAGGCTCCTCTAGACAACAGATCAGGGATAAAACCCAGGACACTCCTCTAGAAAGGGTTCAGACTCCCAGAAAGCACTGCACAGACTCTGACTCTGACTCATCCTCCAGCTCTGTTATGCACACACCTATAGATCCTCAGCCTAAGGAGTCCCCAAAGTCTCCTCCGGAGGACCCTTCCTTTGCAGCACTCCTCAAAACTATGCAAAATGCTTGAGGCTAGGCTATCCAAGAACAGGATACAAAGCAGAAAAGGCTTGCAAAACCTCTAGACATGAGTGAAACAACTCCCATGTCCATACTACCTTTGACTGGGCCCATGAAGACCTGACGTCCACTGTCTGGAAACTGCCTTCTTCCATTCCAGCTGTTTCAAAAAAGGCAGACAGGATGTACCATTCCCCAGATGGAGTCATAGACCTTACTGGCCATCCTAATTCAGACTCAGCTGCCCAAGACTGGACCTCTAAACCTAAATATTAGAGCATGTCTCCTCCTGATAAGGAGTCTAAGCAGCTGGACAATTTCTATTGCAAGATCCATTCCTCCACAACTTGCACCCTCAGGTCCCTTAATTATGTGGCTAATATGGTTTCCTACCAGAAATCTTCTATGACCTCACTCGAGTCCAAGCTGGACGCAATCCAGGACCAGGAGCTTAAGGTTGAGATTGCCAAGACAGTAAGAATGGCTAAAATCTCCTGTTGTCATGCTCTCCTGGCCACTTATGACACAATAGACTCAGTTGTTCACACCACAGCCACTGCTGTCTGCATTAGGGGACATTTGTTGTGGAGGATTGCTGTCCTGGAACAAGATGTCCAGACCTCCAACCTGGATGCCCCTTTCAGGGAATTCATGTTATTCAGAGTGATGCCAAAGATATTATCACTGAATTGCAAGACTGCAGTAAATCCATCTGTGACATCCGCTTCATGTACTGAGGGGGTTACAAAGGCAAACAGTCTTTTTGTCAGTAACAGAGATGCCAGACCAAAGACACCCCTGCCAAACACCAGGCCAAATGCTGGAATCCAGCATCAGGAACTCCAACTCCCTCTGCCAAGTCCCAGAAGCCCCCAGAGGAGCTGCTGGCTCCCTCCCCTTGGCATCCTGACTTGTGGGAGATCCCCCTGCCTAATCCAGATCCCCTGGAGAACCAGTGGGGGGCAGATTTGCCTTCCACCTTCTAGGGTCACAGGACATAACCACAGACTCTTGGGTCCTTCCGTTACTAGCAAGAGGTCACACCATAGAGTTTCTAGATAGGCCTCTGGACAACTCCCCAGGCCTCCTCCATTATCCTCCAAGGCACCTGTCTCTGATAGGGGATGAGATCCAGGCTCTTCTGCAAAAGTCAGCAATAGAGCCCATGGCTGCAGCACACATAGGAAGAGGATATTACTTCCGTTTCTTCCTAGTGCCCAAATAGATTGGCAACCTAAGACTCATCTTGGACCTCAGCATGCTCAACCAATACATCAAGTACAAGATGTTCTCCATGCTCACCATCCAGGGACTTCTACCCCTGCTCCTCAAGGGCCATTTACTTTGTGCACTGGACATGCAGGATGCTTAACTACACTTCACTGTCTTCCAGGACCACCACTGCTATCTTCAGTTTGCCTTCTAGGTGGAACATTACCAGTACAAGGCCTTCCCTTTTGGCCTGTTCTTGGCACCTCAGGTTTTTACCAAGTGCCTAGCAGTAGTGACTGTGGCCCTATGCCACAGAGGGATCTAACCGTGCCTGTATCTGGATGACTGGCTTCTGTAAGCCCCATCACAAAGCAGTCTGAGGGAGTCCCTTTCCTTCTCCCTGGACCTCTTTTCCAGACTTGGAATAACAGTCAACTATCTGAAGTCCCACCTGTCCCCTCCCAGTGCCTACAAATGATTTGGGGTGGTGCTAGATAAAGTCCAGGGCAGGGCATTCCTCCCATCTGACAAAGTGGAGATCCTGTAGGAACAGACCGGATTAGTTGCCAACTCATGCTGGACCACAGCCTGGTTGATCCTCTGTCTTCTTGGGCTGATGATAGCTGTGATCCCTACAATTCCTCTAGCCAGATCACATATGAGGGTGACCCACTGGAATCTGTGTGTCCAATTTGATAAGCGGCTGGATAACCTGGACCACAGGGTCCTAGTGTCTGGGTACATGAAGAAGGAACTTCTTTGGTGACAGGTGTTCTCCAGTCTCTCCAAGGGGGTTTCCTTTCAACCCCCTGCTCCAACAATGACCCATAAAATGGATGCTTCATGTCAAGGCTGGGGAGCCCAGTTACTGTAGGAGACCATCAAATCCAGAGAACATGGTCTCAGCTGGAAGCGTCTCTACACATCAATGTGTTAGACATGAGGGCAGTGCTATATGCCCTCCAGGCCTGCCATTCTCTTCTATGTCTGGGAACAATCCTGGTTCTGACTGACAATATGTCTGTGGTCTGGTAGCTGATCAAACAGGGAGGCACTCACTCATACCCTTTATGCTGGGAGGTGATGCAAGTGTGATATTGGGCAGTCCAGCACAACCTCCGCATGAGTGCTGCCCATATACTGGGCCTCAGCAATGTCCTGGCAGATAGTTTCAGCTACACCACTGTCAGAGCTCATCCATGGGAGCTAAATCAAGAGGTGATCAAAAGCTTATTTGACCTGCGGGGATCAGCCAGAGATAGACCTCTGTCTCCCTATCCAACACAAAATGACACAATTTTTGATCACTTGTTCCCAGTTGTGGTGTTTTCTGGTGAGACACGCTGTCTCTTTTCTGGACAAGTAGGTTCTTGAATGTCTTTCCTTCTTTCCCAGTGTTTCAGAGGGTTCTCCTGAAGCTACAGGTGGAATGGGCTCACATGATTCTAACAGCCCCTCTTTGGCCTCATCAGATTTGGTTCCATCTGCTTCAACAGCTATCGATGGAACCCCCAGTTCCTCTGCTTCTCAGCCATGATCTTCTGACTCAGAATCATGGTAGACTGGTGCATTCAGGCCTCAAATTCCTCCACCTGCATGCGTGGCACCTGTGGACATAGCTGCTTCACACTTTGGAGTTTCCACCCTAGTGGCCCAGGTCCTCGTAGAGGTCAGAAAGCCTTCTACCAGAACTACTTATGCCATGAAATTGAAAAGATTCTCCATTTGTGCAGTATCCAAGGGTTAGGACCCTTTCCTTGCTTGGTTCTCCTGGTCATGTAGTACCTCTTGCATATTTTAGATTTTGGCCTCAGCTATTCTTCTGTGTCAGCATGGCTCAGTTGGTAGCACATCCGCCTCTGGACCAGAAGGTCTCGTGGGTTCTCGTCCCACACTGGGATTGGACTTGCACCTAAAAATCGCTGGCATCTGAGTGCAGTATTGGGGGGTGCTGTACTGCTGGGGTGTGCTGTCCTTCGGATGAGATGTTAAACCGAGGTCCCTTCTACCCATCCTGATGTTGTCCTGATGGGTGTCCAGGTGGAAGTAAAAGAACCCAGAGCACTGTTCGCAAAGAGTAGGGAACATTCCCGGTGTCCTGGCCAACATTCCCCTTCCCATAAAACCGGTTCATGCAATTATCCAGGCTGTGTGTGGGTGATGATGTGCGATATGGCCGCCACCACACATTCAGTCACTTCACTACCAGTCTAGCATTGCTTGTAAAGCGCTTTGGATGTATGAAAAGCGCTATATAAATACTGATTCTTCTTCTTCTTTGAAGGTCCATCTGCTTGCCATTTCAGCCTACCACCTCCCTGTGGATGGCAAAACCATAGCTCAGTTGGAGATTTCCAAAATCTTCCTAAAAGGAATTTTCCATCTGAAACCACAGATTTGTAATCCAGTCCCTCTGTGGGACTTGAATTTTGTTTTGGAAAAATTTACTTTGTCTCCTTTTGAACCAGCAGTAAGTTGTGCTATGCACTATTTGTCTTGGAAAACACATTTTTTTAGTTGCTATTACTTCAACTCGAAGAATTTCAGAGCTTCAGGCTCTGGTGTGTAAGGAGCCTTACTTGATTTTCCACAGAGACCGGGTGGCTCTGCGTACAAATCCTAAGTTTTTACCTAAAGTGGTTTCTGAGTTTATGTTCCATCAGACAATTTAACTGCAAGTATTCTTCTCTGAGTACTCTAATTAGGGGAAGACTCTTCTGCATGCTATGGATGTGCATAGAATTCTGTGTTACTACACCAACCGGAATAAAGATGTCCATAAGTCCGATCAGTTGTTTGTTTCCTTTGTGCCCAAAAGACAGGGCACGGAAGTTTCAAAACAATGCCTGTCTAAATGGTTGGCAAACTGCATTGTTCTCTGTTACCAGAAGTACAATAAACCTCTTCCTGGGAAAGTGAAAGGGCACTCAAACAGAGGCATGGCTGCTTCTACTGCTTGTTTCAGAAGCATATCAGCCATGGATATTTGTGCAACTATGAATCTGCTCTGCAGTGAGCTGTATTTTATTTATTTTTCTTTATTACCAGATGTGTTATGTTATTTTTGCCTGTGCACCCACCTGAGATGCTGAGCAATTGAATACATCACCAGTTGCTGATGGAATAGCTCTGTATTTGCCCCCCCTTCATTTTATAGCTACTTCTCTTCCATTCCACTTTGTTTTATTTGTATTAACTTCATTCCTTTCACTTGACTTATGTGTTATGTGGAATAACTTCCATTGTTATTATCTTCTTACAAAAAATGTCAACTGTGCAGACACATTTGTTAAAAATTATTATAATAGTGAGACTTTTTGAAATGCTATTTGACTTACTATACTCATGCTTGTCTACCCACTTACTCAGTCTCCTACTTGTTTCTGTCCTTGTATTACAGTAACTAATTCCTGTCACTTCATATCAAGAGGTTGTTGATTTTCGTATTGTGTATGCCTAGGGTGGAGCAGCTATAAGGGATAAACTATGCAATACCTCAAAAACACACCTACTCCAGATTACTTTTACCTAATGCCCATTTTTAGGCCTTGTACAGTAAGATCTTCCTTCAAGGGAACAACTTGTAATGAAATGTGTAAGATTTACATTGACATTTGGGTATATGCACTTTTATATTATAGTGTACAGTGGAGTGTTGTGCTGTATAGAATTCTATCCCTTTCAAAATGCTGTTGTACCACAGTTCAAAGGTCATGGAATGTGATTCTACCCTACTGTGGTAGAACAGCATTCTAGAATCTCAAGAGACTGCTTGAGACAGTTTCATTTTGAAAGCAAAAGAACTCACAAACACATATTTCACACAGTACTATACACTATAAAAAATACAGGATGAGCAACTCTGTGCACAACCAGTGTATTTTGCCACCTCGGGGTTCTGATTCCCATGGACCTCTTGAGCTTCACTCTCAAGGTCAGAGGGAATCAGAACCTCTCTGTGGCAGAACACACTTGTGCATAGTTGCCCATCCAGTATTATCTATATACTAATTATGAGTGTGTACTGTATAGCAATCTCTACAAAAAATCAATTAAACACATCAAATGTCTTCCTAAACATGTCTCAGCATTGTGTTTATCTTCCACCTTGTCACAACATACAGTGTTTGCAATTAAGGTACAGTACCTTCACGTGTATGATGGCCCTGTTGTGTTGAGTTGATTGCTATAACAGTGCATAGAATAAAATGTGAAACGTACAGTAGGTAACTGTAATACAGATGGTGTCATTATTTTTTTATCTGCCCTTTCTCAGGGTTCCATACTTTGATTCAGTTTATGTATGCAACAGCAATTCATGTTTATGTTTAGGCCATGAAACACCCTTATCTAGTTAATGCATTTACAGCCGTAGTGGGTCTGCCAGAGTTTGTTAGTTTTCAGAACTGTGTAGAAGAAACGGGAAAAGAAAGGGGCTATTTTTTAACATATTGCATTTCTCATATCAATGAATGCAGATTCGGTCATTTTACTTCTTATTCAAGCTTTAGAAAATATCTTTAACACTTACTTTTTAGTTTTTGGAGCACAGCATGACCTCCAATTGTCCTTTTCTCTGCAGACAATGTGCTAGCTCACTCTGCCATTTATATAGTGAGTGAGAAATCAGGCACACAGACTAGCATGCTAAAACATGACTACTCCTCCTCATGAGTCTGCTGCTCTCACCCCTGTGTGTCTGACCTGAGAAAGAGCAGCACTTAGCAACATAGCAACCTAGAGAGGTGTTGCCAAGTGTCCTCCTTCACACAGTTTCAAAATGTGTTATTCTTAACTAAGCCATCCTGCTTTTCTTTATAACAGAGTACTTCTTTTCTTATTATTTTCTCATTTTGTATGTTTCTTTCTTTTATATTTGCTGGCTAGTGATTATAAACCACTGACAGTGAGTGCCCAACAGCTTTGTAAACCACATATGTGGTTTATGGAGCTCCATAAACCATTGGCACACAAAAATGTAAGCAGCACCTTAGAAAGCCGATGGAGAAGCTGTCCTCATCCCACACATCCAGTAGTGCTAGTTTTTTCTCACAGCTAGTGCGAGGCAAAGCTTCTCAGTGGTTCTTCCACAGTACCTCATGATGCAATTTTTTTAAAACTTAATTAAATCAGAACCAGTAAATATAAAAAAATAAAACATGGGTAAGTGTGTTTTACTGGGGATTTTATCCACACCCTTGGTGTGAGATGGCCATATAAACCCAATGGCTTCACCCTCAGGGTTTATGGGGCATCACACACCTTGAGTGTGCATAAAATCCCCATAAACCACACTTACACATGCATTATTCTATATTTATTGAATTGTCTGTCCCGAGAGACTCTACAGTTTGGCAGAATCTATATGGCTGTATCTGAACCTAAATAATCCTTTATTACCATAATACCAATCATTCCCAAGGTTTTTTATGGTAAATTACTCAATTTTATGATCACATTGATTATTTTAGTAGGAAGGTCAGAGAGGTCATGAGCACATTTATTCCAAAAATTTACCTTTATTACCATTATAACAATTTACCAATCTTTCCCAAGGTTTCATTGTGGCAAATTGCTCAATTTTATGATCACATCGATTATTTTGGTAGGAAGGTCAGAGGGGTCATGAGCACATTTATTCTGAAAGTGTGACATAATATGACTCTGTACCTAATGATATCTTATTACAAATGTTTCTAGCCAACTGTATATCACTTTCTCAAATTTTTAATATGAAGGTCAAAAAGATCATGAGCATATCATGTATAATTTTTTTCCCATTCTCTTATTTGTGATCCCCTTCATTTACTGTTAACAATATTTAATTACTTTATCTCCTGTGCATGGACCATTGAGCTAAGTTTGTAATCTTTCTGAGGCAGCATACTCTCTAAGAAAAGATACTGTGGGTCCATTTACACCACAGTCTGCAAATTATGATCTTCATTTATTATCTTTAACCTATCTGTTAGTAACACCTCTCTTACTCCTATTTCGTTCAGCTGTACCTATTGATTTATTTTTGTATCATGAACATAAATGATAGCCTGAAGGTCAGAAAGGTCATGAGCAAGTCAATTTGATAAAATAGTGTTTTTCCTCATTCTTTATAGACCTTCACATTATGAATTTAACTATAGACTCCTCTCATACATATTCCCAGTTATTTATTTTATATTTTCTTCATCAGGGTCATCTTAAGGAGGATAATGAAGGTCAAAAATACTGATTTCCCCATTTACTTCTTTTTTTACTTCTTTTTGTTCAGTATTCTTACTCTCCTCTCATGCATGCTAGCAGTATACCATAGTTCTTTGATTATCAGTAATACTCATAAGATGTCATTATGTGACACTGGTTTAGGTTAAATACAAGACAGCTATGAATCTGGTTAGCATGCTTCACAATAGGTCTGTTTACATTTTAAAACTCTGTTTTAAAATCATAGATCTGTATAGAGAAGGAGACCCTACTCTATGAAGGATAAAGGGAATTTAAACAAGGGAATTGAAATTATATTTATTTATTTTATTTATTTATTATTTAATTTTGGTGACCGGGTAAGCCCACTGGGCCTCGGAGGTCCCTTTTTCAGGGGCGACCCGGGATTACATAGCAAAGGTAAACAACACAGTAACAATGACAATAATCGGTTAAGATGCTGGTTATACAGTGATGGACAGACAACTGGTTACACATGCAGAGAAAGGCCTGGTAGCTCAGTAGAGAAGACAAATTATACAGTATGATACAGACTATTCAGTGATATGCAGACAGCTGGATTAAATATACTGAGATCAGCCTGCATTTATGTTGGGTATAGGGGTTGGGATGATGGGTAAGTAGAAGCGGGATGTTGGAGATGGGTGAGCATCTACTTTTTTAGTGCAGTTTTGTAAGAGGAGTGTGGTTTATGCAAGGTGGTAAGTGTTGGGCAATAGTCCTCGGATGGCCGTAAGAAGGACCCTGAGGCCTAACAGCGGCAGACAGAGGTTGTGATCAGGTGAGCCTTGAGCCTGGTGTGGAAGCTTTTGATAGATGGTGCTTTCTGCACCCCAGGAGGGAGGGAGTTCCATAGGGTAGGTACAGTGTAGGCGAAGGGCTTGCCTGCCACCTTGGTTCTCACTCTGGGGACTGCGAGGAGAGTGTGATCGGTTGAGCGAAGGGATCGGGGGTTGGTCTTTTTCACAATGAGTCCAGATGAGCTGGGAGGGGGGGGGATTGGCTGATTAATTTGAAGGTTTGGCATAATAGAGGGTACTGGAGTCGGGCTTCCAGTGAGGGTCAATTCAGTTGCAATTGCATGTCACAGTGGTGATTTCTGGGGTTTGCCTGTGCGGTGAACCTGACCACCTTATTATACAGGACCTGTAGTCTATTCATCTCAGTCCTTGCTACCCCCTGTAGTACTGGAGCTGCATAGATGATTGTCAGAAAGAGGACGCTGGAGGCGATGGAGACTCTGACTTCCGGGATTAGCTGATTTTTCAGTCTGTGGAAGGTGCCTAGTTTCCCATGTAAGGTTTTTATAATTTGGTCAACATGGTTCTTAAGGGTGAGGCCTTGGTCCAGGGTAAGGCTGAGGTATTTTAGAGACTCAACAACCTCTACTCTAGCACCTGATGTGGAGGTGATGTGTAGGTGTTGCATTCTATCATGTCCCAGAGATTGTGGACCAAACAGCATGGCCTTGGTCTTATCCATGTTAAGGACCAATCCATTATTGATGAACCAGTTCTCAAGGGTGTTCAGGTCATCTTGGAGCAAGGTGCAGAGGTCAGGCAGATTAGTGGAGGGACAGTAGATGATGGCATCATCCTAGTACTGAACCACCTTACTCCCTCCACAATGGAGGCTCAGTTCGTTCGTGAAGAGAGAGAGGAGTAGGGGACCAAGTATCGACCCCTGTGGCACTCCCTCTATGTTTAGATACTTAACAGAATTTCAAGATGAAATGAATAGTGTCATTGTGTGAATATGCGACAATCTCTAGTAACCTAATATAAAAAGTTAAAAAAATTATATTTTCCTATAAAAATGCTTTTAATTTTGTATATACATGCTTATATAGTGACAACACAGTGTATCACTAATGAAGGTTTTGTTCCGAAACATATGATATCTCACTGATTTGATCTACATTTATTTAAAAAAATAAATAAGAATTTTGAACTTTACAGAACTAGGGAGAGTGGGCTCATGTTATTCCAATCTGCTCCTGAATGTCTGCTAATATCATGATTAGATTTGGGCTACTCTTCTACTAATTTAAACATTTTTGTGTCTTGAACCAAGGTTGGCTGAGCTAGAATCATTTTTCTATCCCTGCTGCACCCTGCTAGTCTCTTTCCCAGTCACCGAGCATGTGCCATTTACTACCATACTTTGCCTTCTATCCTTCTACCAGTTTGATACCCACCTTTCCACTTTCTCCCCCACCCCCAGGCTGCTTAGTTTCCTAACTAGCCTTCTGTGTGGCAGTGTTGAAGGCCTCACTGAACTCCAAGCTAGACTACATCAACTGTTATCCCATTACCCACCTCCAAAGTAACCCAAAGAAATCTATGAGATTTGCTTGACATGACCTCCCCCCAAGAAACCATGCTGCCGGTGGTCCTGAAGCCCATTTACCTCCAAGTACTCCATGAGCCTCTCCTTCAGTAGGGTCTCCATTAATTTCCCCATCACTAATGTGAGAGTGACCAGACTGTAATTACTTGCCTCCTCCCTTCTGCTGCTTGTGTGCAGAGGGACCGCATCAGCCCTCTTCCAGTCCTCTGGCTCCACGTTCCTCAGTATTCCATGTGTAGTCACACCAGTGACCTCTACAATGAGAGCATCAACTCCCATGTATTACTTATCCTCCCCTATGCAACCCATCATCCTGTTTGCCTTGCCCACAGCTCTAGTACAATGTGCTGCTGTTTTATGGCTCTCCTATATCACGTTTTCTATGTACTTTTCCTTTGTGGTGCTTTCCACCACCACTCCTTGCATTTCATATTCCACTCTTTATTTATTTTATGTAGTTTTTGTTGACCAGATAAGTGCACTAGACAAATTCTGCCTTGGGTTCCTCTTCCCAGTGTGCATTACTTTACGTTTTCCTTTGCCTTGAAGCCCAGCTGCCAGATCTTTGACCAGCAGTACAACATGCCCAGATCCTCCCTGCATTCTCTTATCTGTTTCTCCAAGTCTACCCTTGTGCAGATCATTGTGTCATTTACAAACAGTCTGGTCTTGCCCTTGATGCCCTTCCCTATGTCACAAATGAATACGTTGAAAAGGACTGGGCCCAGCACCAACACCTAAGATACTCCACTTGTTATTTCCCTTACCTATGAAAATTTCCCCTTAACTACTACCATTTTTCCCCTTAACTACTACCATTTGTGTTCATCCCCTCAGCAAGTTTTCTGTCCAAGTTGCCTGTTTTCCCATGCCCCTATGTCCCTTACCTTCTTGACCAGCCTCCTACTTGGAACTGAGTTAAAGGCCTTGCTGAAATCAAAGTATACCATGTCTGACACACTGGCCCAGTGGCTCTGAGGGATGAGGCACTGGATGCCTTACTTTGCACTACGCTGGTGACCTGTGTTTTGCAATGGGCACTGGCCACCGGGGGTCAGCAGGGGAAGAGAGGGATCAAGCATCTGAGGGACTGTTCTCTCTCTCCTGGGAGGGGTGACTCCAGTGGTCGGTGCACGATTGGCCTTTAGAGGAGGCTGGGGGCCAGTGCACTGATGTTGCAAAAAGAGGGACTGAGATGGGCCAGATGCCTGGAGGAGCAAGTGCAGACACGTGCTTGCTTCCTCCACTTGCGTCATTGCATGCCCCACTCACGCAAAGGAGAAAATGTGAAAATGGTCCCGGTCATGCAGGATGGTGCAGCCACCCACCACAGGCCCCGACCCTGAGTGGCACTCCCCAAACTGGATCCTGGTTGAGGTGAGTTGAGCTGGGGAGCTCCTTGCCACGCCGCCATGGGGGGTAATCAGTGGGGGAAGAGGGGTTGATGCCTGATTTCAGGGTATGGGGCTGAATGGGTGGATGAGGAGAGTTGCCCACCAGGAGACCCATGGAAGAAACAGAAAAGGAAATAAAAAAAAAAGATTGCCAAGCCTGACCCCTATCTGCTTCCCTTGTCACCCAGTTGAAGAAGTAGTAAAGATGCGTTTGTCAAGACCTTCCACTCATGAGTAAGGTAACTTGTGAATCCATATTCAGTAAAATACCACCAACAGCTTAATCTGGTTCATGGTCAGTTGGCATTCATCTGTATCCCCCGGGTCATGCCTGAAAATAGGCAGGATTTGTCTAGTGCACTTACCCGGTCAACAAAAACTAAAATAAAATAAAAAAATAAAAAAAATATCATCTGGTGTCCCATAGACCATTTCCTTCGAGGAAGTCTATCAGCTCCTCCCTTAATAAAGACACCACAGTTTTTCCCACTAGAGGCATCAACCTTACTGGTATATAATACCCTGGATCATCCTTCCTGCCACTGTTATGTGGAGAGACCACATTGTCCTTCAGTCCCTAGGACTACCCACATGGCCATTGAGTAGCTGAATATGTCTACAAGTGGTCCTGCTATCATTGCCGTTACCTCTTTTAGAATCATCGGGTGTAAGCCATCATGTGCCATCAGTTTATTCACCTTCATCACTGTAAACTTCTCCAACACCTGTTTCTGCATTGTTTTGAGCATGCCACTTGACCCTTTGCTCTCCTCCCTTCCCCACTTAATCCAACATTCTGTCAGGCATCAGATACTCAAATAGTAAAACAATATTACAGAGTGACCAATCAGTCATATTCTTGCCAAATTAACAACTCTGTGTTTTTTTAAATCTTGACTTGTTCAGAAAGTTAAAATCAGGAGGATATAATACAGTAAGAGCAACTCTTGACAGTTTCACATTGCCAAGTTTCAGACAGACATGACACCAAAATCATGTTGATGAATTACCAGTAAATCAAAATGTAATTAAGACTTAAAGGGTAGAAATCTCCCATTTGGCAAAGCACCACTTAAATTATCAGCATCAGAGGAACCTGGGGTAGCCTGGAATACTCTGGTAACAGGAATTAAATTATTAAACTTAACACTGTTGCTATTGCTAAAACAATCTGCAGTAGGGACATAGCTTTCCTGTTCATTTCACCAAGCAGATATCAGACTTCAAACTACTGATCAAGGAAGATTAAGAAATATAGAAACACAGACTTAGATGGCAGAAAAAGACTGATGGCCCATTTCTTTTGACTTCCCAATGTGTCTTTCAGAGGATTCATAGGTACTTATAGAAAAAAACAATGGATCAGATTTGAATTTACTTTAAGCATTTCGTACAATGATGCCGGCATCCGCCCCGCCTCCTGTACGCTCTAGTGCTGGTAGCTGTGGGACTCCTGGCCTCCGCCAGGGGTCCTCGATGCTCCGGACACCTCCCCACCCTCCCCAGAGAAGGAGAGCAGTCCATGGGATGTCTATCCTTCTCCCCGGCCGCCCTCCAGTGACCCTGGTCCATTCCCAAACCCGGGTCGCCGGCGTTGCATGCAGAAATCCAACCGCTGTGCTGATGGGCCGGCTACGTTAAGCATTTCTAACTACTGTACTATGTAGAGGCACACTAGTACCCCTATAGTTAGAATTTCTAATGTTCAATGTTAATCCCATTTTTGCAGCTTAATAATGTGGCCATCCTTGGATGAAACAGCCAAAATATTTATCATGCGCAATTTTGGTGTCAGGATCTCTGTATCCTGAAACTTTTTAACAATCTAATCAGCTGTTAAGTTCTTAAAGATTTAAATTGCAAAAAAAATATCTGTTTAAGAAATGTTTTGCTCACCTATAGCTCAAAAATAGAAACCTAAAAGTTTCTGGATCTTTTAAGTTTAGCCCAATGAGGTGCATTGATGGGTGGTTTTATTTAAACGTATTGAAATGGACCCTACTGTCCATAACTTGCAGAGGCTGCTGCCCAGCCCAGCTGGTAGTACCCTCTCCCTCCCAGTCTATGAATATAACACCAGAGGCA
This sequence comes from Neoceratodus forsteri, assembly GCA_016271365.2. Lineage (NCBI taxonomy): Eukaryota > Metazoa > Chordata > Ceratodontiformes > Ceratodontidae > Neoceratodus > Neoceratodus forsteri. Next base: position 386,590,617 of record CM057455.1, on the reverse strand, counting down.
GGTGCATAAACATACCTCTGATACTACCACCCCATCCACAACTGCCAGATCTTTGAATATAACACTGGCAAGGAATGCCCAGTCCATTAACTGCACCCTTTTCTTTGGGCCACCCAAGCTGTGAACATAACACCAGTATTGGGTACGCATCCCCAACACTGGTACCCTCTCCCTTCCATCTGCCTCATCTATAACTATAATATTCACAGCAGGTGTTGTACCTTGCTGTTAGTATTCCCATCCTTCCTGGCCATCATATCTATGAATATGACATTGGCTGTGGATGCCCAACCTCACCACCAGTACCACCCTCACTCCCAGCTACCCAATCTATCTGTATAACTCTGGTGGTGGGTGCCCAATGCCACAATCAGTATTACCTCTCCCACTCACTCAATGTTATAACAAAGCAGTCGCAGGTGCCCAATCCTGATATTCCCTTGGCCTCCCATCCAATCTGCAAAACCAGAGTGGCAGTGGGCACCCAATTCTTCCACCAGTATTCTCCTTCCCAACCAATCATTACATAAACTTGTGGTGGGTGCCCAACCCCACCAATGATACCCCTTTCCAGCCCACCAACTCTGTCACCCATCATCTATCATCCCCTCCACACACACACACACACTCACACACACACACACACACACATACACTTACAGGTAATTAAAAAGAAGAATGGAAAAAAGTAAAATCACAAAATGCACATTTTGCAAATGTGTGTGGATTTTTATTTTCTCATGACTTGGCATTTTGGGCATACATTTTCTGGGTGGTCACATTGCCTCCCCACCCTGTAATCTTAAAAGTGGCCCCTTGAAAATCCAACTGAAATGTGTTTGGGGGGGGTCAACCCTGTTGAATATACCAGGGAGGTCAATTGTCTACCTCATGCTTGAGCCTTGTTGCAAATAGGGAGACTGACCCCCAACAAATCAGTCTCTGCAATGGAGAAACAAGCTTTTAGGTTGAGTTAGCATGAAGTAAACCAAAAAATAAAGAAACCACAGACACAAAGGAAATTTTGGATTGCAGGGACCACTGAAACAGTCCTTGAAATACAAGTCATATATACAACAAACACCAATTAAAACAATCATATCTCAATAAGTTATAAACTAAAATGTCAAAAATAAAACATAAAAAAAACACAAGAGGAGCTCTGAACAGACCAGAATAAAAGTGGGCAACAGTGTAGCAGGACAGAACTTAGCGTGAGTTACACTCCTGTCAGTGCAATTTGCTTGCTTGTTTCAGCTTGTAACACTTTACATTTGAACTGCAACATCTCATAGACTTTTCAGACTGAGTTTGAAGACCTTTTTTGAGATGGCAGGTGGATTTGGATTATGTGTAGTGCTAGCAAATGTTGTTATAAAATGGGTAGAAATTTTCTTGCTTCTTGATGTCTGAGAGGATTCTGAAGCCACGTGGTTTAGGGAAATAAACATAGCTACATAGATACACAAATACATAGAATTTGATGGCAGACGAGGAACGCTTGGCCCATCTAGTCTGCCCCTATACCCTACACCCCAAGTGCATCTTTTCTACCCTTTCTCTTTTGCATCTAGGATTCCTTTATGACTATCCCAAGCATTTCTGAATGCCTTCACTGTTTACCCCTTATTACCTCCTTGGGTAGGTTGTTCCATGCATCCACCACCCTCTCAGTAAAGAATTACTTCTTCACATGTCCCCTGAGTCTACCTCCTTCCAGCTTCATATCTTGTCCCCTTGTTTTTGAACATTTTTTTTTTTGAAAGAGGCCCTCCAGATCCGATGAAAACCTTTGAGGTTTTTAAAATTCTCTATCATATCTACCCTCTCTCTTCTCATCTCCAGCATATATATGTCAAGGTCTACTAACCTCTCCTCACATGTCTTCTGGTGCAGTCCCTGCACCATCTTGATAACTCTCCTTTGGACTGACTCCAGCTTGTCTATGTCTTTTTTGAGATGCAGCCCCCAGAACTGTATGCTGTATTCCAGATGAGGCCTCATCAGTGATCTGTAAAGTGGCATCATCACTTATCATTTTCTGCTGGAGATGCCCCTTCCTATGCACCCCAACAGTACACTGGCCTTCCTTACCACTTTTGCACACTGTCTGACCACCTTTTGGTCATCTGTAATAATCCCCCCAAATCGCTTTCCTGCTTAGTGTGTTTCAGCAATCCCCCCCCACTGAATACTTTTCTCCTGGGTTCCCACACCCCAAGTGCATAATTTTACATTTTTTGTAGTAAATTTCAGTTACAACACCCTTGCCCATTGCTTGAGCTTAAATAGGTCTCGTTCCATCCTTTCCACCCCTCCAGTGTATTGACTCTCTTGCAGATCTTTGTGCAGTCAGCAAATAGACACACTTTCCTCTGCATCCCCTCAACAATGTTGCTTATGAAGACCATGAAGAGGACTGGTCCCAGCACTGATCCTTGGGGGACCCCACTTGTAACCTCCCTCTCCCTGGATTGAGCTCCATCCACTACCACTCTTTGTGTCCTCATGCTCAGTCAATTTCTAACCCAGTTCACCACCATGTGTCCCACTCCCAGTCTACTGAACTTGTTTATTGGCATTTTATGTGGAACAGTGCTGAAGGTCTTACTAAAATCTATGTAGGCCACATCGAGTGCCCCCGATCCACCTCTTTGGTTACCCAAAGAAAAATTGTTAGTTGCCGTATTGGTCCTTGCACAAAAAAATGCACATATTAGATGATTTTATATCTTTTATTGTCCAACAGAGATTACAGAAAGACCTTAAGCTTTCAACCTCCTAAAGAGGTCTTCTTCAGAAGAAATGACATATACTGTATTTAAGAAAGCTCACTTTTTAAATCCCAGAGAAAAAAAAAAACATTTTAAACATGAGTGTGACAGATTAGCCATTAGTGAAGAAATACAACAAGAGATAAGCAAGCACCCCTGAGATTAGTAAATCAAAGGTCACAGAATGGAATGTTATGCATGTGTAAAAAAACTAATAGATTACCTCCCCCCCTCTCCCTTTTTGAAACCAGGAAGCATAATGAGAAACTGTGTGTGTCTGGGTGCTTATCACGTAATGAAATTACAGACACACAGCACTAGCAGAAAATAAACCTACACATGATTTGTTTGCATATATTTTCAATGCTGGCACTATGTAAATATGTTTCTGTCTGTAACTATATGTTCATTAGTCAATGTTATTTGTGAATATTCAAACTCACACTGTTTAAACATGTGCAGTCTGCAACTAGTATTCATTAGTCCATATTATTTGTGAACATTTAAACTGTAACCTGAAACAGGACCACCTTGTAAACAGGGCTATTTCCCTAATTGTGTCAAAGTATACTCAGTATGCCTGTATGAAACTAAAATATGGTACTACTAAATAGCATTTCTGCATATGTGGAACAAAAGCCCAGGGAAACACCTCCCACTAGTTAGAAATAAACCTCTGAATCTACATTTAGATAGAATAAATAAAACCATGTTATATTTAAGCATATTAGAACCTTGTAAAACAAATTGTTATCCATTTGTTGTACCTGTAACCAGGGCAAAAACAAAAGAGGAGCACTTCAAAAATTATAGTGGGACATGATATTGATATCTATGTTCATGCCATTCTGCACTGTATTCAAGAGAAAAATCAGTTTTACCTCCCATGCTCACCTCTGTTGTGTATTCACCAAATGGTCTTTCAGAACCAGGACTGATAAGTCAGAGATAGAGTGGTCTGACTGTGAAAAATGTATTCCAACAGGCTTTTCTGTCCTCTTTATTCTAATATCATGTCTGTATGTTCATATGGGTCCAAAGAGGTTATCCTATCTGCCCCATATAACCTGTTTGTGGAAGTTTCTTGCATTGAATTTAATAAACAACATTCCGAGATGCATATGTATAATTCCCCTGTATGTTAAATTGTCTGTTTTGGGGGGGTGTTGACAAAATGTGAAGTGGAAATGTGCCCACATGTCTTACATCCAGAGCGATTGCAGGGTCTCATGCCACCTAGTGTTCTGTTGTTCATGTCAGGTATAAGTTTGCTCCTGACCAGCAGGTTATGTAGATTAGGTGGTTGTTTGAAAGATACTAGAGGTGGTTCTTAGAAGATGTATATCAAGGTTTCGTCCTCACTAAATATTGATTGAAAGTCATTAATAATTAGACATAGTTCCTCTAGATCCGGGTTGTATGTGATAACCAAGGGTATTCTGGTGGTGGCAGTCTTTCCTTTCTATTGAAGTAGTTGTTCCCTTGCTATTGATCAATCAAAGAAGTCTATTAGGTTTGTTTGGCAAGACGTACCTGCTGTAAAACCATGCTGCTTTGGATCCTGCTGCCCACTGGCTTCCAGGAGTTCCACATTCCATTCCTTTACATACGGACATATGAACATACGAATGTGCCAGCAGAAACAGATCACTCTGTCTATCTAAGTCTGCTCAAGTGTGCAGCCAACACCCCTAGTTTGCAGCTTCCCCACCCTCCCTCACCTTTAGTAATGCTTCCATCAATTTCCCTACCACTGATGTTAGGCTAACCATTCTATAATTACCCACCTTGTCGCTAATGATTTATTGAATAATTTTACCAGAAATGCTGCCAGCTCATTTCTGATCTCTTTTAGTATTCTGGGATGAATTCCTTCTGGTCCCATTGGCTTGTATATTCTCATTTTTTCAAGCTCTTCAGGACTTCCCCCTTTTTTAATGGGTTGGTATCGACCCCCTGTCCCTGTAATCCATTTTCTCTCAATATCTGTTCCTTTCCCACTCATTCCTCTGTAAATACTGAACAGAAATACTTATTCAGGATTTCTACATTTTTTCCGGTCTTCCTCTGCAGACCCTTCTCCCTCCCTTTTAAGCCTCACTATCCCTCTCCTATTTTTTCTTTTTTTGCTGATACGTTTAAAAAAGGTCTTGTCTCCTTTCTTAATTGACTGGGCTATCTTTTCCTCTGCTTGAGCTTTAGCCTTTCTAACTGCTCTTCTGGCCTCCCTCAGTTTTTCCATGTATGCTTCCCTATCTTCCCCTCCCTGGGTTACTCTGTATATTTCAAAATGATTTCCTTTTCTCTTTCACCTTCCTAACTACTTCCTTAGTGAACCAAAATGATTTCTTCCTTCTATCTTCTGTCTATCTGTCATTATTGAATTTTAATGATTTATGGTCTTAATCTGTTTTAATTGTTTACTTACTGTTAAAGTGCTTTGATACATGTGAATTGCACTCTGCAAATAAAGTTTATTATTATTCTTTTGTTCTTGCTTACTTGTCTGATACGTAGATACATAGACAGTGTCAGCAGATAAGGGCCTATGGCCCACCTAGTCTGCCCCATCTGAGTTTGTAACTTCAGCTTATGTTTTCCTAGAACTCTGTTGCCCCTTACCCCAGACCTCCAGAATTCCTTTATGTCTATCCCATTCATTCTTAAATCCCATGATTGTTTCAGCCCCCACCACTTCCTCAGGCAGTGTGTTCCACTTGTCCACCACCCGTTCTGTAAAGAAATTCTTCCTCACATTTCCTCTGAATCGTCCTCCCTCCAACTTCATCCCATGCCCACTAGTCCTGAAACATCTTTTTTGCTTAACAATAGTGTATTCTTGCACCCTGTTCCTCCCTGTAAAATACTTGTATGCCTCTATCATGTCCCCTCTCTCCCTCCTCTCCTCCAGGGAGTACATATTCAAATCCTTCAACCTGTCCTCATAGGACTTGTGATGCAATCCATGTACCATCTTTGTTGCCCTCCTCTGAACCTTCTCTACCCTGTCTATGTCCTTACATAGGTAAGGTCTCCAGAACTGTACACTGTACTCCAGGTGGGGCCTCACTAGTGTCTTGTATAGTGGACTCATGACCTCCCTTTTCCAGCTGGTGATGCCCCTGCCTATGCATCCCAGTGTCCTATTTGTTTTACCTGCTGCCTTGTCACACTGTTTCCCTATCTTGAGGTCATCAGAGATGATAACCACAAGATCCCTTTGCTGATTGGTACATGCTATACCCTCACCCCCAAACTGATATATTGTGCCAGGGTTTTTGTGCCACATATGCATTATCTTGCACTTCTTTGCATTGAATTTCAACTGCCAAATGCCTGACCATTCTTCAAGTTTCTGCAGGTCCCTTCTCATTCTGTCTACACCCTCTGGTGTGTCTACTCTGTTACAGAGCTTTGTGTCATCAGCAAACAGTGAAATTCTGCCTTCTAGGTCCTGCTCAATGTCACTGATGAAGATGTTGAATAGGACTGATCCCAGCACTGATCCCTGTGGTACCCCTCTGGTCACTCATCCTTCTGTGGAGTAACATCCCAATTACCACCACCCTGTGTGTCCTGCCGCCCAGCCAGTTACCTACCCACCACACTACTGCCTGCCCACACCCATATTCCCTAGTTTGTGTAATAGTCTTCTATGTGAGACAGTATCAAAGGCCTTGCTGAAGTCCAGATAGGGTATGTCCACTGCCCTCCCCTGATGCACCTCCCTAGTCACCCAGTCAAAAAATTCAATGAGGTTGGTCTAACATGACCTCCCCCTGGTGAAACCATGCTGCCTTGGATCCTGCAGTCTATATGATGCATATGTTAGTATCTATTGCACCCTTTAGATTTGCCCATTGCTTGTCCACCCCACCCCTCTTTCCCTTTCCTGTAATGCTTTCACCAGACATTCCTCCATCTTTGCAAAATCGCCTACTTGAAATCCATGACTTTTACCCTTGTGTGGCTGGACTCCTCTGTTTTCATGGAAAACCAGATTGTACAGTGATCACTGCACCGGAGATGGTTGCCTACCATTACATCTGTAACCCTCTCCCCATTGGTGAGCACCAAGTCCAGAATAGCTCCCTCTCTGGTGGGCTCCATCAACAGCTACCTGAGTCCCATGCCTTGCAGAACCTCCATAACTGCTCTGCACTTTGCTGTGACTGCAGTAAGTGTGCTCCATTTGATGTCTGGAATACTGAAGTCATCCATAACTAGTATGTCTCCCTTATCTGTCATTTTGTATATGGTTTCCACTAGCTCCTTGTCTATCTCCTCCCCTGTCCTGGAGGTCTATAGACCACTCCTGCCCAGACTGCTACCCCCTTTCCAGATTACAGTGTTATCCACAGAGCCTAGGTACCTACCTTCCCCCCTGGATCTATATCACTATAATTCCTTCTTTAATGTATATAGCCACTCCTCCCCCCTTTACCACTCCTGTCTCTCCAGAATTGGTTATACCCTCGTATTTCTATGTCACAGGAATGGCTGTCTGAGTACCATGTCTCAGTGATAGCCACAATATCTAGTTCCACATCAGCCATTAAGGCCATCAGGTCTGGGATTTTGTTCAGCAGACTATGGGCATTAGTATGCATGCCTCTCCTAGTCTTGCTTTCCTTTCTTTTAGTGTTCTCATCTTTGCCCTTATGTGCTCTCATCAGTTCCTTTTTGTTACCACCCTCAAATTGGGCTCTATGGCCACTCATCATTTTTTGCCTACCGTGTGACATACCTGCTTTCAGAGGGGTGATGGCCAGTTTCCTCTCCACTCCAGCAACCTCCACCTCAGACTCCCCCTCCCCCCTAGTTTAAATGCCCAATGGTAACATCAAGTTTTTGTCCTAAAGCCCGTAATCCTTCTCTTGTCAGGTCCAGGCCATCACACCTGAAGAACTTTCTTTCATAGAAGTCTCCCCATGTTCCAGTGAAGTGATAGCCTTTAGCCTGACACTAACTCTGTAGCCATGTGTTAAATTCCTTGATTACCTTGTCCATTATCTTTTGCATGCCAGCACCTTTGCCCCACCTGGAGAGGACCTTGGAGGAGGCTAGGGAGGATGAATGAGTGGCCAAACATTCGCCTAGTATAACTAGGTTCTGCTTGGCCTTCTCCACTGACTGGCTTGCCAGGTCATTCATTCCCAGGTGTACCATAGTTGTGGTGTCCTTTCCTTCTAGTTCCACCAGTATCCCTATGTGATCAGTGTCTTTCTTTGCTGAGGCTCCTGGAAGCCACTTGACCATCACTTCTGTTTGCACATAGTCCCGTAGGTGGGTTTCTACTTCCTTTAATATGGAGTCTTCCTCTATAAGTATTCTCCTTGTCCTTGTTTTCTTGTTCAGTGCCTTACTGCCACTGCTTGTCCCTACAGGATACCATCCTTGTTCTTTGGTCAACTTGTTCTCCTCTTCCATGTGGCTGTTTACCATTTCCTTAGTTAGAGGTTTAAAGCTATTTGTTGTTGTAATGGCTTTGCAGTTCTTCCAGCAACCAGGATGCAGTACACTTGGGTGTCCAGCCCTATTAGGAAACTTAAAAACAATATATATATAGTGTATGTGTGATATGTGTGTGTGTGTGTGTGTGTGTGTGTATATATATATATATATATATATATATATATATATATATATATATAGAGAGACAAAGAACCTTTCCTGCATGACACCGAGGCAAAGGTTACCCCAAAGGGCATTTAGCTGGGAAGCCAAGTTTCAAGAAAATACAAAATCACACATGCCCATACAATGCAAAGCATCATGGGCTGCATGCAATCACCACAGAATGTTATGCTGGTTCAGCGTTAAGCAAGAATTGCATGGTGCCAAGGATTCTCACACAGTTTGCAAAGGTGCTAACAGATGACATAGACACATGTTTGTCCTTCCAGGACTCATCAGTATGCCTCATCTGTTTGACACCCCAGTGGAGTGAACCAGCTACCCTAAGATGGTCTGTCTGGGTTATGTTGTGGTGAACCCATTAAAATAAAAAACTGTTTGAGACAAAAAGAACATCTGTCTCGAAAACACTGAGGCAAGGGTTACCCCAAAGGGCATTTTGGCTGGGAAGCCAAGTTTCAAGAAAATGCAAAATCACATGCCCACACAATGCAAAGCATCATGGGCTGCATATACAAATCATCACAGAATGTTATGCTGGTTCAACTTTAAGCAGAATTGCATGGTGCTGAAGGCCTCTCACACAGTTTGCAAAAGGTGCTAACAGATGACATAGACACATGTTTCATCTTACCAGGACTCATCAGTATGCCTCATCTGTTTTGACACCCCAGTGGAATGAACCAGCTACCCTAAGGCGGTCTGTCAGGTTATGTTGTGGTGAACCCATTAAAATTAAAAACTATTTAAAAGACAAAATAGTTTTTATTTTAACTATTTTTATTTTAATGGGTTCACCAGACGGTCTGTCTGGGTTATGTTGTAGGAACCCATTAAAATTAAAAACCATTTAAAAGACAAAAAGGTTTTATTTTAACTGTTTTTTATTTTAATGGGTTCACCACAACATAACCAAGACAGACCATCTTAGGGTAGCTGTTCATTCCACTGGGGTGTCAAACAGATGAGGCATACTGATGAGTTCTGGTAGGATGAAACATGTGTCTATGTCATCTGTTAGCACCCTTTGCAAACTGTGTGAGAGGCCTTTTGGTACCACGCAATTCTGCTTAAAATTGAACCAGCATAATATTCTGTGTGATTTGTATATGTTGCCCATGATGCTTGCATTGTGTGGGCATGTGATTTTGCATTTTCTTGAAATGGCTTCCCAGCCAAATGCCCTTTTGGGCAACCCTTGCATCAGTGTTTGTGCACAGAGGTTCATTGTCTTTAAATAGTTTTTATTTTAATGGCTTTACCACAACATAACCCAGACAGACCGCCTTAGGGTAGTTGGTTCATTCCACTGGGGTGTCAAACAGACGAGGCATATTGATGAGTCCTTGTAGGATGAAACACGTGTCTATGTCATCTGTTAGCACCCTTTGCAAACTGTATGAGAGGCCTTTCGCACCATGCAATTCTGCTTAAAGTTGAACCAGCATAACATTCTGTGGTGATTTGTATATGTTGCCCATGATGCTTTGCATTGTGGGCATGTGTGATTTTGCATTTCTTGAAACTTGGCTTCCAGCCAAATGCTCTTTGGGGTAAATCCCTTGCATCAGTGTTTGGCGCACAGAGGTTCTTTGTCTTTAAATAGTTTTTTATTTTGAAACATAGAAACATAGAAACATAGAATTTGACGGCAGATAAGGACCGCTTGGCCCACCTAGTCTGCCCATTTCCTATCTAACGGATAAGCTGCAGATCCTAGTTAACCAACAGCCTACTTCCTCCTACCCCCCACTAGAACTGCCTTATGTCTGTCCCATGCATTCTTGAATTCCCCACTGTTCCGGCTCTGACCTCCTCAGGAAGGCTGTTCCATGTATCCACAACCCTTTCTGTGAAGAAATACTTCCTCCATTACCCTCTGAGCCGTCCCCCTCCATCTTCAAATTGTGCCCCTTGTTTTGCACATCTCTTTCTGAATGATGCTACCTCTTGGACTTTTTGATTCCTCTGAGGTATTTGAAAGTTACTACCTACAGTGGCACTCAACAAACACGTGGTGCCCAATCTCTAACCTTTCAGGTTCCTAGATGTCGTACTCCATGGGTCAGTGGTCCTTTATCTATAGAGCCGCTCAATGGTTCAATTCCCTCAATAAAAAGCAATTCCTCTACTACACTTAGACCCTTCAAAAGGAATCTCAAACTTACCTCACCTCTACCACTCAATATGACTGCTTCTCTGAACAGAGATCTCTAAACACCTCCCAGCTCACTCATGTCTCACAGCCCACCCTTTCCCAGTCTCATTTTCTCTGGCACCGGCCTTCCTTGTAACTCCTTTCCTGCTTCACATCTCCACTGGTACAGACATTTTCCACCACCATCAGACAGTGGCCCATTAGCCTGCCAACTTCCTCTCCCAGTCGCACGCCTGCAATACTAACTGCCTATGGTGCCCTCCATCTCTTATTGTTACCGCAGCCAGCTGCCTACTCAAGCTGCTCGTTATATGAATATTATCTCAAAGTATGTTTTAACAGAGTATCTATTTTTTCTTTGTCGTTTTGGTTGTTTATTGTGCATTCTTTTACTACCTCTCTGTATGTATGTTGACCCTCATCCTTTGACATGGAACTTTGTAAACGAGCAGTTTCTGCTCAAAGGTATTTGTAATCTGAGAATTTAATAAAATAAAATAAAATAAAAAATAAATGTCCCCTTCCTCCTCCTTTCCTCGAGGCTACACATCTTTAGTTCCTTTAGTCTTTCTTCATATGTCTTCTGATGCAGACCTTGCATCATTTTGGTTGCCCTCCTCTGATAGCCTCCACCCTGTCTATGTCTTTCTGGAGATGGAGGTCTCCAGAACTGTACACAGTACTCCAGATGTGGTCTTACCAACCGCCTGTACAGAGGGTCAACAACTTCCTGTTTTCTACTGGTGATGCCTCTCCCTATGCATCCCAGTATTCCCAGCCCTCCTACTGCCTTCTCACATTGCTGGTCCACCTTACGTCATCTGACACAACTACCCCAGGTCCTTTCCATTTCTGTTGTCAGTATCTCACCCTCCATTGTTTACTCTTCCCTGTGATTTTGTTTCCTAGGTGCATTACTTTTGCACGTCTTTGCATTGAATCTAAGCTGCCATTCATTTGACCATTCTTCCAACCTTGCCAAGTCCTTTTCATCCTTTCCACCCCACCTTAATAGGTTCACCACACCACAACCCAGACAGACCGTCTTAGGGTACCTGGTTCATTCCACTGGGGTGTCAAACAGATGAGGCATACTGATGAGTCCTGGCAGGATGAAACACGTGTCTATGTCATCTGTTAGCACCCTTTGCAAACTGTATGAGAGGCCTTTCGCACCATGCAATTCTGCTTGAAGTTGAACCAGCATAACATTCTGTGGTGATTTGCATATGCAGCCCATGATGCTTTGCATTGTGTGTGTGTGATTTTATATTATATATATATATATATATATATATATGCATATACAGTGCACTCGATTATCCAATCTCCATTCATCCAACTCCCTATCTAATGTACAGTCAGACTGTCCCCACACACTATGAATCCAGTACAATGTGTCTGTCATTTATCCGAGCCTCCGATTATCCAAACCATTTTGAATGTCTCCTAAAGCGGTCAGATAGACTAAAGTGTACTGTATATACATATATAGCAACCATTTTGCTAAAGTAAAACATCTAGCCCTACTTACTTGCAATAATTTTTAAACATTTTCCATTTCTCAGAAACTCTGACAAATCACCTCCACATCAGACAACATGCAATACTAAAACAGCTATCTAAAAACATACTTTCCTTGTAAAACAGGGCTTCAGAACATTTTGCATCAATTCTCTCCACATGTCTGAAACACCACAGCTAGCACCAGCCAGTATTCTCCTAAGCTTTCTAACAAATCAGAACAGCTTAATATTTCAGTATTTCAAGTGCTAACAATCACTCCAAACTTTCTAGTATAGATTAGTAAAAAATTAGTGCCTTTAGAACAAAACAACCCTGTAATGTGTACCTTTCCTTTCTTCCCATTTGCAGATCCTGGTACCAGAAAAAGAAACCATTGCTTCCTCTGTGGACTGACTTTCCTGTCTGCCAAGCTGTAACAAAATGATCCTGATTTCAGCTGATGGCAGGACACAAAATGAACAGTGCTAAAACCCCTACCCTAAAACTGGGGTTTTGAATCTTAAATAAGGGAACTTTAGAGTCAGAAACAAGGTAAACTGGATCCATTTCTGGCAGGCAAAATTGGGTCCATCCACTGAGGGCACTCAAATTGTCTCTGCAATGATGCAACTTTAAAAAAAAAGATTACTTACCTTTGATCCAGTGGTGGTGGGATGATCAATGTGTAGTTTAAGGTATTCCATCAATTAAGCACTACCAGAATAGCACTGCACTATATGGCACTAGTCTGGTACGCTCAGATGGACAGCAACTGGGGATTTACAGCGACGCTGTAAGCGCCCTGGTCACTGTCTGTGGGCCTGTATTCAGGACAAGGACACCAGAAGCCAGAAGGCTGGCTGAACTGCTCCCATGGTGTGGAGGGATGGGGCATTGAATAGCTCAGCCAGCTGGCGGTGGAGACCAGGTTCTAATCCTGGTCTCCGACCTTTTAGCACTCCATGGGACTTTGTTCTTTTTTTACTTGGGGCGTAATGTTTCCCAATATCTTTAACTTTCAGGATCCACTCCCCTCAGTAAAATTCTAATGAGTGCGAACATGAGCCTCTGCAAAAACAGAATCGGTTCCATTTCTCCTGTGCACACCATGCTGGCACTATTGTTGTCAGCGCTGTTTGGACCCATTGCCGTGTTTAAAAGAATAGCCATTTATTCAGGGAAGCATTCAGACACAGTATTTAAAAATATTCCTGCTTTGGGGGTGGGGTTATCTTTTATTCTGACTCAACATGTTATTTCAGTTTTGCACCAGGAAGAGGGGGTGCTAGGAGTGTGGGCCAACAGATTAGTGCCCGGTGTTTGCACAGACAAGAAGCTGAGCATGGCATTTGAGCCTTTCCCGAAATGCTGCTGACTTTCTTCACACAGTATGGGTGGCTCAAAAGAAGCTATGTAACTGATAGGGTCAGCAGCAGTTGGGTAAAGCAAGTGCTTTTGGGTGGAGGCAGTAAGCTTTTTAAAAAGTCCAAAACAACATGATGCTGTTGTTGTTGCACTTCCTGCAATGGCAGCATGGGGGTCACATTGTCCATTACAGATTACCCTGTAAAACAAGCAGGGTAGGGCATGCCACAGACAGAGAGGGAATCATGTCAAGTTTATGCCTGCAAACACAAGCAGGGAGACACTAGTAGAGGACAAGATGGGGACGGACACTGGCAGAGATGGCAAGATGGGGTGAGACTTAATAACATCACAGTTTCTTAACCCAGCCATATAACTTACTGACCTAGTGGATAACTAAAATGAGACACTGCAAGGCTGTCTCAATATGGACTTTTAAAGTTTTTTTAACATTTTTTCAATAAATGTTTTGATCCTAACTTTACAGATATTTTTAATTTTAATGAGTTACCCATTTTATAGGTGCAAAACACACTCCAAAGCATGTGTTTATTTCCTGAACCACATTCCAGGTGGTTGAAGGCACTCATCACAAACTTGTGTCTCACAATGCATCTGTAATTGTGTTTTAGAAAATAAACACAAACCATCTTTCTTGTATATTATTGCTTACATGTGTCAATTTTTTAATCAACTTTTGGTGCTAGACTGTTGGTTCGCTTATTTATAGGTGTGTTTATGCCTACTGTGAAAAGACTGATGACTGGTTCACTAATTGAGCATTTGCTAAATAAAATATAGCGTCATAAGCATCCTCACTATTATCCAACTCTCTCTCTCCCTCCCAGGATTTGAGCACCTCACACCTGCTGCCTTGGGGGCTCAGCCACCACTGAGACTAGCAGGTCAGGACCCCTCCAACACACACCTGTCCTTAGGAGCTCCAGAACACTGCCACTCAGACTGGCAAGTCAGGACCTCCTCCAACACACATTTTCTGCCTTGGGAGCTCTGGAAAGCTGCCACTCAGACTAGCAGGTCAGCACTCTTCCAATATACACCTGCTGCCTTGGGAGCTCTGAAATGCTGCCAGTCAGACTAGCAGATTGGGACCCTCCAACACACACCTGCTGCTTTGGGAGCTCCGAATGCCCAGCTCAGACTAGCAGGCATGAGTCATCCTCCACTCCCAGCAAAGGCACTCTGTCTAGAGCAGTGAACAGCAGATTTGAACCTGGTGCCTTTCCACCAGCACACCAGTGCTGGCTTGTTTCTCACTCACTGCTGTCTAGATTCCACAGCTTCCTTTAGTGGTGCAGTGTTCTTACACTACGATTTGTGCAGGATTTATAGTTACAAAAAAATATCCACTTTCCCATTTAGAAACATAGACTTTGACTGCAGATAAGGACCACTTGGCCCACCTAGTCTTCCCATTTACTTACCTGATGGATAAGCTGCAGATCCTAGTTAACCAACAGCCTACTTCCTCCTACTCCCACTAGAATTGCCTTATGTCTGTTCCATGCATTCTTGAATTCCACCACTGTTCTTGACTCCATGACCTGCTCGAAGGCTGTTCCATGCATCCGCAACCTCTCCATGAAAAATACTTCCTCACATTACCTCTGAGCTGTCCCCTCTATCTTTAAATTGTGCCACCTTGTTCTTGCACATCTCTTTCTGAAAGATGCTACCCTCTTGGACTTTGTTGATTCCCTTGAGGTACTTGAAAGTTTCTATCATGTTTCCTCTCCTCCTTTCCTCGAGGGTATTCACATTAAGCTCCTTTATTCTCTCTTCATATGTCTTCTGGTGCAGACCCTGCACCATTTTGGTTGCCCTCCTCTGGACAGCATCCACTCTGTCTATGTCTTTGCGGAGATGGGGTTTCAGAACTGCATGCAGTAGTCCAGATGTGGTCTCACCAACTGTCCATACAGAGGATAACAACTTCCTGTTTTCTACTGTTGATGTCTCTACCTATGCATCCCAGTATCCCCCAGCCCTCCTTACTGCCTTCTCACATTGCTTGCCCACCTTTAGGTCATCTGATATAATTATCCCCAGGTCCCTTTCCATTTTATTGTTGTTAGTATCTTACCCCACATTGTGTGCTCTTTTCCTAGGTTTTTTCCCAGGTATATTACCTTGCACTTCCTTGCATTGAATCTGAGCTGCCATATATTTGACCATTCCTCCAACCTTGCCAAGTCCCTTCTCATCCTATCCACACCACCTTGTGTTGCAAATCTTGTGTCATCTGCAAAGAGACATACTTTTTCTTTCAGTTGCTCTGCAATGTCATATAAAGATATTAAAGATTACCAGTCCCAGTACTGAACCCTGCAGTACCCTGCTAGTAACCTTCCTTTCTTTACTGTGGACTCCATTTACTAATACCCTTTGCATCCTGTTGTCCATCGAATCTTTTAGCCAGGCTACCACCTTGGGACCAACTCCAAGGCTGGCTAACTTGTGTATTAATCTTTGAGTGGACTGTGTCAACTGCCTTGCTAAAATCTAGGTAAGCCATGTCCACAACCCTCCATGGTCTCACTACTTTGTCGCCCAGACAAAGAAATCTATTAGATTCATCTGACACAACCTTTCTGCTATGAATCCATGCTGCCTTGTGTCCTGTGCCCCACTGGCCTCTAGGTACTCAACAATTCATTCCTTTAGAAGTGATTCCATCATTTTCCCTACCACTGAGGTCAAACTGACAGGTCTATAGTCTCCTCCTCTTCCCTGCTTCCACTTTTGTGAAGTGGAATTACATCTACCCTACTCCAGTCCTCAGGCACCTCCCCATCCTCCCATGTTTTGTTAAAGAGAGTAGTCAGTGGTGTCATTAGTTTTACCCTTAGTTCTTTTAGAATTCTGAGATGAATACCACCAGGCCCTATTGCTTTGCCCACCTTCAGTTTTAAGAGTTCTTTCAGAACCCTTTCTTCTGTGAATGGACTGGTATTGACCACTCTATCCAGAGTGTTTATTTTGCTTGGTTTAGGTACCTTCCCTCCTCTTCCTATGTGAATACTGAGCAGAAATATCCATTCAGTATCCCTGCTTTTCACTATCACCCTCTTCCCACATTCTGTCCCCTTTATTAAGCCTCAGTATCCCTTCCTTAGTTTTCTTCACTCTCTAATATACCTATAAAGGTTTTATCCCTTCTCAACAGAGTTGGCTACCGTTCCTTGGTTTGGGCCTTTGTAATTCTGACTGCCTTCCTGCCTCCTTCTGCTTTAACTGATAATGTTCTCTGTTCTTCTCCTTCTCTGTTTCCTTCTATTTCCTGAATGCTATTCTTTTCTCCTTAACCTTCCTGACACCTCTTTTGAGAACCATAGTGTTTTTTCCTTTGTTTTGTTTTTGAGATTTGCTTCACACAAGGCTTGTTGCCTCTGTGATGGCTGTTTTGATTATTCACCATTGTTCCTCCACCCATCCTTCTTGCCTGTTTGATAGTGCTTTTCTGAGGCACTCTCTCATTTTCCCAAAGTCAGCCCTCCTGAAGTCCAGTACTCTTGCTTTTGTATGTCTTGACTCAATGGCTATGTTCATTGTGAGCCTCAATGTTTGGTGGCCACTTGTTCCCAGATGGCTATCGACTTCTAAATCAGAGATCCTTTCCCCATCCTCATTTCAGAGTACCAGGTCTAAGATTTCTCCTCCCAAGAGGTTCCAATACTAGATGTCTGAGCCATGCCCCTTGTAGGGCATCAAGACTAACTCTGCTCTTGGATGTGCCTGCAGCCAAGGTGCTCTAGTTAACATCTGGCATATTCAGGTCCCCATCAACAATATTTGCCCTTTCTCTGCCATTCTAAGGGTGCCATCAATCATTTCCTTGTCCATTCCCGCCTGAGATTGGGTCCTGTATACAACCCCAAAGGATTGTGGTGCCATTTCCTATCTCCAGGGTGACCCACAGTGCCTCGTCTACTCCCTGTTTACTCTTTAGTTCTGTTGCTTTGATCCTTCCCTTACATAGAGGCTACTCCTTCTCCTCCTCTTTACCCTCCCTGTCACTCCAGTACATTGTGCATCCTGGTATGTTGACATCCCACTCATGATTCTCTGTGTATCATGTTTCTGTGACTGCTGCAATATCCAGGCATCCTCTTCCATCAAGACCACTAGTTCAGGAGCTTGTTACACAGACTATGGGCATTGGTACTCATCGCCCTTCATTTTTGATGGCCTTACCCTTTAGCCTCATCCCTGTCCTTACTGCCCTTGCCTTTTTGCATTTACCCTGCCCTGCTCCTTAATGACTTTTCTACCTTGGTGTTTACCTCGCTAATTATTGTGTTTTGTGGGGAGGCTGGGATTTCCTGCTCCTTTTTGTGCCTCCCTGGCTAGTTTAAATATTTGCCAGTGAAGCATTTAAACCTATCATCTAGGATCCTGGTTCCTTCCTGGACAGATGCCACCATCGCACCAGTATAGGCCTGCATCCCCCAGGTGACGCCCCAGTCCCTAGTGAAGCCAAAACCCTGAGCTCCACACCAGTTTTTCAGCCATTCATTGAATCCCATGGTATGGAGTACCCTAGCATCATCCTTGCCATAGGTGGACAGCACCTCCAAGAAGGTTATATCCAGTTATATCCAGCTACCCCCAGAGGTCACTGTTTCTTCTCCTTCACACACTGAGTATTCCTCTGACATTCTTTTGCATAGCTCTTGTTCAGGTTTGGGCTGCTTCTAGCTCAGAGTGGAGGATGCTGGGTCTCATGTTTTAGAGGTGGTGCTCTTAACCACCCACAGTATCCTACCCTCACACTTTTCAATAGTTCCCCTAGATACCTCTCTGCCAACATTTTTCTTCCATAAGCTTTTCACTAACCTGTTACAGCTATATTTCTTGGGGTTAATCTGAACTTCCTCCTCCTATTTGACCCATCTTTAAGTTTTAGTATGGCATATGGTGCTGGCTTGTACTTACATACTTGTACTCCTGAGCACAGAACAATTGCTGTTCACTCTCAGGCAGGGCACGGGGCAGCTGACAGACCCTCTGTACTACCATTTCTTATGTAACTACCCCAGGCAAACCATACCTCACCCTTATCACCATATAACAGTTTAGAAAGGGAAGTGCTCTATGGGTATGGAATATCTCAGAGTCTACAAATGTCAGATCTTCCTCCTCCTCCCACTTGGGTCACTCCTGAAATTCCTGCTGACCATTGATTGTTATTCACCAGGGATACTGAATCTAACCCTGTCCCTCCATGTCCTAATGTTCCAACTGTGTCACCTTCTATGGCTGTATGGGCTAATGCCAAAGATCTGAGACTAGTCACATGAATATTAACAGCCTCAAACCTAAAATGCATGAACTTGAGCCATGGGTACACATCTGCTTCCTGGACATAATTGCCATTTCCGAAACCAGGCTTAAGCCTAGTATCCTAATGCATGAAGTGTGCTCCAGGGGTTTAAGTCCTTTAGACATGACAGTTGTGGAAGGAAGGGTGGTGGAGTTATCATCTACATAAAAAAACTCCCTAAATGCTTCCCTGGTGGCAATGCCAGATCATACCCAATCAGGCGGCGAGGCTGTGTTTATCAAAATACTATTTGGCCGGACTAAGCCCTTCTCATAGGCTGCATCCACAACTTGCCTAAGACTGCAAAGATGCCTTAAAGAGCATTCTGGTTCTGATCCTGGGGCTACCTCATTGGAAGAAAATAATCCTTGGCAACTTTAACCTCCACTGGGGTCAGCACACCATTAGTGAAGTAAAATCCAGCTTGCTAGAGGCCAAGCAGACCCTACTCATCCAAGGACCACTAGGCTGAACATTAAGTCAGGAAACCACACTAACATCTCTTGGTCTTAATTGTCTGTCTACTCAATGGTTCACGGACTACCTTGACAGCAGATCACAAATTGTCAGATGGCATGGAGCTAAGTCTGACAAGTGCTCTATCACCGACAGTGTCCCTCAGGGTTTGATACTGACCACTCTGTTTTCCTATTTATTAATGATTTGCTTCAACACTTTGGAGGGGCAAGGTGATGATATATGCAGAAAATTCTGTGCTTTATAGGTCCTCCCAATACAATGTCCAACTAAACAACCTTCTTGGTCAAGACCTTAGTCTACTTGAGGAATTGGTTTCTTACTAATAATTTCATTCTAAATAGTAAAAGACCAAAGCCATGCTATTTGGTCCTAAAGCCTGGGCCCAACCTGTTCACATTTTTGTCTCCAGCTCTTTCCAATGGCTCAAAAATTGAAGTGATAGATCATATCAAATATCTAGGTGTATACTTAGACCAAGACTGCTCCTTTAAGCCACATCAACCATCTGACCAAGAAACTCAACCAAAAGTTAGGTCTATTATACCACCTAAGCCCTTTCCTCACTTGTGAATTCAAACTCAAGGTTTCCACTGGTACATTCATTCCCACCTTGCTATATTGGGCCCTTTACTACATTCTGTAAGAGCTTTGAAATAGTCTAAAAACACTGTATCACAGGGTAGGACATTTGCCATTGGGCCCCACTATGAGAGCATCACTACAAGGTACTATTATCTCTAAGGTGGCCTTCTTGTGGGCAGATTATCATATCCCTTACTGTGCCTTGCTTTTTAAGCTACAGCAAATGACACCCATCCTAGCCTAATTTAACACATTACCTCCCAAAAGAATGGGTTCAAGTTCAATTTATTTGTTCAACTATTTATAGTCATTACAAATTTTGTACAAAAAAATCCATTAAAAAGAAATTCCATTACAGCAGTCTTAACATACAACATACAATAAATAATAAAACAATAATGATTCATCATTCATATCTATTCTTTCCAATCGTTATTTAAAAGTTATGGTAATCCTTTCAAACTCTGCAGGGCAGGTTTGATTCTTTAAATACCACGTAAGAAAAAACATTATCTTTAGCCACTAAATGCTACTAATTATTATATATAGGATAAAGTATGGGCTGCAGTAGTGTTACGAGAATTTAACACACACAGTTGTTGGATGGCACATAAACCCGAGGTTGAAGCCCGAGGGGTTTAGTAAATGCCATCTAACACGAGGGTGTGTGTGAAATTCGTAGTTTAACACACTGCACCCCATATTTTATTTTATATAATTGAAGGGCTCTATTTTTTTCTATGGTGAGACTTGAGTTTGCAAAAAGAATTGAGGCTTACCTTGCAGATGAACAATGTTTATTTCTGTGAGGAAAACAGAATTGTGCTTGAACATTAACTAGTTATTTAAAATGTTAATCAAATAAATTGGATACAACAGTTAGAAGTCCATGAGTGTGGAGATTCTGCAGTATAGTTTCCTGTTTCAACTGCTGTTTTGCAGTGATGTAGTCCTTTGACCTGCAAAGAAGGTTAGGTTGAAAGGGAGAGAGTTAAGGATCATGGCAAAGTGTGAATTGCATAAGTTAGGCTCAGGAGAATAAAATGTTATATTTGTATGTTTTTAGGCGACTGAATATCGCGATGGAGAATATGACGACAAGTAAGTGTTTTTCTCGTCAGTAATGTTTGAGGTGAGAGGGACAGTTGGAAGCTCACGCCTGTTTACTTGTCTCGAAGCTTTGCTATGCAGAGGAGTGATGAATGCCGTAACACCTACTCAGGTGTTACGGTATTTAACACACGCTTTTCTATGAGAAAACGGAGACCATTAATTATACTCTGATAATTGCTTCCATCTGCACAATCTAGAGGTTATTCTGGACCTGAGGGATTTTACCACAAAAATGCCCAGTGCACAGTAAAAAGAAACCCATTGAGCACACATTGCCATACTACCCTTAGCCTTCCATTACTTTTCTAATGCTAACCATGTTTCAAAACACTTACTGCAATATCTGTATTCCCTGAATGGGGAATCAGTATATGCTTTGAAGGTCAATTCTCTAGTGCGCTGAACTATATGATTAGTGCATGCCAATTATTGACCTTCCTGTTAGTCCCTCGATGGGCAGGCTTCCCAAAGAGGCTTTAATTATGTCATTTTGCTCCTAAGGCACCAATTACAGAAAATCAGACACTGAATTGCCCAGGCAACATGGGCATAGGGTACCTATGTGTCCCATCCCAATCTGCATAATTCATTGTGAAAACACCGTGATTGCCCCAGAATTTTGTAGATGCAGCCTTCTGTAGCTGGCGATTGTAATGTCCAAAACTCTCCCACACCTGCCCTGAACTTAATTATAGCACATCGAGGTACATTAAAACTACCACCAGAAAAATAAACTTTATAGCAATACATCAAAGCAATAAATCAAACATTTACATGCCTTAGAATCCACTCAGGTACTTAATATACTCATCTGAAAATTATGATAGGGAATGAAACTATTTTAGGTCAATCATTACTCAGCCTAATTATCTTTCAAAAGGCACCTGAAACTAATAACATTTAAAAATCTTCATTCAGTGTTTAAATATTACTAGTTCACAGCACTGCTGTTATGTTCCGCAGAGCTTTGTATAACAATAGACCAATAAAGATGCTAGATAACTAGTATTTTTAGTTAGTTAGTTAGTTAGTAACTAACTAACCAGGTGAGTGCCTCAAAATAACCTGTTACTAATCTCACTATTTGGTGCTACTTGATACTAATTTAAGTAAACCCCTTAAGTGATACAACATAATACAGCACTGATTTTGTAATTTTCAAAACAAGACTAGAGTACTTCATACCAAAACACATGGTCGCTTAAAATAGTGTCTGTCTTAAATAACCTTACAATGTTTGTGAATCTTGCAAGACAGTTCAAAGTCCTTTATATCTATATTTAAATAGGTGATACTCCTCTCATGGAGCTGGGAAGAAAATCCAAACAAGAGAAGTCAAAGAGACTACCTGATGGGAAGTATCCCCAATAATCTCCCTATGGTCACCGAACAGCCTCAGCTCCCCAGGGCTCTCCACTACTCCGGCCAGAACTACTTAAATAAATTTAAACTCTGCTTAAGAAGCAAAATTTAACTCTGTCTCCTCTCAGTACAGAATTTTATAGAGCTTCAACATTCAACCGCAGTCCTCGTGTCCCAGCTTCTTTAATCAGGTTGAGAGTATGGACGCCTTAGGCGCACCTGTAAAAGAAAAAAAATGCTCCACTGAGCATAGTAAAATTGAACTTATCTCAGTGAAAGCACTACCTCCTTAGGCAAAGGTGGCATACCTTCCTTAATTTTGGTCAAACCTTCAAGCACTATGTGTGCAAAAGCCCTGCAGAAACTCCACAGGAAACCATAATCCATGTTTCTACATGCCGCTGTAGCTTCCACCTAAGCCTGATTCTGCTTCTGCACAAGTCCATTTTCCTGAGCAAGACAGCTGAGAACAACTCTCCTGGCTCTCACTTGGCAAAATCATCCAAGCTGGTAAGTGCCTCTGTTCCACACTACTCCACGCTGTTCATTCTGCTTGCTAGAGATAAGCCACACTAAATTCCACCTCATACATTGGATACCAGAATGGTATCAGTTTTATTCATTGTGACAAATGGAGCAAGAAATATTTTTTAAAGCTACAAACCAGGAGCACTATTGTAGTGTGGTGAGGAGCGGAGCAACAGAATGTTCATCTTGCTGCCCTGCCCCCGTGTCCAAAAAAAGAATGGGAGAACACTAACATCCTCTGGCTGCTAGCTTTTCCAAATCCCCAGTGTAGGGACTCCCAAGACTCCGGTACTATGCTGCCTTCATCCCTTCCATCTGGAACAGTCTCCCTAGCAGTTTCAAGGAATGTTCCTCCCTTGGCACTTCAAGAAGGGTCTTAAGGCCCATTTGTTGAACTCAGCCTCTGCACATGCTACCACTGAGAGTCAGCTGACTCCTACTGTGATCTAACCTCATTGGGACATCAATCTGACCGTGACTATCTTGTGTATAATGATACTTCTTCTCCTGTTGATGTTGATTGTAATTAACCTGTCACTGTATCCTTGATTGGGCCAGTATGTATATATTGACTGTTAATTGTGAAATGGCATGAATGTATTTTGTCATGTTTATAGATGTATGTAATTAATTCTGGGTCACCCATGAAAAAGGGACTGTTTCGGGCTCAGTGGGCCTACCTGGTCACCAAAATTTAAATTAAATAAATAAATCATGTGTTAAATTTACTGTTGGTCCCAAAGACAGGGCACTTCCTTCAAGTCTGTTCATAAACATGAGTCTCCTTAGTGGCACCACAGAGACCAGTAGTTAAAGATTTTATCACCTAACAATGTTCTTATTTTGAAAACATTTGTACCTACACTTTGTTTTTTCTAGCACATTTCCTAGAACCCTTTCTTGGCAGATAAACACATATCTAAAATGTTCAGGGAAATCACAGACATGTACAATAGTTATATATTCTAATAATTCTCTAGTGACTCTGGACAGCCAGTTTTCTGCCAATAATATTTAACAAATGGTTGGAAATGCTTTGGAAGTCTAGCTTTCATTAATTTCTATAACAACAGACTGATATCACAAACAGAAATAATGGGGTCAGTAGTTGAAGTTACATGGTTCTGAAACACATAGAAAAAGAAATACATGTTTGAGCACAGTACAGAACTGCAGTGGAGACATTGTTAAAAACACTGCACTCTGGTAAAGTCAAATGCAATAGCTGAAAATATTAGGATTTTACACTTTTAGCAAAGTAATCTCCATACATAATACATTATTCATAGCTGAAGGTGGGAGCTCACTCTCAAACAACATACCACTCCATTTTTATCAACAAAGTTCCGTGTTGCAGCTTTATAAAACCTCACCTTTATTGTGATTCTCCTCAGGAAGTAAGTGTGTTGATCTAAAATGGCAGCCTGCAAGAGAATCACTTGAGATGCACTTCAGATGTCAGTTGGTCCCATGTTAATCATTACCGATTTGAGTTTCACCACAAATTCCTGCCTGGCAACACCTATTAGTTAAATTGGCTGCTCTAGTACTGCTGTGCCTACCTCTCCCATACCAGTCATGATAAAGTGCAACTCATTATTGATTGACACTGCACATCCATAAAGATAAGTTGGCATGTCTTACTGTAAGTACTGTAACTGACAAAATGATCAGTAACATGTAACCACATTCTCATAAATTGTTTCTGTCGCAGTAGCTATTATTACTTAGGAGGCAGTGTCTACTGATCATTACGTCCTACTGTATTACATTCAATAATCCCCTATATTGCTAAGAACAAGTAAACTGCATGTGATGTTACTTAACAATGCTGTCTTTGTAGTGAACATGAAGTTGCCCTAGTGCCTTACACAAAAGACTGGAAAAGATGGGTGCTCTTGTCTGCTCTAGTATAAAGCAATATTTAAAGCAGAGTCTCACTCTTTCTATCAAGGCTTTGTTCACACATCTTTTTTTCATGATTACATTCTTACTATATTCAAAACCTTTATACTGACATTTGGCATTCAGAAAAGTCAGTATGGCTGCCCTAGTTGGGAAAATGTCCTCTACCTTGAAGCTATGATAATATTAAATCGACTTTTGCAAGTCAGTGCACATTCTGTAATTTAAGAATAAGGTGAGTGCTTGTATCTTTTAGAAACTTAAACTAATTATATTGCCTACACGTTCTTCAAAATTGCAATTCTACTGTTAATAAAAAGTTAGTTTAACAAAAACTGAGTGTAAAATATTTACGTAGTCTACCTTGTTTTATACTTGCATTTTCTCTTACACAGCTATGGGCCTGACTTTGAAAGGGCCTGGTTTAGCTGTGTAATTTTTGTGATTTTTTAAGGATGGGTGGCTTGGTTCTGTGACACATCAAAGCCATTATAACTTAACCTGATCCACTGAAATGGTACCAATTGTGGTTCAACTCTAATTGATATCCTGGCACAGTCTGGATCTGCAACTGGTGGTGTTTATGTTTTTGTTTTATTTCTTAAATGATTTTATTTCTATAGAAAACTACTTTTGGTAGGAAGTCACAAGAATGGACACTAAAACTGTAGAGTGGTCAATGGAGCACAGTCAGAAAGCTTCAGCCGGACTTGGAAGTGCTGAGACAGTGTGCAAGGTGTGCCTGTATCTGTGGTTGAGTGTTGGGTGGTGCAAGTCAACAGTGTGTAGACTGCATTGGTGGGGTGGGACCAGCCCCCAAGCTGATCTTACAGGGTGGCTGTCTGGAGGAATCAGCAATGTCAAATAGTACAGCGAGCCCACTATGATTCAATGCGACATTGCAGCATTCTGCAGTAGAGCTACTGCAAGAAATAAGGCAATTTGAATGGCAGTTAATCAGTTTTGTTATGCAGTAATCAGAGATGTGCTGCATCTTGGCAGTCTCCACTGTACAGGCACCTCCATCAAGCAATAACTCTTCACATAACTACATGGTCTTACCCTGTAATACCGCTGTTAGTTTAACATAGAAACATAGAAACATAGAAGTTGACAGCAGATAAGGACCGCAAGGCCCATCCAGTCTGCCCATTTCTTTTCTACCTTATAAATGTGCTATCGGCTTGCTCTGTCAGTGGCTCATCTATTCATACTCATTTGTATTGCTCCCTTATGCTCATCCCATGCCTGTTTGAAGCCCTGCACTGTATTCATAGCCACCACTTCTTGTGGAAAGCCATTCCATGCATCCACCACCCTTTCTGTGAAAAAGAATTTCCTCACATTTCCCTTTAATCGGCCCCCCTCTAATCTCATGCTGTGTCCTCTTGTCCTGCTATTTTCTTATATTTAAACATGTTAGACCTCGTTCACCTTGCTAATGCCCTTAAGGTGTTTGAATGCCTCGATCATCATATCACCTCTCCCTCCTTTGCTCAAGGGTATACATATTGAGCTCTGTTAATCTGTCCTCATATGTCTTCTGATGCAGTCCCTGCACCATTTTGGTTGCCCTCCTCTGGACTGCCTCAATTTGGTTAATGTCTTTGTGAAGGTATGGCCTCCAATACTGCTGCAGTACTCAGATGGGGCCTAACCAGTGTCTTGTAAAGTGGGATTATTACCTCCCTCTTACGACTTGTGATACCCTACTATACACCCTAACACCCCTAGCCTTACCTACTGCTTTAGAGGTCTGCTTGGATGATTTCAGGTCATCAGTGATGATGATGCCCAAGTCTCTTTCTTCCTTTGTGACTGTTAGCAACTCCCTTCCAGCCTATAGGTGGCTTCAGGGTTTCTCTCCCTATGTGCATAATTTTGCACTTCTTTGCATTAAATTCCAGTTGCCACTCTTCTGACCATTTTGCTAGTTTATCCAGATCTCTTCTCATTCTACCCACCCATCTGGATCATCTACTCTGTTACAGATCTTGGTGTCAACTGCAAACAGACAATCCTTACCCTCTAGTACATCTGCAAGGTCACTAATGAAGATGTTGAAGAGGACTGGCCCCAGGACTGATCCCTGAGGTACCCCACTTGTGACTTGCATCTCTTCTGACTGTATACCATTTACCACCACTCTCTGTTTTCTGCCCATCAACCAATTTGCCACCCAGTTGACCAACTTCTGACCCACCCTGAGCCTACCCAGCTTATTTATCAATCTTCTATGTGGAACAGTGTCAAAGCTTTGCTGAACTCAAGGTAGGCAACATCAACTGCTCCCTTGGTCCACCACTCTGGTTACCCAGTCAAAGAAATCTATGAGATTAGTTTGACAGGACCTTCCTTTGTAAACCCATGCTGTTTTGGATCCTGTGCCCCTATGGATTTCAGGTGTTGCACTATCCTTTCCTTAAGGAGTGCCTCCATAATCTTGCCCACTACTGAGGTAAGACTGACTGGTCTGTAGTTCCCCACCTCCTCCCTGCTACCACTCTTGTGGGAGCGGGATCACATAGCCCTTCTCCAGTCTTCTGGGACCTCTCCTGTGCTCAGAGACTCACTAAACAGTTCTGCTAATGGCTCTGCTAGTTCCACCTTTAGCTCCTTAAGTACCCTGGGATGTATGCCATCAGGTGCCATTGCCTTATCCACCCTGAGCTTAGCAAGCTCTTGTAGGACCCTTTCTTTTTGAAGGGAGTAGTGCTCACCTCACTCCCCCTGTGTCCATGATGCTGAGCTGTGGGCCCTGTCCTACCTTCTCTTCAGTAAATACTGAGCAAATGTATCTATTTAGGATAGATGCCTTTACAGGAGTCCTCCTCTCCACATGCTCCCTTTTCTCCATTAAGCTTAGCAACACCCCTCTGGACTTTCTTCTTTCACTAATATATCTGTAGAAAGTCTTGTCACCTTCTTTTACTATTTGTGCTAGTGTTTCTCAGTTTGGGACTTTGCCTGCCTTACTGCCTTCCCTGCTTCCTTAGGGCAGTTTGGTATGCCTCCTATCTTCATCCCGCTGTGTTCCCTTATATTTCCTGAAGGCCAGCCTTTTGGCTCTGACCTTTTCACTACTGTATTTGAGAACCAAAGCGGTTTTTCTTCTTTTGCACTTCCTTTTCTGTCTAACACAATGGGATGTTGCTTCAAGTATTGCATCCTTAATGCTTGCCCACTTTGCCTGTACCCCTCACCTGTGTTTCTTTGCCAGGGCTAGCTTAACTCTGTTGGCCATCTTATCAAAGTCAGCTCCTCTGAAGTCCCATATTTTTGCCTTGGAATGGGATGATTTAGATGTAGTAGCCAAATTGAACCGTACCATGTGATGGTCACTGGCCCCCAGGTGACCTTCTACCTGGAGATCTGTGATACTTTCCCTGTTAGTCAGTACTAGATCTAGGATAGCTCTGTCTCTTGTGGGTTGCTGTACCAGTTGTTTAAGGCCCTCCCCTGCAGGGAATCCACTATATGTCTAGTTCTGGCAGATGTTCCTGCTGGTATTGACCAATCTGTATCCGCATGTTGAAGTCTCCCATTATCAGAACCTCCCTTTAGCTGTCATGTTTTGTATATCTTCTAACAGTAATGTGTCTATGTCCTCCCCTGGTCTGGGGCCTGTAGACAACCCCAGTTCTATGGCTGTTCCATTTCCTGTTTCCAGGGTGACCCACAGTTCTTCTGTCTCCTTATGTGTATTCTGAATTTCTGTAGCTTTGATATTTTCATTGACATACAGGGCCACCCCCTTTTGCACTCGGTCTCTTCTGAACAATACATAGTCAGGTACTGAAGTCTCCTAAGTGTGGTTACTGGTAAACCACGTCTCACTAATTGCTACTATATCCAGTTTAGCCTCTGACATTATTGCCTGCAGGTCTGGGATCTTATTTCCCAGGCTGTGAGCATTTGTGTACATGATTTTCCATTGGCCAGATTTTGGTGTGTTAGTTGTTGGGTGAGGTTTGGCATTACCCCTGTGCATTGTGTGGGGAGACAAACCTTTTTTCTTACCTGGTGATGCAAATAAGCTGAAAACATGCTGTGAATCCCTGTTTGACCACTAGCTGAGGGGAGGGTGTTCTTCCCATTCGACGTAGTGGTGCTGCACCCCTCTCCCATTTGCTAGTTTAAATATTCTGCAAAGACATCAAACTTCTGCCCCAATGCACTGACTCCTTAAGTTTCTAACGGCAGAGCTCTGAAGCTGACATATCACATAGAAAAACAGAAAACATAGAAGAAGCAAAGAAGACCACTTCCATCCTGTCAGCCTGAATACCATACTGCCCATGACCTACTGTCCTAACCCACCTTCTCCTCTCCTGACTAACTCCCATTTGTGCAACAACTGTATCCACCACTTACCCTTATTTTGCTGTGCTTGAACCTGTTAATAGTCTTTGGCCGTACCACTTCTGCTGGTAGAATTTTCCAGCAGCTTAGCCACTTTTCTGTGTACTAAAACCTCTTCACATTCCTCTTGAACCTTTCTACAGTCAGCTTCAATTCATGACCCCCATTAATGACACACAATTTCTATTAAATACAGTATGTCCTCACTGTAGGATCTCAGTCATGTCCCCCAACATTCTGTCCTCCAGCAATTATATGTTCAGGCCTAAAACCTTTCACGTAGGATCTTCCATTTTGGTACTGAATCATCTTAGTGAGACATATACAGGTTGGAGGCAGTCCAGAGGAGGGCACTAAAATGGTGCAGGGTCTGCACCAGAAGACATATCAAGAGAGACTTAAGGATCTTAATACGATAGCCTCGAGGAGAGGAGGGAGGGGGGACATAATAGAAACTTTCAAATACCTCAAGGGAATCAACAAAGTCCAAGAGGGTAGCATCTTCAGAAAGAGAGGAGTGCAAGAACAAGGGGCACAATTTGAAGCTATTGGGGGGCTCAGAGGTAATGTGAGGAAGCATTTTTCACAGAGAGGGTTGTGGATGCATGGAACAGCCTTCCTTAGGAGGTTGTGGAGTCAAAACAGTGGTGGAATTCAAGAATGCATGGACAGACATAAGGCAATTCTAGGGGTGGAGGTTGGAAGAAGCAGGCTGTTGGTTAGCTAGGATCTGCAGCTTATGCATTAGGTAGGAAATGTGCAGACTGGTTGGGCCAAGCGGTCCTTATCTGCTTTCAAATTCTGTGTTTCTATGTATGTTCTATTTAAGTGTGGGATGCTGTGAAATCCAGCACACTTCTGTCACTCATGGCCTTGTTTCGGCAGGCACATGATAGCACCATATTCTTGGCACCCTCATAATGGCACACCATTGCCAACTGTACTCAGACTGATTCCTCCTCCTCCCACCTTCACCTTTACTGGACCTGTCCTCTTGGTCTGCATACAGTCCCTAACATAGAGTGTTACCACAATCCCTCTTCCCTTATCCCTATCCATTCTACACAGGGTATACTCTGGTATTGCCAGATTCAAGTCATTTTTCCAGAGGACAATGCAGTAGTAATGGCCACCAAGTCCATTTCTGCATCTGCCACTATCACTTGGAGCTCCTTGATTTTATTACCCAGGTTTCTGGTGTTAAGGTAGGCTGCCTTCCAGCTTCCACTTTAAATCTGTCCACCTTTTGTCAGTGCTTTGCCCTCTCTCCTCATCTCCTTCCTAATGTGTGCTGCTCCCTGCTAATTTTTACAACCTTCGCAATTGATCACACTTTGAATTAGGTCTGGTCACTGCTGAGTCATTTCCAGAATCCTTTCCTTTGTACCCATCCTCTGGGAAGTTCTGGCCAGGTTTCCTTCTCCTCTCCATCTCTAATGATTCCTCCAGCATCAGTCTCCTCTCTTCTCAGTTTAAATGCCTGCCTACATTGACATCCAAATTTTTCTCTACTGCACTCATCCCTCTGTTGTCAGGTGAAGGCCATCACCCTTGAAGAGAGCACTCTGTCCCAGAAAGTTCCACTGCCCCTCACAAAGCTGTAACCATCTCTGTGGCAACACTTATTCACCCAAACAAAAATGTCTAGATTTCTTCTCTACTCTTCCTGTCCTTCCCTTTGCACCACACTAGAGAAAACTCCAAAAAGGCTAGAGATGTGTTTTTTTCAGTCTGTCTCCTACTTTACAGAAGCTTAGCTTGACTGCCTCCAGATGCTGGTTAACCAGATCACTGGTTCCAAAATGTACCAAGACTCCATTTTGCCCTTATGTCTTCAACCATTTTTCCAGTCCTATCCATGTCCTAAATGGCGTTGTAACCAGAAGGCATCTGAGCAGCACCTTCACTTTCTCCCATCCCAACCACTGTCTCTACCCCCAAAGCATGGAATTCCTTCCATTAGGATGCTCTTAGCTGCCTTCTTCCCACAACTCCCAATGGGTGTCATAATGTCAGCCATCTCCTTTTCTGAATCAGCACACAGCATCTCCCCTAGGGGAGTCAGGCACCCGTGCCTCACTAAGTGGCAATGTGCAGCTGATTTTTGTGTGAGTCTGATGTATGTCCTCCCACCACCTCTTTATACACTTCACTTTTCTACCACACTTCAGCCACCAGAGTCAGGGGCCTGTGGAGGAAAGGGGGTGCAGAGACATCAGGAATCCAGCTCATTTGATGATGCCGTAGGAATATCTCTTCCAGTGGAATTACAAGCTGTTCAAGGAGCTCAGGAAATCTACTACAGATGGTAATAACTCATCCTCCAGGTCATGGCCCAGGGATGAGCCCTGCACTTTTACAGCTCTCTTCCTCCCTGTCATAACTGTACTCAGTGTTGTCCTATACTGGTGCACGATTGCTTCCTTTTCAACAATACCAACAGACCACTTTCCAACCTCTGTCTAGATATATAATAACTTATTAACAAAAACAAAATGTGCTGATTTATAAAGATGCAGCAAAGTAAAATTCCACCCATGAAGTGGATGTGAAGTGGCCACTTCACATTACCATTCCACTATGCGAAGTGCCCATTTTAAAACCCTCAGTTTGCCACTTCACATTATAATTATGACTTAGACTCGCTCACTCCACCTTACTTCGTTTTAAGTTGGAGTGAGAATTTACAGGCAGCCCACACACTCTCCAACATGGGCTGACTCTACATGTTTTGTATGGGGTGTGACAAACAGCTCTGGTCTGCGAATGGCCGGGGATGGGTGGTGGATGTGTGATGAAGAGGGATGCACAGGTGACAAGTCCACAGAGGAAGGTGTTTTCCCATTTAAGTACAGGGTTGATGTACCATTTGCACTAGACATACTGCATTGACCACCACCACCACCACTGCTACTCTGACCACCACTTGACAAGATTTCTAAATCATAATCCTCCTCGCATCATGCCAGTAGTAATCCTCTGGTGTTATTTCATCGCTACTACAGACATTCCTACTTGGTCTTACACTCATGGAAGGGAATAACATGCTCAGTAAGGTTGATGATGAGGGTGAATGCCCCACTATGGCATTAGCTGCCCTCTGGTGCTGGTTCCACAGTTCCATGTGCCTGTTCTTAAGATGTGTATGCTGGTCCCCATGCCCAGATGACTCTCCTTTACCTCCACTCACACGTGCACAGCAAAGTGGCAGATTGCAACTGACTCATCATTTGCATCTTGGACAAAAATCCCAAACATGGGATTGTGATCCCTTACTTTTTAACATGTTTCTTATGGTGCTTATTGTAGTCCAGTTTTTAACCCTGAAATTGGGGTGTGCTATATGATTTTTCTGGCTGGACACACTTGGACTCCAACTGACCACCATGACTACCTATGATTATTACTGGGTCATCATGATCCTCCTCATCAACAGGAACCACTAAATCACAGCTTTTTGAGGAGGGGGATTTAGCACCAACAGACTCAGACACAGACACAGCCACCTTGACTTTCTTTCTCTGTTTCCAACATGGGTCACTGACGACGCCATCATATTCACCAACATCATTCGTGATCCACATTTTCAGCTTGATGCTGTCATGTGGAGAACATTTTCTAACCACAGCATCATCATCATCATCATCATCATCATCACCTAATATTTTGCACCATACTTTGAATCATTGATGGCAAAGGCATGATCTCAACAGCGTGAAGAAATGTGACATTGTGAGTTTTCCTCACCAGGATCAGAATCATGTTCAACTATCATGGGGATATTAATGGGAGTATGACATCATCTACACTGTCAGTCACAGCTTTAGACTCAACTGTATTTTTGAAATGGTTAACTGGTCAGAAGTGGAACTTGAGGCAGCAATACTCATGCCAGCAGAAACTGCACTAACACCGCCAGCTTGACATTATCTCCTTCAACTGTGAGTGAAGCTTCAGACTGCACTGTAAAACATTGATGGTGAAATCCTTTACTGACATCAGCTACGCACTTCTGCATACTACCACACCATAGACAATCTTGCCACTGGCAGAAGTGCCATGGCCAGAAACAGCTTTGCTTGCAGGTCTCTTTGCAGGCATTTTGTGGTATCACCAAGAAACTTCTAAACATATTTAGATTTATGAACTTTCAGTCTGGCAGGTGGATGTGAAGTCAAAAAGCAACAACTGTGGCTTGCAGATGGAGACTGGGCACTAAACAGATGCAAAAGCACAGACAGATTAAGATTGCACTGTGCAATCAAGAAGAGATGCAGAGGCAAAGTCACAACACACCTTTAACCAGTGATCAAGTCACAATCCAATCTGAAAAGAATATCTTTGCCGGTTGGGGAAATGGGGGGGCAGTGCACTGCAGTAACAGTCCAAAACCAAGATATCACAAAGCAGTACAAAATCACACAGGTGCAGTGGATAGCAGGTTTACACTGCTGCAATTACTCTGTAGCACAATAAAGGTGGCTGATTAATGGCATGCATCGCACACACTCTACAAGTAATGTGTAGCAAATTGAAAACTTCAGTAATATAATCAAATCTTTTAAACAGACTGAAATTATGCACTGCTGCACCACAACAATCAGCAAAGAAAAAATGTCAAGAATTACTGAAAATATTACTGTGTGTACCTTAACAGCTATACAAGAAAAATATAGCCAAAGAGAGACTGCCTTTTTCTCCCAGTTAATCTACATCTAACACAGATACTTCCTTCCCAAAGCACACTTCAAGAGTCTGTCAGTACACAGACTGAATGTTCTAAATTAACATTCAAAATCCACACGCAAACAATAAACACTTGATGATATGAGCACAGGAAGGCTTTCTTTCCTACAACCAATGTACTAAATTTTGAGCAAAAAGTCTCAAAAGGCTTTTTTAATAGCTTTAGAGGGTTTGAATCACAGAGCTCTGAGATCAAACTGTCTTCAGCTACCACTACACAGAACTGAGGCTGCAGAACACCTAGAGCTCATGTGACCTGCAATCCCATGAATCACTGCAAAATTTGCCTTGGAGCTCAGCATCCTGGGATAGAGGCCTCCGACGTGGGGTGGAACCCGTCGGATGGTGAGATCATTACACGTGCAATTCAATTTTGCACCCTCTTCGTAGGCCAGCCCTGTGGAGATGGTCAGTACCTCCTCTTATGGGATGTGACTCCGATGGTCTAACTGCGGTGCTTGATCTATCAGAATTTCCAGTGGCGAGTTTGGATCCAGAGGTTTTGGTTCTGGCATATAATAGGCCATTACCTCTGCTCTGGATTCCATTCCTCCAGTCCGTGTGCATCCTCTCTCCTTCGCCTCGGCCGCCATGGTTCGATGGGGACTTGAGGGAAATGCGCGATTAGGATGCAGGTTAGAGCGGTACTGGCTGAAATCCAGCTTAGAAGCCGACCATCTTAGACTGCTAGAGCATTATCGACTCTATCAGTCAGCAATTTCCGTAAGAAGGCAGTATTCCTGTCTGGGAAATTGCTGCCACCAGAACCGACCAGCTCAGCTTTTTCAAACTGTAGGCAGGCTGCGCAACCCAGCCTGTCTACAGGTTCATAGAGCCTTTCACAATTGCAGTGAGGATCTTGCTCGGTTCTTTATGGATAAGGTGGACGACATCAGGGCGGAGACCCTCGTAGCGCTCTCTATAGGAGTTGCTGTGGACCAGCCCCTTGTCACTATCCCTCTTTTTCCTGGAGTTCCTTCTAAAGGCTAGAAATTGTGGATGTTATGAGGATTGTCCAGGGTATGCACACTATATGCTGTAGTTTAGACTGGTCCTACAGCCCTGATAATGGGCTGTGGGATGTTATCGTTCAGTTCTGGCTAAGATAGTCTGGTGCTCCTTGACTCTGGTGAGTACCCATGCTCCTGAAGGAGGCAGTGGTGACACCATTGTTGAAGAAGGCTTTTGGACCCAAACTCTCGCTAACTATAGGTTAATCTCTAACCTTCCCTTTTGTGGGAAGGTAATTGAAGTAGTGGCTGCTCAGTTGGACAACCATCTGACCATCCATAGCATCTATGAACCTCTCCAATCTGGTTTTCAAAAGAGGCACAGCATCGAGACTGCACTGGTTCGGTGCTCAATGATCTCCTGATGGTGAGAGACCAGAAAATGGTCCATTTTGGTTCTGTTTGATCTGTCTTCAGCATTTGACACCGTTAACCATGGGGTTCTGCTTGATCACCTGAGATGCATCTGTGGGCTTTCTGGTTTGGTCAGAGATGGTTTACTTCTTTCCTCACTGGTAGAACTCAGAGGTGGTGTCGAATTTTATTTCCTCCGACCCTATCTCTCCATCTTGTGGGATGCCTCAGGGCTCAGCGCTGTCTCCATGTTGTTTGCAGTGTACATGCTTCCTCGGAGACATTGTAAGATCTGTATGGACTGGAGTT
Source organism: Neoceratodus forsteri (assembly GCA_016271365.2). NCBI lineage: Eukaryota > Metazoa > Chordata > Ceratodontiformes > Ceratodontidae > Neoceratodus > Neoceratodus forsteri. The sequence goes on along the minus strand of CM057455.1, from coordinate 386,555,082 downwards.
TCATTGTTATGCCAATGATACCCAGCTCTACCTGTCTTGTGCACCAGACCAGGATGGAGCACTCTCGGTGTTTATTAATTGCCTTAGTGAGATCCAAGGTTCGATAAGGTCCAGCTGGTTGAAGTTGAATCCTGGGAAGACGGAGGTGATGGTTGTGGATCCTGGTCGCTGGATAGGGGTGGGGAGCAAATCAACCCATAGGTTTATTCCTTGGGGACATTGAGCTCCCTGTCTCTGAACAGGTGCATGACCTGGGTGATTCTTGACGATAGACTGACATTACATTTGCAGGTGTCAGCCATCATTAAGTTATCCTTTTACCATCTGAGGAACATCGCTAGGATCAAGCACCTTGTTCCTCCGGGACCTGCCTACACTGATCCATGCCTTGTGACCTCACATTTGGATTACTGCAACTCCCTTTACTTTGAGCTTCCAGGGGTTGATATCCGCTGCTTGCAGCTGATGCAGAACTCTGCAGCCGGTTGCTGATGGGGACTCTCGTTCTTCCCACATTACACCAGTGCTGCAGGAACTGCACTGGCTGCCTGTTCAGTGGTGGATCACCTTTAAAGTCGGATTACTGACTTATAAAGCCCTACACAGACTGGGCCCTGACTACCTGAAAGAGCTCCTGGTCCCTTACCTCCCGGACCAACCGCTCCGCTCGGCCAGCGAGGGGTTGCTGGAGATTCCAGGGTGTTTTAAAATCTTCTGAGGCCTGGCTTTCATGTTCGTGGCACCGACCCTCTGAATTCTCTACCCTGTTGGATTAGGGAGTGCATGACTGTGGGGGTTTTAAACAAGCATTGAAAACATATTTATGGAATAAGGCATATGGGGATGGTGTTGAAGTGGATTGACTGTAAGAGTCTGGCTGTTTTATAATGATGTTTTATTGTGAAATTATTTTAACTATTTACTGTTCCTTGACTATGAAAGGCGATTATAAATAAAGTTCATTATTATATTATTATTATAAGTATATTGATTTCTGTGTACTTTGCATTAAAATTGGTGCAGAAGTGGTTGGAGGAGGCGGAGTAATGCAAAGTCATTGTTTTCAATGGACTTCACGTTCCTCACTATGACATGAAGTACTCCACTTCATGCTGTGGATTACTTTGTGGATTCCGATTACTCCATGAATTGTTTCGCAGAGCTTAATTTTGGCCACTTCACCCATCTCTACTTATCTGTAATTTGTGGAAGAGGGATCACTGCATGACCCTGGCTGGAGTAAAGGTTAGGCTTTCTGACTTTAGGTCTAACAATGTCAAGAGATTCATCTTGCATTAAAAAATAAAAGAAAGCAATTGAAGAATGCTGTTGATCAAAACAAATTATTGCCCTGTTGAATTTGTTGACCAGGAGATTGAGTGGCTCCGGCTGGAGTAAATATTTAGGGCTTGTAGTCCATTAAGCATTTTGGTCAAGAGACCAAGAGAAGCAGACCGGGTTGCTAGGGTGGTAGCACTACTGACTACCATGCCGCCACCCTGGCTCAGAATGATCTTAGGATGCACTGGCGCCATCAGGAGAGAGAGGACTGAGTGTGTCACAAACTGCTCTGCTCTCCCAGGAGTGAGGTCTAGCCACACTGCTCTTTAAATGCCATCGAGCAGAGGGATGGTGACAGGGCAGTGGAATGGCATTGTGGGATGGGCCAATAGCAGATGTGAACTAAGTGCATGCCTCTACATGCACATGCTGACATCACAAAACACTGTGCAGCCCAAGAGGATAGGACACACCTCGACCAAGTGAGATGATGGCTCAGTGCACCACAAGTCCCCACACCCACTGACTAGGCACCGCCTCTGCAGCAGAAGTCTGGATTGTGCTCGGAGGGAAATTCATTTCAAGACAAATTTGAAAGTGCTGCTAAAACAGGAATGTTAAGTGACTTGATCACATCACACAGGAACAGAGACAAGGCTGTGATTTAGGGGGTGGGGGGTTAAGCCCTGTCTCCATGTTCTTGGCTTTGAAGCCAAACCACTAAGCTTAAAGTCTTTCATTAAGATAGACTTCAGAGAAATTACAAGAAACATACTGTAGATAGTGACAGCAGAACATGACCATTAGTCCAACCAGTCTGCCTGTAAAACCCTAACAAACCCAGAAACTATTGTCCATACAGGGTTCTAACCCATAGTATCCATTCCAAGTTCCCCGCCTACTGCTACCACCTTGAGTAACCAGTAAACCCTTCACTCTATCCCAGCAATGTTTTAAACCATTAATAGTTTTGACGCCCACCACAGCAGCTGGCAGATTGCTTCATGGCTCCACCACTCTTTCTGTAAAATAAAACTTTCTCACTTGCCTCTTGAATCTCCCCCAATAAGTTTTCACTCATGCTGTAGTGTTCTTGATCCATTATTTATGATAAACAGTTCCTTGCAATTTACCTTTTCATTCCTTTCAGGAACTTAAAAGTCCAAATCATATCTCCTCTCTCATCTGGCCTCTAGCAAGTATACTGCTTACTGCCTTGAGTCAATCCTCATAAGATCTGCCATGCTGTCTCTGAATCATTTTGGTCACCCTACATTGCACTGTTTCCAGCCAGCCCTTACCTTTCCTTAGGTGTGGACTCCAGAACTGGGCAGAATAATCCAGGTGGGGCCTCACCATAGATCTACAGTGAGGTAGTAATTCTTCTACTGACAGTACCCTTCCTATACACAACAGCATCCTGTTTGCCTTACTGCTGGCATGGTTACACAGGCTTGATTATTTTAGTGAATCATTGATGATGACAACTAGATCTGTTTACTCAAAGGTCATGCCCAGCTCTACACCCCCCACCATCCATTACTCTGTCCTGGGGTTCTTGTTCCCTATGTGCACCCACATATGAATATACATACAAATATATGAACATAGCAGCAGATAAAGGCCTTATGAGCTATTAAATCTGTCTCAAGTGTGCAATTCCCAATGTGCTAACAGTGTGAATTGCCCTCCTACACCATTTCCTCTTCACTTCCTTCTACTACCTCACTCCCACCTCCACCAGAAAGCTTTTCCTTCACCCTGTCCCATGTCAACCTGTAGCTGTCCACTGTATTTAGCCACTTGGCCACTACTCTCTCAGTAAAACGTGCATCCTCATCTCCTCCTGATCCCCTCCCACCAGTATTAGGCTGTGCCCCTAATGGTCTTGTTCTGACTAAGGCTGAAGAGGCCCTCAGTGCTCAACCTGTTTAGACCTTTAAGGTACTTAAAGTCTCAGTCATGTCCCTCTTTCCCTTCTTTCCTCAAGAGAGTTCATGTTGAGCCGCTGAGCCTTTCCTCATAGGTGTTGCCCTGCTAGCCATGGATCTTCTTGAATGCCCTTCTCTGACCATTTCAGTAAGTCGATAGCCTTCCTAAGATAAAGGCACCAATACTGTACACTGTTCTCTAGATGCAGTCTCACCAGCAACCTATACAGCTGCAGAATGACATCCATCTACCTGCAGATAACTAATTCCCCAGCTATGCAGCCCAGCATCCAATTTGCTTTGGCTGATGCTGTTTTGCATTGTCCCAAGAGTTTCAGGTCACAAATGATAATTACTCCCACGCCCTTTTCTTCCACTTACCTGGTTACTTGCACACCTGACCTAACCAGTATTTGGTCCCTGGATTCTTCACCCTACCTGCATTACTTTACACTTTTTAGTGTTGAACCCCAGTTGCCAAATGCCAGACCACCCTCTAGCCTAGCCAGTTTTTCCTGAGTTCCTTTCTCCTCTCCTTCATGTACCCCATCCCAGAGCTTTGTGTCACCTGTAAACAGGAAGATTTTATCCTTAATCCCATCTGCAATGTCACTTATGAAGATGTTAAACAACACCAGACTGAAAACCAAGCCCTGTGGGACCCCACTGCCACAGGCCTAGCTTCTGAGAATTCTCCCTCTGACCACCAGCTCTTAACTTCCAGTTTCTCAACTTGTCTCCTATGAGGCACAGATCCAAAAGGCTTGCCGAAGTCCAGATACAGGACATCAACTGCTTGGCTCTTGTTCACTCTTCTAGTGAGCCAGTCAAAGAAGTCAGTTAGGTTAGTTCGGCAAGACCTGCCAGACATTAACCCATGTTGCCTCACATCCTGGAGGCAATTTCTTCCCAGAAAGCCCACCAATCTCTCTTCAGAATAGTGTCCATCAGCTTGCCCATCACTGAGGTCAGGCTAACTGATTCAGGATTCTGTGGTTCATCTCAGCCCATTGCTATGGAGAGGCACCACATGTACAAATTTCCAGTTCTGGGCAACACTCCTGACTATAGAGAGGTGTTAAACAAAGCTGCCAGGGGACCCAGAACCTCTGTTAGTTATTTTAAGATCCTTGAGTATGCACCATGTGGCCCTGGGCATTTGTCTACCTTTAGGGCCCTTGGGCCATTAAGTACCTGTCAGCTTGCATCACACCATACATAACCCTACCTCCAGTACCCACCCCTGCTCCTTGTGGCACTGGTCCTTCTCCTAGTAAAGACTGAACAGAAGTATTTGTTCAGTATCTTCACTTTTCTTTGCTACCTCTGCCCAACCACCCTCCTTTCTTAATCTGACACTTTCATTCTTTATGTTCCTTTCCTCCCTTATATACTGGAAAAGGCCTTCTTACCTGCTTTTACTGTGTTTACTTTACTTCTCTTGTAGCCTTTGCCTCTCTAACTGCTCTGCTCATCTCCCTTGATTTAGCAGAGTAGTTATCTCTATCCTCCTTCTGAGTATGTTTATGTCTTTGAGGCTGCCTTTTATCCCATGCCACTTTTGCCACCTCCTTGCAAACCAGATGGGCATTTTGGCCTTAGCTTTTTACTTTTGATTTTGACACACTCACTAGTGGCCTCCATCAGTCCCATCTTTATTATGGCCCATTTCCATTCCACATTCATCTCATTCCTATCCCAGAAAAGTGTCCTATCAGAACTTTTGTCATACTATAAAAGCCATCCCTCCTAAAGTCCAAGACCCTTGTCTTGGTCCTGACCATGCCTCTGCCCTGTCCAGGTGGATCTACACAATGTGGTGGTCACTATTTACAAACAGACTTCCACCTTCACATCTTGAATATGTGCACAGTTGCATGGGACCAGGACCAAAGTCGGCCTTCTTCCTAGTGGGCACCATGTCACCTTGCATCAGGAAACCACTCTGGAATGCATCCAGCAGTACTTGCTCCCAGCTCAGGAGGTAGCAGGGATTATACAGTCCAACCTAGGTAGATTGAAATCTTCCAGTATTACTACTTCCCACCTGCTGGACATTTCCATGATTTGGAACCCCAAATACCCTGTCTAACTCCCCATCCTTGGAAGGTAGCCCATATGCCACTGCCATCCATATTTTCCTCCCTTAAAGGATTGTGCCAGTACCCACAATGCATCAGTCTTTCCCACCACCTCTTCATCTCTGGTACAACTTATCCCTTCCCAATCTCCCCTTTCCATATCCCTATCCTTTCCATACATCTTTCACCTAGAAACTGTGAGGTCCTAGTCATGGGTTTTGTGTAGCCCATAACTCTGAGATTGCCATGATGTCCACCTCTCTGTTGACCAGCAGTGACTTTAATTCTGCCACATTGTTTCCCAGACGTCTGGCATTCAGAGACATCACCATCCACCACGATTCAGGACCCTTGGTTCTCCTGACTTGCCCACTTCCACCACACTGCTCCCTGAGCTCCTCCTTTTTCCTTCATGCCTAACATCTAGCTCCTCTTCATGCTGTCCTGATTTGGGAGGGCTGGCCTATCAGTCTCCTCCACCAGGTGACTAAGGTGCTGTTCACCCTTTTACTCCCTGATGCAGTTTAAGATTTTTAACCATGAAGTCTTCTAGTTTACTTTTCAGGACCATTGTGCCCTTTTTACTTAGGTATAACCTGTCCAGTGCATACAGGTCTTTGTTATCCCAGGTCTCCTCCAGCCACCAGCAAACCCATTACCCTTCTAAATTGCACCACCCTCTAATCCATCTGTTAAATTCCTCAGTCCTCACTTTCCTTGCCATACTAACCCTTGGACTGTAAGCACCTCTGAGAAGGATACTGACCTCCTTTCCTCATTGCAAATTCTTCCCACTTCACTGAACCTCTCTTGCATCACTCCCAGCTTGCATCCTGTAAGGTCATTCATACCCAGGTGCACTACAACATGGTTCCTCCCTAAACCCATGTGCCTAATATACTAGAGGTCTACCTTCCATGCTGTCATTCCTGACATACATTCTACTCCCCTACATTTTGCCTTTACCCTTTGATCCATCTCACCCACTTCACTATCGAATTCCCCAAGATCACCACCTCCCCTCTCATCCTAGGACCCCTGCTCTCTGTCCATACTCTGTCCACACCGACCTGCCTCCTCCTTTCCCTTTTGAGATCCCCAGACCCTTCCTGATTTCACAACCTATCCCTCCTTCTACCTTTCCCACCACTCCTGTCTCTGCTTCAACTGCCCTCCCTCCCTCTCTCAATTGAACTCACTTCCTCCCTCCCTCCTCTCCTCACTCTTACCCTGATGCCCCCCACTAATTCCAACCCTCCCTAACTCACTGTTCCTTCCCTTCAACCACATTCCTCCATAGCATAGTGGTTAAGAGTACTGAGCTGCAAATCTGGAAACCTGTGTTTGAATCCCATCAGCCCCACTTGAAAACTGTGTGACCCTGAGCAAGATACTTAACTTCCTTGTGCTCCCAGGTCACATCTGAAACAAGCTCTGGCTCAGTGTGCGTTTCCTGGTTAAACAATTTCCCTTTCCCTTCCCTTCTGTCCACTGGGAGGAATCTATTCTGCACAGGCATTTCTGGAAATGCTCCACCTGATGCCCTCCCTTTCTGCTTTACCTTTTCCCCTACTGTTTTCACTCCTTCTCCTGGGCCTTCTCTCTCACTGGTGGAAGGACCCAGAGGACCAGCCTAACCTCTTCTTCCTTCCTACCCCTATGCACAGTCCCCCCTTTCTACCTTTATTCTATCCCAGTTCTACCCCTTTACCAGCCTCCAAGCCCAGCATAAAGCAATACTGTGTCCTTATTTGAGTTGTGCAGCTGTGTTTTAAGTCCTGCATCTTCTCTGCACTCTCTTCATCTCTGTGAATCCCCCCACACCTACTGTATCTCCTGCATCAGCCACCACACCTCTGCCATTGGCTGACTTATATCCCTACAAACTAGGCACTCCCCATCTCCCAGAGTACTCCCAGAAACACTTCTGTCTCACGTTCTTCACCTACAAGTCTACCTGACTCGCTTAGCTCCCATGGCATGCCCCATTCACATATCAAGTTTCTAGGTACTCTAATAATGTACTTAACTGACACCCTTACTCTTATGAGCTTTTAATTATGTTTTGTTTGTAGGCCATCTCTTGGAATGCACTATATGCCTTTTGCTGGATTCCAGCCTGCTTCTGTAACTCCCTTAGGCTGACCCCAGATAGGCAGCAACAGTGATTCCCTAATAACACTACATTCCTGACTGCTAACCCGTGTTGGCTGACCCTGAATAGATAGTAGCTGAGACCACCTAATAATACTTATTCAATCTTATTCAAAGATACAGTAGCTTCCCCGAAGAGATTACACTGCTAGGCTAATAGAAAGCCTACACCCTAGATAGGCACTTTAGCCTATATTTGCCATAGATAGTTTCCCTTCTAAGGACACTCCTGTTTGCTATGGTAGTTGCAACCGCATCCTAAATAAGGACTAGCTGCAGCCTATACTAGCTGCCTGCTCTGGAGACTGACCCCATATAGGAACAGCTGTGACTCTTCCCTTACCCTTCTTATCTTACCTGACCTTCTTTGAGCAGTGTGGCCTGTGGTCTACCCTGCAAATGCCTGCAGATGCCTGCCATACTCCTGCTATGTGGAACTCATGCTTTGAGGTCACTAGGTATTGTGGGTGTTATGTACACTGGGTCACAGTCACAAGGACCCACCAACTTCCAATGACACTGCTTCCTTGCATTTGTTTGCCCTCCTCTGACACCTTCCTGTCTCATCCCCACATCCTTCCCACAGTCTCAGGCAAGGATTTAATAAAAACAAAGCTACAGAAACACAGTACTAGAAAGTACAGAAGCACACCTTATCTGCTCCTCCCTTATAAGAAATCACAGGAAGCACAGAGCTTTTCTGTGCCTCCTTACTAGAGCACAGAAGCACACTTATGTGCTCTTAAGCTCTGCTGCTGGATATCCTGCTTGCACTTTTGGCATTGAATTTCAATAGCCAAATGTTTTATCACCACTCTAGCCTTTGCAAGTAAGTCTCTTTGCATCTCCCTAATCCCTTCACTCTCTGTCTACCCTGCTACAGAGCTTTGTGTCAATTGTAACAGATACATCTTACCCTGGGTCTCTTCTCCCATCTCGCTGATGAACACATTGAAAAGGATTGCACTGAGGATTGATCCTGGTGGTACCCCACTGGTGACCTCCTCTCTTCTGATTTAACTCTGTTAACTACAGCCCACTGCAGTCTCCCTTCCAGACAGTTTTTCACCCATCTAACTGTGTCCTTTGCTGAACTCAGATCATTTAGCTTCTTCAGCAACCTTCTGTGATGCATTGAGTCAAAAGCCTTGCTGAAACTAAAGCCGAGTACATTTACAGTATAACCCTTATCCACTACGCTGATGACTTAGTCAAAGAATACTCTCAGGGCCGGTCTGACCAGACCTCCCTGAAATGAACGCATGCTCTTTGCTATCCTGGAGTCCATTGCTCTCCAGGTAGTCCACAAGGTCCTCTTTGACTAGTGTCACCATCAGTTTACCCACAATAGATGTAAGACTGACAGGTCTATAGGTACCTGGTTCCTTCTTGTCCTGCCCCTTATGGAGCAGTACTATGTCTGCTACCCTCCAGTCACACAGAGAATAAGTGGGCACTGGGAGATTTTTCTTTTTATATCTATATCTTATATCTGTATCGGTATCGGTATCAGTATCACTATATGTATCTGTATCTATATCTACTTGTTTGGCCATTGAACTGGTGACTTCTTCTGCCATTCCAGTACTTGTCAGCTGCCTCCAGACCCAACAGCTCTTCCTCTGCCATCAAAACTGGTGGAAATTCACACAGAATGAGGCACAAGGAGCCAGCGACCATCATTTAGATGACTTGAGGCTCAATATTTATTTGAGTTTCTCCTTTCCTACTAATCTCTCTCCCTTCCCAACATCAAGTCATGGCTCTGGTGGTCTCAGACATCAGAGGGTGGGATGGATGTAACTCCTTAGGAAGAAGCAGGTTCTTTGGCTCACCATGGGGATGCTGTGCTACCAGAACCTGGATGTCTCTCTCTCTCTGTGTGCCTCATATAGCACTTAGTAGTACTCTCCAAGCCATAGCCATTCTGACTTGGTTCCCCAAGTCTGCTCCCAAACCATGTCACTTGCATGGCAGCACAATACACTTTCTGTGAGCCATTAGGCAGACCCTGACTGGAGATTTTTTAAAGTCTTGGTCACCAGGCTGTTAGCTCCATGCCAAAATCTCTAGGCTGCACCTACCACTGAAATAGATTTTAGAGAAGATTTAATGAGTTTAAGAACTGGGAGGCTAATGAATAACTTGCTCAGGCCACTGAGAGTAAGTTGTGATCGAGGGAATTTTCATGACTCAGTCACTAGGTTCTTAGTACTGTGCACAAATCATGAGGCCATACTGTTTCTGTGAAAGATTTCAGAGAACTTGCAGAGAATTTTAGCACCATGAGGTGTAGTTTTGTGCTCAGATCACACACAGAGAGGAAGAAGTGGGGGTTATTCAGGCCATGGTGAGTTAGATTTCAGAGAAACTACACAGTTTTTAAGCACTGGGACATTAACTAATAACTAGGACACACAAAAGCAAGTGGTGAATGGGAGATTTTTCAAGCCTCAGTTTTCAAGTTCTTGACTGTTTACCTGAGTCATAAGGCTGTACTGCTACTGAGATACTGTAGATAAAGGGCATACTGTAACTGTCTCCCAAAACAGGCTCATCAGACTCATATGGGATAAAATACACCAAAAGAACAATTATCTTAAAAGTTAGTTTTATTATTTTATATGACAAATGGAGGAAAATAACAATACATGCATATGTCTTGTAAATGAATTAGCTATAGACATGTCCAAAACTGATCACAGAAAATTAAAGTCAGTCAGAGCCCTTTTGAAAAAATCTGAGTCAGAATCAGAACCATGCTCCAGCCAACCATCCCACAACTAAACTGATGCCTAACTCAAAAGTTGGTACTTTAAACAGTTGCATGTTAGACAACTGCTTTGTAGAAATGGGAGAATTCTGAAATGACTACATGTTTTGTGTTTTGTTTGCAGCAATGTTAAAAAACTTTGCAAAGTTCACCAATTGTAGTGAGTGAAATTAATGCAGAAAACACTATACAGACTTTGCTCTTGGTAAGAAGCCAACTCCAGCTTACTGTCACTTCACCAGCAAAGTGGCCATGGAAATGTAGTGGCTTTAAAAGGAAAAAATCATTAACCCTTCCCCTTATCCTTGTAGGTCTTCCTACTTCTCACCATATCCCAAGTAATAAACAAATGGTCACCGCCCCAATTTTCCCAATCCACTTAGCACCCAAATATCACTGCTTTTCTACCTCAGCCTCACTTGAGCTGACTTTGAAGAACGATGAAATTCCACAATGAAGATGGCAACCAGCATAATATATATACACCACCTCAGCTGGCTGCCATCTGAAGTAATGAGAGTGACATTATGCTCATATACTACAATATATGTGCACTTTAACTCTCAAGCAATTAGACAGTGACCACCCAAGAGGTGTTTGAGGGCTGCATTAGTCTCAATCTCCATAGTGGAATTTATTTATTGAGTAATCAGATTTACAACCTTTGAATTAAAAGTTCATTTACAAAGGATCCCCATCATAAAGGAGGGAGAATACATGAGTTTGGGAGTCAGTAGCAGCTAAATAGTCATTGTCAAAACATCAGAATGTGATTAGTAGCAAATCAATGACATTGGTAATGGCAGCACAACATAGGCAATAAAGGTAAAAGCAACACATAACCAGAGTGTGGGTACAGGATACATGGGGATACAGTACACACAGCAGGGATGACAATAAAGTACATAATTCAAGTTAGGTACTAGTAGGAGATAATCAGAGGTTGAAGCTATACAGGAGCTTGTAGAGAGGAATAGGAGATGTGACTGAACATCATTTCTGATACCAAAATTGGTTACTAGGCTACATCCAGGGAATAAGCATACTGTGGTAAACAGTCGGGTAGTGGGAACTAATCATTAATAGGTAGTAGAAGAGGAATCAGAGGAGGGAACAGAGGTTAGGCTCATGGGTAGGTAAAGTATAGAATACGGAGGCGAGGTTTAAGAAGGAGCAGGTGAGGGAGTAGGGGGTGCATGGTAAGTAGGCTGGTAGTGCAGGTGTAGAGCAGGGTGCTTCAGGTCAATTTGTAGAGTGCAAGATGAACCTTTGGCAGGCCCTGGGTTCAGGGGTCAGAGTAACAGCTGGGTTAAGAGTGGCAATAGCAGCAAACAGGTGGGGAGATAGTCTTTATTGCTCATGCTTGCAAGAACAGTGGTGTGGTGTTTCAACACATAATGGGTGTCAGGAGGGGTAGATGTTGGAATTTTGAATGGGTTAGTGAACTGAGGCATTTAGTTTTCCTTGGGACTACAGGGGTGGGTAGACCAGTACTAAGTGTTTAGGGAGGAAGAGCAGGGAGTATATTTATTTATTTTAGAACTGTGGCAAGATGTTCAGCATAATCCAAGAGCTGAGCTGTTTTTGTTGTTCCTCTATGGAAAAACAATAATGTTTGCACCAATTGAAAAGTTAATACAGGAGGTGCAGCTCATTGTAAGGTTCAAATTCAGGCAAGGAAAGAATTTTCAAAAGTGACTTGTTCAACAATACATTTATTTAAAACACAAATGTTTGTCTATTTTAGTCCTGATTCATAAACTTCATTTCACTTCCACTCATACATACAATAGCCAAAACTTTGCTTTAACTCTATAACTTCCATAGTGGAAGGATACTTAAAGTATACATATAAATTCAGTTATCTACCCTCAAACCCAATCTGTATTTGCCCCATGAGGCTCTACCATTACTTCTATATGCAGAGGTTTGAAGCTTTTACATATTAACATCAAGGTTCCAATTTACAAAAGGTCAGGAGTGGTGTATGGTGCTTCCACCAACAAGGAATGGTCAAGGCACCATGCACCACACTGTGTGACATTCCCAATTCACAAACATGGCCAGAGCTGCATAGGGCTACTTGTGCCAGGTATGCTTGTGCCACTCTTTGCAGTGGATACAAAGCTGTGCCATGACAGATGGGGTTTGCACTGCAGTGGTGCTGAACTATCCCATTTGTGGGAATCATCTCTACCTCCTGAGTTCATGGATCTGCCCTGCTGATTCCTGACTGAAACTATAGGAGGATGGAGCAAACCAGTCACTAGGTCGTTTGAGGAGAAGCCACAGTAGAAGGAGTTGGTGAAAGGCTTAATTCTATCTTACAACAGGTATGCCACTATTGCCATAAATGGATAGAGGATTTCACAGACCTTTCCAGAATTCCATTGGGTTTCTAGTCTGAGGTGCACAGGAAAAGAAATAGGAGCTACAGACTGTACAGGCCTCTGGGCCAGCAACAAGTTTGGGTATGAGTCCTTGTGGTGGAAGAAGCCCCTACCTGCATGCTTTGAGGTTCCAGGAAGATCCTTGGGGTTGAAAGTGGTCTGACAGACCTGTCCCTATTTTTGTGCTAGAAGAAGCTGGAGTAGAAAGAAGGAAAAGCTCCACTGGCTTTATATATTGACTACTGTGATGTAGTCTATGGTGCTGCTCCAAAATCTTCCCTGACCAATTTGGACACTCTCTTTAACTCCTTCTGCTGCTTTGCTATTGACTCTCCTTCCTGCTCCCACCACTGTGAACTCTATCACTCTCTGACCTTCCTTACACTATCTAACAGACGCATCTCTCACTGTGCCAAACCAATCTTCAAATTCTGGTTCGAGGGCTCCCTCCTATTTCTCATCCTCTGTCTCTCTCCCTCCACCTCCCCCACCCAGTCTCTCAGATCAAATGACGCCCACACCTTGCCGCTCCACCCTCATTGGTCAGACTGGTTTTCCCATCATTTCCTAAAATCTGAAATTCCATCCCCTGAAATATGACACTCCTCCTCCAACTAATCCCTTACCTCTGCCCCACATAATTACCTTTCCCTCAGCTGTTCCTGCTTTAACCCACCTTAATACCTATCCCCAGTTTCTGCCTTTCCTACCATGCCCCCAGCAGGGTTCTCAACATCTTGAAGGGGAATTCAGGAAATGGCTAACCCTTCTCCTCATATTCAGGTCTTGCCTCTTCCCCTCTCTTCTCCAACTGCCCTTTTGGGTCACCAGTGTGCACAACATAACCCCATCCTTTTTACTCCAACAGCACTTGTGTACTACCTCAAGCCTGCTCTTGGTACACTCATGCACTATAAATGGTTCTATCACATTATTACTGTTTTGTACATTTATATGTTCTTTTGTATGATTTTGGACATGTATTGTAATTTACCCAATGTTCCACTACTGTTTATTGTACAATACCTTGTGTTCCAACTGTTGCACAATCTACAATGTTGTATTGTTTGTACTACCCACATACTATTGTAACTGATCATCCTTCACAACCCCTCCCCAGATCACACTGTGAGATGAGCAACTTGTTGTTCAGTGTGCCATCCTGGTGAAACACTTCAATAAATAAAATAAATAAATAAATGTTATATTTTTGCATTTTGGCTTGAATAGTTAAAAGGATTTTATCTGCAAGGGGGTTAGTAAGAGAGCGAGTAAGTGTGAAAACAAAGCAGAAAGTTTTACTGCTCTAATGCACTTTAGTGTTTTCCAGTCATTCATTACTTTAAAAAAAACTGTCCAGAGTTAAGGTTTTAAAGTTCTTGTATGTATTTGTAGGTTTTTGAAAACAGATAGGCCAGAGAGCATTACCTACAAAATAGCTGTGTGTTTCACACTAGCGGTGTTCAAAGTGGTGGAATTGCAGAGTAGCAAAGGAGTTTGTGATTTCAGGATTGTCATAGGGACAAGGGGATATGGTGAATTAAATAGCTCCATTAAACATAATTTAATAAGAATAAATAAAAGAAAATAAAACTAAGAATTTTATTTCTGGGTTTACAAGATGGAAGAGATAGACACCAGGGATTGGGCAAATGAGTCATGAGGCACTGGCCATAGTGCAGGCACTGGCTTTCTAGTAGGACAGACATCATTTTGATTTGCACCAACAGGGAGTCAACTGTCTGCAAGAAGTAAGCACCTTGCAGGAGAAATTATTAAGGCATAATCTAAACATTTGCATGGCCTGCCAAGTGAATCCTGCTTTTAGGAGTGATAGTGTAAGCACTGTATAGCAGTTCATTGGTACAGATCAGAGCTCCCTTGTAGGAACAAATGCCCTGAGCAGCCAATTGCCTTCCTCCAAGGGCTGGGGAAAGGTGTAAAGAAGGGATTGAGGAAATTGATAGTTTAAACCAAGACCAGAAAGTAAGAACGATAGTAACAGCAATAGTTATAACAATAGTTTAGGTTATAACTTGGGCTCGGGATTTGGGATTTAGTATTATGTGTATGGTCAAGGGTTGAAGGCTTGGATTTAAAATGGAGATTTAGGATATGCTAGATTGTTAACTTGTTTCAATTGCAACACTTGCTTTCTTTGTTTAACAGCCAAAATTAAAGGAAGTTGTTTTGAATTGAAAAAGTGAGATATCACAGGATATTACAAGCCCCATATTATCGAGCCTCTTTTGTTTCTTTTGTTTTGAAATAGTGAAGAAGAAGGAGAATTTGAGGGATTCAATTTGTCCAACCAACCATATTTCACACGCCGCTTCACGCACTTTTGTACTGCCTTACTTGAAAGGGAGTCTGCTGTTGAGGCCGCTAATTGATTCAAGTTGGAAAAGAGAACTTTAGAACTTTAGAGAATTTTAGATCTCTAGAAAAGGACTTTCTGGAAAGTACTAATATCAAAGACCCCAAGATCCTAAGGCCCCAAAGAAGTGGCTAGTGGTTTTGTAGCGAAGTAATTACACTGGTTGAAAAGGCTTCTGGTACAGGGACTTAGAAGTGAGACATTTGATTCTTTTTTTTTGAAGATCTGAAGTTTTGAAGAAGCTGTGAACAAATTAGAACATTGGGATCACTTTGTAATCAAGTGTGGAATAAATTTTTCATAAGGTCAATAAGGACCAGAAAGATCCACAAGGTATAATAGGGATAACAAAGACAAGAACTATAACACGAACAACAATAAAATAATAAGGACAATTAGAACACGGAGTGGTAATATAATTGTAATTGGGGAATTTATAACTGTAGCATAATTGTAGCAGTTATTGATTTATTTGTGTACTAAAGGGGTGCTCAAGTACTTGGAAAAATCCTGTTGAGTGGAAGGTACTTATTTGATTGAGTGATTGAGGTGTCATATTTACTGAAAAGAAAGTAATATTTTACAAGTGTACTTTAGTACATTTTAGTGCTACACACAAGAAAAAGTTAATGAGTGCAAAGTTTATTGCATTTTATTATATTTTTCATTATATTTTTCCATACAGAAACTGAGTTTTATATGCTCTTAGGGGTTTATTGGGGCCCCTATTAATGTACTGTTGGATTTGTTGGATTTCTGAAGATCTTTTGCACCATTGTGTTGTGTGGGGTCTTTGGGCCCACAAGGGATTATTAAAGAAGGAACTGAAAATATAGATTCATACATCTTAGGTCTGGTGGGACTAACATTGTGTTTAGAAAGTAAGAGAGAAAATCAGAATGCCAGTTAAAACAAAAAGCAGTATGGAGCCAATGGGAAAGGAAATGGTCCAGAAAAAATAAAACCTAGGGCTCAGATAAGCCAGCCTGAGAGAAAAAAGAACACAGTTAATAAGGGAGGTAAAGTAACAAGGAAGAGAAAAATATTGAAAAAGAGAGAATTGGTTGAGAAACAACACATGCCAACCTAAAATTACTAAATATATGACTGAGCATAAATTAGTGAAAGACGTTAATGGGATGTGGGAGAATAAAGATATGGGGAAGGTCTTGACACCTTTGAGTGGAAGTGAGAAAGAAAGTGTGACCAGGAGTGAGGTGGTGGATTGGAGAAGAAGATCTGTAGGGAGCGAGGTTTTGAGAGAAATCTTAGATATAGTATGTGACTGGGAAGTGGAGTATGAAGAGAGAGCGAGTTTGAGTAAAGAGGATCATGAGGGTCAGCAGGGCCAAGAGGTAAAAGTGAATGAGGAATCAAGGATAAGAAAGGTTTGACATTAGGGTTGAATGAAGTCAGAGACCAGTTATATATAGCACAGGACTTAAGGAAATAGACAGTAAACAAAGGGAAGGTGGTAGAAGTAAGGTAGGCCAGTGTGAACAAAGTAACAGATTGCATGAGTCATATATAAGTGAACAAATTACAATGGAGGAAGAGAAAACTTTTTCATGAGTCAGGAAGAATTTAGTTCTAGTGATCTTGATGGTCTCTCAAGAGAAATAGGGAAAGCATTATGGGACCCAATACAGGCTAACATTTGATCTATGAACAACTGATCAGAATTTCAAGATCTTAAATTCACAAAAGGAATTTTAATCGAAAAAAAAAGGCACTCAAGAGTTGCAGGTACATATAGGGGAAAAAGGAAAATGGTCAGGTATGGAGTTAGAACAAGTAAGTGGCCAGAGATTGGAGAGTCAAGATTGTTCCTTAGAATTATTCATGCTACCCTCACCAAGGTTTAGAAACAGTAGCACTTGTGAAGATCTGAAACACAAACATCAGGACCTATGGAATAAAGGGAGGAGATGGAGAAGGGGGGAAAAGTAAAGTGTAAAAAAGAAGGAAGATTTTGCCAGGAAACTGGGGATTATTCTGAAATGGTAGTGGAGGTTAGTAAAATACTGGAGGAGGAGGTAGAGAAAGGATTACAGAAAGATAAGCTCCCAAAGCAAGGAAATCAAAAAGTGAAAAGTTGAAAAAGGAGAGTTAATAGCAAAAGAGTCATGGGGGAGCAGAAAAGGAATAAACCAAGGAAATCAGAGAAGCTCAAGAAAATGGACAAAAAGCAAAGAGAAGAAGTGCCAAGATAACAGCTGTAGTAGGGACTAAGGAAGGGCCAAAGTGTATGAGTAATTTTGGTCCAGAGAATGAAGAAGATAGGGATGGAGAAAAGAATAAATGAGGTAAGGGAAGAGGAAAATAAAAATAAGGAAAAGAAAGAAATATGTAATGATTTTTATAAATTTATAGCAAAAACAAAAACTTCAGACTATGTGTTACCATTATAATAGGTTAAAATAAAACCTGATGAGAATGAGAGCTCTGTTGGAGACAATAGTAAGAAATTACTAACATGTGTTGTGTCAACGGAGGAGACTTTATTATCCAGTTTTAGTAGTATTAGACCGGTCAAAGATGAAAATTGGGTATTATTATGACAAACCAATTTTTGTCCTGCAAACCATAGAATATAATAAGGCAAAATTATTACAAATGGTGGGAATTAATGTGGTGAAATTGGGACATTATGACATTTTTCCAGACCATTTCCAAAATAAGCATTTTAAACCAAGCAAGAAAGGGACAAGAGGATTTCATCCACCAGTTATCTCGTATTTGGCTTGGAGCAGTTGCCCAATGAAAACAGTGTAAATCTAAAATATAAAATAGTGGACTTTTGGAACCATTGACAAGAATAATGGGCTTAAGAAATAAGATATACAAGGCCACAAGATGGGAAGAGAGTGGTCAATAAACCCTGTGGTTGGACAAGGAATTGGTCTATGATGAGTTTAGAAAATAAGCCCAGAATTGGGCTTATTGGGGATTCATTTGTTCATAGATGATAAACGTGAGGATAATAATAATATTTTTTTTATATGGCGCTGCTCAATTATCAAGGTGCCTTATATAAACAGCAGTTAAAACAATTAAAAGTCATTAAAATATTCAACAGAACCAAGTCATTCAGCCAATCAGTATTCCAAAAATGCTTTTTCCCAGAGAAAGGTTGATGATCATAAGGATCAAGAAGGTGGATGATCATAAGGATCAAGAAGCCAAGCCAGAATGGCTCAAAATGATGGAAAATACTAATACATTTGCTATCCTTCAGGATCTCAAGGATAATTAACAAAAAGGAAGAAGAGAAAGTAGGGATGAGGATATACTAAATAATCAATCATTGAAGATCCTGTCCTTGAACATAGCGGATATTAGAAATAAATTAGGAGACAAGGAGTTGATGACTTACTTTAAAGAATTTGACACCATATGTTTACAGGAGACTTGGGAAAGCAATGAGACCATGCTGAATGGACATAAAGTATTCAATTTACTGGCAATTAGGGATAATAGGAGGGGAGGAGACAGGGTTTCTTGTTAATTTAGGTTAGGTAAATATAGTGTCAGAAGTAATGGCAATAAAAGTGATCTTGGGAAACATCCTGGGTTTAAAATGACCTTGAGAGTTAACCCAGTAGTTATAATAAACACCTATATACCACCTAATGGAGGAAAAGGAGTGAAGGAAGATATGATTAAGAAATTAGGAAAATTGATTGATGAAGAAGTGGAAGATAATCCATTAATAGAGTAATGGTGGTGGGGGATGTAATGCTAGAGTGGGTAATATAGTAAGACCTACCAAAGACATAGAAGATTTTATGGCTACATTGGGATATAGGGAATATTAGAAACACCAGAAATAGAAGGACAGGAAAATCAATGACAGAGGTTTAAGATTAAGAGAAAGGAACCTAGTGTTAATGAATAGAAGGTCAAAAGCTGATCTAGGAGTGAATATACTTTAATGAACTCCAAAGGGCCTCAGTGATTGATCTGGTTTGGATAAACATTAATTTGGCTCCAGAATGTTTGGATCTCAGAGTGGAAAATTTTGGTGAAAGTGATAATTTCCTTGGAGAGCCAAATAAGAAAGGAAGGGAAATAGTAGTTTCTAACAATGGGCTATCAAATCTAATCCAAACTAAAAAGAGGTAAATTGGAAGAAAATAAATGGACAAAGTTTTGGATATTAAGGCCATCAAAGGTATTACACAGAGTATGAAAGATTTTAGTGATTTGGGGAAGATGAATGTATCTCCAAATATGGGAGTATTATTACTAGGATTGCTCACTTGGTTCAGTAGGAGGTTAAGAGTTATCCAAAGAAACAAGGGGCATTATGGTACAATAAGGACTGTGTTGACATGAAGAGAAATTAAATAAACAAACTAGAGTACCTTGAAAATGCCAATGCAATAAAATAGGAATGAAATAAACAAAACTAGGAAAGAATACAATAATATAATTAAGAAAAGTAAGGAAAGATTTAGACAGAAATTGTGGAAAGATCTAGAAAAACAGTTTTGGACAAAGACTCTAAAGAATTCTGGAAAATAGTGGCAAAGGGTATAGGAAGCCATAATCAAGAAATAAGCATCTATATTGAGCCTCAAGAGTGGATGAATCCCTTTAAGCTAATCTTTAGTGAAATGGATACAGAAAAGGGGTGACAATCTGATAGTGGATTGGATCCCTTTAAAAGTGAAAATTAAGGAAGAGGAAGTTATTATAGCAGTGAATAAATTTAGTAGGCACAAGGTCCGGGGCCAGATGGGATCCCGATTGATGTGATCATGAATCAGCTAGATCTGTGGGTACTGATATTGACAAGATTATTTAATCATATGGGTAGCACAGGCAAGAGCCAAGTACATGGGCACAATCTATAATAGGATCAGTTTTCAAAAAAGGGAAAATGATCCATAAGCCATATAAATAATACCCCAAAATAATGACAAGGATAATTAATATGAGATTATTAGTATGGATTAAGGCAAACAACGAATAAAGGACACCCAGGCAGGATTTATTGAAACCATTCCACAATCGATCAGTGTTTTATACTCTGACATCTAAGGTATAAATATTCCAAAATTAAAAACAGAAATTAATTTGCATTTTGTGGCTTTCAAGATAGCATTCAAAAGCATCAGTCGTGAACTAATGTGGATATGCCTTGAAGAATTAGGAATGGAGACTACTTTACTAGACATTATTAAAGTGTTATATAGACACAACCAGATTAAGATTAGGTTTAATTCAAGAGGAGATTGTACAGAAGAATTTGAAGGAGTAACAGGGATGTGTACTTTCCACATTCAATTCAATCTACATCTGAATCGGATAATGGAGAAAAGGATGAATATCACATGCTAAATAGGGAAAAAGGCTTGCCCTCATTTAACATTTGCAGACAACATTGTTTTGATTTCAACAAGTTGTCTAGGAGTTAAAAGGTTTATTTTTTATTTATTTTATTTATTTAACAAATTGAAAGACCTTTGAGCCAAGGGCTCTTTACAGAGGTTCCATGTCAAGTCACAAGAATAGCAATTACAATGATTTCTGTAAGTAGTACAACATGAGGAAAGTAATTACATAAACAAAAGAACAATATGGCAAGATAAATATTGTGTCAAATGCAGGCAGTGGCCTTGTCTGAAGAGGGGTGAAAGGGTTTACAAGAAGAGAAGAGAAGTACAGGGGTGAATTGGGGGTGGAAGGAGCAAAATAAGAGCAAGGAGGAGATTCCACAATGAAGCTTAAGCAGGAAAGACCCAGAGGGCAGGGGCAGAGGAAGAGAACAAGGTGAGGAAACAGAGAAGAGAGGAGGGAAGTGGGAGTGGAGGGTAAGGGAAGGGGATGAGGTAGAATGAAAAGAAGGCAGGAACGAGAAAGGGATAAGGGAGGAAGTACTGAGAGTGGAATAGTGCAGCAGCAGCATAGGGCTTATGCAGAGGCAAATGATAAAACAGGGAGGTCCCAGTGCATTTAGCTGTCAGCAGAGATTAGGTATAGCAGTCACAAGAAGCTCTGGAAACTAGGAATTGATGCAGCTTCTGCTTAAATGGTCCACGGGTTGCAGTCACGCAATCTCAGGAGGAAGGGAATTAAATAAATTAACAGCTCTAACTGCAATGGATCGCTGTTGGAGCAAGGTCTCGACAGTGAGGGACAGTAAAGGTTTGGCTCATAGAACTTCATGTGCTCTGAGTGCCCCCAGAAGGACTGAAAAGTGAAGGAACCTGGTGGTAGGAGACCAAGATCTGCCTTCTTAGCCAGAAGGCAGGCTTGATATTCAATGCAAGCCTGGAGTTGAAGCCAGTTTGCTTGTTTGTAAAGGTCACAAGTGTGAGTACGATTCTCTGCACCAGTTAGTAGATGGCATGCCTTATTCAGAGCTGTGGTGAGCCGATGTAGGGTTGTGTCTGTATGGAATTATAAATGACCAAACCATAGTCAATAATAGATACATTTGAACTTTGGATAGCCAATCTGAGGGCTTCAGTAGTAGGGCAGTGTTTATGCCTGTGTAGAAGGCCTAGGCGAATGTTAACTACCTTGGCAACACTCTTAACATGGTTGGAGTAGGAGAATGTACTATCCAGAATAACTTCTAGGTATTTAAAAGATTGGGTCTGATCAAGGATAACACCTGCACTGTTTTTAATCACCAGTTGTTTGGCTTTTGTGGCTTGCTGTGGGTACCATGGAAGAACCTTAGTTTTTTGTAGTTAAGCACCAACTTATGAGAGATGAACCAGGACTCAGCTTTAGTAAAACTTTTCTGAAGTTGGGCCTGAAGGAGGGTAGGGTCAGCAGTCTTTGAGAAAATGACCACATCATCCGCATAGAGGAGTACTGGTTTGAAACAGGATGACAGAACATTATTGAGGAAGGTGCTAAATAGAAGGGGTCCCACTATCGATTCTTGAGGAACCCCAGAGCAGACAGGCAGTTTAGCAGAAAGGACAGATTCTATTCTCACCTGCTGTGTGCAGTTTGCTAGATAGCTGGTGAACCACTTTAGGGCTTCTGAAGACATGTCAAGCCCAGCAAATTGATGTATCAGCAAATGGTGATTGATCATGTCAAATGCTTTAGACAGGTCAATAAAGGTTGCATCAACAAGTAGACCCTGATCAAGAGTATGGTGAATGAAAACTGAGAATTCCAGTAGGGCTGTAGATATGCTGTGCCCTTTCTGAAAACCATGTTGTTGGACACATTGTAGGTTGTATTTTCCAGGTACTACACAAACTGGTCAGCAACAATCCTTTCAAGTGCTTTGGACAGCAGTGAAAGAATAGATATTGACCTATAATTCCCAGGTAGTAATCTGTCCCCACTCTTAAAACTGGTATAACCAGAGCAGATTTTCAGATCTGGGGGAATTGTGAAAGTTTGAGGGAGCTATTGAGAAGCTTGGTAAGGGGGATAGGACTTCATC
This sequence comes from Neoceratodus forsteri, assembly GCA_016271365.2. Taxonomy (NCBI): domain Eukaryota; kingdom Metazoa; phylum Chordata; order Ceratodontiformes; family Ceratodontidae; genus Neoceratodus; species Neoceratodus forsteri. The sequence goes on along the minus strand of CM057455.1, from coordinate 386,532,675 downwards.
TAGAGTTAGGGTAAGAAGTTTTAGGTCAAGGAAATCACTGCTTGTCCTTGTTCCTCCTAGAACTTTACGTAGGTAGGTCTTGGTCTCACTTTCTGAGATAGCTTTGAAGTAGAAATATGGGTGGGTAGAGGCCTCTTCTGATTTGGTGGACATAGGAGCTGTGCTGGGTGGTTCAAAGGAATTTGGGATTATATAAAGGTTATTTAATGCATTCCAAAAAGAATGTACTAGTGCCAAATTATGCATCAACCCAGAGAAGACCAAAGTTATGGTTTTTGGTAATAACAACAGAGGAAGGCAGAATATCAGATATAATGATACTTTACTTGAAAAGGTAAAGTGCTTTAAATACCTGGCTATAAACATCAATGAAAATTGAACGTGGAATAACCATGTTGGTGAGGTAAAATCAAAAATAAAGACGTTTGTTCCACCAATTACTAGCTTCTTTTACAAATATGGAGGACGCTCCATTAAGGATGCACTAAAGGTCATCAATGCAAAAATAAGATCCCAGTTCTTGTATGTGGCTGAACTATGGGGTCTGGATATCAATGAGAAGATAGGGGAACAATAAATATCTTTTATAAGAAGATATTTATTGTATAAGAGTAGAGTTAGGCCAGCCATCAATACAGAATTGTGCAAGAAAGAATTATTCTGTATTTCTTCAAAACATATACAATGCCAGATAATTGATTGCCAAACCAAAACTTGGATGATGCTATAAATTATTATGTTAGAAATTTAAATTCCTAGTTATGGATATCCTAGAAGAGTGGGTAAACCTTATGGGTTGATAACTTATCTAGCGATATACTAAGGAGACTTCAAGAGGATATAAAGGAGAGATAAAGACAAAATTGAGAAATATATTTTGACAAAAGGACATGGAGAGATGTGCAAAATACAAAATAAGTAAAATGGTTGGCAATAAATAAGAAGATTTTCAAGAGGGAGAGGTACTTAAAGATCCTTAGGAGCCCATAAAGGAGAAATCACTATATACAATTCAGATTTGAGTATTACATGACTGAAAGAGTAAACAGATTAATGAAAATGGATGAAGCCAAAGGGATATGTAAACACAGTATAGAAGAAGATGATTTAATTCATCTATTGATTAAATGCCCACTTTATCAGAAAGCACGAACAAAAATATTGGGACCCATTTTGGAATCCTTGGAGAGAGTCCCTAGACCCTGACAGAAAAGATAATGAATTCTCAGTCAGTAAGAACACTTGAGGGTGATCTCCAATTTGAAAATTATTGGTAAACAATGCATCCACATGAGGGAAATTGTATTGTGAAGAGTTTTGTTTAGCAAAAATAGGGAGTGAACTGAACACAAGTAAGAAGGGGTAATAGTGCAATAAGAGACTGATTGTAACCAACAACAGTTTATGTATGGAATTTTATTGGCTATTTATTAATACATGTGTATTTACAGTGTATGTGTGAGTGAAATTCTGATAACATAACTTGTTAAACAATAAATAAAATTGAAGATCTGCCCTTCATATGTGGGAATCAGAAAGTGCCACAATGGGTACAGGGCTCACAAGAGGTTAGACCAGCCTGGAGCTAGTCTAACAGGCCACACACTACATGCCAGGTGGGAACCAGCATACATTATTACATTTTGTTGGGCTGGGCATAGCTATTAGCAACCTATTATACACAGCCATTGTGATCACACTATTTTTGATCAGTGCTAACTGTCCACACTGTGCATAATTTTAAACTGATTTTGAATGAAAATGTATTTATTTTTTACAGTTACTTTGAAGACTTTTACATAGCCCAGTTCATTTGTAATTTAAACTGAATGTGTGTTACATACATACAGAGAAGTTTGCCCACTATTAATGACTCCTAGAAGGTAAAAGGTATGCTCATTCTTTCTGTATAGGAATATTAGCATAACATGAGCACTCAGTACATACATGGGATGATGGGCTGCATCTGTCCAGGAAGGAACCAGGATCCTAGATGATAGGTTTAAATGCTTCATTGGCAAGCATTTAAACTAACCAAGGGAGAGCTCTGGAAAGGAGCAGGAAATCCTGGCCCCAAAAAATCATGGTAGTAAGTGCAGTAAACACCAACATAGAGGTGGCGATAGGGAGAAGGGCGGGTAAATGGGAAAGTGACAAAGGCAAGAAGGGCAGGGATGGGGCAAAAGGAGTAAGGCGATCAGGAAATGGAGGGTAATGAGTACCAATGTCCTTAGTCTGGGCAACAAGCTACCTGAGCTGGTGGCCTTGATAGAAGAGGGATGCCTGGATATCGTAGCAGTCACAGAAACATGGTACACAGAGAACCATGACTGGGATGTTAACATACCAGGTACATAACCTACAGGGAGAGACAGGCAGGGGAGAAGAGGGGAGGAGTAGCTCTCTATGTAAAGGAAGGGATAAAAGCAACTGAACAAAAGAGTAAACAGGGAGGAGAGGAGGCACTGTGGGTCACCTTGGAGACTGGAAGGGCACCACAATCCGCACAGGGATTGTGTACAGACCCCCATGTCAGGGGAAGAAATGGACAAGGATATGATAGAAGGCATTCTTAGAATGGCAGAGAAAGGGAGATACTGTTGATGGGAGACCTGAATATGCCAGATGTTAACTGGAGCACATTTGCTGCAGCCACATCCAAGAGCAGGGCCATTCTTGATGCCCTACAGGTGGCAGACCTCAGACAGCTAGTTTCGGAACCCACTCATGAGGGAGCAATCTTAGACCTCATACTCTCAAATGGGGGCAGTGAGAGGATCTCAGATCTAGAAGTGGGTTGCCATCTGGGAACAAGTGACCATCAAACAGTGTGGTTCACGTTAAACTCAGCTACAGGGTCAAGCCATACAAAAGTGAGGGTACTGGACTTCAGGAGGGCTGACTTTGGCAAGATGGAAGAGTGCCTCAGAAAAGCACTAGCAAACAGGCTAGAAGGAGGGTGGAGCAACAATGGTAATCATCAAATCTGCCATCACAAAGGCAACAAGCCTTTGTGTGAAGCAAATAAATCAAAATGAAAGAAAAGCCACTATGGTTCTCAAAAGAGGTGGCTGGGAAAGTCAGGGAGAAAAGACAGCATTCAGGAAGTATAAGAAACACAGAAGGAGCAGGACAGAGAGCTGTACCAGTTAAGGCAGAAGGAAGCAGGAGGGAAGTCAGAATAGCAAAAGCCCAAACAGAGGAAAAGATAGCCAACTCGGTTAAGAAGGTGGATAAACCTTTATAGGTACATCAGAGAGTAGAAAGACAAAGGGAGGGATAGTGAAGCTGAATACAATGAATGGTGGGTGGGCAGAGGGGACAGTGAAAAAGCAGGGATACTGAATGAATATTTCTGCTCAGTATTCACAAAAGAGGAGAGAGTGCCTAATCCAATTAACAGAAGCACTCTTGATAGGGTGTCGATCCTAGCCCTTTCACTGAAGAAAGGGTTCTGCAAGAACTCCTAAAACTGAAGGTGGACAAAGCAATGGGGCCTGATGGAATTCACCCCAGAATTCTAAAAGAATTAAGGGGTAATTAGTGAAACCACTGACTACTCTTTTCAGTAAATCATGGGAGGATGGTGTGGTACCCGAGGACTGGAGGAAGGTGGATGTGATTTCCTTCCCAAAAGTGGGACCAAGACAGAGGCAGGAAACTACAGACCTGTCAGTTTGACCTCTGTGGTAGGGAAAGTGATGGAGTCACTTCTGAAGGAAAGAACTGTTGAGTACCTAGAGGCCAGTGGGGCACAGGACCCAAGGCAGCATGGGTTCACAGCGGAAGGTCATGTCAGATGGATCTAATATATTTCTTTGACTGGCTGACCAAAGTAGTAGACCAGCGAGGGCTGTGGACATGGCCTACCTAGACTTAGCAAGGCATTTGACACAGTCCCACACAAAAGATTAATAGTCAAATTAACCAGCCTGAGTGGGTCCCAGGCTGGTAGCCTGGTAAAACATTGGCTGGACGACAGGACACAGAAGGTAATTGTAAATGGAGTCCACTCTGAAGAAGGAGGGGTTACTAGTGGGTACCACAGGGTTCAGTACTGGGTCCAGTCCTTTTAATGTCTTTGTAAGTATCATTGCAGAGGGACTAGAAGGAAAAGTATGCCCTTTGCAGATGACACAAAGATCTGCAACAGGGTTGATACACAAGGAGGCGTGGAAAGTATGAGAAGGGACTTGGCACGGTTGGAGGAATGGTCAGAAGTATGGCAGCTAGGATTCAATGCAAAGAAGTGCAAAATAATTCACCTGGGAAACAAGAACCCAGGGAAGAATACACAATGTGGGGATTTAGTAACAACATCAAAAAGGAAAGGGACCTGGGGTAATCATATCAGATGACCTTAAGGTTAGCAAGCAATGTGAGAAAGCAGTAGGGATGGCTGGGGTATACTGGGATGCATAGGGAGGCATCACCTGCAGAAAACAGGAAGTTGTTATCCCTCTGTACAGACAGTTGGTGAGACCCCATCTGGAGTACTGCGTCCAGTTCTGGAGACCCATCTCTGCAAGGACATAGACAGGATAGAGGCAGTCCAGAGGAGGGCAACTAAAATGTTGCAGGGTCTGCAAGAGAAGCCATATGAGGAGAAACTAAAGGAGCTTAATATGTATACCGTTGAAGAAAGAAGGAGAGGGGACATGATAAAACTTTTAAGTACCTCAGTGGAATCAACAAAGGCCATGAGGGTAGCATCTTTCAGAAACAGAGACATGCAAGAACAAGGGACAAAATTTAAAGATGGGGCGGTTCCAGGGCAATGTGAGGAAGTATTTTTTCACAGAGAGGGTAGTGGATGCATGGCACAGCCTTCCTGAGGAGGTTGTGGGTCTAAAACTGTGGGAGAATTCAAGAATGCATGGGACAGACATAAGGCAATTCTTGTGGGGGTAGGAAGAAATAGACTGTTGGTTAACTAGGATCTGCGGCCTATCCTGTAGGTGGAAATGGGCAGACTAGGTGGGCCAAGCGGTCCTTATCTGCTGTCAAAGTCTATGTTTCTATGTTTCTATGTTTCTTGTTTGTGACATCAAAGTCCTGTGAATGGCTGTACAAGGTAATAAAGGATTATGAAGAGTTACTGTAAGCAACAGTAGCAGTTTCAATCTGAGTGACTAGTACTCTACCAACTGGAAAATACTGGGCTGGATAGTCAACAGGCAGGGAGGAAAACAACGGTTTTATTGTTCATCTAGTAAGCCATTACAATACTCCAAAAGCAGATACAAGCACAGCAAACAGATGCACAATGTACACAATAAAACATCACAGTTAAACAAACTTTAAGTACAAATACTTATTCATTTCCAGCCAACACAAATCAGTTTATGGCTGTCTCTCTTGTCTGTGCCTGTTAATTTAAAATAGCACACATTTTAACAATTTGTTAAATTAATCACTGTGAGTAAATTTAAAATTGATAAAAACATTATGACAAAGCATTTTGCTAGTTATGAATTATCACTTATATTTGTAATCCAGTTTAATTATTAACCTTCTACAGCATTGTAATAGGCCTTCATGATATGGGAAGATCACCCAGAACCAAAAATGGCCACAATATGCAATCAAACCAGACATTACTCATCTGGAATTCCCTTTTGGCACCCCTCCATTCTTAATAGATCTATTATTCATAACATAACATCAGTGTACAGCCCAGGACTGGAACCAAGTTGCACCTTTATATCTTAATGTCAGATTTTGAGGTCAGTACACAGAATTACTCTGACACTTACAACATTAGCAGGCTAAGTCTCATGGATCCCAATAAGTCAACAGAATGGATAATGGAACCTGAAAGCTTAGGGAGCAGTACAAGGGTACAATGACGTGCATGCTGCTCCACACCCCTATCATTGTCTCCCCACCAGGTATTTCCATCCAACCAGTGTTTGTGGCATTACATATAGAATCCTGAGATCTGTAGCTATAAATATATCAGGTCACTTTATCCTACATACCTAGATCTGTAAATCAACATAAACCATGAGATTACCATTTTATTCCAAACTCTCCAGCTTCCCTTATGTCCATCGCTGGAAATATGACAACCATATGAAAAGAAATAACCCCAGTAAACATGGTAAGTCCTCCATGCATGCCTGCAATGGACACCTTATGGTCCTCAATGAGGGTGCCCATCCTGTCGGCAACCATCACCAGCCATTATCAGCCTCAAAAGGAGCTAATTGACAAATGAAATTGCTAAGTTATAATAGATGTTCCTATGAAAATAATAACTTTATATTTCTACTAATCTTAAACATAAACAAAAATGAGCATTTGCTCAATAGCTATCTAAATAATGCATACCGTGCCTAGATAAAATATACAATCCATTTTAAATGATAATCTTTAAACTGTGCCAATGAACATCAGAGCCAGTTGATTTCATTTAATATAATAGAAACCCTTTATAGCTTCAAGGCCAGTTTCAGTTTGCATGTGACAAACTAATACTAAAATTATTTTTTCAAACAACATGGAATTTAAAACATGCAATTTCAACACACATAGAAAATTAACTCTAATACTCCATTTGTGCTGCAGATCTTTTCTGACAGCTCTTTTACTTCCGCTGTTAGAACAGCAGCTAGCAGCTGTAAGGAGCTAGCATTTGCTTTTAAGAGTGCCTCATTTGGAAGAGGAAGAGGGAATCTAGCTCTCCCTTCCCCATCAATTAACTGCTAACAGCTGCTGCTAAGTGGAAGGGACCTGTGACCTGTGAATGGCAGAGTCAGTTCATGTTCCAGCTCCATTTTGCTTCCTTCAGCTTTTAGAAGCAGCAGCTAACAGCTGAAAGGGAGCTACAGTAGTATTTACTTTTAAAAGCACCTCATTTTGGAAGGAAGCTAGCAGCTGAAAGGGGCTAGCATTTACTTTGCTTCAGCTTTAGAAGCAGCAGCTAGTAGCTGTAAGGGAGCTAGCATGTACTTTTGCTTAAGTCTTTAAAAACAGCAGCTAGCGGCTGAAAGGGAGCTAACATTTACTTTTAAAATCATCTTATTTTGGAGAGGGTAGCTAGCAATTAAAAGGGAGCTAGCATTTGCTTGTACGAGTACCTCATTTTGGATAGGAATAGAGGAATCAGCTAAATCTTCCCGTCCCCATCAGTTAACTACTAACAGCTACTGTGAAGTGGGAGGGACCTGTGACCTGTGAATAGCAGAGTCAGTTTGTGTTCCAGTTCCATTTTGCTTCAGCTTTTAGAGCAGCAGCTAGCAGTTGAAGAGAGCTAGCATTTTCTTTTGCTTCAGTTTTAGAAACAGCAGCTAGCAGCTGAAGAGGAGCTAGCATTTACTTTTGCTTAAGTTTTAGAAACGGCAGCTAGCAGCTGAAAGAGAGCTAGCATTTACTTTTAAAAGCACCTTATTTTGGAGGGTAGGTAGCAAGTAAAAGGGAGCTAGAATTTGCTTGCAAGAGTACCTCATTTTGGATAGGAAGAGGGAATCAGCTAAATCTCCCCTTACCTCATCACTTAACTGCTAACAGCCACTGTACCATGGGAGGGGCCTGTGATCTGTGAATAGCTGAGTCAGTTTGTATCCCAGCTCCAATTTTCTTTTAGCTTTTAGAAGCAGCAGCTAGCAGCTTAATAGGAGCTAGCATTTACTTTTGCTTCAGCTTTTAGAAACAGCAGCTAACAGTTGAAAGACAGCTTGAATTTACTTTTAAAAGCACCTCATTTTGGAGAGGAAGTTAGCAACTAAAAGGAGCTAGCATTGCTTTTAAGAGTACCTCATTTGGAGAGAAGAGAGGAATCAGCTAAATCTCCCCTTTCCCCATCACTTAACTGCTACTGCTAAGTGGGAGGGGCCTGTGACCTGTGAATCACAGAGTCAGTTTGTGTCCCAGCTCCATTTTGCTTCAGCTTTTAGAAGCAGCAGCTAGCAGCAGAAAAGGAGCTAGCATTTACTTTTGCTTCAGTTTTAGAAACGCAGCTTGCAGCTGAAAGTGAGCTAGCATTTTTACTTTCAAAGCTCCTCATTTCGGAGAGGAAGCTAGCAACTAAGACTAGGTTTGCTGGCAAAAAGCACAAGCTTCACCCAGCCTCACCTAACCTCTTTTATTCTAGGTTTGCTTGAAAGGACAGAGCTAGAGCAGCACTATCAGAGTGAGGAAACATTAAACTTATTTTGGCTGAACAAATTTACCATTGTGTTACTATTTTGTTTTGTCCTTAGAAGTTGTGCTTACAAGTTTTGTTACTGATTTTTGCTTACAGATTACTGTTTTATTGTTCTCTGATTGAAATTGTTGTTTTCGAAAGGTATATGTTCTGTTTAATTGTTACAGGGTGTGCCTACAGGTTTGTTCTGTTTTGTGCTTACAGATTACTGCTTTATTTTCTCTGATTCAAATTGTTTCTTTTAGGATATATTTTCTTTTAAATTGTTACAGGTTGTGAATACTGTTTTTTGTTACTTTGTTGTGCTTACAGGCTTTATAGTTTACTGCTTTATTGTTCTCTGATTCAAAGTGTTTTGCAAGGTATATTTTAAGTTAAATTGTTACAGATTGTGTTTACAGGTTTTGGTACTTGTGCATACAGATTATTGATTTATATTTCTCTGATTCAAAGTGTTTTGAGAGGTACAGTTCTGTTAAATTGTTATAGATTGTGCTTACAAGTTTTGTTACTTTTGCGCTTACAGGTTTTACAGTTTGATCTGTCTTTAGGCTAAACAAAGTTACTGTTGTGTTACTATTTTGTGCTTATAGGTTTTGTTTTGGGATTAAAGGTGTTGCAGTCTCTTTCTCACATTGAAGGAGTTAATTGCTTTCCTTCCACAGCTCTTGCAGAAAATTTGGAGTATAACTTGAGGTGGGGGCTGACAAAGTCTTAATAACTTTCAACAGAAGGAAGATTTAAAAGGTCAGGTTAGTTGGTGTTTTTGAGGTGGAAGACTGTTTGCTGGCAAAATCAGCTAGCTTCACATGAGCTCTTTTATTCTAGGTTTGGTTCAAAGGACAGCGAAGGAGCAAAACTATCAGAGCAAGAAGAAACATTAAGGCTACTTCTTGCTAAGCAGATTTACTGTCAGCGTTACTATTTTGTTTTGCACTTACAGGTTGTGCTTACAGATTTTGTCACTGTTTTTGCTTACAGATTACTGCATTATTGTTCTCTGATTCAAACTGTTGTTTTTTTTGTTAGTTTTTGCAGTGTATATTTTCTGCTAAATTGTTACAGGTTGTGCCTATGGGTCTGTTACTGTTTTGTGCTTACAGAGTACTGCTTTGTTTTCTCTGATTAAATTGTTTCTGCAGGGTATACTTTCTGATAAATTGTTACAGATTGTGCTTACATGTTTTGATAATTGTGCTTACTGATTACTGCTTTATTTGTCTCTGATTCAGAGTCTTTTTGCAAGGTGTATTTTATGTGAAATTGTTACAGGTTGTGCTTAAAGGATTTGTTACCTTCTGTGCTTACAGATTACTGGTTTATTTTCTCTGATTCAAAGTATTTTTGAAAGGTATATTTCTGTTGAATTGTTACAGCTTGTACTACAGGTTTTGTTATTTTTGTTCTTTCATGTTTTACAGTTTGATCTATTTTTAGGCTAAGCAAAGTTACTGTTGTGCTATTATTTTGTGCTTACATGTTTCTGTTTTGAGCTTAAAAGGTGTTGCAGTCTCTTTCTCACATTGAATGAGCTAATTGCTTTCCTTCCACAGCTCTTCCAGGAGACTAGGAGTGTAAATTGGGAGTGGAGCTGACCATGTCTTAATAACTTCCAACAGAAGGAAGATTTAAAGGTTGGTTAGTTTGTGTTTTGAGGTGGAGGACTAGGTTTGCTGGCAAAAGCACCTAGCTTCACCTGAGCTCTTTCTTCTAGGCTTGCTTGAAAGGACAGAACAAGGAACAACATTATCAGAGCAAGGAGACACATTAAGGCTTCTTTTGGCTAAGCAGATTTACTGTTGTGTTATTATTTTGTTTTGTGCTTACAGGTTTTGTTACTGTTTTTACTTACAGATTATTTCTTTAATGTTCTCAATTCAAATTGTATTTTGCAGCATATATTTTTCTGCTAAATTGTTATAGGTTGTGCCTGCAGGTTTTGTTACTGTGTTTGTGCTTTCAGGCATTACAGTTTACTGCTTCATTTTCTCTATTTGAAATTGTTTTTGCAGAGTATATTTTCTGCTAAATTGGTACAGGTGCTTATAGGTTGATACTGTTTTTGCTTACAGATTACTGCTTTATTCTTTCTCTGATTCAAAGTGTTTTTGCAAGGAAGGACAACACTCACCAAGGTGGTGGGCAGGAGCTGTGGCTGATTATTTCTGGAGGAATGGGCTTGGTCCTTCCCAACCTGCCCATCACACCACCTGCACCAAGTGCTTCATTACCTTTATACCAGAGTTTGACATCACTTCCACAATAAGGGCAAAGGGCATACACCTGTCATAACCTTAAAAGTCCAGAATGATGCATAAGGGATAAACACACACACACACTCACACACTGAAAAAAACAGGAAGGAAGCGAGATATGTGGTGAGCTGTGCAATGCCCTGACTATGGGGCAGCAGTCTTCCATGAGATATCTGGAGGCTGCAGTGCTGCCCCTATTTTCAGTTACCTCTCTAGTCTGAGGGGGAGGTTACATCTCAGGCCCACCGGTGAGGAGTTAGAAAATCTCTCCCCTGCCAGGGACCACTAGAGCCACTGCTGCTGCCTTAGGGTTGCCAAGAAAGAGGAGCAGTTGGAAAACAGTGAGATCAGGGAGGGTAAGGGTGGTGAATCAGAGGTGCATCCCTCAGTTGTACTTCTCCACAATTCAGATGCCATTCTGGCGAGCATGGTTCCTCTAAGGAGACACCCACAGAGAAAAACAAGGAGGATGCTGGGAACCTCTACAAAGGAGACCCCAGGGTGGCATGAGACCCCCACAGGAGTAGGAAACAATTTCTGATGGGGTACTCACTCATTAGGAGGGTATAACTGGGAGTGGGTGGGGAGAGGAGGTAAGGTGCTTGCCTGGTGCCATGGCTGGGAGGGACAGGAGTGAATCATCAGGATTATGGGAGCAGCTGCATGGGAGAGAGCTGGACATCATTGTCCACCTCGGGACAAATGGCCTGACTGGGAATGGGATCAGAGCAGTGTAGGAGAGGTTTGTGGAGTTGGGGTGGCCTTAGACAAGTAGTATGCATGGTAACCTTTTCAGAGGTACTGCCTGTCTATGGCATAGGTGAGGTTAGGGTACTCTGCACCATGGGATTCAATGAATGGTTGAAAAACTGGTGTGGAGCTCAGGATTTTGGATTCATTGAGGGCTGATGGTCACCTGCAGAGATACATGCCTATACTGGTGCAATGGTCTGCATGTCTGGGCAGAGAACCAGGATCCTAGGTGATAGGCAATGCTTTATTGGCATGAATTTAAACTAGCTAAGGGGAGACACTGAAAAGGGCAGGAAACCTATCCCTACCACAAAACAGGGTAGTTAGCAAGGAAAACCCCAAAGGTAGAGATGTCAATTGGGCGCAGGATGGGGTAAATGGAGAAAAAGCCAGTAAGGACAGGAGGTGGCTTAAAGGGTAAGGACATCAAAAATGGAGGGCGATGAGTACCAATGCCCATCATCTGGGTAACAAGCTCCTGAACTAGTGGCCTTGATGGAAGAGGGATGCCTGGATATTGTGGCAGTCACAGAAACATGGTACACAGAGAACCATGACTGGGATGTCAACATTCCAGGGTAAACAATCCACAGGAGGGACAGGAGAGTAAAGAGAGGAGGAGTAGCTCTCTGTATAAGGAAGGATCAAAGCAACAGAACTAAATGGTAAAATAGGAGGAGAGGAGGCACTGTGGGTCACCTTGAGACAGGAAATGTCACAACAATCTGCATGATGGTTGTATAAAGACCCTTGTCTCAGAGGGAGGAAACAGATAAGAAAATGATAGAAGGCATCCTTAGAATGGCAGAAAAATGGGAGATATTGTTGATGGGGACCTGAATATGCCAGAAGTTAACTGGAGCACTTTTACTGCAGCCACATCCAAGAGCAGGGTCATTCCGATTCCCTACAGGGGCATGCCTCAGGCAGCTAGTGTTGAAACCCACTCAGGAGGGAGCAATCTTAGACCTGGTGCTCTCAAATAGGAATAGAGAGGATCTAAGATTTAGAAGTGGGTAGCCATCTGGGAACAAGCAACCTCCAAACAGTATTGTTCACAAAAACACAGCCGTAGTGTCAAACCATACAAAAGCAAGAGTACTGGACTTTAGGAAGGCTGACTTGGAAAATGTGAGAGTGCACCAGGAAAGCACAAGCAAACAGGCAAGAAGAAGTGGTGGAGGAACAATGTGGAAAATCAAAACTGCCACCACAGAGGCAACAAGCCTTTGTGTGAAGCAAATAAACAAATCAAAACAAAGGAAAAAAAAAACATGGTTCTCAAAGGAGGTGACAGGAAAGATTGGTATTACAGACTCTGAGCTACTTGTTGAGTTTGTAGCACTCTAATTGATGGAAATTTCTTTATGTGTTGAATGAAACATTACTTAACAGTGTATTTTTAACTTTTTACACTTGTATTAGTGTGAGCCCCAGTTCCCAGTTTCAGGGATCTCAGTAGAGTCTTGCATAGTGTCCCAATATCTGACAAGGACTGCAGACTGATTGTTAGGGCTGCAAGCTTGTACTGAATCACCTATCACTTTGTGAGGTGCAGTACAGTCCAAGACTTTGAAATATTTTAATTTTGGGTATAGTTTTAGTGGGGATTGCTCTCACTGTGGTCTAGCACTCCGGTTTGGCAGCATATATAAATCAGCTGCTCAAGTAGCTGGGTGCTGTGGATTGTAGACTCTGGAGCTACAGTGCTCCAACTGATGAAAATTTCTTTATGTGTTGAATGAAACATTACCCAACTGTGTCTTTTTAACTTTTTACACTTGTATTAATGTAAGCCCCAGTTCCTGTTTCAGGGTTCTCATTAGAAGTCTTTGCATAGTGTCCTGATATCTGACACGGACTACAGATTGATTATTAGGCTGCAAGCTTGTACTGCATCACATATCACTTTGTGAGGTGCAGTACAGTGCAGATTTGAAATATTTTAGTTTTGGGTATAGTTTTGGTGGGGATTGCTCACTACCCATGCCCTAGCACTTCCGGTTTGGCAGCATATATAAATCAGTTCTTTCGGTGAGCAGAGCATGGCGTGCGTGTGGAGGCAGTGCAGAAACACATGCATCTGTGTGTCTTCAGCATGTTCAGCAGGTACAGAGGTATTCCTGTAAAGTTTGCGGTGTCCAGGTAATACTGTTGTTCTATGTAGACCTTTCTACTAGGGATATATTTCCACCTTAATCCTGTATACGATTTGTTTTGCTTGCCACCGTACATTTGTAGTTGTGTACGATGGCCCATTCAAGTGAACCATCATTTTTCTCAGGAGGTGCTTTATGCATCTCATGTCACATGTACAGCACTGTAGTGAGTGCAGTTCCATCCACCGAGTTTACTTGTCCTAAATGCATGGAAAACTCCTCTTTAAAACATGCTGTGGCACTATTTAATGTTAGACTTTCTGACCTGGTATCAAGTGAGAAGCAAATGCAAGTCCGCTTTCAGGAATTTAATCTCACCCACCACTTTCATCTGAGGATACTCCTATTATTTGTTCTGAACAGTTGGTTGATCAGTCACCTTTACTCCCTGCAGTCATTTCTGGGAACAATAAAAATGTCCCTGTGTTATAGACAATGCTGATAGCCCTGACGAACATTGATATGAAGTACAAAGTAAGCGTGTGTATAAAAAGGAAGGAAGACTTCTCAGTTCTCCTTGAACACCACAAATAGGTTTACAATTTTAAATAGGCTTAGGGCTCTAGTTTGAATAACACTGATCAACATGCATTACTCACCAATTTATCCACCACACTGGGTGAGCTTGATCCATCTGATATGTCACCCATTCCCTAATCTCCCATAACATGTTATCCTTATCCTTCAGATATTCCTCTCATACCCTTGATGTCTCTCCATCGAGGTCAAGGATTAGGCCCTGATTTTGTTCATATTGGTGAAGTTTTCAATTCATTAGAGGCTCCACAGAGGCAGGTCTATGTGCTAGGTGACTGTATGGTGAAACATCTTGACAGGGCTATTTGTGAACTAGACAAAGCTAATTGCACATGTTCTAGTTTCTGGGTGCAAAATAGCTAATATTACTAGCATGGCTTATAATAATTTATCTAATGGAGGTCACAGTCCACTTGTGGTAATGCATGTTGGGACTAACGATTTCATGCATTCAAACAGTTTAGAGATATAAAAAGGATTTGGTTGCACTTTCAAATACTTTGGTAGATTTAGGGGTGCAAAATAGGCTTTTCTGAGGTCCTGCGGTCCCTAAAGCATCTTCTGAACACAATAGCATAATATATACATTTAACAACTGGTTATATGTTAGATACCTCAAACAAAATCAGTTTTGTATCACCACTGGGAAGATTTTATAGGAAGATCAGATATGTTTTGGTGAGATGGTTTGCACTTGAGTCATAAGAGTAATCTTTTGTTGAGCCAGCACATTCTGGAATACATAAATAGTCATTTAAACTGCTTGAGTTATGGGAGAATATTTTTCCTCCCTTAAGAAACCTATTCTCAAAAGTAAATTTATTAGTATCTTAAAATGTTTGTATTTTAATGCTAGAGTCTCAGAGTAAAATTGGTGAAGTGAAAGTCAGATTGTGTAATGAAGATGTGGACCTTCTTTTCATTACAAAGACTTGGAGATGCTAAATCCAGCTGGTGGATATATGTTGTTTAACTAAATTAAACAGGTTAAAAACGGGGTGGAGTTGCCATCTTCATTAGAGATTCACTACAGGCAAGTGATATTTCTAATAACATTAAGTAAGTTAATAGCACTACTGAAACTATTTGCTTAAACTTAATGACTAACACTTCTCAACATATCATTATAGGGGCTTGTTACCATTCACCTAGTTCCCCAGTGAATATCTTATAACATCATTCAAGAAACTGAAACAGCTTGCTCGATTGAGGAACATAATTGTTACGGAAGACTTTAATCTACTGTACCTAGTATTGATTGGGACAAGATTATGACTACATCTACCTCTGCTAGAAAATTGGTGGATATGTGGAACAATGTAACTTGACACATGAAGTCAGGCTTCCAACAAGAGGAACTAATATTCTTGATTTAGTTTTTACTAGTACCTTGTCAGTCAGCAATATCCTTGTTCGGTCACCTATTGGCAACAGTGACCATGGCTCAATTAGTTTTCTCTTGAGCTTACTATTCCAACAACATGTGGTATCTCAAATATTTTTATGCAGTAAGACAGATCTTGATAATATAAAAAGAACTGAACAGTGTTGACTGGGCATAGATGTTCAATTCTATGGATAATGATTATTATGATTCTTTGCTTACTAAAGTCATTCATTAAATACTTATGTTCCCTCAAGAACAAAGACAAACTCCTCTCATAAAAACTGAGATGGATGACTAAGGAGCTTTATAAACTAATCAAGAAAAAGATAAATATTATGCAACTCTATCTACGGTCTCCTTCAACTCTGATTTGGAGTTCATACTTAAGTATTCAAGAAATGTAAATACAGCATTAGAAGGGCTAAAAGGAAGTGGGAGTTAAAATTAGCATCGCAAGCATGTAAGGATAATACTAAATCATTTATGCATGTATAAACGCCCTTAAAAAAACTCTTGTCAAGTTGGTTCCCTTTTAATAAATGAAACTCAAATAACTGACCTATCAGATATGGCAAATATTTTTAATACAAATTTTGTAAACAGTTTCTTGTAACTAAGGTTCATAATACATTTCCCTCATCAGGTAATCGTATTTTTATATCAGTATCTGATGTTCATACTAAATTACTTAATCTAAAAGGTAAAACTAGTATGTCACCTGATGACCTACCTGGTCACTTTTGTATTTATTAGCTGATTGTTTATTGATGCCACTTAAATTACTGTGTGAACATTGTTTGAATTATAATTATGTGCCTTCATCTTGGAAAATTGCTTATGTTGTTCTCATCCATAAAAGGGTCCAAAAATCTCTGGGAAAACTATTGACCAATTAGCCTTACTTCCACTATGGGTAAAATATTAGAAAGCCTAATTAAGGATTTGATTACTCCATCGTAGAATTTGACAGCAGATAAGGACTGCTTGGCCCACCTAGTCTGCCCATTTCCCTACCTAATGCATAGGCTGCAGATCCCTAGTTAACTAACAGCCTACTTCCTCCTACCACTTTCGATCAGATTGATGTTGAACAACACGGTTTAAAAAAGGGAGGAGCTGCCTTACTAACCTACTATGTTTTCAAAGATTTAAGTTTAAGTTAGATAACAGATCTCCATATGATGTTATCTATGTTGATTTCATCAAGGCTTTTGATTCTCTCCACATTGGGCACTATTACAGAAACTACACTGTGTTGGTATTAATTCAAATCTAGTTATGGGGATAGCAAATCGGTTAGGCCAACGATCGCAACAAGTTTTGGTAAATGGTCATTTTATGATAGGGGTCTAGTCACTAGTGGGGTGCTGCAGGGTTCCATTTAGGCCCCTGTTTGTTTCAATTTTTCTTAGCTGATATTAAATTTAGTTGTTCTAACATGGTAAAATTTGCAGATGACATTAAAATACGTGGACCATGTGCAAACTCAGATCAAATCTATTCTATCCAGAATGACCTTGATCAACTGTCTAAATAGATTACTACCTGGGGATGAAACTTAATCATAACAAGTGTAGAATTATACATTTTGGAGTAAATACTTTAGATTACCGGGTATTAGTTGTTTCTGATGTCGAAAAGGATTTGGGAGTTTTGATTACTGATGACTTCCTTCCAAGCACTCAAATAAATTAGGTTATCCTTAGAGCTAATGGGTCATTTGGTCCATTAAACAAAACATTAAGTCTAGAGATAAGAGGGTTTTGTTGCCTCTCTAGCGAGCCTATGTCATCCCCCATTTGGACTTTTCTTCCCAACTGTGGTGTCCATTTAAAAAGCAGGACATCGCTAAGTTGGAAAAGGTTCAAAGGAAATATTCAAAGATGGTAAAAGGCCTTACAAATGCCCCATATGAAACTAGACTTACTGTTTTGAATCTGATGCTTCTCTATATTAGGTGTTTAAGAGTGACATACTCTAATGTATGATATTATTAATGACCCACATCTAATTACTACTCTAGGCTTTTGCTATAAGGATGAAGTATAAAATCTTGGGGACATCCTCTTCAGCTGCAGCTAAAGAAATTTAAATATCTCCTTGTAAGTTCTTCTATGCACTTCATGTAATTAAACCATGGAACTCTTTACCCATAGATGTGATTGTTAACAGTTCCAAATACATTTTAAAACAAGGCTGGACAAATTTATACTGTCTAGATCAATTTGTAGCTATTATTAGTAACAAGGGCAATTATAGGCCTAACTGGCTCCCTAGCTCGTATCAGTCTTAGTATGAATCTTAGTATTAGGAGAAAAAGGCATTCAGGAAGTATAAGAAAGACAGAAGAAGCAGGACAGAGACCTGTGCCAGGTAAAGCAGAAGGAAGCGGGAAGAAAGTCAAACTCCCAAACTGAGGAAAAGATAGCCAGCTCAGTTAAGAAGGATGATAAAACTTTTATAGGTACATTAGGAGTGAAGAAAGACCAAGGGAGGGATAGTGAGGCTTAATAAAGGGAAGGGGTGGGCAGAGGGTGACAGTGAAAAAGCATGGATACTGAACAATACTTCTGCTCATTATTCACAAAAAGAAGAGGAGGAGGTACCTAAACCAATCAATAGAAGCACTCTGTATAGAGGTTGATACCAGCCCATTCACAGAAGAAAGGGTCCTGAAAGAACTCTTAAAACTGAAAGTGGACAAGGCCATGGGGAATAATAGGATTCACCACAGAATTCTGAAAGGACTAAGGGAAAACTAGTGATACCACTGACTACTCTTTTTAACAAATCATGGGAGGATGGTGTGGTACCTCCGGACTGGAGGAGGCAGATGCAATTCCTGTTCACAAAAGTTGGAGCAAGGCAAGGGCAGGAAACCACATATCTGTTAGTTTGACCTTACTAGTAGGGAAAATTATACAATCATTTCTGAAAGAAAGAACTATTTAGTATCTAGAGGCCAGCTGGGAACTGGACCCAAGGTAACATATATTCACAGTAAGACGGTCATATCCAACAAATCTCATATATTTCTTTGACTGGGTGACCAAAGTTGTAGACCAAGGTGGGGCTGTGGACATAGCCTACCTAGACTTAAGCAAGGCATTTGATACAGTCCTACACAAAAGCTTAATAAAGTAAAGCCAGCCGGAATGGGTCCCAGGCTGGTAGCCTAGTAAAAATTGTCTGGACAACAGAACACAGAGGGTAATAGTAAATGGAGTCCACTCTGAAGAAAGGAGGGTTACTAATGGGTTCCCCATGGTTCAGCATTGGGACAGGTCCCTTAATGTCTTTATAAGTGACATTGCTGAGGGACTAGAAGGAAAAGTATGCCTCTTTGCAGATGACACAAAGATCTTCAACAGGGTTTATACATAAGGGGTGGAAAGAATGAGAAGGGACTTGGCAAGGTTGGAGAAATGGTCAAAAGTATGGTAGCTTAGATTCAATGCAAAGAATGCAAAGTAATGCACCTGGAAACAAAATCCCAGGGAAGAGTGCACAATGGGTGCAGGGGAGGTAGTAATAACATAAAAATGGAAAGAGACCTGGGATAGTCATAGCAGATGACCTAAAGGTAGGCAAGCAATGTGAGAAGGCAGTAATGAGGGCTGGGGGATACTGGGATGCATAGGAGAGGCAGCACCAATAGAAAATAGGAGGTTGTTATCCCTCTGCACAGACAGTTGGTGAGACCCCATCTGAGTACTGCATGCCGTTTCTAGAGACCCCATCTCTGCAAGGACATAGACAGGATGAGGCAGTCAGAGGAGGGCACTAAAATGGTGCAGGGTCTGCACCAGAAGCTATACAAAGAGAAACTAAAGGAGCTGGCTATGTGTACCTTTAAGGAAATGAGGAAGAGGAAGACATGATAGAAACTTTCAAGTACCTCAAGGGAATCAACAAAGTCCAAGTGGGTAGCATATTTCAGAAAAATATATGTGCAAGAACAAAGGGCATCATTTGAAGATAGAGGGGATGGCTCAGGGGCAATGTGAGAAGTATTTTTCATGAAGAGGGTGGATATATGGAGCAGCCTTCCTGAGGTGGTCCTGGAGTCAAAAACAGTGGAGGAATTCAAGAATGCGTGGGACAGACATAAGACAATTCTGGTGGGGGTAGGAAGAAGTAGGCTGTTGGTTAATTAGGATCTGCAGCTTATCCAATAGGTAGGAAATGGGAAGACTTGGTGGGCCAAGCGGTCCTTATCTTCTGTCAAAGACTATGTTTCTATGTTCCTAAAAAGGAACTAGGATTTGCTTTTAAGAGTTCCTTATTTTGGAGAGGAAGAATCAGTTAAATCCCCTTCACCCATCACTTAATTACTAATAGCTACTGCTAACTGAGAGGGGCCTGTGATCTGCAAATAGCAGAGCCAGTTTGTGTCTGCAGCTCCATTTTGCTTCAACATTTAGAAACAGAAGCTAGCAGCTGAGCTGGAGCTAGCATTTACTTTCTTCAACTTTTAGAAACAGTAGCTAGCAGCTGAAAGGAGCTAGCATTTACTTTAATAGCATCTCATTTGGGAGAGGAAGAGGGAATCTACTAAATCTCCCTTCCCCATCACTTAATTGCTAACAGCTACTGCTAAGTGGGAGGGGTCTGTGACCTGCAGATAGCAGAGTCAGTTGGTGTCCCAGCTTCATTTTGCTTCAGCTGTTAGAAGCAACAGCTAGCAGCTGAAAGGAGCTAGCATTTACTTTTCTTCCATTTTTACAAACAGCAGCTAGAGGCTGAAAGGGAGCAAGCATTTATTTTCAAAGTACCTCATTTTGAGAGGGAAGCTAGCACTAAAAGTGAGCTAGCATTTGCTTTTAAGAGTACCTCATTTCAGAGAGAGGAAAAGGGAATCAGCAAAATCTCCCCTTCCCCAACACTTCAAGCAATTTACCAAGTTTTGATATATGAACACATATACTGCAAGGTGACTGCATATAGAACTGATTTGCAATGTATTTGATAAATGCATAGCCTATTTTAGCAAATTAAATCAGGTTTTCACTCACAAACCAGGAAGTGTCATTTTGTGTATTGGAGCCTGTATTTGGTGACGTTTGACACTCATTACCTTTGCAATGTCAGCACAGGAGATCTGTGCTCTGCAGTTAAAATGAGTTCTTAGTCACAGCAATTCCATCTTGACAACAGAGCTCTTGGTTGCAGCATGGAGCACGACAATAGCAATGTCAAACAGTTCATTTTCAGGGTCTGATGATGAAAGCATTACGTTGTCCTGCACTAACAGTGATCTTTCGGACACTGACATAGTTCCACAATTTGACAGCCACTGCATAGTAGATCCCCATAGGGATGACCCTATGACAGCAGCAAGAATGATGTGGGCAGTAGCTCAGGCTGTCACAGCAGTAGTCCTGATCCATTCCAGTACAGCAGTGAGAGCAGACTTAGCATCACGGACTTGTAATATTATATTTTGCTACTTAGTGCTACGGTTTGGTTCCCATCATTGCTGTCATTTTACTGCACAAAATAGAGGTATGGTGTGTGTTCTGTTACTCCCAGCATTGATGTGCCTACACAAATGCTAGTGATAGTATCCTGAGTTACTATATTTCTTTTTTTGGGGGATTGCTTTCCTATGCTAACAAGTTGCTGTCCACTCCAGCTTGACACTGAGAGCACGGCTCGATCTGGTGGCATTGCTTGGGCAGGATAAATAGGCTCACAATTTGTCCAAATCCAATTTGTCCAAATTCCTCACCTGGTACTAGTTATTTTTTTCCATTCAAATTGTAAGTTTTCAATACAAAGAGCGAATCATAACAATATGAACATAATCCACTCACATCAGGTACAAAGTATGTAATGATTCATTCTCCCCTCCCCCCACCCTCCCCAGAACCCACCCCGAACAATCCAGCACAGTCTTTTACACTCAGCACCGTACCTATGGATGCGGCCTCACGAATGCTTAAACTTGCAGTGCGTGGAGAGTTTGTAAAGGCTCCAGATCTTGTCAAACTTCCTAATTTTATTGTAAAGACTGGCAATAGTCCTCTCTGTTCTGAGATTAGCAAGTAACTCCTGGAGCCATTCAACATACATTGATACCTCAAATCTTTCCAATGTCTTAGAACCACTTTCTTAACAGACAGCAAAATTAAAGCTATATGATACTTCCTGTTCACCACGAAATGGAGGAGAAATCCCCAGAAGACATATTTCAGGGGTGAACAAGACTGAAACCCTAGAAAGAGGGTCAACACGTTGTTTAATAGTAGTCCAAAGAGGGACAATTTTAGAACAGCTTCAGAAAATATGAAGAAGATCTCCTCTTTGCATTTGACATCTTGTACAAAGAGGAGAGGACACCAAACCCAGTCTGGCCAGCTTCTACGGAGAATAATAAATGTTGTGCAAAATTTTGAATTGCATTAACCTGAGTCTGTCCTGCTGGAGAAATTTATGGCAGCTTTGCCAGAGAAGAGCCAGTCAATTCTTTGCCCTGGAAAGGAAGCCCAAAGGTAATGGGAGCATAATTATCAGGGTAGGCCCAGGTAAGTAAAGCACTATATATTTTGGATACAGTATGGAGTGAACTCACCAGCTCCATTAAAGTAGCTTGAAAGCTGATATGGGTAGTCGGGGGAGTCAAACCTATTACCTTAACCAGGAGATGATGAAACTGAAAATCTTAAAATACTTATACGGGGTATCATAAACTTGTGCATAATATCTGCTGAAGAGCACCATTGTCTATTGGTGTTATAAGCTCATCGAGGTGATAATCTCCTATCTGAGGAGCCAGCTGACTGAAAGGGGTTTGTTATCTAGTTGAAAATTGGGGTTACCTCACAAGGGTTGAAATAAATCCTTGAGATTCTCATATTTAGAAATGCTCACAATTGAGTATGAACCCTAATTGAAACTGCTATAGGGATCTGCGTAGAGATTCAGGTAGGGAGCTAACTTTGGTGTATCACAGCACAGCAGGGAATAACTTTTTTTTTATGGAGGCGGACTCCACGACTAACCAGATTGGGGTGTACATGGCCAGAGTAGACAACTGATCTGTGGTCAGCCACCTGAGATACTTGTTGGCCTGGCTGGCCCAATAGTACAGCCCAATGTGAGGAAGGCTTAATCCTCCTTTAACTTGCGGAGCTGCTAATTTATGGAATGCCATCCTAGCCTTCTTATCCCCATATAAAGGTAGAAATCATACTGTGCACTTTTTAACCCAAGACAAGGGAGCCATATGTTTAACATATTGAGGGTAAAACAAAGAGGAAAAACATTAATTTTAATTAAATTGATTCTACCCCAGAGAGAGAGAGGAAGTAGGGTCCATCTCGAAGGTCTTGTCTATTTTGTGTACCAGGGTCAATATTTAATTGTCTAAGCCTGGCAGCATTCCTAGTTAAAAGGAGCCCCAGATATTTAATACAGTCAGACTTCCAAGTAAGCCCAAAGGCGATAATTTCTTGTTTATAAACCCTATGGTTAAGAGGAAAACTACAGTCTTTACTACATTAAGTTTATAGTTTAAGACCTTACTGAAGTCATCTATTGTCTTAAGAATGATGGGGATAGATGTAAGTGGATGTGTTATTTGCAACAGGAGGTCATCTGCATATGCCGCTGCCTTAACCACCTGCTCACCTAAAGAGATGCCAGATATGCCCTGGGCACCTAATAACATCCTAATAAGGGGCTCTAAGTATATATTGAAAAGGAGGGAGACTGGGGTCATCCTTGTCTGGTTCCCATGCAATTTGAAGGGATTAGAGACAACCCCATTACATGAGATTCTGGCTGAGGGAAACTTATATAGCGAGCTAACCCAGTTCTGGAATTTCATGGGAAACCAAATACCTCCATCGCTGCAAACAAATAATCCCAATGGACTCTGTCAAATGCCTTCTCGGCATCCAGCGAGAACAGGACCATTGGATGAGGAGCATCCCTGGATGCCAAAAGAGCGTGAGCCAGAGTCTTCAGATGATCCACGAGATCTCCTTCATAAAACCTACCGTTCAGCCCCAATTAGAAAGGAAGTACCGCCTCCAAGCGATTGGCTAGTAATCTTGCCAAAATTTCAATATCATGGTTGAGAAGGAGATCGGCCATAACTTGAGACCTGGTCTGATGGCCTGTCCAGCTTGGGCAGCAGAACAATCAACGCCTCGAAAAGGGAGGGAGGGATCGGATACCTGACCAGAAAGGATAGACTGAAAAATGGTAAGAGAATAGGAGTCAGTTGTTTAGAAAAGGCTTTATAATAATTGAGGTGAACCCATCCGGCCGGAGATTTGTCCGACGGAAGGAGTTAATTACCCTTTCTATCTCGCCCTCAGAGATGGGAGACTCCAATGCCTTCTGCTGGGACTGTGTAAGAAAGGGCAATTGTAAATTCCTCAGATATTCCTAGAACCTATCCTTAGATGGGGGTTAGCCATAGGCCATATAAATCCCTGAAATAACTTGTAAACTCCTTTGCTATCTCTGAGGGTAGGACTTTAAGGAGTTATCTTTAGGGAATGGACTGCAGGAATAAATCTGGTGGATTCCTGCTGCTAATCTGAACGCTAGCATTTGACCAGCTTTCTCACCCTGATTGGTATATACAGCTTTTGTTTTCGAAATTGCAATTCAGCTTGCTCCCCAGCATAGCCAAGTAGGTTTCTCTCAATTTCGTTAAGTCCTGTTTAAAAGTCTCTGAGGAGGATGGAGAGAGAGTGGTCTCCATGCCCTAATCTGAGGAAGGAGATCAGAAACCAGATGCCCTCTTTCTTTCCTTCTCGATGTTAGGCCAATTATAATCCCTCTTAAATATGCTTTACAAGCACCCCATACCATATCAGGCTTCCCTATGGAGTTAATATTAGTAGCAGTGAACTGCTCTATTTGGGATACTATATATTGAACCGTCTTTGGCTCCTTCAATATTTGATTATTCAGCTTCCACCTGCTCCCTTTTTGGCAAGGAAGCTAAGGATACTAGGCAGGTGACCACTGAATGATCTGATGGGGGCCCTGAGACAATACTGGAACCTATAACCCCTGGTAAAAGAGCTTGGGAAATTAGGATGTAGTCAATCTGTGAGGAGGTTGCATGAACCTGGGAAACAAAAGTGTACTCTCTTGTATTGGGATGCAACACATGCCACATGTCACAGAGACCTACAGAGTCCAGTAAATCCTTAAAAGCTCTTTGTGCTGGGAGAGACCTGACGGGATTAACCAATCTGTCTAGAGCCTGATCAAAACAAGATTAAAGTCGCCCCTATGACCATAGGGGTATCCAAAAATGGAGTTAGGGCTTCAATTATCTGGACAAAAAGCTAGAGGAGTCTACATTAGGACCATAAACAGTACTCAAGACAATGTCCAAGGTATGCAATCTACCTTTTACAAACAGAAATCTGCCCAGAGGTCAGATACTACTTGAGAGGTTTGAATGGAACCGACCTGTGCAGAAGGATCATAACCCCTCTACTCTGGGTTGTACCCTCCACATAAAAGTCTGCCCAATCTGTTGCCGTCTCATTTTGTCAGCCTCCCCCTTAAGCAGGTGTGTTTCCTGCAAAACATAATTTCTACCTTCAAATAGTTTAAATGCTTCAAAATTTTATATTGTTTAGTTTTATGCCTCATCCCTTTAATGTTCCAGCTAATAAATTGAATGCTTCTAGCCATCACCCTTGTCACCATTCAAAGGCCTTTCAGAGTGCCGCTTGTACTCATATATAACATCCATACTGCTCCAGATGTGACGTGTGCTGGGCTGTTCTACCTCCCCCAACCCTACCATTACTTAGTGCTATCCCCAAACCGCACCCACAAACCCCCTCACAAAACACCCCATGAACCCTAACCCCCTCTTCCAGCTCCCGTCTCCCTTTGCACAGTACATGATGATCGGCAACCTGAAAAGTCCTCCATCTGACCCCACCCTCACAAGTAAGAAAACCAGGACAAAAATACCTCTTGTATCTGGAACGTTCCATAAAGTATCCCCATTTCCTTCTTTTAGCAACACCCCTTAATAATTCAGAATTATTTAGACATGCCCATAAGAAAAAATAGCTCTCCCCTGTAACCCCACAAACCATGCACTAACATGTACCATAGAGCTCGAGGTGTAAAACAATCGATAACAAAGGTAAAATAATAATCTCAGATGCCCTCTTGTGGCGCAACCAGTGAACAACGGCACAACAAACCGAGAGTGGGCAGGCCCCTAACACCTCTCTAAAAATAAAGAAGAGTCTATGCACTCCAAGGTCACTGTCCAGACCACTTTACTTACTCCAGAAGCAGTGACTTCATCATTCTTTAGGGGAAATATAAGGAGGGACCCTCCAAGGTGATAAAATAGCAGGATCATAGTAAAGAAGCTTACAAATGCCTGATTGAAGCGTTCAGACACCTTGTTATCTAAACCTGTCTGCAATATCGAGGTCCCCGCTTGGTATTCCAGCTTACCCTATCTACTGCATGCGGCATTTTAGAACAAAAGAAGGGAAGCCATGGAAAGACCTGAGCTTACTATATAAACCAAGATGGGACCACGGTTACAGACGGGATCTCATTATAGGCACAAAGAGAACTGAGTGTTCCCCATTGCCTTGAAGTCGAGGCTTCGCCTCACAGAGATAAACAGCTATTACTGTCTGAAATAAAACTTAGCTTGGCCACCTTACACGCCCAGATGCCCATTATTTGAAACCAAAACTGAATAACCATAGGTGCCCACTTGCACCTCACTTTATACCCGAAGACAAGGCTGGGCTTAACATTAACTAAAACATACAAAGTCAGTATAATGTTGGGCAGTCCTGGGGATAGCAGCCAAAGCAGGAACAAAATGTCTTTTTAGGTCAAAGAGGTCACCTCCACGATAATTACAGCATACTTAATGGGTAACCGGACAAAGCAACTTGTCGTAGAGCTAGCCCCAGAGAGTTTAATGAGATCTGTAGATTAACAGCAGCTAAACAGATCCACCAGAGGGCAGCACAGCATAGCAGACTACTCCAGGTCAATATTCAGGTGGACATGAATAGGTCAGGAAGCACTTCTTTAAGCCCTGCAGTTGTCAACTCCACTTCCTCGTAGGTCACCAGGAACCATTCAGAAAAACCTGAAGCCTTGCAGGGAACCCCATTCAGAACTTGATTCCTGTGGCAATTAGTTTGAAGACCAGTTTGTGAAACGTGGCTCATTTCTGACCACAGATAAAGGCAGATCTTGCCACCCTCAACTTTTTGCCTTCCCATTGCAAATCTTGTGTGTCTTTGGCTTTGTATAGAAAGTGCTGCCGCCTGAAAATTCAAAAGCAAAATATAAATGACCTGGGGGTTCCATCAGGGGAGGGCGTAGTGCATGATGAGCTCTCTCTATGATATATCCTGCTCCAAAGGGAAGGCCCTTCCACCTTCTCCACAAACTTCTTAACAAACTTAATAGGGTCAGAGCCTCTTCTCCTTCGGACAGACCTATAATTACTGCATTATTGCCGACTATGACCCTCCAGATCTTCCACTTTATTCTCCATCTTCACTAGCCTTTGCCTCATGGCTACCAAATCCAGCTTGGCTTTGTCCTGTTTCCTCTAGACAGAGCGTATGCATGCTTCATTATCAGCTGTTTTCTTAGAAAGCTCCTCCAAGGTGTTCGAGATGCCATTTATTTCTCCTGCCATGTTCTGCATTTCGACTTAAAAGGCTGAAACTAATCTAAAAACTTAGAGAGGGTAAGGAGATCCGAGTCAGAGCTCTCGTTAGTGGCAGGCTGCAAGGACTGCAAGGAGGAGGCCCTGGCTTTTTAGCAGCCTTCTCCGGTGCTGCAGGAGGCGTGTGTTTGGTGGCGATTTTCTGCATCTCCTCTTCCATTGACTGCTTGTCTAGGAGGCACAACCCTTAGGAAGCTGAAAATCGGATGATCAGGGTAAATTTCACCGCAAAACGGGTTTTTAAGAAAGTTTAGCGGGCGAAGGTCGGAGCAAACAGAGAGGCGTCTTACTCAGCACCGCATCACGTGACCCCTCTTTTTCTTTTTCCTCACCTGGTACTAGTTAGTAGTGACCTCCCACCAATTGATTTGTCAGTCACTCACACTGATGGAGCACATGGTGGAAATTACAAGCAGGCACCTTGTACCCCAACCACTCCAAACCCCCAGCTGCACACATACACTTAGAAAAATGCTGCAGCATAGAACTTTATTATCTGTAAATTATTTAGACTGTTTGGGTCTATCTTTGCCCTAGTGCCAACTGGTCTACGCTATAGCTTTCTTCTTTGTGTATATGTGTGTGTTTGGGAGTGGGGGCCTTGTACTTTCCCTTTAGAGGTATCAGTGATTGAGTAACGTGTTGAAGTCACCGGTTCCCTGTTTACGGCATGTTATAAATTTAAAACTACAAATTATTGCACCAGCTTTGTGTTACCTCTAAGCGCTCAGGAACTATACAGACTGCAGCTGTCATTAGTGTCTGCATAAGCATCTGTAATACCATCCTGGCATTGCCTTATTGCCGCTACATGTGTGCCTCCAGGTGCATTATGAATTGAGCAAAAATACACAGTACAGTCGGTGATCGTCCCCGCCCCCAAGGTTAAAATGACACTGCCAATACTCTTCTCATGGAAAAGAGACCGCATTTATGTTTAGATAGACTAAGTACCGTTTGATTGGTCCACTACAAAGGGATATATCCATGCGGTAGGTACTCAACTGTTAGACTGTATTTGAATTACCCTTCCTCACTTATGTCACCATACTTCATTACCACTTAGGTCTGTGTCAAGCCGTTTGTGTTTTCCCATTCTTTCAATTACAGTGGATCTCTGATGCACATGCGTAAAGTGTACAGCAAATACAACAGATGCTGCACTATACTGTCTCCCATGCCTTACCGATGTCATGGTGCATTGTGTAGACTCCTGCATTCATTGCTGTGTAGCCCATATTTTGGTTCAGGCATTATTCCTAACTATGCCAAACTGACTAGCACACTTTGCAATATAACACCATACAAGTCATACGTTGGTACCACAGTGTTGGGAGAGGATGGCAACTGCAGTCTCTTCTTTTGCTGATGCTCCGGAGCACATACAATGATGCTATAATATTAATTATAAATAAAGACTGTAAGTTAAAATGTTAAAAAACTGAGTGTATTTAATTGTGAGATACACTGTAAACTATGTACAGTATACAACTGATTTTATTGCATTCATTTATAAACTTAGCAAGGAGCTGGCAAGCTGGAGAAACAATTCAGTGCACCATGTCCCTTTATTCATGCACGTCTAAGCATACTTTGGTGATCAGTGTTATGGTGCTTGCATGAGAACACCAAATGAGCCCAAGAAAACACAGGAGCACAAGAAAAATATAAATTGTCTATAATGATGGTGACAATCAGAAATGCCATAGCAAAGGCAGTTTACTGAAGCAGTCACACTGGAAGCAGCACTTGCCAAAATACAGTTTATTGTACTGTTCTCCTGGGATTGGACTGTGCAGCTCAGTGCTTACATGCTTGCTGCACATTACAATTCTGAACTGTTGAAAAAGTCACCCATTTAACACAGACCTCTATGTGCCAATACTGAAAAGCGCATTTCAATTTATAGATCTGTCCAGTTCAAAAGTCGTCCTTTGTGTCCCAATACGCTACATATTACAGCTCTATTCAGTTAAAAAATGTATTTTTATACAGACTTGTTGTCATAATTATGTACTTGCAGCACTTATTAAAACTTTAACACTGTACTCAAGCAATGTAGATTGTGATGTTCCTAGAACCAATGGACCTAGGACACAGAGCTTAGTCAGATGAGTAAAATTGAAAATCAGAAGAAATCACCACTTCTGCAATCCCAAAAGCAAGTATAACAGCTGCCAATATAACAAACAGTTTCAGTAATCAGTGATATAATTTTTGCCAGTTCAGTTTTGGATCTGTACTCACTGAGGCTGGGTCCAGGACAGATGAATGAATGAGCAGTGAGAAAGGTGCAGTGGGAACACCTTCCCTGTGCTGATGTCACTCATGCATGTGGATGCACTGCTCATGTGCGAACTTCAAACAAAGAAAAAACATGCAGAGACAACTGTGGCACAAAATGTTGAAAACTAAGCATCTGAATATATTTAATACTTAACTTCAGGGCAGTTGAGCTTTGCATCACTCAATAAAGGGAAGGTGATCTGCAAACATGACATCGGGGAGTTGGTAAATCACTTTAATAGCTAGCAGCTACTGTTAAGTGGGAGGGCCTGTGACCTGCAAATAGCAGTCAGTTTATATCCCAGCTCCATTTTGCTTCAACTTTTAGAAACAGCAGCTAGCAGCTGAAATGGAGCTAGCATTTACTTTAAAAGCACCTCACTTTGAAAACATAGAGACCTAGAAATTGTTAGCAGATGACCACCTGTCCCATCTAGTCTGCTTGTAAGCCATTATATTGGATTATTGCTTCCAATTCACCCACTGCTGTACCTCTGTGGTTCCCCTGCCTGTCCCAAGCATGCTTGAATCCATCCACAGTGCTCACTCCCACCACTTCCTAAGGCAGACCATTCAATGCATCGACCACCTCTCTGTGAAGAAGAACTTCTTGTCATTCCTCTTAAACTCCCACCTTCCAATTTCATGTCATGCCCCAATTCATGTGCTCCTCCTGTACTGGAAAATGTCTCTGCCCTGCACCTTGTTTATACTCTTAAGGTACTTGAATGTTTCTATCATGTCCCTCTTTCCCTCCTCTCTTCCAGTGAGTACATGTTGAAGTCCCTTAATCTCACCTCATAAGTCTTGTATTGTAAGTTCTGTACCATCTTAGTCACCCTTCTTGGACCGTCTCCAGACTGTTAATCTCCTTATGGATGTGCAGCCTCCAGAACTGCACACAGTACTCCATGTGAGGCCTAACTATGGTTTTCTATAATGGCAACACTACCTCCCTCCTTCTGCTGGTGATACCCCTGCCTATGGATACCAGCATGCCACTGGCCCTTCCAACTGCCTTAGCACTCTGCTTTGACATTTTCTGGTCATCTTAAATAATAACCCCAGGTCTCTTTCCTCCTTTGTGACTGTCAGCAACCCCTCCCCCATCCTGCTGCTTTCCCCAGGGTTCCTGTGTCCCAGGTGCATGCTTTTGCACTTTTGAATTAATCTTCAGTTGTCAGTCCTCAGGTCATTCTTCCAGCTTCCCCAGGTCCCTCCTCATTTTTTTCACCCCTCTGGGTATCCACTCTGTTACAGATCTTGGTGTCATCTGCAGACAGGCAGATCTTTCCTCTATCCCTTCTTCAGTGTCACTAATGAAGGCATTAAACAAGACTGACCCCAGGACCTATCCCTGAGGCACCCCACTGGTCATTCCCTCTCCTCAGAGTGCACCCCATTTACCACCACCCTCTGCCTCCTGTCTGCTAGCCAGTTTCTAACCCAGTTTACCACCCTGTCCCCATGCCAACCCTATCCAGTTTACTTACCAGACTCCTATGTGGGATGATATCAAAGGCTTTGCTGCAATCAAGGTAAGTGACATCCACTGCCCCACCCTGATTTACCTCCTTTGTTACCAGTCAAAGAAATCAACCAGATTTGTCTGACATGTCCTCCCCACTGTGAATCCGTGTTACCTATGGTCCTGGGCTCTGATGGCTTCTAGATGCCCCATTATCCTTCCTTTAAGCAATGTCTACATGATCTTCTCCACTACTGAGGTGAGGCTGACCTGCCTATATTTCCCCACTTCCTCCCTGCTGCCGAATATGTGTAGAGGGCCCACATGTGCCCTCTTCCAGTCCTCTGCTACCACCCCTTTGTTGAATGACTCCGTTAACATGGCTGACAGAGGTTCTGCTATCTTCCTTCACAGTTCTCTTTATATCCTTGGTGTGTGCCATCAGGTCCCATCGCTTTGTCCACCTTCAATTTAGTGAGCTCTGCGAGCACTTTCCCTGTGAATGGACTGTTGTCCAACTATTCACCCTTTGGCAACTGCTGTACTGCTGTGGCCTTGCCCTTCCCATCTTCTGTGAATACTGAACTTAAATATTTATTCAGTATTTCTGCCTTTTCCATGTCACCCTCCTGCATTCCCTTTCTCTCCCTTGAGCCTTGCAGTCCCTCTCATTTTTCCTCCTTTCACTGATGTACCTGAATAATGTCTTGTCCCGTTCTTAACTGACTGTATTAAATCTTCCTCAGTTCATGCCTTTGCTCTCCTTCCTGCCTTTCCTGCTTCCCTTAGGCACTCTAGATACTGCTCCCTGTCCTCCTCCCTTTGGATCTCCATATATTTCCTGAACCCTTTCCTCTGCCTTGACCTTTACTGCCACCTCTCTCAGAACTACAGTGGCTTTCTCCTTTCTTGCCTTTGGATACCAGTCTAATGCATTGGTTTGTTACTTCTAGTAAGGCTTCCTTTAGATACTTACACTTTTTCCCCACCCATTCTCTTCTGGGCTCTTTTGATACCCCTCCCCATTTCAGCGAAGTCAGCATTCTTGAAATCCAAAACCTTTGTCCTAGTATGACTTGGTGAGTCTCTGTTCCAATGCTGAATCACACAATGTTGTGATCGCTGGAGCCTTCTACCTGGACATCTGCAATTCGATCACCGTTGGTCATTACTAGATCTAGAATTGCCCTGTTTCTGGTGGGATCAAACACAAACTGTCTGAGTCCAGCCTTCTGAGTGAATTAAGGATGCCTCTGCTTCTGGCTGAAGCAGCTACACTGGTTTTCTAATCCACATCTGGCATATTGAAATCCCCATCAGTAGAATTTCTCCATTCATTGTGAACTTGTATATTTCCTCCACTAGCTCCCTGTCCAGTTCCTCTCCCTGTCCTGGAGGCCTGTATATCTCCCTGTGTGTATTGCTGTGGCATTTACAGGTTGAAGGGTGACCCACAGTGCCTCAGCCTCCCTTTGCCTACCCTGTGCCTGTGTAGCCATTATACCTTCTCTGACATATAGGGTTCCCCCTCCCTTTTGCTCTCTCTCCCTCCTGAAGAGAACATATCCTGGTACAGTTGTTTCCACTCATTATTAGCTGTGTACCAAGTTTCAGTTATTGCTACTATGTCCAGGTTTCCTTCAATTATTAAGGTCTCCATGGGTGGGAAGCTAGCAATAAAAAGGAAAAAGCATTTACGTTTAGGAGTACCATATATACTCACGTATAAGCCAAGATTTTTGCACCAAAATACGATCCCAGAATGGGATCTCGCTTATACGTGGGTCATGCTGATGTCGCCAGTTTCTCAATGAGCCCACAGTCGCTAATCATGTCCCCAGTTAGCATTATCCTTTCATGATAAACGGTAACCTCCAATTGTACAACCCTGGTATGTTTGCCAAGATGAGTGCTGTCAAAACAAAATGCTTATGATGCAGCCTTTTAGCTGTAAGTGGAGGAATACATGAAGACTACAAACAACTCCTCTGCAGCCTGGCACTTCTCTATCAATGAGAAGCAAGTGTGGGATAAAAAACACATTATGACCCTTTACACATTACTATAGCAGTATGGGAAGACAATAACTACTCCACAGAATAGAGCCATAACATACTGTAAAGACAATGAGGTGCAATCAATTACATGCTGTCACTTATTCACATACTAAAATAAAATAACAACAACACATGAGAGAAGTGTTTCAGTGTCACCGAGATGTAAACAGTGGGTGCGTCACAGAATACTTGCTAAGTCATACAACTTAGAGGCACATAGGACATGCATATATTTGAAATATAGTATGGGAGAGAGAACGGGGCTGTGTGACCGAAAGGAGCTGTGTGACTGAACAGGAGCTGTGTGACAGAACGGGAGCTTTGTCAGACATCAGGCAGTTCTGGTATTGTGAAACTACTGAAGCAGGCAGTCCCACATTGTGCATCAAGTATCTCGACTACACTCTATTGACAAAAAAAGCTCGCTGTAACTGAACCGTATCTGTGCGGTACAGCGTACTGTTTGCCTTTACCTTTAACACCAGCATTTTGCTTGTTCTGTTCAGTTGAATTTGGCTTTGCTTGTTCTACTTGGCTTATCTGTGAGCCATGACATTTTCTTGAAAATTGATCAGGGATTTAGGGGCTTGTCTTATACGCAGGTCAGCTTATCCGCAGATATATGGTATTCATTTCAGAGAGGAAGAGGGAATCAGCTAAATCTCTCCTCTTCCCCCATCACTTAACTGCTAACAGTTATTGCTATGGGAGGGGCCTGTGACCTGCTAATAACAGCGTCACTTTGTGTACCAGCTCCATTTTGCTTCAACATTTAGAAGCAGCAACTTAGAAACAGCAGCTAGCAGCTGAAGGGTGATAGCATTTACTTTTAAAGACACATCATTTTGAGAAGAAAGCTAACAACTAAAAGATGATAGCATTTGCTTTAAGAGTACCTCTTTTGGAGAGGAAGAGGGGGATCAGCTAAATCTCCTCCTTCTCCCACCACTTAACTGCTAACAGCTGCTGCTAAGTGGGAGGGCCTAGGAACTATGAATAGCAGAGTCAGTTTGTGTCCCATCTCCATTTTGCATCAGCTTTTAGAAGTAGCAGTTAGCATCTGAAGGAGCTAGCATTTACTTGTGCTTCAACCTTTAGAAACAGTAGCTAGCAGCTGAAAGGGAGCTAGCATTTACTTTTAAAAGCACCTCATTTTGGAGAAGGAAGACAGCAACTAAAATGGAGGTAGCATTTGCTTTAAGAGTACCTCATTTTAGTAAGGAAGATGGGAATCAGCTAAATATACTCCTTCCCCTATCACTTAACTGCTAAGGGGTACTATCCTCCATCCCAGCCACTGAGGTTCTTTCTACCTTTATTGAATCCCAAGAGAACTTCCTGCAGGGCTCCCAAAGGAAGACACCAGTAAAACCAGTAAGAGAGGACAGAGAAGACACAGTGAAGTCAGAACAAAACACTGACAGCTACAGGTCAGGAGGACAACAAACATGGACTTCCAGATCTGCCAGAGTTGCATATGGCTGATAGCAACCCATACAGAAATTTGTGGTTGAGTATTCACCAATGCTTCACCCACAGTAGGTTGAGCATCATGTAAAAATTAATTATAAATTTAGTTCAGAGCTAGGTGTTGAGCACTTGAACTAAACCAGCACTCAACAAAACTCAACTGGCACTGTTGAATATTTGTGAATATTTAAATTAGTAATTGAGCACTGGTTGAGGATTTTAGTTTTAGAATATGTTACGTAAAGATGCAGTTGAGCACTGATTGAGATCTTAAAGTTTCAGAAGCACTCAACAAAACTCAGCTTGCCTGATGGCAGGCTCCATAGCATCCCCTTCTTCCAACAAAAGCAGCTGGATACTGATCCCACTCAGCATGGCTGTTGGTACTAAGCTCCCAGCCAGCCAACCATGGAATCTGGTTTGCTCCCCTTTGCACAGGCTCCCATATCCATTCCCTAGTCCATGCTGGAACTCTGCACACTGCCCACTAGACATGGTGTCAATGTGCCACTTCTGGCTCAAACAGTTACAAGAAGTTAGCTCAGCATTCATCAATGTTCAGCAAACACAAAAGGCTGAGTGGCTACCATAACATGAGAGGGCACATTCTTAAGCTGGAGGAGGAGTTCAGGATGGAGGTCAGGAAGCACTTCTTCAATGAGAGGGTGGTGGACACTTGGAATGTGATATCAGAATGATACATCACAATTGATCGATAATTTCATTATCGAACGATGTTACAACGATACTTTTATGTAGACCACATTTATGGTTGGCATAAAGGCGGTCACTTTTAACTCTGTGCCCCCACCCCATAACTAAGATAATCAACTCTGAGTCAGAGTTGATTTGGGGAGGTGCAATACCCCAGAAAGCAGTGCTAGGGTCCCGTGCTGACACTACAGTAATCTGGCACTGTTATCCCTGTAGCTGTAGAGTCGGTCCCAGTAAAGTTGTCAGTTGTAGCGATGGCATACCCTACCAAAGAGGTGGCCTCGTTGAAGACAGTGAGCAGCTTCAAGAGAGGCTCAGATAGGCATGGGGAAAGCTAAGGATCATGGTTAGGAAGGATGGGAGGAGTTGGGGGCAGGGATAGTAGCTCAAGCTGTGGACTCTGCAATACAAGCAGACTAGGTAGACCAAATGGCCTTTTCTGGCTTGTTTGTATGGTCATCTGTAAAGAGTTAATGCCAAACAAAGTTATGTTGTATGAGACACACTGAAGTTATTTTCTGGCTTCCCAAATACACTTAATTATTAATATGTGCAAAAACCATAAGATGTTCCATATGGAACACTGGGCATTAGCTCTTTTTGTGTATGGTATTTACTAGTCCTTTAATCAAGATGTTGAGATACCCCTAATATCTCATAACAGATCTACGTTACACTGACTGTTATTCTTTTCTGGTGAGTACATAAGGGACATTTGGGAAAGCATGTTGAAATCAAATATTATTTTTGCAATATATGACATTTTGGGCTTAGACAATTTCTAAATTCTGATGCATTAACTATGTTCTCTCACTCTATGAGGACCTTTTCTTGTGTGCAATCATGTTATATAGCAAAACTTCAATCTGGTATAAGCAAGCTTGTTTGTACACTGAGAATATTTCAGAAACAAATCAAAATATAGACAGATAGATAGATATTTTATTTATAAAGCACCCGGTTCCAGGGACTCTGGGCACTGTACAATACAAAAACCATGCAATAATACATATAAACAGTTGGTACACTGGTTTGGAAACCACACATCATGTTATGTTTATGTTAAATGTATGTTATTATCATGAACCATTAGCATTAAATAAACCAATTATCAGCATGGGGGCAGACCTAGTCTCCCATACAGTAACAATCTGTCAAACAGATTATACAAAATGGCAATTTTTTGTAGTTTTAAATAACTTGTTTATTTAAACTACTGCTATATTTAAGGTGCTATTTTCGCCTAGCTGCATCCTCATGCTAGTTTTATTTGAGCATTCCACCACTGCAGCCCCAAGCACCTCATAATATTCACATCTGTTTTGTGTATGGTTGTTATGGTTTCAGCCACACAGATATTGAGCAGGCATCACACATCTTGATGTCATCAACGTGGGCCAGAGTGGTGGATTTCCAAAATTCATTAAGTGTCATAGAATTAAACATCTTTATAATTCTATGGTAAGCACCAAGTGTTGTTTTTACCTTCAATAACTTTTAAAGCAGCAGGGCAAAGTATTGTGGGGAGCGCAATGTCAGTATCACAAAATTATGGCTGCCAGGCTGGTACCTCTAAGCTTAGAACATCAAAATCTCATGGAGGGGCGAAGCCATTTTAAACAAATGGAGCATGGGTATGACAGGAGAAATCAAAAGTGGCAGTTTTAAATTGTGCCCATTGCTTATTTTTTTATCCTCCTTCCTTGCCCTCTGGTCTACCACTCCTTCCAGCTGCTCATGCCTCCTACGATCCCTAGCTGACCCCCTCCCACCCCCAGATCGCAGCCATCACAGGGGTGGCCAGCGTATCCCTTCTCTGGGTGGGTCCCCCTCCTCCAAGGGAAGGCGCGGAAACCAGCCGCACACCAGATTCAGTCCCTGTGTGCTGCTGAGGTGGGTTTGGAGGTGTCAGGGCATCTTGGGCCAACAGGAGCACGGCTGCCATCATCTGGCAGACCAGGAGGCTGGATTTTCCATTTTCTCCCGGGGCGTGCCACTAACGCCTGGGCAAAGCCGATGTTCACCACACCCCCATGTGCATTGAGGCTCTCTGCTGCTGGTCTCCCTGGCCTCCACCAGGGGTACCAGACTGTAAACCTCATCCCTCCCCGGAGTAGGCGAGCAGTCGTGGGACCCTCGAGCCTACTCCCCCGACCGACCATTGCTTATTTTTAATTATTTTCTTTCTTTCCGACTTAGGATAATGGTAGAAGCTGGGCGGAAGTGAGTGACCAGTATAAGCTGCTTGGCAGAAGGCAGGCAAGCACTCATTTGTTTTGTGGGAGGCTACAGAAGTTTTGGCAGCAAGGAGGGCCAAGCACTCGTTCCAGCATGTCTTGACTTTCATCAGTGCCATTTCCTCTCCACCACACACTGAATGCAGGTAAGTAGATCATCTGTCAGCTAGCAGTAACACCATTCCTAGGCAGGTTGCAGCTGTAGTAGCTTGCCTGCCCACATCGCTGCTGCACTGCTCGGTGGAGGTTGAAGGCCACAGGCTGTGCCAGAGTGGGTACTCTGGAAGCCTGTCTATGATGCCCTACTGGAGGGGAGAAAATGTGGATGTGTAGGACTCCCTCACTGTGGTTGGGCCCTGGTTCTTGTCTTAGAATACCAGACTCAAGAGAGTGGAGGAAAGCTACAGTGTGTGTTCCTCCAGTGAATGGATGCAAGTTGTGTGAATGGTGGGAGACTTAAGATAGTAGTCGGTGATGTTGGGGATCTTTTATTTT
The DNA here is from genome assembly GCA_016271365.2 of Neoceratodus forsteri. NCBI lineage: Eukaryota > Metazoa > Chordata > Ceratodontiformes > Ceratodontidae > Neoceratodus > Neoceratodus forsteri. The sequence goes on along the minus strand of CM057455.1, from coordinate 386,495,001 downwards.
AATTCTGATTATCTGACGCTCATGGGATTGGGGGTGTTGTAGGAAAGAATGATTTTAAAATAAAATGAAAGCAAATAGTTGAAAAAGAGTCTTTTGTTCATATGGAACTTATAAGATTCCCAGATGTGATCATGTATCCCAACAGTCGCTGATATCATGTCACACTGGAAATTCAGACTGCTGAGACTTTCACCATTGTCAGTTTACGAACATTGCTTCCTTTTCTGCTAAAGTTGTGAAGCTGTTGATTGTTGTTGAGTTGCTCAGTGTGAAAAATTGGATGTTCTTTTCAGCTCCCAGACAGCTCTAGACTTTTTATGCACACACAAAGCATGCTCTCTTACTGACTGGAAAGTTAGTCCAGTTGGAACAAGCAGTGTAATATGAAGCACAAAGTGAAACGCTCTGTTAATTCCATTTACCTGCATTACCGGTAGTTTTGCTTACAACTGTCTAGTTTCTGGAGGAAACAAATAATTACTGGTCCAGAATTTAAACTTAAATGTAACTGCTCATAGTTTGAAAGATAACTCTTTGGATATACTGTATTTTATAACTGTGCTTGTTTACATTTTTCATAATTGCTCATGATGGTATGTTATTGCTGGTGTTATGTTACTCTTGTGACTTATTGGCCAACTTTGACAATGGGCTGTTGAATGCTAAGGTTTTCTGAACACGGTAAATTAGAAACCACCATTGTTCAAGAGTGCTTGTGTCCACTTAGCTGATGTGGCTTGCCATAGAATGAGCACAAGCTGTTTTGTGAACTATCAGATTTTTAGGAGTTGTGAGCAGCTTTTTCAAATTAATTTCGACAGGAAGCTCTTTAAGCATGGTGGTCTGCATCTCACCGGAGAAGGAACAAGGGCACTAAGGCAGAAGTTGGAGGTCTTCTTGAAGGGTTTAAACTGGGACGTCTCCAGCACAGAGAAGAAAATCTGAATGAGGATGCAGCAGAAAGATACGAAGGTAAGGGATTGGCAAATGGAAGGAACCCCCAACATCGGACTAAAGAAAACAGCAATGACCACAAGCAAGGAGTGGTCATAGGCAAAAAGGAGGGACCTCATGTAAAGTACAGGAGGGCAGACACAGAAAAGGTGGGATGGTACTGTGGTTATAGAAGGGGAAGCCATGATTGGAAGGCTATGTGCACCAATGCCCACAGCCTGGGTAACCAAATCCCAGAAATTGTGGCATAAATGGCCTCCAGGGACCTGGATATCATGGCAGTCACAAAGACATGGTGCAATAGCATCCATGTCTAGAGGCTAGCCATTCCAGGTACACGCTACACAGGCGGGACAGGGAAGACAAGAAGGGGAGGGTGGCATTGTATTTCAGGGAAGGGATAAAGAGACAGTCCCACAAGACAAGGGGAAAGCAGAGGCACAGTTGGTAACCCTGGAGATGGGGAAGGAACAGCACTTAGAACGGAGTGATATACAGGCCCCAGGGCAGGCAGAGGATATAAACAGAGAACTGCTGAGACTATAGAGAACATGGCAACAAAGGGTGAATCGCTGCTGATGGGTGACTTCAACTTGTCTGATGTGGAATGGATCATCTCTGTGGCAGCCTCAGCCAGGATAAGGATTACTTCAGTCCCTGCAAGGCGGGTCTCACACAGCTAGTGAGGCAGTCTACAAGGAGAATACAATTCTGGATCTTGTCCTAAGCAGTGGGGACAGGATAAAGGAAGTCACAGTGGGGGATAACCTAGAGAAGAGTTACCATCGAGCTGTGGGTTTGCCATAAGGACATTGCAGGAGCCAGTAAGATGAAGGACGGATTCAGAAAGGCAGCGCACCTAGTAGCAAACTATTATGCCAGGCCCTGCAGCAAGAGCAAAAGAAAGAGGAAACCACTGTGGTTCTCAAGGGGAGTAGCAGAGCTGGTAAGAGGAAAAAGATGACATTTCTGAGGTACAAGGCAACACAAAGCAAGGAGGACAGGCAAGAAGACCTGGAAAAATGAAGGGACGCGAACAAGGCAGTAAGGACAGCAAAGGCTAAAACTGAGGAAAAGCTAGTTAAACTGGTGAAGGAAGGAGAGAAGGCATTTGTTAGGTATATTAGCAAGAGAAGGAAGATGGGGTGGGGGGATTGTGAGACTTAGGAGAGAGAGAGGCAGGGTAGTGGAGAAAACATTAACAAGGCGACTGTCCTCAACAAATACTTATACTCCGTATTCATGGAAGAAGACAATGGGGACAGCTCCCATTAATGGAGAAGAGGCAGATAGAGATAAGGGTGGATATTAGATTTTTCAGAGGACAGAGTAAAAGAGCACTAGAATGGCTTAGGGTGGATAAGGCTATAGGCCCAATGGGATACACCTGAGGATCCTAAAGGATCTCTGGGGAAGCTGGCTAAACCTCTGGCTAAGCTATTTAATGAATCACTGGAAACAGTCATGGTTCCAGAGGAGTGGAGGAAGGCACAGTGGTACCCTGCACAAAAGTGGTAGCAAGAAGGAGGCAGGAATCTATTGCCCTGTCAGTTTGACCTTGATAGTAGGTAAATGATGGAAAGTCTACTTAATGAAAGTCTTGTAGACTACTTAGAGACAAGTGGGCTGCTCTATCCAAGGCAACGTGGATTCACGGCAAGGAGGTCATGCCAGACCAATGTAATTGATTTCTTCGAGTGGGTGATGAAGGAAATAGACCAGGGCAGAGTAGAGTATGGCCTATCTGGACTTCAGAAAGGCCTTCGATACAGTCTCACACAGGAGATTAATCCACAACTTGGCAAATCTGTGGTTGGAGACAGAGGTAGTCACGTGGGTTAGAAACTGATTGAGTAACAGAACATAAAGTGTGGTGGTAAATGGGGTTAGCTCACAGGAGGGATGAGTAACAAGTGGTGTGCCCCAGGGATCAGTGCTGGGCCCAGTGCTCTTCAATGTCTTCATCAGTGATATTTCAGAGGGTCTAGAAGGGAGGATGCGCCTAGTGCCCAAACCACACTAGGCATGGTTAATCCACCCATATACTGTACCACTCTCTGTTGGGGGTATATTGCTTAAATGTCTAAGGTAGTGGGTATCATGCCTGATAATATAGAGGACCTCTCTAAGAAAGTACATTTTAATACTGCCAAGGCTATAATTTTGGTCTGTGTTTATAGACCACTAAAGAGATTTCACAATATTGATCCTGTTGTAGGTGTACTTGGCTCTACTACTGGTAGATAGAAGCTTATTTTTAACTATTTTTCCCTCTGTTTGCAGTCTATGGGGCTCTCTCAGGCATCCTGCCTGTTCCTGCCCTGCCTAAATTCCTCCTACCTGAGCCTCCTCTCTTCCCCCTCAGCCCACAGTCAGCACCCCAGCTAATCCTCTGGGGTGGGGTTGCCCCTCTGGGTGCTCTTACACACATAGTCTCCGACTGTGGGTGAGGGCTCAGACAGAGGAATCTGTAGGCCAGGCAGGATGGACCCGCAGTGGGCATGGGGAGGTGCTGTTGCCTACTCTGCAGACTGGGCTTTTCCTTGTTCTGGTGACCCCCATGCATGGCATAAGCCCTGATGCAATGGCGCATGGCAACCCTGCCATGCATCAGCCACGCTGATTACATGCTGCCCTATGTGCTGCAGTGCCCCCAGTCTCCACTGGAAGCCACTGGCATGCCAGGCAATTCCCATCCTCCCCTGTGAAAGAGAGCAGCCCAGCGGATGCTCAATCATCAATCTGCCCCCGCCACCCCGCGCCAGAGCTCACTCCCAAACTCCAGGTCGCAGGCATAGCGCAAGGTGTGGCGTCCAGCGCCTCAACCTCAGTGCCACCGGCCAGCTAGTAGATAAAGCTTGACATGTTTCTGCTCAGTGATGCTAACCTTAACTGGTTGGGAAAGGACTCATTCAAATATACTGTAAATATGCACTTTCCAGTTTAAGCTTCTCCCATTTTCCTGACCCTCTAATAAAGTATTGAGTTGCCCTCATTAAGTGACACTGCTTAGGCCACATTTAGTAAAAACAGATCACATAATGACAGACAGTATTACAGAAAACTTTGGCATCTAATAAATTAGCAGTAGCCAAAGCAAAAGTGGACTACTACCATTACTACGGGAGGAAAACGAACATCATTCAAGAAAATTCTGGAAATGGTCAAAACCCTGTTTGAGATGACTCATCAAGGACACCTTGTCACCACTCTTTCAGAACTTGTGAATGCCTTTAACACCAACTTACTAACCTCAGCATCTCTGCCAAGCTCTACAACTTCTTGTTGCCATGGATGATCGCTTATCAAATGGCCCACAGTCTAACGCGACAAGATTTGCTAAACTTTAATTCTTATAAATAACTATAACAGAGATCCTCAAAGCACTACAGAGCCTCAGCCCAAATAAGAGAGCTGGTGCCAACTTCTTTATCCAAAGCTTCTTTGCCTTGCAGCACATCATATCTGTGCCCCAGTTACAATGATGTTAAACACTTTCTTTGCCTCTGTTGAGATACCTATTGTCTGTAAATGTGCTATAGCTGTGCCCTCCACAAAGGAGGGCTAAACAGGATCTGAATCAACACAGAGCCATTTTGGTCCTTCCTGCTCTCTCCAAGGTTCTAGAAAAATGTTTACTCTCAGCTGACTGAGCATCTCAAGCTGCACAATTTGCTCTCTTCCATGCAATCTCAAGCTTTGGTAAGGGGCATTAAACTATATATGCATAGATCAAGGTCACCAGTAATATCAACATAGCTATCGAAACAGTGTCTTCACTGAGGCCATCTCTGTGGAACTCTCCAAGGCTTTCAACTTGGTGGATCATGCAGAAGGAACTTGACTGGGACAGGATCAGTTGTGTTCCAGGACAGTAGCTGCTGCTTGTTGTTTCACAGGGTTCTTGTGGATTTTACTTGGTAGAAGGTTATTCTTTTCTTTCTTATCTAAGGGCTAGCAGGGTATTGTTTTGGGGCTGTTAAAAGTTGAAAACTGATTTGGTGGCTGTAAGTGGGCTCATTTGTTGGATGTTTCACTATGTAACAGGCTGCGCTGGTGGAGGCCTATTTCTTCTGATTTAAAACCTATTTGGTGGGATTTGCTGGGGCCTGGTTATTTGAATTGGAGACCTATATCTGTTAATTTCGAGCCTATTTTGTTGTGTTGTTAGTGAAGCTGATTAAATTAGAGACCTGTTTCTTTGGCAGCAAACATATTTTGGGGGCTTTGAGTTGAATTTTGATTCATTGTTGCTGACTTCAGTAGCTGCAAAGATTACTGCATAGTGGGGAAGGGTGTTAATGGTCTGGCCAGGTCTCACTCAGCTAATTGACTGGAGGCAGAGCTGAATCAAGTTAGTGGTGTAAGCTGCTTTGTCTTCAGAAGGAACTGGAAGGATGGGATCAGTTGTGTTCCAGGACAGTAGCTGCTGCTTGTTGTTTCTACAGGGTTCTTGTGGATTTTACTTGGTAGAAGGTTATTTCTTTTTTCTTACTTCTAAGGGGCTAGCTGGGTATTGTTTTGGGGGCTGTTGAAAGTTTGAAAACTGGTTTGGGTGGCTGTAAGTGAGCTCATTTGTTGGATGTTTCACTGCGTAACAGGCTGCGCTGATGGAGGCCTATTTCTTCTGATTTAAAACCTATTTGGTGGGATTTGCTGGGGCCTGGTTATTTGAATTGGAGACCTATATCTGTTAATTTCAAGCCTATTTTGATGTGTTGTTAGTGAAGCTGATTAAATTGGAGACCTGTTTCCTTTGGCAGCAAACATATTTTGGGGCTTTGAGTTGAATTTTGATTCATTGTTGCTGACTTCAGTAGCTGCAAAGATTACTGCATAGTGGGGAAGGTGTTAATGGTCTGGCCAGGTCTCACTCAGCTAATTGACTGGAGGCAGAGCTGAATCAGGTTAGTGGTGTAAGCTGCTTTGTCTTCTCAGAAGGAATTGGAAGGGGACGGGATCAGTTGTGTTCCAGGACAGTAGCTGCTGCATGTTGTTTTCACAGGGTTCTTGTGGATTTTACTTGGTAGAAGGTTATTTCTTTTCTTTCTTACTTCTAAGTGGCTAGAGGTATTGTTTTGGGGGCTGTTGAAAGTTTGAAAACTGATTGGGTGGCTGTAAGTGAGCTCTCATTTGTTGGATGTTTCACTCGTAACAGGCCTGCGCTGATGGAGGCCTATTTCTTCTGATTTAAAACCTATTTGGTGGGATTTGTTGGGGCCTGGTTATTTGAATTGGAGACCTATATCTGTTAATTTCAAGCCTATTTTGATGTGTTGTTAGTGAAGATGATTAAATTGGAGACCTGTTTCCTTTGGCAGCAAACATATTTTGGGGCTTTGAGTTGAATTTTGATTCATAGTTGCTGACTTCAGTAGCTGCAAAGATTACTGCATAGTGGGGAAGGGTGTTAATGGTCTGCCAGGTCTCACTCAGCTATTTGACTGAGGCAGAGCTGAATCAGGTTAGTGGTGTAAGCTGCTTTGTCTTCTCAGAAGGAACTGAAAGGAGACAGGATCAGTTGTGTTCCAGGACAGTAGCTGCTGCTTGTTGTTTTCATAGGGTTCTTGTGGATTTTACTTGGTAGAAGATTATTTCTTTCTTTCTTACTTCTAAGGGGCTAGCAGGGTATTGTTTTGGGGCTGTTGAAAGTTTGAAAACTGGTTTGGTGGCTGTAAGTGGGCTCATTTGTTGGATGTTTCACTGTGTAACAGGCTGCACTGGTGGAGGCCTATTTCTTCTGATTTAAAACCTATTTGGTGGGATTTGCTGGGGCCTGGTTATTTGAATTGGAGACCTATATCTGTTAATTTCAGGCCTATTTTGATGTGTTGTTAGTGAAGCTGATTAAATTGGAGACCTGTTTCCTTTGGCAGCAAAACATATTTTGGGGGCTTTGAGTTGAATTTTGATTCATTGTTGCTGACTTCAGTAGCTGCAAAGATTACCGCATAGTGGGGAAGGTGTTAATTGTCTGGCCAGGTTTCACTCAGCTAATTGACTGGAGGCAGAGCTGAATCAGGTTTGTGGTGTAAGCTGCTTTGTCTTCTCAGAAGGAACTGGAAGGGACAGGATCAGTTGTGTTCCAGGACAGTAGCTGCTGCATGTTGTTTTCACAGGGTTCTTGTGGATTTTACTTAGTAGAAGGTATGATGAAAAGATAGCCAACTCAGTTAAGAAGGGGATAAAACCTTTTATAGGTACATCAGGGAACAAAGTAAGACCAAGGGAGGGATAGTGAGGCTTAATAAAGGGAGGGGGTGGGCAGAGGAGACTGTGAAAAGGCAGAGATACTAAACAAACATTTTTCTCAGTATTTACAAATGAAGAGGGAAGGTACATAAAACAAACAGTAGTAACACTCTGGATACAGAAGTTGATACCAGCCCATTTACAGAAGAAAGGGTTCTGAAAGAACTCTTAAAACTGAAGGTGGACAAAGCAATGGGGCCTGATGGATTCATCCCAGAATTCTAAAAGAGCTAAGGGTAGAACTAGTGACAACATGACTAACCTTTTAACAAATCATGGGAGGATGGGGTGGTACCCGAGGACTGGAGGAGGGCAGATGTGATGCCCCTTCACAAAAGTGGGAACAAGGCAGAAGCAGGAAACTACAGACCTGTTAGTTTAACCTCAGTGATATGGAAAATGATGGAATCACTTTGAAGGAAAGAATTGTCGAGTATCTAGAGGCCAGAGGGGACAGGACCCTAGGCAGCATGGATTCACAGCGGAAAGGTCATGCCAGACAAATCTGATAGATTTCTTTGACTGGGTGACCAAAGTAGTAGATCAGAGAGGGCTGTGGACATGGCCTACCTAGACTTTAGCAAGGCATTTGACACAGTCCACACAAAAGATTAATATACAGTTAGCCAGCCTGGGAGTGGGTCCCAAGATGACAGCCTGGGTAAAGAATTGGCTGGAGAATAGGACACAGAGAGTAATAGTAAATGGAGTCCACTCAAAAGAAAGGAGGGTTACTAGTGGGTACCGTGAGGGTTCAGTATTAGGACTGGTCCTCTTCAATGTCTTTATAAGTGACATTGCGGAAGGACTGGAAGGAAAGTATGTCTCTTTGCAGATGACACTAAGATCTGCAACAGAGTTGATGCACAGGGTGGGGTGGAAAGGATGAGAAGGGACTTGGCAAGGTTAGAGGAATGGTCAAATGTATGGCAGCTTAGATTCAATGCTAAGAAGTGCAAGGTAATGCACCTGGGAAACAAAAAGCAGGGAAGAGTACACAATGGGGGTGAGATACTAACAACAACAAAATGGAAAGGGACCTGGGGTAGTCATATCAGGTGACCTAAAGGTGGGCAAGCAATGTTAGAGGGCAGCAAGGAGGGCTGGGGGATACTGGGATGCATAGGAGAGGCATCACCAGTAGAAAACAGGAAGTTATTATCCCTCTGTACAGACAGCTGGTGAGACCCCATCTGGAGTACTGTGTGCAGTTCTGGAGACCCAGTCTCTGCAAAGACATAGACAGGATGGAAGCTGTCCGGAGGAGGGCAACTAAAATGGTGCAGGGTCTGCACCAGAAGACATATGAAGAGAGACTTAAGGAGCTTAATATGTATAGCCTCGAGGAAAGGAGGGGAGAGGGGGACATGATAGAAACTTTCAAGTACCTCAAGGGAATCAACAAAGTCCAAGAGGGTAGCATCTTTCAAAAAGGTGTGCAAGAACAAGAGGGCACAATTTGAAGATAGAGGGGTGGCTCAGAGGTAATTTAAGGAAGTATTTTTCACAGAGAGGGTTGTGGATGCATGGAACAGCCTTCCAGAGGAGGTTGTGGAGTCAAAATCACTGGTGGAATTCAAGCATGCATGGGACAGTCATAAGGCAATTCTGAGGGGTGGGGGTAAGAAGAAATAGGCTGCTGGTTAACTAGGATCTGCAGCTTATCCAGTAGGTAGGGAAATGGGCAGACTGGTGGGCCAAGCGTCCTTATCTGCCATCAAATTCTATGTTTCTATGTTTCTTTCTTCTAAGGGGCTAGCAGGGTATTGTTTTGGGGCTGTTGAAAGTTTGAAAACTGGTTTGGTGGCTGTAAGTGGGCTCATTTGTTGGATGTTTCACTGTGTAACAGGCTGCGCTGGTGGAGGCCTATTTCTTCTGATTTAAAACCTATTTGGTGGGATTTGCTTGGGCCTGGTTCTTGGGCTGCTGGGCTTGGAGGGGAGACACAGGGCTGATACACTCTCTCTCGAGTCAGGTGTCTGCCCAAACCCACCCTCCCTCCCCCTTCCTCCCCAGTGTTCTGCTAATTTATAGGGGAACACCTGTCCTGCAATTGAGGAAAAGGCTGCAAGTGCAGCTCATGTAGTTCTAGCCACTGGGGTTGGACTTAAAGGCTGGGAGAGATAGCTTGAGGTTGTTCATTTCCTTATAAGTTTACTGTGTTGTAATGCACCTAGTGACAGGGTTACCAGTGTACTGTGGGACTGTATCTAAGATTAGTGGGTGACCTGATTAGGCAGTAGGGTGTATCTTGGACTAGGGGGAACCTGGTGGCTCACCCAAGAAACCTACTTGAGGGGATGGAACCACACATCATTGGGGCGGCATCTTTTGGAGGGTGGTGGGTGCACAGGCTGTGGAGCAGCCATGATACTGGACTGGGCTTGGAAATTGGTGGTTGCCCAGTGTGCTACCAGCTGGCACAACTTAGGGAGGTTGCAGGGATTAGGAGACAGCTGGGGAAGGGAGGAGGTATGGTTGGGGAAGGGGCAGGGATCTCCCAGGGTTGCACCAAGCACTTGGGTGGGGGCATAGGAAAAAGAGTGCAGGAGAATACTCAGGGGTCAAATAGAGACCCTGGTAGAGGATGTCCAAAGGGACACTACCAAGGAAGCAGGCATGTAACTGGAGACTCTCACAAAGGACAGACAGAGGACAACATTCTCAGGAAGTAGGCAGATGGCAGGGCTGGACAGAAGGAAGCGGGGCAGGGAGATGGATCAGACCTTACACTCAATAACTGCTTCAATTCTCTTCTTCTGCTTGAGGATGAGGGGCGATGTAGCCAAGACAGGGGTGGTTAGAGATAGAAAGGAGTGGGGGCAGGAGGCAGGGGCTGGATAGCAGGAAGAACAGGGGAACCTGAAATGCAGGAAAATGAGGGAGCAGTGAATCAGAGCAGGAGGAGCAGGGGAAGAGGGAGGAAAGTGCAAGGAGAAGGGCCAGTTGGGAGGAAAGATAAAGGAGAAGGACAAGAAGTACAAGAAGGATTCAGTAAAGGGAGCTGAGGATTTAGGCCAGGGGAGCACGACAAGCAAGGAGGGACTAAATGGAAACAGAAAGGAAGGGAGGATGAACCAGGCTAGTTTAGCAGATGGGGGAGAAGGACCAGTCACGAGCAGTAAGGGAGAGTTAGCAAAGTACAGAAGGATACTCAGGAGGAGGAGAGTCATAGGATTGGAGGAGGGGGTGGCCAGGGTAAATAAGGAGGGGTGGCATGTGGCACCCAGATAGGGGAGGAACAAGGACGGCTGAGTGGAGGCCAGGAGAAAGGATGAGGGACATGGAAGGGGGAATGGAGGAAAAGGAGCGGTCAGAGTGCTCCTGTTGGGGATTCTATGATCAGGGGTATCAAATGGGAATGGGAGGGAGAAGCCTCGCCAGTTAGAACAAAATGCTTCCCTGGACTAACGGTGCACAGGGCTAAGCACGAGGTATATCAGCTGGCAAAGGATTGTGGGGGTTCCCAGGACATACTGGTCCACCTGGGTACAAATGACATTGAGGGAAATAGTGAGCTAGAGATACAGTCAAAATTCGAGGAGCTTGCCAGGGTCTGTCATGACATAGGATGCACAGTTTCCTTCTCAGAAATCCTGCCTGTGCCAAGGGCTAGTGGGGAACACAAAGGAAGATTACAGAGATAAACCAGTGGCTCAGAGAGTGGTGTGAGGCCAGAGGGTATGGGTTGATGGGGATTGGGGAGACCTGGGAGGATAGGAGCTGTATGCTAGAGATAGACTCCATCTCAATTTGGAGGGAGGAATCTTAAGTTGAAAATAGAGGTTAATTGGTGAAAGGTGGGGTTTAAACTTGTGAAGGGGAGGGATGGGAGAAAAGGCTGTCAGGGGTGCTGATAAAGTAGGACTTCGTCTCCACTCCTGGGAGCTGGAGGATTATGGAAAAGGCTGATTGGTAAAGTGCAGACCAGGGAAAACAGAACCCCATGGGAACACGAGCAGGGAAATGGAAGTATAGGAAGGGTGGAAGGTAGTCCTGCTAAATGCCAGGAGCTTGGGCAATAAATGCCTGAGCTCCAGGCGATGCTAACTGAGGGAGCAGTGGATGTGGCAGCGGTCACTGAGACCTGGGCCACTGCAGGACACAACTGGGACCTGAATCTGGAGGGTTACACTATGTTCAGGAAGGACAGGGGGAGGGAAGGGAGGAGGGGTAGCAATGATAGTCAAAACTGCATTGGCATAGGGGGAGTAGAGGAGGAAGAGGGAACCGTGGAGGCCATTTGGGTCACCTTGATAACAAGGGGGCAAGACAGTAAAAATAGGAGTGGTGTATAGACCCCTGCCCTGGCGGAGGAGCTGGAGGAGAGTTTGGTGGCAGATGTTGGGAGACACTGCAGACTGGGCAGAGGAGCAGGTGGTGGTGTTGGGGGACTTAAACATGCCAGGAACAGACTGGGAGACTATGACATCCTCTGTGACCAGGGAACAGAGGTTGTTGGATGTCTTTCAGGACGCGTTCTCTAACTCAGCAGGTGGGGGAACCGACCAGGAGGCGTGTACTGGATGTGGTCCCGCAGAGGTGACCAGATTAGGCCTGGAGGTAAGGGACCCATTGGCGGGAGTGACCATGCCACGGTGTGGTTCTGCCTGGACCTAGGAGGGCTAGAAGGCTGCACAAAGACGGAGGTAACTGACTTCAGGGGACAGATTTTAAGGAAATGGGAAGGATCCTAAGAGCATTTGGATGTGATTGGGTCAGACATGGATGCTGATAGTAGGTGGGAAATCATCAGGAGAGGGTACAGAATGCTACCAGCACCTGTGCAGAGTAAGAATAAATGCGGTGGGCCAAAACCCTGCTGGTGGACCAGGAGGTCCAGGAGGTGGAGCGGGGAAAGAAGGCAGCCTATAGGCAATTCAAGTGCTCAAGGAGGAAAGGGATCGAGGGAGTATGAGCAGATGTTTAGAAGGGCCACTAGAGTGGTGAGGGCGGCTAAGGCAAGGAAGGAGCAGAACCTGGCCAGGAAATTAGGAGAGGAACAAGGGTTCTTCAGATACATTGGGGAAAAACGAAGGGTGAAGGGCAGATTAGCAGGATTAAATCAGGGAGAGATGGGCACAAGACCGGGGAGCAGGCTGAGGTACTAAATGAGTACTTCACCTCAGTTTCACCAAGGAAGATGGGGTGCTGCATCACACATGGGAGGAGACAGAGAGAGGGGGGGGGACCCTTACTGATCGGGCTCTGGGAGAGGGGAGGCATCACTGGCAGAGGGGGAGGCTAAGCAGGAGAAGAGGTACCGGAAGTGGAAATCACAGCAGAGAGGTGAGGAAGCCCTCAGCTCCTTAAGACAGAGAAAGCACCGGGCTGGATAAATTACATCCCAGAGTGCTGAAGGAACTTGCAGATGTCCTGGCGAAACCCCTGGCGGAGCTTTTCACCATCTCTGAGGACAGGGTGGGTGCCCCAGGACTGGAAGGTGATGAATATAGTGCTGATCCACAAGGGGATCAAGGGAGGTGGCAGAGAACTACAGGCCTGTCAGCCTGACATCGGTGGTGGGCAAGGTGATGGAGGGCATTGTCAAGGAGAGGCTAGGGGGGACCTGAAAAGTCAGGGTGCCTGGACGATAGACAGCATGGATTCATCCTGGGAAATCATGTCAGACAAACCTTGTGGAGTTCTATGACTGGGTGACAAGTGCCTTGGACCTGGGTAGACCAGTGGACGTCCTCTTTCTAGAATTCAGCAAGGCATTTGACTCTGTTCCTCATGTGGGCCTGTTGGATAAGCTGGGAGAAATGGGGTGGGGAACCAGATAATCAGATGGATAGGAAATTGGCTCCAGAACCGCCCCAGAGTGTCGTGAGTTGGTGGGATAGTCTCATCCCCATGGAGGGTCATTAGTGGGGTCCCACAGGGATCAGTCCTGGGCCCCTCTTCAATGCCTATGTCTCTGACATAAGGACAGGAATCAGGAGTGAGATGAGTCTCTTTACAGATAACTCAAAACTGGGGCGGTAGTGGATGGGAGGAGGGAGGTGGCCTACAGGGGACCTGGAGGGTCTGGAAAGATGGTCTAGAAAGTGGAAGCTGAGGTTCAATGCAGGGAAATGCAAGGTACTCACCTGGGGCAGAAACCCAGGCCAAGTGTACACCCTGGGGAATGCTACAAGTCTCGATGGCTGAGAAGGACCTAGGAGTGGTGGTGGATGTCAAGATGAACAACTCGGAGACTTGTAGGAGGGCAGCAGCAAGGCCAACAGGATGCTGGGATGCATCGCTAAGGGAATCACCTCAGAAGGAGGGAAGTGATACTCCTCTGTATAACTGCTTGGTGAGGCCACACCTTGAGTACTGCATGCAGTTTTGGAGGCCACACTTAAAGATGGACATTACCCTCCTGGAGAGGGCCCAGAGGAGGGCAACCAAAATGATTTGGGGCTTGGGGACGGGACCTATGAGGAGAGGCTCAAAAAGCTAAATGTGTACACATTGGATGAGAGAAGGGACGGGGGACATGATAGAGGTCTTCAGGTACATGGAGAGGGTAAATAGGGAGGAACAGTCAGGGGTGCTTTGAAGGAAGGAGGAGAGGGCCACTAGAGGGGCATGGGTGGAAGCTGGAGGGGAAGATTCAGGGAGAAAGGAGGAGGTGCTACTTCACTGAGAGGGTGGTGGAGCCATGGAATGCGCTGCCTAGGGGGCTGGTGGAGGCAGAGACAGTGGAGGGGTTCAAGAGGGGTGGGACAGGTACAGGGAAGGGGTCTGGAAGCAAAATCCAATGCAGCAGAATATCTGGAACTGGGACGGAGAAGCCAGAGGAGGCAAGGGGCAGCAAGGTCAGCACCCAGCGTGGAGCTGACCAACGAGCAGACACGAAAGACCTTTAGGCCTGTTCTGCTGGCATTTTAGTGTGTTAGTATGCAGTTCTCCTTCTCAAGCTTATGACCCTCCAGCCATCAAATGGTTTGAAAACTACCTGAGGAACCATAATCAACTAGTGTTCATACAAGGCATTCATTCCCCATGCCATCTTTAATCTTTGGATTCCTCAAGGCTTAATCCTTGGCCTCTCTCTTTCCATTTTTGTTAATGATCTCCCACAGGACAGAGGGAAGTACTATTCCATTCACACATATATATATATATAAAGACACCACACTCTACTACAGTGCAATGACAATGTCTGAGCTTAATTTAGTACTCAATCTGATTTCAACCCAATCTCCTATAGGTTCGCCAACAACCCCCGATTTTTAATGCAACCAAAACTTAGTCTAGTGGTGTATAGAGATGTGTGAAGTTGGAAAACTTTGCTCCATGGATTATTTTGCAAATTTGTCTTATTTCATGAATTAATCCTCCATGCAAAGTCCAAATTTGGAGAAAACTGATAACTCTGTGAAATGCGAGTTTTAACTTCACCAGCTGAGTCTGGCACAAAGATGAAGTCTTGCAAGAACGCAAAGTTGTGATGTCACTTGCAAAGTTTGGTATGAAGGTGACATTTGCAATGTACTGTGGGATTGGAGGTCACATACTGTATTGCTGAAACAGTCTGTATGCCACATGGAGGCTGTCTTCAGTGCAGTTTTGTGAGGAGAGAGAGTAGGAGATGTGTGTGTGTGTGTGTGTTTGTGTTTGTGTTTGAGAAAAAACTTCTTGATTCCAAATTGCTCTACAAATTGTTCTAGAGGGACTTGTACTGCTAGATTTGTGTTTTTTCTTAAAGTTTTCAGTGATCATTTACTTTAAAGTAGTGGTTTTGTTTTGTCAGTCAGTGAAGCACTGCTGTGGGGAGGGTAGATGTGCTGTGTAAAGCAAATTAACAAGGCAGAAAGATCTGAAGTGTTTTGTCCAGGCAGAAACTTTATGTTATATTTTGGTTTTCTCACTCTTGTTCATCATTTTTGATTGGTAGTGAGTAATTTCTCATTTTATTTTTGTGGTTCAGTTTGGTGTATTTCAGTAAAGTATTTGTTCAGTGTCATTCTGTAGCAGGTTTAGCAATTTCTTAGTTATATTTTTCTTAAAGTGATGATGTTCTGTCGCTTTTTGTTATACTTAAGATTAAATTACCCCTGTCACCCCTGTCATTTTAATCCCTGTTCTGTTTAAAAAAAAAAAAAGAAAACTTTTTGGTTGTTTCTTAGTAGCAGGTATTCAAATCACACTACTGATCCCTGATTCCTGAGGGGAGGTGTTGTCTGCTCCTGGTACTTGTTTGTACTGTCATGTTAGTTTATTAATTCCTGTGTTTGTAAAAAGTATTTTTCTTTCTTTTTTTTTTGTTTTGCTACATACTATTAGCATAGTGTTTTTACACATCACACTGCTGATCCCTGATTCTCTAGGGAAGGTTGTCTGCTGCTGGTATTTAATAACTTGTTTAACCCTTTTACCCAATTGTGTGTGTTGTGTTAGTCCCTGTGGTGTTTTATTTTTTCAGATCACACTGCTGATCCCTGATTCCCTAGTTGCAGGTGTTCTCTCCTCCTGGTACTTATTTGTACTAAAGACTCAATTTACATTTTGTAATTTTTCATGCCAATCCCAGTTACCATTAGCACATAAGAATGACTGGGAAGAGATGCTCTATTAAAGGAAGATGTGCTCAGGGCTAGTAGGTATGAAGAAGTAGTTAGCACTGGTGGCATTAGGGTAGCTAAATTTTCTCTGCCACATTTTTGGCAGCCAGTTGGTGGGGGTGTGGAGTTGACAAGAGTAGCAGCAGTAAACAAATAACAGTGGTCAAGGAGGAGGTTGTTGGTGTTCCCATGGCTGCTGGTGGTGGTGGCGCTGAGCCTGATAGTGTGGAATTTGAGTCAGTGGTTAAGGTGGGAGATCTTGAAAATGTGCATCACACTCAGACTCCTGATGAAGAGAGGTCAGAGAGCCTGAAGATAATGATAATGAGGAGGACAGACCTGTGGAGGAGGAGGACAGCAGTGACTGTGATGATGATGATTTGTTGGATCCCCTATGGGAGCCTGAAGAGAAAAAGTGTAAGGTGGTGATGAAGATGGTGCAGGATATGTTGTTCGCCGTTATCCAACTACCAAAGTCCCCCACTATTCTTGAAGTTATGAAATCATCCCAAAGAACACAAATTTCACCCTTCCTTCAATTGTCCCACTTCTGCCCCAGGGTAAATCATGGATATGTAATCCCTAGTTTGTGATTTTTATATACTGTACTAGACACAGCTGATAAGACAGTCACTATCTGTCAGCTATGCCAAGCAAGAGTTAGTAGGGGAAAAGAGCAGCCACTTAGGCACCGGTGGGCAACACACACACCGGAAGAACAGGCATCTGTTACATTGTTGTTAACACCAGAAGAAAGCCACTGCCTGGGGTCTCTATCCTCATCATCATCATTAGGCAAGGCAAACAGAAGTGACAAGACATTAGAGCAGGTGGATGGAGAGATGAGTGCAGAGTATTACAGAGAGGAGGAGGGATCGTGGGCCTGCCTAGTAGTGTGCATAACAACAGTGATGGTGGGTTGTGTATTATCACCCAGAGTCAGTAAAGCATAGTAACGCCATTGCAGAAAACCCTCAAAATCACCGTGTCACTGGAGCAGCATCACATATGAATCCCCAGGGTCAAATACCACCCCAACAATGCCACTAGCAGAGACCAGCTATTTGGTAGCCCATCCCCATGAAAGGTCCAGACTATGCTGCATAGCACATTTGAGCATCACTCTAAATCCACTCCCAATCATGCTACTGCATGCAAGCCAAATGCAGCAACTGCTGAAATGCTGGAAATTTATCTATTGCCACTCTCTTTTGTTGAGAATGTTGGACTACAGAGATTGATGACCCATGCCTGTTCCAAATGGCAGAGTCCACCAAGAACATACTTTTGTAAACATGCCATTCCTGAAGTCTACACACTGTCACAGATGTTAAACTATGCCCTGAAATATTCGGCATCACCATACTTACATCTGAACATGGATATGATGACTAGTGGCCAAAGATCTGGTAGCTTCTACTTATGCATTACAGCACATTGGACACAGGTACCTGGGTAGTATTTGACTCTGGGCATGGGAAAAATTGCAGTAAGCCCCATTGTGGTGATAGTAGCATTCTGAGTATTCGCCAGCATGCCACAGTGACAGTGAAGAGTATACCTGGATCACACACGGTGAGAAAATGCTAGAAGTACTCCTTACTGAGATTGATGAGTGGCTTCACCCCAGTCACTAAAACAAGTTTCATTGTGAGTGATAATGGCTTGAATGTTGTGAAATGCATCAGTGATGGAGGATTTGTCAGGGTGCCTTGCCTGTCACACTGACTTAATCTTATTGTGCAGCAGTTTCTACCCTATCCTGATATCAAGGCAATTTTGACTGTGGCTCATCACATCTGTGTCCACTTTACTGATACCAGAAAGGTCCATGATCAGCTCCATCAGCTGCAGATACAAAACAAACTGTCTCAGCAGTGTATGAAGCTGGATGTTGTCACCAGATGGAATTTAACACTATACATGATCAAGCCATTGTACAAGCAGTATAAAGTCATATCTGAATATCTGCTGCTACATGAAGCTGTGACAGTGCTGGAGTATCTGCTGGCACCTCCTCAAGCCAGCTGCAGGACCCATGGATCACCTGACCACTCAAGCAGGACAAGGACCACAGCTCTGGGTGGGCTCCTTGCCTCTGCTGCGGTGCCAGTACCTCCTCAGGCTAGTCAGAGGTCCCACAGACCATCCACCCACACAAGCAGGACAAGGATTGCAGCTCTGGTGGGCTTCTTGCCTCTGCCATGGTGCCAGCACCTCCTCAGGCTGGCCGCAGGACCCACAGATTACCCACCCACACAAGCAGAACAAGGTACACAGCTCAGGTCCGAGCAACAGCAGTTTGAAATCCACGACTCGATTGGGCAACTAGGTCATCTGCCCTTTGCTGATTGGCAGCCCGCTCTCTTTCTACCTCTGAAGCACCTAGCGCTCTATCTATTTTGTATCTGGTCGAATTCAAACTGTGTGTATCTGGCTGAATTTAAATTGCAAATGTGAAACTGTTTTACGATGAAATTTTGTTCCTGGATGCATTGAAATGCTGCGTCAATTTTGTACTGGTTTGACTACATTTCCCTTCCTGGCGGTGTAATTTAACTGGACTTGCTCAGCTGCCTTCTTGCATATTTTCATTGTACTTGTGCTATGTACCTGTCTTTGATTGTTGTACTTTCTCAGATCATGCCTGAAAATAGTCATTTCATGGCTAATGCACCTACCTGGTTAACAAAAACTAAATAAATAAATAATTATCTTTGTCCTCAGCTTCCTTTCTCTGTGTCCTTCTAGCTAATCTTCCTTTTTGTTCACGTGCTGCTGTTGGTGCCAGACTCCCCAACCCCTACTGTTCTTGCTTGCCTTTTTCCACCCCCATCTCAATGCGCACTTTTGGTACCTACTCCCATCTCTTTGTCTTACCTGTAGACCACCGCTTAACCTGCCTCTGCTCCCAGCCACTATTTCCTTTCTAACCCTCACTCTCCTGTCTCTCTCTCCTCTGGGACTGCAGCTTCAAGTGGGCTCCTCATCTCTGCCATGGTGCGGCACCCTCCTCAAGCCAGCTGCAGGACCCACACCACCCACTCACACAAGCAGGACAAGGTACATAGCTCAGGTTGGAACAACAGTGGTTTGAAACCCAACTCCGATTGGACAACAAGGCCTCTGCCTGTTGTTGATTGGCTGCCCACTTCTCTTTTCTACCGCTGAAGCACCTCGACTCTATTTATTTGTGTATCTGGCTGAATTTAAACTGCATCTATATGGCTGAATTTTCTCCTGCCCACCCTCCTCCACCCCAGCCTTGTTAAATACTCTTCACTACTCCACCCTTAAACTCTTATTGGTCTAATTGTTAGCTGCTTAGGTTCCCTTATAGGAGCTCTCTCTGATTTACAACTTTGCTCCATGACTGATACTTGCCTCACGCTCCTTGGCGTTTTCACTCCCTGGACTCCATTTTGGGATTTTGAGTGTGCCACCCTGCTGTTTACCCCAGTTAAGCCCTATTGCTTTGCTCTCTAGCTAGGCAATAATCACACAGTGTATATTACTACTTGTTTCCTAATCACTTATAATTTCCTTCTTGTAATTTTAATCTGGGTATGGTGTGTTTATTTCCTGAGCACCACAATTCCCTCTACAGCTTCTTTAATACCATCCGTCATTTTCTGCTCTCTTTCCTTGCCATATCAGCCATGGGAACAGGAGCATGGGTAACTCCTAATTCACCAACAATTGACAACAACCACTCTCTGCTTATGGCACCATCACATCCCCTCCTACTTACTCACAATGTCTTGCTATTTAGGGGTCCACTCCTAGTAGTTGGGGACCACGGTCTCCTTATTGGATCCACCCTTTAGCACACCTTCCTGGGATTTTCAGCAAGCAGATTTGTAGCATGCTGGATAATTGGTGCAGCTGCCCCTCTGCTAAGCTTCACAAAATCAGTAATAAGCAGGTTAAGGAAAACATCCACAGATTGGATCTATTGCTGCTACTTCTGTCTGGTAATATCCACCCCAATCCTGGCCCGCCTAATCCTGTGACCATCCCTCACATGACAGCTGGATCTCTCTGTTGTCTCAATTAACATGTAGTCTCATCCCCAAAATGGACCATTTAGGGATGCAGTATAAGCGCAGATGTTTAAGGCTCTGAGCTGCTAATCTGGAACCTTGGTTTGAATCCCATAGCCCCACTTGCTTCTGTGTGACCCTGAGCAAGTCACTTAACTTGCTGTGCTCTCAGGTCGCACCTGTAAACAAGCTTTCAGCTTAGTGTGTCTCTCCTGGCTAAACAATTAGGAAAAAATGCTTGGGTCTTACAACATACCCTGTATATTCTCTCCATTGTAGAAAGATGATCTCACCCTCAATAAAGGATGCCGCAATCTCCATTCCTGGTTACACTGCCTTTAGACAGGATCAGATCTCTAAGTGGGTTGGTGGCTCTGCAATTTACCTCAGGGACAGTCTGCAGAATCACATTCAACCACTGCCTTCTACTGACCCTAATATGCAAGCTCTTGCCCTCATAGTGCTCATAGGAGTGCATATAAAACACTACTGTATTCTCTGTATATATTCCACCCAAACGGATGTCCCCTGTTTTGACTCTTATAGAGCACCTAAGATCCTTAAGTCTGAACTCAGAAATTATCCTGATAGGTGATTTTAATACCAATTGGCTTTCCCCAAGCGCTAGCCCATTCAAAGATGCTGTGTCTGAAGTACATCTTACTCAGCTAGGCGAATTCTCAACAAGGTTCAATTATAAAATTGGTACCAGTACCTTACTTGACTGGGTCCTCTCAAACCACCCAGATCCATCTTTGACACCACTGTGCTATCTGATGTCCTCAGTGATCACTCCCTGTGTTGGCACGGTGGTCTAGTAAATTCACCAAACCCTCTGCTAGGACTGTCACTAATAGAGTGGTCATCACCTTGGCAGTTAAAACTGATCTTCTCTAACAGGAATGGTCTGCAGAATATAATTCCACCAATGTGGACACTGCTGTTGAGCAATTTATCAACTAGTTAAATGCTGTGTGTGATAGGTACACCCCCATCAAGAAGTGCAAAGTCAAAGGGCATTGTAATCCATGGTTCTCTCCTGCCCTTTTTTAATACACCCCCTCCCTCCTGGCCGACCACTCCTTTGAGTCTCCTAGGTCCTCCATCTGCTCACTCTCCCTGCTGACGCCCCTTACCTCACATCATGATCCCCAGGTAACCTAGCATATCCCTTTGCCAGATGGGTCCCCTCCTCCGAGAGGGAAAGCACTGTGGGGAGGCCAGTGCACTCTTCAGCTGGCCCAGGTACCATGAGAGGTGGGGTCAGTTGACAGGGCTGGTGGCAGTGGAGGCCAGGACCATCATCCTGCCAACCAGAGTGTAGTTTTCTGGTTTTCTCCCTGGGGTGTGGTGTGCCACAGATGTCAAGGCATATGCCAATGTCCCCCACTCCCACAGTCATCCAGAACCTGACATCCTGCTATGCTCCTGGCCTCTGCCAGGGCCAGTAGGCACCAGGCTGCATCCCCACCTTCCCCCAGAGAAGGTGAACCATCCCTGGGATGCTCCATCCTTCTCCCTCAGCTGGCCCTCCAGTGACCCAGGTCCATTCCCGAACCCAGATCACTGGCATCACAGATGGAAATCCAACCACTGTGCTGATGCGGCACCTCTCCTGACCTTTTAATGCTTATGAAAACTAGGGACCACCTCTGGGTTAGGGCCAGGTCAACTGGAAATCAAGCCAACCTACAGAAATATAGGGCAGCTAGAAACAACTGCATGAAGGCCATAAGCACAGCTAGAAATCACTATTACAAGGAAGCTGTCACGTGTACATGGAATGACGGCAAAAATTCTGGGCCAGCTTCAAAGATGCCACTGGAAGAGACCTCAAACCTGCAACAACCATGATTAACTTAGATAGTATACCTATTGTTGATCCCAAATCCATCACCAACACCTTTAATAATGCCTTCTCAGGTCTGAGCAGCGTCCTCCTGTCTGATTTCTTCCTGAATCTGTATACTCATTATCACTCTGTGAATGATACCCAGACCCCTCCCACCCACCACTTCACTTTAAAGCACTTTCAACCAATGATACTAGAAAATATCTACTTAAGGTACTTGGCAAATTGAGATTCAGCAGTGACACTCTGGACCTTAAGCTGGTCACCTCTTACTTGAAGAAATACTATCATTCCTTACTCACATTCATTAACATGTCCCTTACTGTAGGTATTATCAGTTCCCTCAAATATGAAAGGCTGCTGCAGTGACACCTGTCTATAAGAGTGATGATCACACTATAACTGGGAACTACAGATCAATCTCAATTCTACCCCATCTGTCGAAAGCCCTTGATTGAATAGTGGCTGACCAATTGATGGAATACCTTGATAAATATCAACTTCAATGCCCGCTACAGCATGGGTTCTGTGCAGGTCACAGTACTACCACAGCCTTACTAGAATTCACAGGCTTTATTCACAACTCTCTAGACCAAGGTCACCTAGTCAGAGCAGCATTCATTGACTTAACTAAAACCTTTGATATGGTTTGTTTGTTGAGATTTGTTGACCGGTAAGACCACTGGGACTAGAAGTTCACTTTTCAGTGGCGACCGAGAGATACAGATGGTAAGCAACTGAGAGTGAACCAAATTAAGCAGTTGATGGTATTTTTGGTGAATGAGGAAATTTACCAGGACACGGGAAATTCCCTACTCATCAGTAGGGGAACCCTTGGCCATTCTGATCAAGATGGCAGAATCCCAAAATGGTGGAGGAGGAGGTGAAGGAGCTGCTCCTGCTTCCAACTCTGGATAGCTACCAAAATGGCAGAAGAACTCACTGATATCGGTTCTAATGTCCATCAAGTGATCACAGAAGTGATTGAGCAACCTAACATTTCTCAAGATTCTCAAGCTGAAAGCAGGAATTTCTGCCTTTAAGATGGTCATGGAACCTCAGGTGTGTACTGACCAAAATTATCTCTCTGAATTGCAACTGAAACAAATGTTCCATCAGCATAAACATTTTCTGTTAAAACTCATGCAAGAGGAGGAAAGCACACAGAATCCATTCCTGAGGCTGACTACTCTGTGATAAACTTAGAACAAAACCTGATAAAAATAACATTGCTACAGCATCATTATCTATGTCTCAGCAGCATTAGCGACCATCTGCCAAAACCTCAGAGGAACCTGAAGGTGTTTGGTCTCCAGACACTGCTCTTCAGGCTGCAGGATGGCAGCAAACTAAAGGAACTCTGGATGGACCTCTCCTGGACCAGTCACAGTGGCAGACATAATTTCTATAGCTAAAGGATCTGTTTCACAGGCTTTTCCTATGAACTCACAGGGTTCTAACTCTTCTAGTGAACCCCCAACTGTTGCTAACTCTAGCCAACCACCCGACCAGGATACTAGTCGGCAGTCAGGAACTTCAGTATGAGTCATGGTACCCAACGAGTCACACTCTAACCATGGTCAGAACAGTGGAACTTTACCTAATGCACAGGACAGAAATGATTCTAACTTACATTTATTTATTAATTGAATGTTGGTGTCCTGGTAAGCCCACTGGGCCTAGGAATCCTTTTTTCAGGGGCGACCGGGAGGGGATACAGATGGTAAGCAACTCAAATTGAACCAGATTGATCTGTTGGTGGTATTTTTAGTGAATGGGAGAAATTTGGCCAGGACACTGGAGAATTCCTACTCTGCTTCCTGTGAGCAGGGGACCCATTTTCCTGTGGGACCAAGATGGCGGCCATTGATCCTGGTGGAGGTGAGATTGTCCTTGAGCTAAGGAGTTGGCCTCCTCCTCAGTTCCTCCTGTGTGTGAGGCTTTTTCCATCTCTGAGAAGATGGATGAGGATATTGCTCCTAAGTTGCCTGCATCTGAACTGCCTACTCTGGATACTGTTGCTGTTCTTGCTCCTGTTGAGTATCATTTGTTTACCTCCCTGCTTGTGTGGCTTCCTCTGAGGCTCTATTTTTCCACAGACCCACTGCTGCAAACGGACTTCCCAAGCTGTCATTTGTTTCGGTCCCGCTGTGAGTATTGAGCCCTTCTTGCTGCAGAAGAGACCCGTGGCGTCACAGCTAATCCCTCCATCTTGAGACAGAAGCATTGCTTACTGGAGCTCCACTTTCTACAACAGCTGTCAGTTCACCTGGAGTATGCTGACCTGAGTTTGGTGCTGGATCTGCTGCAACTCCTGACATGGTGAACAGTGAGTTACAGACCTCCATGGACACAAATGGTTCCTGTATGTCATGCTGGGAACCTGTCAGTAAGATTTCTGTTGTTTCTTCTGACACTGCCTTAATTCCACATTTACAGGCTGGAGAGGGTTTGGGGTGGACACTGCTTCTAGAACAGTTGCTCCTCGGAACTGTCAGATTCTGTGATTGGCACTGCAGTACTCACTACGGTTTCTTGCAGTACTGAATTGTCTGGGAAAGTTCTAACTTTGATAACAATTTGTTGATTACGGTGCATACTGTTGCTGATGCCTTGCAGGCTGCTGGGTGGGTTAAAGCTGGGCCAAATCAGCCTGGTGTCACCTCAATGACCGGGTCTGCTCTTGCTGACCCTATGGAACTCCCTCTTCTTTTGAGTTGTCTGACCCCGTTATTTTTCCTCAGCAACAAAACCCTATGGAAACCTCTCCTTTGCCCAGTATTTCTGGGCAGCATCATGACCCTGAAGATCCTATTTCTCTGAACCCAGCGCCTGATGTTCCTGGTCCTGGCCTGGAACATTTTGCCCCCCACGCCCTTCTGTGAGTACTGCTAGAGCTGATCCTGAACATGATTGGAACTCATCCCAGAACATATGCTGGATTATTTCATGCTCCTCCTGAACCTGCTAAACGGTGTAATTTAGTAAGGCTAAAATATAAAGGAGGCTTAGCGTTACATCTATCACAGAATATATGTGGGCGTAAGCTTTGAAGGACAGCATGGTTTTTCTGCTCAGGATATTTATGCTTTAATTCACACCTCAGGTGATCCAAATTTTGATATCAGCTTTAAACTGCTGAAGGTCTGGAGCTTTCCTGGGAACATTACCAAGGTGTTCGTAACAACCCTGACTGGAAGGTCTTTGCTGCTATTCCTCTCACTAAGTCTGCCTACAGAACAGTGACTGTGTTGTTCAAGAATGAAGGGTGGCAATATCGGATATTTTGTTCTGGTTAAGGGCTAAATGTTCTGTTTTAGGTCTTCCAGACCCTATTATTGACTCTGAGGATATTTGGACTGGGGGTGGAGGATTCGGATCAAATTGCCTCAGGTTCGAGTGTTATTCAGCATCTACCTAGTTGCTTCTACCTGGGGAGGGACCGAGGTTTTATCTTTTATGCTGGGCAACCTCGTTCATGTTTCAGGTGTGGGGCTCTTACTCATCTGAGCAATGACTGCGATAAAATGAAATGTTCCTTTGTGGAGGGATCGGCCATGTCACATTTGCCTGCCAAACTCCTGTTATTTGTAATCTTTGTGAAGACACCACCCACAGTTTCAGGGATTGTCCCTGGGCTTCACATAATTTGGGAGGGATGACTCTACTGAAAATATGGCAGGGAACCAGTGGATGATTACCCTATTGAAGTGCCCCTTTCCTGGCCCTCCTCGCCCTCTGTAACCATTCTGCTGTTGATCCTTCCCTTCTAAACATATGCCCTCTCCCTCTATTCCAGTGGAACTCCCAGGGCAGCAGGTACTTTCCCCAGGTACCACAGCCCCGGAGGTGGTTGCTGCTCTGGTACTGCTCCTTCCTTCTGAGAATCGGAGTCTCCCCATGCTCTGTTGAACTACCAGGGCCTTCCGGGCAGGACCCTGCTATGCCTCCTCCCACTCCATGGATTGGGAATTTCAAAAACTAGATGGAAGACACGTAGTGTATCCCAAAAGTTGGGCAAAGAAGCTATGGATGGAGGTGAGGCTGGTCTTCCCATGTTCAACAGGTTCCTTCCACTTGCTAAGAGGAAGCAGTGGGATGCAGAGGATGATGATTCGGATTCCTCTTCACTAATTTCCTCACAGCCAGAAGTTGTAACTGATTCTGAATTTCCCTCCGTAGATACCAAAGGGGGCAAGAAGAAAAAGATATCCAAAAGATTGGGGACTAAAGCTGTTAAACCTCTGGTTTCCACTATGGCGGATGTCTCTCCCACCTGAACATGATGTGTCACCTTTCCTTGGGATCCTTAAACGCCAATAGTATAAAGAACCAGAAAAAAGACTCACCACTTTTCTATCATTTCTGGTCATCATCTTGATATTTGTTTACTTCAAGACACCAGGTTACATACTACTAGAGAGACTTACCGGGTGTCTACTGACTGGTTTAGGGGTGCTTCTTTTGGACATTGAGGGAGGAACCATGCTCAGGGCTGGGGTTTTAATCTTGAATCCTGACCTCCATGTTTCTTGTCTGATTGACCTGGTTCCTGGCTGTGCGTGCATTCTTGATGCCGGCTGGGGGCATGACTTACGTGTTATTAATATTTATAATTACCTGACGAAATTCCAACGGGTTACTTTATTGCAGAAAGTTCTACCTTTTTGTATACCACAAAATCTGTTTTTTAGGAGGTGATTTCAATTGTATATTGTCCTTATCTGACAAAACAGGTAGATCACAAAAGTTATATTCTGATTCCAACTTTTGTATAGAATGTATACAGGCCAAGCTTAGGGATTGTACGGCTGGTTTTCTAAGCCTAGAGCATACCTCTACTAGGGGTCACTTGTCTACTAGAATTGACTTCTGTTTGCCTCCCATTGGGTCCCTGTGTGTTCTTTTTCAGTTTCTCCAGTTGAGACTTCTGACCACAGACTGATTACTGTTTTGTTGGAACTCCTGTAAACAAACCTGGCCCAAATCTGGTCTGAGGTTGAATCCGCTATTTTATTGGATACAGATACCTAGGCTCTCATTCATAATGAGTTGGAGGCCAGGTTTTCTGTGTTTGATTTATACGATAATTTTTCTTTTATGGTGGCAAGACTCGAAACAAGATTTGAAAACCTTATGTAGCTCTTTGGCAAAACGGGCAGCAAATTCTAAATATCTAACCTACCTCCAGTTCAGGGATAGGCTCCAGAGGCTACTTTCTTGAGCTGTAGAGACTGGAGAAGATCTCACGGATGACACTGTTGTGATTAAATCTGAGATGTGTAGGTATCAGTATGATAGGGCCCATTCTCTTTTTAGAACAGAAATTTGGCACTCAGGGAAAGCTCAAGGAGTTAATCCTTATGAATGTTGTGCACAAAGGGTGGACTCTAAATATATGGATGCCTTGAGGTCTGATACAGGTCAGACTGTAAATTCAAGCACTGATATTGAGGAAGTGGTTCATCAGTTTGTGAAGCTTCCTTTTGTTCCAACTCTCCCTACTGTTGGGATTGAAGAGTTTCTACGTACATTACAGATACCTGATCTTTTGGAATCAGATAAATCCTATTGACCTCTCCTAATTCCCAGAAAGAAGTGGAGGAGGTTATTGCTGGATTACCGTCTGGTTCTTCTCCTGGTCCGGATGGCTTGCCAGGAGAACTCTATAAGAAAGCAGTTAGTCTCTAAGTCCCTATTTGGTGAAAGTTTATAATGCTATATTATCTGGTTTAGTTCCTTTTCCTGCAGCTTTGGCAAACAGTATTTTGATTTTCTTTATAAAAAGGGGACAGATTGGATCTTAGGAACTGGAGGCCCATTAGTTTGTTAAATGTCGACTGGAAAATTCTATGTAAAGTTTTGTGTAAACGTTTGTCCTGGGTAGCTCAGGAAGTGATTTCACCCAGTCAGACTTGTGCCATTCCCGCTGGGGTATTGGAAACATTACCAAATTACTAAGAGAAGCTTTTGATGGGTCGAGTGGTTCTGGTATTTACTCTCCTTGACCAAGCTAAGGCCTTTGATGAGGTTCCCATGTCTACCTGTTTCAGGTTTTCAAACATTATGGTATTCTAGCTGGGTTTATAGAATAGCTTCAAATCATTTATAGACATGCCTCATCTTGGCCTTTGGTAAATGGCTGGCTAGGAGATCTGTGCTGATTCAGCAGGGAGTCAGAAAAGGCTGTCCTTTGAGTCCACTTCTTTATGTTTTTTCTTTAGATCCTTTATTAAGAACTTTATATATGACAACAGGGATTGCACCATTTTGGGGTTTTGGGATGGTGTATTTCCGATTGCCTGGCTTATGCAGATGACACTACTATACTAGTGGCCGATCAAGTATCTGGGGAGTGGGCTATGGAGGTTGTAGACTCTTTTTCTGTTGTTTCTGGTTCAGGATCAACAGACAGAAAAGTACGGCTGTGGGGATTCCGTACTTTAGAAGTAGCTCCATGGACTATAGGGGCTGTTAGGGTATCTGCATTACCGATTAAAATTCTGGGGTGCTGGTTTGAGCTCTGACCCAGCCTGTTACAACTGGGAAACAGCCTTGGCCAAAGCAGAGAAAAAGTTGCAAGATGGAAAGGTTTTCCTATGGTGAAAAAGAACAGGGTCTTTATGTTTAAAACTTTTTATTGCCTATTTTATGAAAGTTAGTTATCTGTATCCTTTGTCTGTCACATTAGAGGTTAGGATGTATAGCGTGGCTTTTCAATTATTATGGGAGTCGGCTTAATCCCATAAAGCGAAATAGTACCTATTGGCCTGTGTGTGATGGTGGTTTGAACATGATCAATCCTGTGATTTTTCTTTTTACTGTTTTTCTTTATGCAAATTTGTTCCTGTTTTATTGTTCAGTCAATTGCCTTGGGTTCCTTGTTTAAAGATAGATGCTGCTATTTTTGGCAGAAGTGGGAAACCCAGCAATGGGGTATTCGTAACATCCCACAAGGTTTTTCTCCTTATCTTTTGGAAATCTGTAAAAATTAAACTTTGGCATATCTTGACCTCTGACCTTTGCATACTACCAGAAAATTGGAGTATCGTAAGCTGTTACAGGATATCTGTTTTAAAGATCCTTGTCTGGTATTACCGGACACTGTAGTCCTTGCTGATGTCCTTTGCAGTAACAGAAACCAGACTCCTCCTAAAGTGTGGGATTCTGTATGGCTTAGCTGTCATTCTAGACTAAATGTCAGAAGAAATGATTTTCACAAATCTATTCAGGAAAGATCTTGTCTAAGGGAGGGTTGTGGATTGGAGATTGAAACAATGTTACATCTTTTTTACAATGCCCATATATTTCTGGTTTATGGCCTCTGTTGGCCTGTTCATGGAATATCCTCATCTAAGGTCTATGAATTATAATACCTTGGTGTATGGTCAGTTTGATAACAGTCTTTGGAGTGGATTTCATTTAGGGACAACTGGAATAATTTTGCTCTCATTAAATGGGTAATTTGGTAAACTAGATGTCAATTTGTGTTGCAACAAAAACAGAAAAACAGCTATCTTTGTTGGGCTTACAAAATAAAATTGAGTCTGAAATCACAATGTTATTTAAAAAAGAAAGATATGTCTTTTCTAACGCTCTTATGCAGGACTGGTGGAAAGGTTGGGGTGTTGGGTTCTCTCCCTTTTACGGGTTTTTGATTGACCAGTGGATTCTTGCTGGGTGATTCTATGAACTGTTTTTTGTTTTCCATTATATACTGGGATGGGAAGGGCTGTTGGGATAGCTGTTTTTTTGCTTCCGGTTATTATAGTTTTTTAGTGGGTTTTGTTCTTGGACTTTGGGGTTGTCTTTGGTATTTCAGACTTTTGAAGGGTATGAATGGTTCCTTATTTTCTGGAGTCTGATGTTATATATTGATTCCTGTATTTTACAATTTTTCTGTTTTATTTTCCCTTGTTTTGCTTATGAAGCTTTATCCAATAAAAAATTCCTACTCTTTTTGATAAGTGCCATGGATCTTTACATCCACCTGAACTACCATTGATCCAGGTAGATGGGACCTCAGTTTAACATCTCATCTGAAAGACAACGCCTCAGAAGAGCAGCACCCCTCATGCTGCACTATAGTGTCAGTATTGGGATATTAACCCAAGTGCCAGATGTGGGAAGTAAACCCACAGCCCTCTGATCTCCCAGCCTCAGAGGTGAGTGTGCTATCATTGAGCCACTGACACAGAAACTTTAAAATGAGCAATCTGTTTAAAGCTGTGGGAACCCGCTCAATGGCGAAATGCAATATGCCTTAAATATTTAGGAGAAGTGGCTTGGCCCTGCACAAAGAACTGTGCTGCATAACATGTTAAAAGACTTACTGGGGAATTAGCCCCATGGAGCTTTTCACATTTATACATGTAAAAGGCGAAACAGTTTATGATATCAGTTTTAAAACTGTTGGTACTCTGGAGATTCTGGGTGCAATAAGAACAAGTGAAAATGTCCCCATTGTGGAGTTCATTTTGTTGATTCCCTCACTAAGCCGCTGGTTAAGCTCATTATGTTGCTTTTAGGAGGAGAGGTCAACATAAATGACATTCAGTATTGATTAAAGCAGATAAGTGAATTGTTAGATACTCCACAACCTATATTAGATGAGGACCTGGTCTGGACGGGTGGGTGGAAAATCAAGGTGCAGTTAAGACAAACAGAACAGGAGATAATGCACCTGACAGGCAGTTTTTATATAGGTTAAGACAGAGGGATCTTCTTTTACCCCAGGCAACCACAAACATGCCATAAATGTGGTTCTTGGACTCATCTGAGTTATACATGTGACCAACCAAGATGTACGCCACGCCTACATATGGGCATGTTAGTTTAGGTGTCCCAACCCTCAGGTGTGCAACCTATGTGATGAACATGGGCATACCTATCCACAATGTCCCTGGGCTGAGCATAATAGGTTGGACCGGTTCCCAAGACCATACCAGAATTATTTTAGAGATGCAGGCTCAAGCACTAGCCAGACTAGAGGAGGCTTCACTTGAGATAGTAACTCATGAGATTTCTACAGCCCAGACTGATACTCCAGCTGCAGAGTTTTCTGTAAATTCAGCTTTACTCTCCTCAAATCGCAATCTGCAAAGTGAGCTACCAGGCACTTCAGGTGCTCCTCAGACCCAGGAGACCTCCCACGAAGGACAGGGAACTGTAAGACAAGACAGCATGCCTCAAAACCAGAGTTAAAGACCCTTTCACCCCTGTTCCAACACCTAAACAGGAAGGGGAAGAGGAAATCAGACTCAGCACTCCCACTAAGCGATTCTCACAAGGAACAAATTTCAGGCTTTGGTGAAGAGAAGACAGTGAGGGGACAATGAAGGGAAGATGCAGATTCTGATTCTTCTGCTGCTTCTTCCTCTAAAATGGAATTTTCTTCTGACTCAAGTGGGGGACAATTCAGGAGACAACACCAAGTGACACAGCACCCAAATGAATGAATTATATGGCAAATGTGGGGTCCCATTTAGAAAAAAGAGGTAACTAAGGTCCATCCCTCCTTGTAATTAAGTAAAATGGCTAATTTGTTTCAGTTAAGATGCTGCACACTGAATGTATGCAGCATCAACACATTAGAAACAGCTTATTATTTTTGCCTTTCTGCAATCTATGCAACATGAATTTTATTTTTGCAAGACACTGAATTAAATCCAGGAGCGAATTAGCCCAAGTAAAGAGTAAATGGAGATCTGGGCCTTCCTTTTGATTGCAAGGTGAAGACTCATGCTACGGGTGGAATTTCTTTTGGGATTTAATTACAAAATCTCCAAAGTTATAGATATTCTTCCTGGAGGGCATTAATGGTGGATTGCACTTATGGGTCTCTCAAATTCGATTAATCAATATATATGCTCCACAGAGGATTGTAGCAAGATCCTCACTTTTTCTTAAAATTCAACCATTCTTATTTACTACTAGGTATGTCAATTTTGGTAGAGATTTTAACTATGGACTTACACCCACCAAGAGGGTAATGCTCATAAAACATTTGGAGATACAGCTACCCTATTAAAACTAATTCAGTCAGACAAACTGGTGGATGGGTACCAAGCCATACATCCTACAGGTACTAAGACATATTACAGAGGTATTTATGTTACACATAGACTGTGGCACAGATATTCAAACTGCGGCCAGGCTGTGGTGCAAGCCTGGGTGCAGCATAACTTGGCTGCGCAGGGGTGTTGACTGGGCGATATTCAACGGAGCTGTGCCATGGCTCAGCATTGTTGAATATCGCACCCCGCCACCCGGTAGTGCATGGCACAGTGGCACTGCACCAGCGCAAGTGGGCCAGATGGAGCAGGGATGTGCTAGTGCAAGTTCCATTGCGTAAGGTGCAGCAACTGTGATATTCAAAGCTGACATGCAAATGGGGCCATAATGTATGCAAAGGCGCACATGGGGCCATTGCATGTTATCAACCATTTGCATGCAGGTGCACTGATCCCTGATGACTTGCACCTGGTGCCCGCCATGCAGCAGCCGTCTGGGACCAACAGCCCCTGCAGTGAGGAATATGCCCCACAGCCTGATCGTGGGCATTAGTTAAATATAAAGATTCCAATATTCCTGGTGGTCCAGTGGACTGCTGTCAGCCCGATCGTGGGCATTGGTAAAATAAAATAAGAATCCTACATCCCTAGTGATCCAGTGGACTGCTATCAGCCCGATCATGGGCATTAGTAAAATAAAAAGAGTCCAATATCCCTGGTGGTCCAGTGGACTGCTGTCAGCCCGATCACGGGCATTAGTAAATAAAAAGAGTCCAATATCCCTGGTGGTCCAGTGGACTGCTGTCAGCCTGATCATGGGCATTAGTAAAGAAATAAAGACTCTTATATCCCTGGTGGTCCAGTGGACTGCTGTCTGTCGATCATGGGCAAGTAAAAGAAATAAAGACTCCTATATCCTGGTGGTCCAGTGGACCCCCTCCCCACCATACTGATCACCACCGCCCGCTCCACCCGGTCAGCGGTGGGCAGCAGCCCCACCCGCCTGCCACCTCGCCGTCCACCGACTTACACCATCGGTTGCCAGTTGTTGTCCACAGCATGAGTTGAATGGGCATGCAGCTCAGACAGATTATACATTCCAGATATGTGACATATCTGAAATGTAGTATGGTACGGGCTGCATGCCCATTGGCTCACGCCTGTGGACCAATGGGTGTACAGCCCTTACTAATGTTGTCAGTAGGCGGGCGGCAGGGTGGCAGGTGGGTAGGTTCTGCCGCCCGCCACTGACCGGGCAGAGGGGCAGTGGGTATCAGTGGGCGGGGAAGGGGGTCCACTGGACCACTAGGGATATAGGAGTCTTTATTTCTTTACTTAAGCCCATGATCGGACAGACAGCAGTCCATTGGACCACCAGGATATAGGAGTCCTAATTTGTTTTACTTAAGCCTGTGATTGGCAGACAGTGGTCCACTGGACCATCAGGGATATTGGACCTTATTCATTTTAACTGATGCCTGCGATTACATGGGGGGCACCACCACAGAGGTGCAGCCGGAGCTTAGGCTACCCACAGGTGGCAGCTGCTGTGTTGCACCCTGCAATACAGCAGTTCACCTGTGGGTGGCCAGCCGCTGCTCCTTTCTTTTGGATCAACTTTGTGTGGCGCAAGTAGGGTTTCACATGCATGGCTCAGCACATCCCCGGCTGAATATCGGGATGTGCAGAGTATGCATGGGCACACACCCCTACATGCGCCTGATACATTACTGATGCACTGTGCATCAGGATTTGTGTCAGGCACACTTCCCATTTGAATATCACACCAAGGCGATCAGTGGTTGCGATGGCGCAACACTATTGTGCCATGCGCAACACTTTGAATATCTGGGCCTATGTGTTTATCTCCAAAATGTAAAGTTTACCAAGCGGTTGTGATCCCCAGAAGCATCTGTCCATTTGGCAGTATCCCTAGTATGCACCCATGGGGGCCCTTTCCATACATCCCAAATCTAGATGCAAGCTAAACAGTTCACTCCTACTAGACAATATAATTTTAGGAAAATGTGAACTTATTACAGGCAAGGGTTTCCATTTTTGAGGCCTTCCACCTCCCATTGCCTGGTGGGAGGACACTAAAACAGAACTACAGGGTTTCTTTATAAGGAATGTGAAACACAGATCACTGTCTGCTTACTACAAATATACCCAATTAGGCAGCAGCTGTTGAACATACTGTCACTGGCATATGAGACTAAAACAAACTACGCTCAACAAATAAAGAAGTTCAAATCCAAATGGCTAAACACCAATACAATAGGGCATTTTGACTAAAACTAGAGGTGCAGTGTGGAACCCAAATGACAAAATCATCCTTAGACATCTTTAAAACTGCTTGGACAGAGTTTCAGCTAAATTTATTGAGCAGATAAAGACCGGACATTGATGTAGAATACTCCTACCTCCATCATATAAAGCGAGTCATTCCATCTCATCTGCAAGGAATGTTTGGCTCTGTGCACCACAAATCAACATGTTTCTCACTATCTTGCTGGATTAGAAATTCCTAGCATCCCAGAAGATCAATTACAGGCTCTGACTGCCACCATAACAGTAGAAAAACAACTCAGGCTATTAAAAACAGAGAAAAGCACCTCTCCAGGCACTGATGATCTGTCTGCTGAATTATATTTAACGTTTATAAATATTTTTGCCCGATACTGACTTGTGTATTCAATAGTATAATAGACACCTGCTCCATTCCTAAAAAAATTTCAGACACCATAATGATACTATTATTTAAAAAAGAAGACAGGTCTGATGTAAAAAATTGGAGGCCACTCAGTCTTTTGAATGTGGATTATAAAATATTTACCACAAATTTATTAAATATGATTCTACCAATTGCAGCCCAAGTAATCTCTATAGAACAGACCTGTGCCATTCCAAACAGGTCAATGATACATACCTCTCTCTGTTTTGAGATATAATACACTCCTGCTCTCCAGAAACTCAAGCACTTTTTCTCTCTCTGGATCAGAAAAAGTGTTTGACCAGGTGTCCCATTATTATTTATTTCAAGTGTTACGACATTTTCACATACCAAAAAAATGTATTTCATGGTTAGAACTTCTATATAGTACAGCCTGGATTACTCCTTTTATTAATAATTCTTCCAGAGATGTCTTTCTAAGGAAGAAAGGGTTAGCAGGGATGCCCACTAAGCCCCCTTCTATATGCCTTTCAAATTGACCCCTTATTAAGAAGACTGTCTCACCACTCTCACATCCCAAGACTGCTATTGAAAGGGTTTCCCTCCTATCATTTTGGCCTACACAGATGATTTATGTATCTGCACCACCCTCTTTTAAACCTTTCAGAAGTTATTTCTACAATCACAGACTTTGATAAATATTCAGGTTCTAAACTGAATTATCACAAAAGCACAGCAAAATATGTCCTCACCTAACTAGTTCCCAGGTCCATTTATCTATAGCCAATATTCTATCACATTGGATCCAATTAAAATATTGGACATTTATTTTGGTAGCTCAGATGATTCAGAATTTAATTGGGCTCTGTCTCTGGATAAAGTGGACAGGGTGGTGGCATCAACCATAGCTAAGAGGAAATGGGTTTTGCTACTGAAAACTTTAATACTCCCTCTGTTTTTACACATAGCTTCAGTGTACCCTCTACCAGATGAATTAGAAGTCAGATAATGTATTATTTCAAGGATTCTGGGAAGCTGGTTGAACCCAGTAAAAAGTATTTATATGTATCATGACTACTACCTTGGAGGATTGCAGATGGGTCATCCCATAGTCTTTTTCCATAGTCTTTTCTTAAGCTTTGCATTAAATTTTACTACATCCTTCCCCAATGGATCACTTTATTAGCGGCTCTACTCTTTCCTTCATATAAGGAGTGGCTTAGAACCCCTGATAAAATGGCAAGAAATTTTCAGAAACATGGGCCACCAAAATTTTTAGTTCCCACTGTGCTTAAAATTAGACAATGGAAACTGGATAGAAGCACCATCCAGACACAATCACACAGGTAGCTTTATTTTCTATTCTCCAGAACAACTATTCAGAGCCACCAGTTTTGCTGGATTCTCAAGTCTTGGATGTAGATAATACAGGAGTATTCAAACAAGTCATTGACACTAGGATCCCCAAGAAACTTTCGGATACTACTTGGTTGTCCTGTTATGGAAGACTTGGAGTATGGAGCAACTTTAAACAGAAATCCATAGAGGAAAGAAATTACATAGGTACATAGACAAGTGGCAGATACGGGCCTATGGCCCACCCAGTCTGCCCATTTGAGCTTGTAAGTTCAGTTTGTTTTCCTAGAAGTCTGTTGCCACTACCCCTGACCTCCAGAATTCCTTTATGTCTATCCCATGCATTCTTAAATCCTGTGGTTGTTTCATCCCCACCACTTCCTCTGGCAGGGTGTTCCATTTGTCCACCACCCGTTCTGTGAAGAAATTCTTTCTCATGTTTCCTCTGAATCGTCCTCCTTCCAACTTCATTCCATGCCCTCTAGTCCTGGAACATCTTTTCGCTTAAAATAGTGTTTTCCTGCACCCTGTTCCTCCCTGTAAGATACTTGTATGTCTCTATCATATCCCTCTCTCCCTCCTCTCCTCCAGGAGTACATGTTCAGTTCCTTCAACCTGTCTTCATAGGACTTGTGATGCAATCCATGTACCATCTTTGTTGCCCTCCTCTGAACCTTCTCTACCCTGTCTATGTCCTTACGTAGGTATGGTCTCCAGAACTGTACACTGTACTCCAGGTGGGGCCTCACTAGTGTCTTGTATAGCGGAATTATGACCTCCCTTTTCCTGCTGGTGATGCCCCTGCCTATACAACCCAGCATCCTATTTGCTTTACCTGTTGCCTTGTCACACTGTTTCTACCTTGAGGTCATCAGAGATGATAACCCCAAGATCCCTTTCCTGCTTGGTGCATGCTATATCCTCACCCCCAACTGATATATTGTGCCAGGGTTTTGTGCCCCATATGCATTATCTTGCACTTCTTTGCATTGAATTTCAACTGCCAAACCCCTGACCATTCTTCAAGTTTCTGCAGGTCCTTCTCATTCTGTCTACACCCTCTGGTGTGTCTACTCTGCACAGAGCTCTGTGTCATCAGCGAACAGTGAAATTCTGCCTTCTAGGTCCTGTGCAATGTCACTGATGAAGATGTTGAATAGGAACGGTCCCAGCACTGATTTCTGTGGTACCCCACTGGTCACTCTTCCCTCTGTGAGTGACAGCCATTTACCACCACCCTCTGTGTCCTGCCACCCAGCCAGTTACCTACCCACCACACTACTGTCCTGCCCACACCCATATTCCCCAGTTTGTGTAATAGTCTTCTATGTGGCACAGTGTCAAGGCCTTGCTGAAGTCCAGATAGGCCATGTCCACCGCCTCCCTGATCCACCTCCCTAGTCACCCAGTCAAAAATTCAACGAGGTTGGTCTGACATGACCTTCCCTGGTGAAACCATGCTGCCTTGGGTCCTGTAGTACATTGACAACCAGATGTTCTACAAATCTCTCCTTCAGTAGTGCTTCCATGATCTTCCCCACTACCAAGGTGAGGCTGACTGGTCTGTAGTTCCTGCTTCCTCTTTGTTCCCACTTTTGTATAAGGGGACTACATCTGCTGTCCTCCAGTCTTTGGGTACCTCCCTGTTTCAAGTGATCGGCTAAACAGGATAGCCAGAGGTTCAGCCACCACCTCTCTTAGTTCTTTAAGGACCTGGGGTGCACCCCATCTGGTCCCATTGCTTTATCAACTCTTATTACTTCCAGTTCCTTCAGGACCCTTTCTCATGTAAAGGGACTTGTGTCCATTTCCGCACCATTCTCACCCTTGTACTCCCTTCAGACCCATTACCCTCCTCTTCCTCAGTAAAGACTGAGCAGAAATACCTGTTCAATATGTCAGCTTTACTGTTGTCATCCTCCAATTGCCGTAGGGAAACCTGCACAGGCCAATTGGAAACAATGCAGCATTTCTTCTTAGAATGCCCATACAGTGTAGAGTTTTGGACCATGTTCCTCCATAAATGAAAAGAAAAATGGTTCACCTTTGTCTCTTATGTGACATTAGTTTATGGTATTTTCCCACCCTCATTGTCTCAATACCATGCCAGCACTTTGAGGATTATATTTGCACTTTGCAGATATTATCTATGGCAAGCTAGCTGTTGCATCTACTGCAACAAAAGGTATTTACAGGGCATATGTGATTAAGCAAATTTTACTAGAACTAAGGTCTATCTATACAGCTGAACAGGGAAGTTGTCAAGATCACAACTCAATAAATACTGGGCTTCATGTGTATGGATCTTGGAGGATTAAACTCAGAGGCTTCTTAATGATTTCAAGGATGTGGGTTACACAATGTATGAATGAAATATTCATTTAATTTTGTTATGATTTGAATAATTTGTAAATGATTTAATTCTGTTTTGTATTTATTTGACATTTTCTTGCCCTATGGTTTGTACTTTGTTTTGTAAGACTTAACACTGTGTCAAATTATTTGTATTTGCTTTTGATAATTATTATAATAAAAATTCTCCTACTCGTAGGTAGGGGATCTGTGGTCTGATTTTCAGATTTGTAGTCTCTGGCAGGAGAATGGAGGAGGAGGATGTCTCAGAGCAAGCTGTGGTTCAGCCCTGACCCTAGATTGAGAACAACAAGGGATGAAGATTTGGATAGAATGACAATGGAGAATGAGGAAATTACTTTCTCTCCTTTAGAAAGTGAACCCAAGTTAGGGAAGAGTGAGCTGGAAAGCAAAATGGAAGTGGTGACCGGAGCAGAGTCAGCAGCTGTTGCAGTAAGGAGCGGTTCAGAAAATGAGCCACAGCTTATTCTAATTGAGGTAGCAGAACCACCAGTAACAACATTGGAAGAGGACTCCCCAGTCATGAATGGAGCAAAGAGAACTGACAAATGTTTACAGCAAATGCAGTGGATTGCAGCCAGAAAAGAGTGATATGCAACAGAATGTGTTGGAAGGTCAGGTAGGTACTAAATTCTTCTTTTTTATCATATCAAAATTTGTCTCCACTGCAGGTTGGCCCCATCTGACCGACCACCCCAGCCCTGTCCTCCAGAATAACTGGCTCTTACCTGCCCAGCCCAGTATCAGCACCTCGCGGTGGTATTCACCCTGCTGACTTGCATTTTACCTCCAATTTGTTTCTCTGGAGGCCCAGGAGTCAGCGTGCATGCGCATGGAGGCACGTGAGTGCTGAACAGCCCTTGTCACGGCCTCCTTCCCTCACCCTCTGGCCTACTGCCTAGGTCTCCTGTGGCCTGAGCTTCCTCCAGCCTCCACTGAGGGTCACCATCAGCTGAGGGACACCACTTCCTCCACAGAGGAGCGCTTGCCTGCTGGCAGCTCAGTCCAGCCCTGCTGCCACCCCATGCTGACCTCCAATGCCTGGGCTCATTCTTGAACCTGGGTCACTGGCATGGTTCGAGGTAAGGCACCAGTGCCTCAGCCCTCTATGCCACCCAGCTGGCTCTAAAGTCTTCCTTTGATATGGGAACAGCAGCAGGAAACAAGATGCCTGAGCATACGAATGAACAAACTAAGAGGTTGAATAATTTACAAACAGAAGGGCTGCAGGAGCCAAAAGCTCAAAGGAAGTCCTTAGGTGTTTGAAACACTTCCAGATTAAAAAAAAGGTTTTGCAGGCATCTAAATACCCTCCTGAAGATTGCACTGTTGATAAGGCCTTGCAAAGTGCTGGGTGGCTCAGATGGCAGGAGGACTTGGGAGCAAACAGACACTGAGTTTGTTGGTTTGACTTTAGGTAAACAGAAACAAGTTGAATCTGAACAAGCAGAGCAAGCAAAACTAAAGTTTTCTAATAACAAACAAAATGCAGAGTATGCATAGGAGGTTGAAAAGTGGATATTCTTGAAAAACACATGGCTATGAGCAATCCCAGGTACATTAGCCAGATGAACAGCATGAAAAGAACCTTGACAGTACCAAATGCCACAAACTTTACCAAAAGCAACACAGGGTAAAGACCTCCCAGTGGTCCTGGGTGAAGACATTTTAAGAGGCTCAAAAAAAACAAACTTTTGAAACTGCTATTAAGAATGTCAGATCTATTCAAAGCTCAAGGGAACCAGCACCACAGAGAAATGCAGTATGTCTAATGTACAAAAGGAGGTTTAGAGGATCCACCAGACAGGACTTACATAGCAAGAACCTTGTTGAAAAACTCTAAAATTCTACACCTCAGAAATATTTGCATTGATCCATGCTGATGAGTATAATTATGGCATTAGCTTCAAGTCAGTGGAAGCTTTAGACCATTTTAGGTTAAGTACAACTCATTGAAAGCCACCCCATTATGGTCACCTTTTGGCCATACCCATAACTAAACCCACAGTGAGAACAATCACAATCTTATTTAAAAATGAAGGAGTCAATGTTTCTGACATTATTCTATGGCTAAAAAGAGATGCAAGGTTTTGGAACATCCTGAGCCCATAATAGATTCAGAGAAGATATAGACCGGGATGGAGGGTACAAATTAAGCTCATTATGACAAATATAGGAATTATGCACCTCCCAAGAAACTTTTTTAGGCAAACAGAGGAGTCTTTGTTTTACAGGGCAACTCAAGTCTTG
Source organism: Neoceratodus forsteri (assembly GCA_016271365.2). Classification (NCBI taxonomy): domain Eukaryota; kingdom Metazoa; phylum Chordata; order Ceratodontiformes; family Ceratodontidae; genus Neoceratodus; species Neoceratodus forsteri. Next base: position 386,454,679 of record CM057455.1, on the reverse strand, counting down.
CCATAAATGTGGATCACGATTACATTTGAGCATCGCATGTGACACTTTAAAATGTACTTATTGTCTGGAATGAGGTCATCTTGCAGTAACTGTGGAAATACACTCAGAATGTAACTCGTGTGAAGAAAAAGGCCGTTCATATGTATGAGGTGCCCATGGGTCTCACAGAATAAAGAGGACAGTGTATCATATGAAGGGCTAATTACAAACGTCCAAAAAAGTTGTGCCCAAGCTTCCAAAAAAAGATGGCAAATACATAAGAAAAAGAACAGGAAAAAGAGGAAAGCAGAATGCAAGAAAAACAAACAGAAGCAGGAGGAACCGAGGTAGCAGCACACACAGCATTAATGTCCAACATTGGAACAAGTGGTCGTGAGAACAAAATCCAACAAACGAATACTGTAGAGAAGGAAAAAAGACATAGAAAGAGAGATGCCTCAGCAGCAGTGCCCCTATTGTGGTAGTACATCTCCCAACAATAGCACCTTCTTGAGGCAGTGCCTCTCCCAGGAGAAGTGACCCCCAGCAGTAGTGCCCATCCCACAGAAGAGTTACATATTAGTTACCCCCAAAAGAATAAGGACAAAGGCACAGAGCAAACGTATAAAAGGTCAAGACAGGAAAAAAAACAGGAAAATAACAAGACTTGCAGATGAGTAATAAATACACCCCATTGGGAAAGAAACTACAGGGAGGACACAGACTATGAGGACACAGATTCTGACAATTCTTCTATAGCATCCTCCATCCATGACAAGTCTTCTGGAAGAGAGGACGAGAGGAGTGGGGAATTAAGCTAAAAAAAAAAATGGTGCACCAGGTCTAAAAATGTGCTTTAGGAAGACATAACTAAAATTTAGCTATGACATCTCTAACTTTTTCCCTTAAAAATCAGAAGAGGAAAATAACTGCCTTAGCTGAAATGAATGAAAAATACATCTACATTGTATTTGTAAGGACACCAGATTAAAGACACTGCGAAATTTCACAGGCCACAAGGCCACCTTCTGGTCAGTAGGGAAAACAAAATGTGATGGCTTAGGAATTTTATTTAAAAACACTGAGTTAAAGGTAACAAGTCTTGTTGATTTAGTACCAGGAAGAGCCTTAATTTTAGATATCTAGTACAAGCAGAAAAGGATAAAACCAGGGACCCTGGTTTTCCATTTTACCTGTAACACCGGTAACAATCACGGAATCCTGCTTGGTTTATGGATTTTGAATTCTTATACTGGTGCCTCACGGAAATTGCATGTCACTGCACAGAATCTCTAAGATTTCAGCATCTTTAACATTTTTTTATTTTCTTTTCTATGTACCCTTCTCACAGCATTAGTCTCTACTTTCAGAGATCCCTAGGTTGCGTATCCTATAGCTTCACCCCAGGAGCTCCTGTGGGCCTGCCCATCTTGCCTGGATTGTACCCCCCAGGTGGGAAGGGAAGGGACCCCAGTTCACCCCTCACACTTCCTTAGTATGTGTCGGGCAGCCCAGTGGGTCCCTCATGGAGCCTGGTTATGAAGTCTGGGGCACCTGGGTCCTTTCTGCCAGTGGCCGATGTGGGGTAATGTTCCTGGTTTCTGGTCTCTTTCCTGGAGGCACCAGCACTAGAGGAGACCCAAGGAAGTAGGTTACATAGAGACATGCCACTGCTCCAGATCCTGGCTAGCGTCCTCCCTCCTGGTCACTCTGCAGCACCATTGCACCACCACCCGTGGCAACACAGGTGGTGGTAAGCAGCAGGACCTGCAGCCCACCCTCTCTGGAGGAGGAGAGCAGTCCCCAGGTGCTCGATCCTACTCCCTGGCCAGACCTCCAGCAACTCAAGTTCGCTTCTGACCCTGGGTTGCTGGCATTGCAAGCAATACTGCTACCAATGAGCCAGTGGGCCAACCAAGATTTCAGCACCTTAAATGAATGTTGCTGTGCTTTTGCATTCTTTCTTGTTTTGCTGCATATAGAGTCAGTAAGGAAATCACCCACACTGCTTTATTGTAATCAGCCATTCAGTTTAACCACCCATGCCTAGTGTTTAGAGCAACAAACTGTGATTGAACTGGGTACATCCAGCAGACCTGGATTTGATTCCCACAACCTCCACTTGCATACTGTGCGACTCAAGCAAGTCACTTAACCTCCCCAGTGCTTCTAGGTCACTCCTGAAAACAGACAGTTCTGCCTAGTGGGCCTTACCTGCTTTGAAAGAATATAAAAAATACCAATATATGTTTACTACATCATAGAATAGTAGCCAGGTACCACATAATTTACCTGAGTTTTACTTGGGCTGCAATTATTTTGTATAGGTAAAGATAAATGTTCAGATACATTTTGTGTGTTTTATAAGCTTGTTTTTAGATTTTAGACAGGTTTTATTGTATTCTTTGCATATGAGCATCTAGGTTGTAGATTTCAAATGCAGGATTACAGTTACCAACTTGCTTATTCAAGTTTATAATCAGTAGGGCCATTCAAAATCCTCAGTTGTTTGAATGAAAACTAGTCTGAATGAAAGTATGTTCACAAAGAAGAAACTGCCTTACTATTTATTAAAAGACTTTACAATTAGCACCCCATTTAGGTGAATTGGATCATTTGCACTTTTCTCCCACCTGCTGTTTCAGTCTTTGTGACAACAAAAGTTTTCAGATAGACTGCTTCAACAAAAAGCAAATGTTAAGTATTTAAGTGTACTTAAGTTTGGCCAGTGGATTTTGAAAGCACATTCAATGACATACAGAAGGGAAGACCCCAGGGGCTGAATGATGCTGGTGGGCAGAGTGGTGCTCAATTCACATCTGAGCTCAGACATGAAAACTGGGAGACACCCTTTTCATGGACACCAAGATAAAAAAGGCATCCACATGTCTGGGAGATGCATGAATCCATTTGAAGGTCCTCCACTAATCACTTGTGGATTTTTTTTGGTGAAGACACTTTATTTCAAAGAAGCAAATTCAAGCATTTTTTTTTGCTCCTCCTACCCCTGGCCATCCACTCCTTCAGGCCAGCCAAGGACCCTACCACCACTTCTGCATCCTGACCACCATCCACTGCCCTTACTGCTGTGCTACTAGGTAACCCAGAGTAACCCTTCAATGAGTGTGCCCTACCCGTGTGGGTGGCTGCCAGGGGAGAATTGCCCCAAAGAGCTTCCTGTGTATCCTGGGCATCGCAGGGTCAGAACGGACAAATGTCTGGGGCTTCTGGCTTATGGAGGGACCAACAGCCGTCCTTCAGTTAGTCAGCGGGTGCTTTCCTATTTTCTTGGAAGCATGACAGGCCACATGATGTCAAGGCACAAGCCGGCATCCATCATGCTCCCTCCTGCAGTGAGGGCTGACATGTTGTTGTGCCTCTGGCCTCAACCAGAGGTCAACAGATGCTGAGCCATGATCCCACCCTCCCTCCCTAGAGAAGGTGAGTGGTCATTGGACACTCAAGCCTTCACTCACCAGCTATCTCTCTCCAACACCCAAGTCTGTTCCTTAAGCCTGGTCAGCAGTGTCACAGGCAGAAATCCAATTCAGGCAGTTAAATTATAGATAGGAAAAAACAAAGGTAGTTCACCTTAGCGGTGATAGTTCAGATTAATTCACAGCTGAGTTCTAACAAGCAAAGAGACTAAGTCATTTGTAACTTGTGCATGGGGTTGTGGGAGTTGAAGAAGGGGATCATAGTGCTGTCACTACTGCCATCACTCCTGAGGGATGTGGACTGCATTGTTGCTACTGCCATCACACCCAAGGGGTGGGGCTGTAGTGCGCCTGCCATCACCACTGGTGGATGGGGAATGTAGTACTGCTGTCATTCCACCTGACAGATGGGGCCATAGTGCTGATACTGCCATCACACCCGAGGAATGGTGAATGTAGTACTGCTGCCATCACACCTAGGGATGGGGGCCACAGTGCTGCTACTTCTGTCACACCTGAGGGAGGGAGGTCGTAGTGCTGTTGCTACTGCCATCACACCAGAGGGATGGGACCATAGTACTGTTGGTGCTGCCATCGCACCTGAGGGATGGGGCCTGGCGCTGCTTCCATCACACCTTAGGGATGGAGGCTGTAGTGTTGTTGCTGCCATCACATCTTGTACCTAAAATAACTTTAAATTGGTACAAGGATGGAAGGATGTGTAATAGTGGAGGTCAACATTACTAAGATGCATGTTAGTAGAGATAAAATTGTTAAATAAAGTACACAAAACCAAACACTGGTAAAACCGATTTTGGCTTAGCAGACACCGTGACAATACCGTTTTTACAATGTGCAAAATGGAATATGCCCTTTCTCAATCCCGGTAAACCAGTGTCCCTGGATAAAACTTATCAATAATTATGCCACACAAGTTAAAACTGAAAAGGTAGAACTCTTTAAATAAAGTCAACCCTTTCTTCATACCTTCAACTTAGTTTCATGGAGGGTACTTTCATTGTGTAGTAAATTCAGCTGACAGAGGGGCAAAATGAAAAAATAATTTTGTGACACCAATGCACTTATTTATATTTTAGCTACAGCACAGCTCAAGGACACATATAGGGAAAACACCCAACGGGGGAATACATAAATAAGAGTAATATATGCAACAAGGATCAATTTTTATTCTCTGCAAAATCTCTACAGTAGTGAAGCATTAATGGAAGATGTAGCTTTTCTGATCACAGAGTTCTTATTGTGGAGGTAGCCTGAGGGCACACCATAGAAAGCAATAAAGGGCCTTGGCACCTTAACACACAACTAGTAGAGAATGAAGAGGTAATAAAAATGGGGTGTTTTAGGGAAGCAAGACAATCAGTGATTTGTATGTATGACACAAAAGAAGAATGGTGGGAAGGTACAAAGAAGCATGTTAGGAATTTTTATCTGTCACATACAAGTAGAAAGACCTTGAAATCTTAGTTAGATTATCTATCCTTGAGGAAACAGTTACACTGTTTAATATCTAAAACAGAAACACTGAAAATTAATTATAGTACACATATAAGTAAAATAAAAGATATATTTCTTCTGCAGTACAACAGGGCCAAAACCTTGCAACAGGAAACAAAATTTGGCACACAAAGTAAAAACAAACATTTGATCCTTTTTCCGGCTGAAGAAATAGAGTAGGAAACAGAACAATTACAGAGTTAAAAGATGAGACAAATACAATTCAGAAGTCAAAGCAGGAAATAATGGAAACAGTGCATGCTCATTCTAACAAGACATTTGGCTCAATTGCCCTAGTGAATTTAAACAGTGGATATGTACAAACACTACAAATACCAGAACTTGCAGGGAAGAAAAGGAGAGGTTAATTCAGAATATAACAGAAACAAAAGTAATGGAGGCTGTTCAATCCCTGGGCAACAATGTAGCTACAAGAACAGATGGCTGCACAGCAGAACTTAATACAAAATGTAAACAAGACTTAGTCCTGAATTAACTAAAGTATATAATGAGATTTTAGAAACAGCCTCTTTTCCAAAACAATGTTACAAGCATACCTGTTTTTTTGCATAAAAAGGAAATAGAAATGATTTAAGAAATTGGAGGCTGATCAGTTTATTAAATACTGATTACAAGGTATTTGGAAAATCCTAGCAAAACATTTAGCTATTGTAGCTGGTAAACTTCTTAGTGATAACCAGAGGAAGATCCAAGACAACTTAATTGTACATAGGAAATTTTCCAAAAGGACAGGCAATAGCAGCTACAGGAATTTATTGAGTCTTGACAAGAGAAAGCATTTGATGCAGTATCACATGCATATCTCTTTTATATTTTAAAACAATATGGTATTCCAGACAGATTTATAGGATGGGTTATTGCCATGTATACAAATTAAAAATAACCCCTTGGTTAATGGATGGAAGGGATAGAATTACAAGTGAAAAGGGGTAACACAGGGATGCCCAATGAGCCCCTGCTGTATGTATTTTGTATAGACCCATTATTGAGGAACATGCAGACTGACAGACCTGTAGGAGGCATACAGTTAACAGCAATGAGCACACAAATCAAGACTTTAGCTTATGCAGATGATGTGGTGGTAATAACCACAGTAGGGACAGATGAACAAGTTATTTTGATACACCTTACAGAATTAGAACCTAGTTCAGGATTCAAGATTAAATTTCAATAAAATAGAGTAGTGTGTTTAGGAGAACCTCAACAAGAGATCAAATCATATGCCAATATTCAGATAGTAGAAGGCCCATACAGATATTGGGCTTGTATTTTGGTAAAGAGGATAATGATATGTTAAATTGGACAAAATGCATCCAAAAGCAGAGAATGTATTGGGTAAATTGAGAAATAAGCAAATGGGAAGTTAAAAGAGTTTTCTTAATCAAAACCCTGTTATTATCAGTCTTTATGAACATATCTGAACATACGAAATTTGCCAGCAGATAAAGGCCTAGAGGTCTATCAAGTCTGCTCAATGTGCAGCTAGCATCCCTTATTCTGCAGCCCCTCCTTCCACCCTTCCCTTCATTGACCCTCCTCCTTGTCCTGTCCCATCCCCTTTTGAAGCAGTCTACTGTTCTACTGGATACCACTTCTGCAGGTAACGCATTCCACCCAGCCACCACCCTCTCTGTAAAAGTGTCTCCTCATCTCCTCCTGAACATTCCTCCCTCCAGTCTCATATTATGGCCCCTGTGTCCTCTCCTCCCTTACTTTGAACAGCCCCTCTTTACCTGTCTTGTTTATTCCTTTCACGTACTTAAAGGTTTCAATCATGTCCTTCCTGTCCTTGCTCTCCTCCACTGAGTACATGTTCAACTCCCTCAGCCTCCCTCGTATGATAAGTCCCCAGCCCCTTGATCATCTTTGTCACCCCAGCGCTGCCCCCTCCAGTAACCTAATGTCCCTCTTCTGATGGGCCCAGTACTGCAAAAGTACTCTAGGTGCGGTCTAACTAATGACCTATACAGTGGCAGAATCACCTCCTCCCTCCTCGAGGATATACCTTGCAATACAACCCAGCATTTTGTTGGCCTTGCAGCTGCCTTCCTACATTGTGCCGAGTTGTTCATTGACCTGTAATGAGCACCCCAGTTCCTTCTCCTCCTCTGTCTGGGCTAGCTACCCCCCAGCTGGTAACTCCTCCTTGGGTTCTTCATCCCAAATGCAGCACCTTGTACTTTTGGCATTAAACCCCAGTTTCCAGGGTCTGACCAGGTTTCAAGCTTTGCCAGATCATCCTGCAACTCCTGCCATCCCCTAGGTCATCCATCACTGCTCCTACCTTGGTATCATCAGCAAACAGACTGATCTTGCTCTTGATGTCCAATGATATGTCTGCAATTAATATCCCAAACAACACTGGTCCCAACACTGAGCCCTGTGGAACACCGCTCCATCACTACCCTTGGGTGAGAGCCCCCACCCACCCACCACCACCCTCATTGCCTTCCTGGAAGCCAGTTCCCTACCCAACTCACCAGCTTTACACCTGCCACTGTGCCTACTAACCCTACCCCCAGCCTTCCATGCAGCAATTGAGTTGAATGCCTTACTGAAGTCCAGATACAGAACATCCACTGCATGGCCCCTATCCAGTTGCCTAGTTACCCAGTCAAAAACTCCACCAGGTTGGTTTGGCAGGATCTGCCCCATATGAAGCCATGCTGTCTGCTGTCCTGTAGTCCTTTGGCCTTAAGAGGGCCACCAGCCTGTCCTTCAGGATAGTCTCGATTAGCTTACCTGCAATGGATGTGAGGCTCACTGGTCTGTAGTTTTCCGGTTCATCCTTGGAGCCACTCTTGTGGAGGGCACCGCATGAGCCATCCTCCAGTACTGAGGTACACACCCTGAATGTAGTGAGGCATTAAATAAGTCTGCCAAAGGTCCTGCAAGGACCTCTGCAGCTCCTTTAGTACCCTGGGGTGGATGCCATCTGGGCCTGGTGCCTTATCCACCCTCAGTGCCTTCAAACCCTCCCGAACTCTGCCCTCCATGATTTCCCATCTGTCACCCTCTCCCCCCCGTTTCTGTCATTTCTCCCCCTTGGGTGTTACCCACTCTTCTCTTTAGTAAATACTGAGCAGAACTAATCATTTAGTGCTTCTGCCTTATCGCACCCTGCTTCCACCCCAACCTCCTCCTTCCTAATCCTTACTATGTGGTCCTTACAGCTCCTTATCTCCCTCATGTGCCTAAAGAAGCCCTTCTTAATGCCTCCCTCTCCTGATGTACCTTCTCCCCCTTCTTAATGCCTTGTGCCAGCCTGAATTCCATAGATGCCTTGGCTCCCCTTACTGCCCATGTCACCTCCTTCAATTCCTTCAAGTACTCCTCCTGTCCTCCCCTCCCTGTTTTCTTGTACTTCCTAAAGGCAGCTTTTTCCTCCTTATCTTTTATGACTTCCTTGCTCAACCAGCTCGGTTTCTTAGCCCTAGCCTTCTTGCTCTGGGCCTTGCAGCAGGTTTGGTTGCCTCCACTATTCCCAGCTTTATGAGCTCCACCTCTGGTTAGTGTTAGTGTCTTTCTCTATGTTAGTCATATTTAACCCCCCAGACTAGAAACAAAATGTGTAGTGTCTTCTTTCAAGCACTATGGAGAAGCTGACTGAACCCTGTTAAAATATAAATAACTTATAGAACAGTGCAGACAGGAGGTTTAGAATGATAAATCCTATTTTATTTTATTATAGCATTTTTTTTGCATAGCAATATTATTGAACTAGATAAAAACAGGGACACTTTATGGTACAATACAGTGGTAGAATGGGCAAAAGTATGCCAGACAGCATGGGTTCAGAAGAATACAAGATTATTAAAACAAACTTTGGTAATAGCTGGAATGTGAAGTTTTGTTTTAAAAACTAATAAAGTGGAGAGTACTGTATGATGAGATAAGAATGCTTTGAAAGTAAAATATATATGAGAAACTGATAGCAGCAACATGCACACAAGATTGCTAATCCCAAAGTGTGAAGATAGGCATAAACAGACAGCAATAGAACAGTTGCAAAACAAAGAGTACCAGGGCACATGTGTGATATGTTGTGGTTAAGTGTACATGGCAGATTAAATGTCAAAAATAACAACAAGCACAAGTCAGTTCAAGAAAGATATTATCAAAACCTGACTGCAGTCAAACATTAGAAACACAAGAACATTTATTTTTAACATGCTCATTTCATAGACCTTTGGTTCCATGTAGCAAGGCAATGGCAAAATAAGACCTTTCAGTAGTTAAAGCTGCACTGTCAAAGCTTCACATATATTTTTGTTACTCACCACTGTAAGTTACTGTTCAGTTCACCTCTAAGGGTACTTGTAGTGGCATCCTTCAGCTCAACATCATTTTATACTATGTATAATTCAAGAATAATCTAAAAATGAGCTTTTCAGGTGGATAATTGCTCGCCTTTGTTACCAAAAATGCCACAATGTATGTGACGTGCAGTTCACGTTTCTTCATTTAATTAGGTGGTGGAGGTGTCTGACCGCATCCACATTACTAGCTAATTGTAGCTTCCTTTCTGCCCTTCCTCTACATGTCCCTTTGTGTCCCAATCAGCCCCTTTCAGCTTGCAGCTTACATCTGTGTATCAGCCGAGTTTCTAGCTGCTAACAGGGAAATGTCTAGGAGATCGGTAATGCTATATGTTACTCTCACGAGTCTTCTTTTCGCTACTAACATCTGTAATGATTACCAATTCAGCATTTTTTTATAGAGTTTATCTCTTTTATATTACTTTTGTGCAAGACAGGGCTTTCTAGCAGGTAAATGCAGAGTGGTGCTTGTGTTTGTCAAAAGGAGCAACCCAATGATGTCCGATGTGATGTTTCACTCCAACTTCGTGTAGTGGTGCCACCATTTTTTCTGTCAGTTTTGGAGGAAGGATCTAACCTACATAATTTGATACAGAATATTACCATCGGAGTGACATAGTGAATGCTCGTTCTCTTTTACAGTTAATTTTTTTCTCCCGAATATTATCTATGCTTGCTCACTCCCAGTAGCTTTTCTGCAAATCTAAATTGACCAGTTCTACACTATTTGACTTCCAGAACTGTCAGGCTCTCAATCGGAAGAAATGGCGATTGTGCAGATGCAAAGTGGAATATTTAATTTTTCGCTCTGTGCACCAGCTCAAATGACATGGACCTGTTGGCCACTCAGTCATACATTGCACTACTGCATTGTCGCGTCATCTCTGTGCACTCCGCTGGTGAATGTCGACAGAACCGTAAAAGCCAATAAATTTCCTTGACTCCTTTTACAGTAAATATGTATTCAAATGTATTGCTCATTCTTTTTTTATTCTTTTTATTTAAAGTTTATTAGAAGTTTTCCATACATTAAGGAGACAGAACATATGACATGACCACGTTATACAAGTTATCAGGTACATCCAGGAGACAGAACATATGACATGACCATGTTATATAAGTTATCGGGTAGATTAAGTCTGCCCCACCCCGCCAGCCACCTCAGCCCAAACCTCCACCCTGGCAAACCACCACATTTACAACATCAGCAAACCTTGATAGTCCATGAGACCAACAATCACAAACAGATTAAATGGAGTACAAGGTGAAGGGATCCCAAATCCTATTATATTTAGGCAATCTATACTGAAGGAGAGCAGGGCTTTCTCTGTCCTAAGATTCCCCAATAGTTCGCTGAGCCACTCAGAATAAGAGAACCTCTGAATCCTTCCAGTGCCTGAGTACTAGCTTCGACAGACATCGCAATAATGGACATGTAATATTTGCATTTGGTAACTTTTAACAAGGGTAATCCCTAATATACAAATTTCTGGAGCAAAACAATCAGAAATACCTAACAACGGGTCAGCCTTAACTGAAATTGCTTCCCAAAGAGGTGCAACCTTTGGACAGCTCAGAAAATGTGCAGGAGCGTACCTACTTCAAGGAGCAAGTACATAAGTTGGATTCGATAAATGTATTGCTCATTCTATCTGCAATGAACAAAACATTTTCACTGTTGTTCGAATGTCCCTAGAGCTATAAGTGGACCTCTCCTCACGTACTGTCACATCGAGTTTCGTTTGGCAACAAAGTGCTTGCTCTGTGTTCAAACCTAATCATATCCTCAAATCTCTGCTAACTAAAGCCAATGAAGCCCTAATTTGTTGTCGAATTTACTGGTGGCGATTATTGCATTGTTTGATTGCCTTATCTCTGTTCTGTTTTACAGTTGTTATCCCTATATGTGCATTCCATCTTGTGTGTACCTTACACTAATGTCACACTATGCTGCTCACTCCAGTAGCTATTCTTCAAATCTAAATTACCCAGTTCAGCACAATTTGACTCTCGAACTGTCAGGCTGTCAGTCGATGAAAGCGGTGATTATGCAGATTCAAAGTGGAATATTAAATTTTTGCTCTGTGCACCAGTTCAAATGACATGGACCCATTGGCCACTCAGTCATACATTGCACTACTGCATTGTCAGGTCATCTTTGTGTACTCCACTGGTGAATGCCGACAGAACTGCAAAAGCAAATTAATTTCCTTGACTCCTTTTTACAGTAAATATGTATTAAATGTATTGCTCATTCTCTCTGCAATGAACAAACATTTTTCACCATTTTCTGAATGTCCCTAGTGCTATAAGTGGAGCTCTCCTCACGTACTGTCACATCGAGTTTTGTTTGGCAACAAAAGTGCTTGCTCTGTGTTCAAACCTAATCATATCCTCAAATCTCTGCTAACTAAAAGCCAATGAAGCCCTAATTTGTTGTCCAATTTACTGGTGGCGATTATTGCATTGTTTGATTGCCTTATCTCTGTTCTGTTTTACAGTTGTTATCCCTATATATGTGCATTCCATCTTGTGTGTACCTTACACTAATGTCACTTTTTTTATATAGTGGTGGTGGGCTGCTGAGTATTGGTATTTCTGTCCTGATAATTCTTCCTGATTGCTCTGCTACTGTTAGCTACAAATCAGCTCAGTGTTTCTCTCCCAATCACCAGTTCACAAGTAAAAAGAATTAAACAGATGGTGCACCACTAAGCTAGGTTTTGTCCCTTTCTCTACACTGTATGTATGTGTGAAACAGCATATCATCATTTTAGTCACAGTACAGTTTTCCCTTTTCTAAAAAAGATTCAGTGGCATAACGACTGGTAAAATAAATATTGATTGCTTGAAAACAGGTATATTAATCATCTTGGTGCATAAAAAAGAATCCTATCAATATAAATGTAGGTTATTTCCTTTATTTTCTAAAGAAATACCTTTAGTAATGTACTGAGACAGAACCATTAGTAGAAGGTATTAAAGCTTCAACCATGATTGCAGTATGCTGCTATCACTACATGTATACAGTTCAGAACTATCAATTCTATTAAAAAGCTGTCATTATTATTCAGACGCTATATGTTCCACTAACAAGGTTCCCAATCAGCTGTGCCTTGCATCCATCCCTGGTAGAAACATTTCAATCAGAGTGCCAGCCTGTTACAAATGCAGGCGACCACTACTGCAGCTCCACTACATCATCATTGTTCATTCTAAATTGAAGGTGGACATATAAAAGTATGCTGATTGTTTATGCAGCTTCATCTGTCATAGATGGGGTATTGCGAGAAAGTAGGAGTTACAATACCACATGTAGATTTGTGCACTGTTCAGCGATTCTTCAATGAAGTTCATGGACTCCATATTTTGCATGTCCCTGCAATTTAATAATTTCTTTGAATATAACTAACTGACATCAAGACCTCTGTGTTGAGTCTGCATTGTAATGGCTAACTGCTGCATATTGCACAGATCACAATGTGGTGTGAATTATCAAAACCAGAATGCAGTACCACATGTATTTGAAAACATCAGTATTCTTATTATATTATACTATATATGTGTGATACATCTTGGTCTATAAACTTGTGCCAAAACTATGATGTCTACTACCCTCACACATCATTCCCACTCTGAATGCTATGTTAGATACAATAACTGTAAGCACACTAACATTCTAAAAAGCCAGCTGCTTAGGCTCTATAGTAAGAAGTCTTCTCCAACAACTAGTTCCCTCTGCCTTCATCATTACCTGGACACCCACATCACAGAGTTGCTCTGTGATGCACCCTCCACTCTTCCAACCCCAGTCCTGCTTTAACCACTCAATGGTTGCAGCAGCCACTAACTACCTGATAGTGTAGTCTAGTTCTCCACCACCTTTTCAGTGAAGTGTCCTCTCCCAGTTTGTACAGTCATCTTCACCCTTCCAGCTTCATTGACTGTGAGCAAAGAGGTACCATGACCTGTACCTAACCATCCATGGTACATACTGTTCTGAAGGGATAGAGGTAAAGGGAATGCCGTGGAGGTTGCCATTTACATAAGGGAAGGTATGGCATGCAATTGGAAAGAAGGGGAGGTGGGGATGGGGTGGGGCAAGTTGCTGATGTGTTTGGGAAATTGGCTTTGGGGCGTAGTACATAGAGTACTGGTTTGTGGTATAGTCTTCTCCCCCACAAGGTCATCACTTGGGTCTTCCAGTGGTCTGTCAGGGTGCCCAATCCTACTCAATGCCTATGTTTTGTACATAGGGAGTGGTGTTTAGAGCAGGCTGAGTCTCTTTGCTGATGATTAAAAGATGGGAGCACTGGCGGATGTGGAGGATGTGAGAGTGGCACTCCAAGGGCACCTGGACACCCAGTAGGAATGGTGAAGGAGGTGTGGATTGAAGTTTAATGCAGGGAAGTGTAATGTGATGCATCTGGTGGTCGCAAACCCTGGTCATGCACCCACCCAGAGGGCACCTGCAAGCATTGTCAGGCGATCGTATCTATGGTTTGTTGTGGACAATGAAATGAATAATACTGAAAATTGATGAACAGCCCCTGCAAAAGAAACCAGGATACTGGTCTGCATGGCCTGAAGGATTACCGTCAGGTAGAGGACGGTGATCCTCCTCTGTATAACAGCCTGGTTAGGCCATATCTTGAGTACTCTCAGCATTTCTGTATGTCACACCATCGAGCAACATAGCGCTGACAGAGAGGGTCAGAGGAGGTGATCAGGAGATCCAGGGCATGGATGGACACACTGTGATGAGAGACTGGCAGATCACAAACTGAAGTGTAGGAGAGGAGAGACATGGGTGACATGATAGAGGTCTTCAAGTATGTCAAGGGAATCAGCAAGGGTTCAGCTAAATTGGCTTTGAAGCTGAAGAATGGAGGAGAACCAGGTTTCACAAGTGGAGATTGGAGTGTGCAAATTACAAGGAGGAGGAGTGCACAAGACACTACTTCATGTAGAGTGTGGTGTAGAGATGGAACACACTCCACAGCATTCTGTAGGAAGATTGTACAGTGGAGGGATTCAAGAGGGGTTGGACAGTTACAAGTGGAAACTCAAGTCTTGCAAGACCCCATCGGTGGGTGGTGTTGTGTGGATACTGAGCATACATGATATACCATGAGGTTTATTGAGCTGGCTGTTAGTATGTTTGTCTGTTACTAAGTAATTTTCCTACAACTACAAAGCCAGAATGGTACCAAGCTCTGTTTGTGGTTCATTTATAGTCCTCTAGCCCATAATGGAGGACATTGATGGGGACCTGGGTGATCAGATAATGAGGCAGAGTGTCAAAGGGAGCACAGTGATTGTAGGAGATTATAATCTACAGTGCTGGATTGGAGCATTACAGCAACCACTTGTTCAAGTCATCAGAGCATCCTGGAAGCTTTCCAAGATTGCTTCCTTAGCCACATGGTAATGTATCCAACAAGGTATTGCAATATACTAGACCTGGTACTGGAGGAAGGTGAACAGGCCATGGATGTACATGTGTTGGAATCTCTAGCAATCAGTGACCATTTTGCAGCTTTCTTCTCAATCAAACTGGTATGGAAGTAGGCAATGTACAAACTTGGTTCCTGGACTTCAAAAGGGCATACTTTGGCCAGATGGGATGCATACTATAATGTCATATGGCAATCAACTGCCCAAAAATGGCCATGGGTGAAACAAATTGTTAGACATCAAGGCGGACTTTCTGAAGCCACTAAAACTTTTGTCAAGAGCAACAGAAAGAAAGCCATGACCAAGAAACCAAAGTGGATGCATTGATAGGTATTGGAGCAGGTGAGGAAGAACAGAAATGTATTTTGCATCTGCAAAAGAGCCAACATGTCATGAGACATACAAGAATGTGTAAAGAAATCAACAGAAGTGACCATAGTGTTGTGGGCAGCCAAGGAAGATAGTAAACTGAGGTTAGCACAGGAATCGGAGAAGGAGACAAGCATTTCATCAGATATCACAAAGCGAAGAGTAAAAGCAAGCATCAAATTGTTTGTATCAGGCGTAAAGTTGGTGGGTAGAAAAGGTGGCTGAGCATGTAGAAGCACTTAATGCATACTTCTGTTGAGTCTTCAGCAAGCAGAGTGATGGAATTTTGCCTGATAAGAAGAGGCGGTGGTACCATATCTAATCGAATTAACCACGAATGGGTAAATCACAGTGGAAATGGTTATGGCGGTCCTAAAGTCCAGGAAGGTGTACAAAGCACCGTTCACAGACAGAGTCCACACCAGGGTACTGCGAGAGTTGTCAGAGGTCATGGCAAGTCCATTGGTGTACCGTTCAAACCTCTCTTAATGAAGGGTTCATGACCAGGGCTGGATTGAATCACATACTAACATACTAAAATTCAGCAGAACAGGCCAAGCGGTCTTTCGTGTCTGCTCATTTGGTCAGCCCCCACCATGGGAGCTGACCTTGCTCCTCTCAGCCTCTCTGGCTTCTCCCTTCCCAGTCCCAGATATTCTCTGCACAGACTTGCTTCCAGAACCCTTCCCCTGTACCTGTGCCACCCTCTTGAACCCTCCACCGTCTCTGCCTCCACCAGCCCCTGGGCTGCATTGCATGGTTCCACCACCATCTCAGTGAAGTAGCACCTTCTCCTTTCTCTCCTAATTCCCCCCAGCTTCACCCATGCCCTCTAGTTGTTAATCCCTCCTTCCTTTGGAGAAGCTTGCTGATTCTCCCTATTTAACCCTTCATGTACTTGAAGACCTCTATCATATCCCCCTGTCTCTTCTCTCTTCCAATGTGTACATATTTAGCTCTTTGAGCCTCTCCCCATAGGTCCTGTCCACAAGCCCCAGATCATTTTGTTTTTCCTCCTCTGGACCCTCTCCAGGAGTTCAATGTCCCTCTTTAAGTGTGGCCTCAAAACTGCACACAGTACTCAAAGTGTGGCTTCACCAAGCAGTTATACAGGAGTATCACTTCCTCCATCTGGAGTATTCCCCTAGCAGTGCATCCCAGCATCCTGTTGGCCTTGGCCACTGCCCTCCTACAAGTCTCATAGTTGTTCATCTTGACATCTACCACCACCCAGAGGTCCTCTCAGCCATTGAGACTTGTAGCATTCCTCCCCCGGTGTATTTTTATCCCATATTTCTGGCTCCCAGATGCAGTACTTTGCATTTACCTGCATTAAACCTCAGCTTCCACTTTCTAGACCACCTTTACAGAGCCTCAGGTCCTCCTGTAGGGCCACCTCCCTTCCCTCCTCCCCATCCACCACCGCCCCCAGTTTTGAGTCTTCCTCAAAGAGACGCATCTTACTCCTGAAGAGACTCATCTCACATGTAGTACCTCTCGATACAAGTGTGTTCAGGATGAACTTCTGTATTACAGACTGTTAAAACTTACTGCAACTGTGTGAAATGAGATGGAGACAATCCTCCAGGAAAGATTGGTGCTATTGTTTTCCAACTGTTTTACCAGGAGTAACACACTATGCTGAAAGATTGTTTTCAGGTGTGACCAGGGTGCACAGGGTATTTGGTTGAGGAATCTTGACCAGATACCCGAAGTTAGTAGTGGGAGGGTGAGGCATTGGAAGTCAGTGCAGTAACAACTGTTGTATCACAGTGCTCAGTGCTAGTACCGGTTCGATTTAACATTTTTGTTGCTGACATTACTGTGGAGATTGTCTTTCTGATGATGACTCAAAGATTTGTGCCATGCTAGATATTTGGGGGGGTCTTGGTGGTGGATGGGCAAAAGCACTTCTGCAATTTGAAAACAGTGGACTAATGGTATCAGACATGGCAGCTGGCTTTCAATATCAAGAAGTGCAAAGTGATGCATTTAGGATGCAAGAACCCATGACACAATTACTGGCTGGAGGGTGTCCCAGTGACAAAATACAAGTAGAGTGAAGGATCTTGGATTGCTGGTAAACAGGGAGATGAACCACTCTGGTAAGTGCAGGGAGCATTCATTGAAGGCAAACATGATGCTCGGTGCATAGCAAGGGGAATTACTTTAAGGAGAAGTGAGATCATCTTGCCCTGTATAGGTCCCAGGTGCAGACCACCCTACAGAACTGATTTGAAATATAGTTCCCCAACTTGCAAAATTAACATCAAACTACTGCCATGTGTTTAGCAAAGGGCAAACAATTATCCTGTTTCTTGGGAAAGATCATATGAGGATATACTGGAAGATATACTGCAAGACTTACAGTCTCCCCTACAGGGAGAGCTGGAGGTTCTGGAAAGGTGGTCTATAAAGTGGAAACTGATGTTCAGTGCAGGGAAATGCAAGGTACTGCACCTGGAGCCAGAAACCCGTGCCAAGTGTACACCCTTGTGGGGAAATGCAACAAGTCTCGATGTCTGTGAGGGACCTGGAGGTGGTGGTGGATGTCAAGATGAACATTTTGGAGACTTGTAGCAGGGCAGCGACAAGGTCAACAGGATGCTTGGGTGCATTGCTAGGTGGATCACCTCCAGAAGGAGGAAAATGATACTCCCCTGTATAACTGCTTGGTGAGGCTGCACCAGAGTACTGTGTGCAGTTTGGAGGCCACATATAAAGAGGGACATCAACCTCCTGCAGAGGGTCGAGAGGAGGCAAACAAAATGATTTTGGGCATGGGGATCAGACCTATGGTGAGAGGCTCAAAGAGCTAAATATGTGCACATTGGAAGGTAGACGGGACTGGGGTGACATGATAGAGGTCTTCAGGTACATCAAGGGGTAAATAGTGGCAGAGCTGTCGGGTCTCTCTGAAGGAAGGGGGTGGACCAACTAGATGACATGGGTGGAAGATGGAAGCGTGGAGATTCCAGGTAGAAAGGAGGAGGTACTACATCACTGAGATGGTGGTGGAGCCATGGAATTGCTACCCAGGGGTTGGCGGAGTCAGAGACAGTGGAGGGTTCAAGAGGGGTGGGACAGGTACAGGGAAGGGGTCTGGAGGCAAAAGCCAGAGCAGTGAGAATATTCAGGACTGGGAAGGAAAAGTCAGAGAGGCATAGGGGCTGCAAGGTCTGCTCCAGCTGGGGGCTGACCAAACAAGCAGACACAAAAGACCATTATGCCTATTCTGCTGTCATTGTAGTATGTTAGTATGTTACTATTTCCTGGAGGAGCAAAGTGAGACAGGAAGAGGGATGCTTTAAGACCTTCACTTACCTGAAGGCTTTTAGAACTAAATACACACCAGGTGTGTGTTCAATCTGAAATCTGAAAACCAGGGAGCGGTCTATGAAGCTGTAAGGGCAGGTTTAAGGGGAACTGAGGAAGCACTTTTTACACAAAGGGTGGTAGGCGGTGTAAGCTGTGCCAGAGGAACAAGTATCATTGCAGAGTGTTGTGGTTTTCCAGCAGGTGGGTACAGATTGAAGGGATGGTACAAATCGGAAGGGTGGTATATGAGATAGGTGTGGGCAGTGGCATTCGAATGGACTGACATGCTACACGCCGAGAAGGCTAGATTGAACAAATCACCTGTATCTGCTTGCACTTTTGTATGTTCGTCTTTTCTATAGAATAGTATCAACAATCAACGCATGAATGTGCTCCAGACAAACCTGACAAATTGACATGACAATTATCATGACCAGGTGACTGACAAGGGTATCTGTAGCTGCTTAGAGCAGACACAAGCTTCATTTCCTAACATGGACATTTCAATTGTATTTGCAAACTTTTGGGTATGAGCAACAAGTGAAAAAAAGCACCTCCACACACATTCACGTGTACACACCACACACATACCGTATATATGGCACTTATTATTTTATTTTCTTTGCTTTCTTCATCATACAGCAGGTGTTCTGTTCAGCTGTGAAATTCATGACTCTGTAATGTATTCATTTCAATGTGTTCAGATTGCCTGCTTGGTGTATGTCATTGTGTGTTGGCATTTCCCATCTAGTACCTCAGTGAACGTCTATATGTATATGTATGTGTATATGTGGTGACAATGCAGCAGGTCCACCAGTACCCACTCCACAGTCCATGATTACAGACTGTGTAGTCCTGATGGTGTTATGGGTAATTGCCAGTTCTATTAAACCTTCTTGTTATCCCACAAAACTTGTTGATCTGTGTCTGGACACAATGACCTCTGCCTTGTTCTCAGGTCCATTCATTGTGTCATTTATCAATTCAAAGTTAATTGTTTTCCCATTCCATTTCTTGCCATATAAAGAACTACTACTCTTCTTCGATGTCTGATGTAAGCAGTCTTGATGCATCATGGAATGAAACACTTGAATCAGTGTTACTCCGCTGAATGTTTCTGTTACTGTGAGTGCTGATGTTACTAGTTGTGCTGCAGTGTTAAGTGTTCATGGCAGAGGGGCGTGGACTGCAGCACAAAGAGGCAGTGGTCGTGGCCGTTGCCGTGCAGGTGTTCGTTCCTTTCCCACCAGTGTTCGCTCTTCCCTGGTCAGCTGTACTCTTGAGCGTGGTAACATTTAAGGATGAGTTCTCCATTTTGCAGTTGCTCAATATCAAATTACAATTTATTACATTAGTGAGCATGCTTTAATGGCATTTCAATAACCCATTAGATCTTCATAAGCTCTTTCTGAAGGCTTTGCTTCCCTAGTTGTGCAATATAACAGATATGTCGTTTTTTTCCCCTTAGTAGATGTCACCAATTGTGATGCCTTATGGCTAATTTTCCTTTAATCTGTTTGACCCAGGTTTCATTGTAGTTCCAGAAAGTCAGCTTGTACATGCCAGAGCTTTGATATTGACAAGGTCAGACATCTATTTTCTGTGAACAAAAGTTCACTTTCCCAGCGACTGTCCAGCACTGGTTGTCTTAATTCTCAAGCAGTAAAACAATGAAACACATAGTTATATTACCGATATAATCCTGACTACTACAGGGTTATCAAGTGTGAATAAGTATGTCTCATTGCCTCGGTCATCAATCCTCATTTGCAACTTTTTGTATTGACTACCCCAGTACTGGATCTTTGCCACTTTGCCACCGTGGAAGCATTTGTTGATCATTACATGCATTCTGGCTAACTATTCCAAATCATAATATTTCACTTCAGTCCCGCATGTATTTCACTTAAATTCTGTATCCCTCTTCCACATTATTACTAAGGTCATTCACAGTAAAATAGTATCATTGCTTCTGAATAGTTAATCGATTCCTGCTGCTGTCTCCCTACATGAGGTTAAAATGTATTGCTTGTGACCCGCAGTCACTCTGATGGCAACAAAACTGATGTTACAACAGAAGCTTATGACTTTCAATGAGCTGTAGAGGTTGATGAACCATAAGGGATAATGATCATGCATTCAGAAAATGTCCTTAGCAATAAATACGGGGAGTGAAATCTTTAGAATATATAATTGTACCAAATGATTTTGTTTTGCACATTTTTTTCTTAAAAGGTGTTAGCAGGTCTGTAACAGACTTTGTTCTCACACTTTTCTTTTCACACAGGAAAAATCCAAAATATGAGCATGGAATCACTGGTGGAATTCTGCATGGAGATTGCTCTCACAGTTCGGGTTAGCATTTAACATACTGGAGCGAAGACAGTCGAATTTATCACGACACCTTCCATAATAAGCAGTGATGCTCCAGAGTGGTGCGTGTCAAAAGTACAAGGTCATGTCTTCTGCAGCCGAAAATGTAAGCTGTGGTTTTGCACCAGGTGATTGTGTTTCAGATTTACGTGTAAGTAATAGAGTATCACATCACTACTACTTTTAGTCTCTTAACAGATGATGTGCTCCTGTGTTCAGCTTTCTGCAGCTCATTCAGTCTGATGGCTCCTTGAAGTGTGACTTTGTGTGCATTTTCATTTGACAATACATCTGTTTACTTCCAACAGATAGTATTGTCTTTACACTATTTGCCTGTGCAGTCTAGGTAAACTGTTATCTTTTCATTTGTAAATATGCAGCTTGCTGACTCTTTTATTCACACGTGTCCATGCAAGCTCATAGTGTTCACTGATTTTGGTTGGACTTAATGATAATTGGTTACAGGCTCCGTTTCTACCTGTTGTGCTGTTTGTCTTCACCACATTATTGTCTCGGTGGTTGCCCTGTTTCAGACAGCAGCATTCATTGATGGCCTGAAACTACAGCATGTTTACATCAAATTGGCTGTAAATACTCAGGGTCACTTGTTAGATAATTGGCAAACACTACTTCCTTTTTGCCAATATTTTCATTAATCCATTCTTCATGTGCTCAGTACCAATGTTGCCAGCACACATTTTTCTCCTTTCCTAGCTCTACTCCTGTCCATCTGTCTCAATGAATTTGTATGTTTAGTGTCAAGAACAGCTTGATTTGCCAGCTTGCTCTATTTTTTATGTTGGGTCACCATAAGGCCACATTCTTGTTTCTATTACTCATGACTCTAACAACAACTACAACATCAATGCTGGTTACTGTCTGGACCATGATGCAGATATGTTCTGGCTTACATTTATGTGTTGCAAGCCATTACATCTTCCCTTACCAGTTATCGGCAGACTTCAAAACTGCTATACGCCTTCTCCAAATACTGTTGATGTACATTTTACTTTGTACACTGCATTCCACCAGGTACCTTGCTCGACTGATGGAGGAGGTTACTCATCACCAGGCTGCCTTGCCCATTATACGTAGACCTCCTTTCACACTTATGGACCACTAGTTCCACAGCCACTGCCTAAGCGGTTCACAAGAAACTGTAGCAGTTATAAACTGCATGCTCTGGTGTGTTGAGATTGGTGAAACGGAGGCACATCCCTCCAGTTTTAAGTCTCCTCAACTCTTATACCATTTTGCCAGAGTGTGTTTATGCTATGGAGTCACCCACAGCCGACATCAAGGATGACTCTTGGAACATCCGCAAAGACACCCTCTGGTGGTGGCATGGTACCCCACAGTGAAGTGAAATAACTCATTGTTGGGTACTCCATAGTTATGATACTAGAACTGGGGAGTATAGGGGAGTGTGTAGGTGAGGTACTGGTCTGGCACCATGGTCTGGACGTGTAGGTAGCCAATCCTCATGACTGGGAGAGTAGATGCATTGGTGAGTGAGCTGCATATCGTAGTTCACCTAGGGACAAGTGAAATGCTGGGAATTGCATCACAGTACTGTATGATGAGATTGTGGAGTCCTTGAGTGGCATTAGACAGGTAGCACACACGGTAATGTTCTTGGACGTGCTGATTGTCTATGGTATAGGTGAGAGTCAGGTACACCACATCATGTGAGTTGGATAGTGGTTCAACAGCTGTTGCAGAGATCATGTTTGTTTTCAGCATTGGTCAATGTGTTCAACTGGATATATGCAGGCCTATACTGGCGTGATGGGCTTCATCTGTCCTGTAGGTGTAACATGATCCTAGTTGATCGATTTAAGTGATTAATTTAAATTGTTTCATTGGCGCATACCTACAAAGGGACAGTAAAGGAGCTTAATTTGTATACCCTGAAAGAAAGGATGGAGAAGGGAGACCTGGTAGAAACTTTCAAGTACTTGAAGGAAATCAACCAAGTCCAAGAGGGTGGCATCTTTTGAAATAGATCTGTACACGACCAATGGTGCACAATGTGAAGACTGGGTTTGCACAGCGGAGATGTAATGTGTGTTTTTCCTTTTTTCTTTGGCAGGGAGAGGCTTGTGGAGGCATGGCACAGCTTTCTTAAAGAGGTAAAGTAGTCCAAAACAGTGGTGCAATTCAAACATGCATGGGACAGACATACGAAGTTCTAGTTCTGATGTGATGAAGTAAGCAATTTGCTTACTGTTAACTTGGTCATGTGCTTATCCATTGGGTGTGGAAATGGGCATAATATGTGTGGCTAGCGGTCATTATGTGACATAACATTGTATGATTCAATGCTTCTGTGTTTCATTAGCGTAGCTTTGTAAGAACTGTGTCACGACTATGTTTCATCGACATCACTAAACCCCAACCGACTGTACATTGATGCTGTGCTGCTGACACTTATGGTATGAATCCCGTGTCAATACCTTGTATTGATTCACTAGTTTAATTTTCACACTACTGCCTCATGTTTCAAAATGAGACTGTTTCTGTACTGACAGTGAGCAGCGGTTCAGCATTTTGATGGATCATGTACACCACTTAATTACACTTATATTTTTGGCCAAGTACGAAACTGCATTGAAAATAATAGCATCCCTGCAGCGATCGTAGTCTGTGATAAGGTTGCCTCATATATATGAAATCTACACAGACACAGAAATGCATCAGTATATGTTATTCTGGTCTTGTGTCTTTCAAAAAGGCATCCAACTATGGAAATTTTGAAATAATCCCAAAACATTTTACAGCATTGGGTGTGTGTGTAAACAGAATGCTTGTAATCATGGTAATAACAGACTCATGGGTATGTTGGTGCAATGATTTTTGGACACTTGTCTTTGACTGGTGGCACCTAATGCACACATTTCTCCTTCAATTCACATCCACTGCTAAGTGCCATTGCTTGCTTAACACTTATACAATTACATAGCTTTTTTCAAACACTGCAATTCATATTCTATGTTTCATGCATTTTCTGTTTCAGCTTCTGTTAATTGTCAGTCAATTTGCTTTGTTCTCTTGTGGTCAACATAACGCAAACTTAATTATTTACTGATATATGTTGTTGGGTGTAACGCGCAAAGTCAACACTTGCAAACCTGTCTTTTCTGTTTTTATGTAGGAAATGGATCACCTAGTTTTGGATCCTGCTGTACTTTCCTCTCTGACAGCTATCGCCAGAACATGTTTTCATTGCTGGCAGATGCTGACACTAACCGCTTATGAAGGCATTCTGCATACCGACAATACATTCTGTGGCACTTGGACATCTAGGTCAACGAGTATGTGTTCCAGTTCCCAGCTGCTGTGTATGGTGAATTCGTGATATGTAACTTGACCCATCAGGGAGTACACCGGTTACCGTCCAGAATGCTATATTTGATATCTGAAAATGTAATCCTGTACAATGTATTTTTTCCTTCATGTAGTTTGTTCATGATTTGATGGCTTAATGGTGATTGCCTTCATGTAATAATCCATGTTTTTAGTATTCACTGTTTTTGGTTCCTAATAAGCAATGTATATGTAACTACTGTGTTTCCAAGGCATGTTATATAACTGTCTGACACCGGTGGCACAATAATAAAAGCAGAGTGCAGTGCTCTGCTCTGTCAATCCTTAGACTTTGATTCACATCTCACATACCCCACTTGCATAATATGTGTCCATGAGCCATTCACTAAACTTCCTTGTGCTCACAGTTTGCTCCAGTACACAAGTGATTTGTCAGGTTTATGTGTGGTTGTGTGCTTATTCCAGTACATGGTTTTATGGTCAAGGACAAATGGGGGTGGAGGGGCATCCAGCAAACAGTGCAAGCATATTTGGACGTCGTATAGGCAGCACGTGCTTGTGATGCAGCAATAATATTAAATTGGTCCTGGTATGTGTTGGGTTGACCACTCTGCAGTCAGCTTTTTAGAACAGAGTAGAGTGGAAATGACTATGGATGCAACTGGGGGTTGGAAGTTTGAATAAAATAATGGAGGGGATACTGTGGGACAAGAGGGAAGTGTCGTTGCCACAGTAGGACAAGTTTCATCCAACTGGTCCAGGTGAGAAACTACAGAAGGAGAACATTTCACAGTACTAGGAAGGATACATGGTGTTTCCAGAGTGATGGTAGGGAAGGAGGGGACATCGGGTTGCTGGCGCTAGGGTCACAAAGCATTTAAACTGCATACACCCATTGGTAGAAGAGGTGAGTGTGGGGAGAGGATGCAAATGATGACACATCACCACTGTTAAAACAGGGAAGTGTTAGAGCTGAGAAGGTCAAAGCCAGACATGAAAAAGGTGACACAGGAGACAGAGACTTCTAGGAGATCAGGAGGCATTGATGCAGATAGGGCTCAGAAGGGGTGGCGCAGCAAACAGTGTTGTTCATTAGTAAAAGTTATGCGCCTCATCCCAATGTCAGGGGCAGGAAGAGACTGTGAGTAACCTTTGGAGGAAGGAGAAGGAGCAAGGAGGATAGCAGACATTACCACGGAGGATGTCTCTGGGGTCTTGGAAATGTGAAGCCAATGGCAAAGTTCTCTTGGGAGCTTGGAAATGCCCACAAACATGGAGACCCTTTTTGGGGCACACAGCAGAGAAGACACAAGTTAAAAAGAGGCAGGGAGGCAGGGGTTAGAGGGCAGGGAACAATAGCAGGATGCAATTGTGGTTGATTCTCCATTGGGGCATACGTGGTTGGTCTTGAGCATCACTGTTGAAAGAAAAGACACTGAAGGACAGGTCAATGAGGAAGAAGCTCTTTGGCTGGGGTTGTGCCCTTGATTCTGGGTGTGCAGACTTCCACTGCCCACAGAGATCCATCAGGATGTAATGTAACCAAGGAGGAAAGCTGAAATATAGATATTGTTTTGAGCAGGGGAACGGACAAGGTTCGGGCAGGAGCGACAGGGCAGTGGACAAGTAGGCAATGTCAGGGTGGACACTGAGCAGAAATGTGGATAAGTAGGCTCTTAGGGTGCTGCTTTTTGGGTTGCTCCATACTAGGGGTAATGTGAGGTGGAGGGAGGGTGCTTCCTGTGATGTTAAGACAAGGAGTATACCTTGCTCACCGGTGCATCAGGCAGAACATCATACCTATACTCTACTGCATTAGTGTGGTGCTACCCATTACATATTAATACACCTAGGTACTAATTATATACAGGGACAGTGAGCTGGAGACACAAGTTATGTTCAGGAGCTGGCCATAGTATGTCAGGATGGGGAGCTAAGTCATCTTCTGCTGATCCAAGTAGTGCCCTGGGCCAGTGTAGAACACAAGATGAGCATGCAAGATATAAATGCATGGCTCTGCATTTGGTGTGTGACCAGGGGACATGGGTGGGTTGGGGAATCGGGAGCAACCATGGAGGACAAGGATCTGTTCGCTAAGTACAGGCTACACCTTAGCAGTGAGTGAAACCAGTTCCTGCAGCTGATACTGGCAGAGTACATCCGCTCGTGGTAGTGTTTACACATATGGGGAGAGGGCTGGCCTCTCTCACACAGGCACAGGGCAGGGTACACAGAACGGCAGCAATGAATAGTGAAAGTGTTGGTCATGTAAGGCAGAAGGCAAAGTGGCATCATGGTAGTTGAAAGAAGACAAGGGGACAGGTTTGATTGTGGTTGTGATAATTGTCAGGAGCATGGGAGTTAAGATGCTGCAGCTGCAGGTGCTGATGGTGCAAGGGTGGTGCCTGTGGTGGCAGTCATACACGTGGTACTCATCCAGACATGACTGTGACTAAACCAGATTTTGGGTACACCACCTGCAGAGGTGGTAGAGGTGAAGGAAGGGAGGTTTGGTGGCTTTTATCATCAGTGATAACATAGCGATAAGCAACGAGTATGAAGCAGGGATCAGGTACAGGTTCTTTGGTTCGGTCTGCAGGTTCTTGGTGGAAAATGGGTGAAGATGGTGGTGGTGGATGGACCACCTGGGAAGGAGGAAGAACAAGAGCATGGCCTGGTGGCTAACCTTAAGGACCACTGTGATTGAGGTAAGACGATCACTTTGGTTGAGGGTAGACCAGAATAGGCCAGGGGCAGATGCATGAACCATGGCGTCTCATTACATAAGGAGCAGCGTTTTGGACATCATCAAGGATGCATTCCTTAACCGGCTTGTGACAGAGATGACAAGGAGGGCACATCCTAGATGTGATCCTGTCAAGCGAAGAGCTCATCAGGGACCTGGCAGATGGGGACCCACTGTCGTGTGTAGCCCTTCCACCATTTATTTTTCTCTGTTGAACTAGGGGCAGGTAGAGCACACAAAATGTTTGTGGTGGATTCCAGAGGGCGGACTATTGGGAGATGGATAGGACCCTGAGGGTCTACCTAGATTGATCAGGCCCAGCATGGGCATGAAGGAACAATGTAATTACTAAAGAAAATGCTGCTGTAGGCTACCAAGTCCTGCCTGAGGAAAGATGTAAAGGGGACAAAGGTAAGAGACTGAGTTGGTTTGCAAAGGATGCCGAGGATGCAGTGAGGCACAAAAAGCATGCTTATAGCCAATAGAAAGGTTCTTGTTTGGCAATATCAAAGGAGGAATATGATATGGCAGACAGGGTGGTGAGATCGGCTAAGGCAGAGGCATAGGTGTGATCAGCACAGGGATAAAAAGTGGTAAAGGGTTCTTTATGTACATCAGGAAAGAAGAAAGTGTAAGGTCAGTTTGCTTAACATGAGTGGAGGTTGGTGGGTAGAAGAGGGTGGGAGAAGTTGTAGGTACTAAATTACTTTTTTTTCCTCTGTCTTCAAAGAGGATAGGGGAGAGCAGCACCAGTAGGGGACTGGGAGTGTTATACGGTGGTCAACATGAGGCAAAAATATGAGGAAATACCCACTGGTAGTATGTTGGAGGCACTCAAGGCCATAAGATGGGACAAGGCACCTGGCGCTGATTTGATCCACTCCAGGGTGCTCAGGGAGCCAGCATACACCCTGGCTATGCCCCTACCAGTCCTTTTTAACTCCTCCCAGCAGTCTGGGTGGGAACCTCAAGACTGGACAATGTCCCACACTGTGCCCATCCACAAGGGATGCCCATGATGGGGCCGGGCAACTTTAGACTGGGTAGCCCGACATGAGGTACTGTGCAACTTGACATAGAGCATCCTGAAGTAAAGGATAGCGGGGTGCCGAGGGCATGGGTTTACTTACACATTCACCAGCACCTCTGTTGAAGGCAGATCATGCCAGACAATTCCTGGTTGAGTTGTATGAGGGGTGACAAGGCGCTGGATCATGGCAGGTCAGTGCATGTCCTCTTCAGGACTTTGCAGGGGTTTTGACTCTGTGCCACATCATGGGCTACTGCATAGCTGGAGAGTATGGGGTGGGGAGTGAGGATGGGCAAGTGGATCAGAAACTGGCTGTAGGGTGTGGCTACAGATGGTGAGGGTGTGTGTGGCGTATCAGCCACAAGGTTAGTCACAAGTGTGGTCACACAGTGGACGGTGCTGAGTCCACTCCTATTTAATGCCTATGTCATTGACATCAGAAATGGTATCAGGAGTAGTATGCAGTTCTTTGTGGATGACTCTAACCTGTGGGTGGTGGTGGATTAGGATAATGGTAAGTTTGACCTACAGGTGGACCAGGATACTATAGGGAGGTGGTCTAGAATCTGGAATTAAAGTTTAATGCTGTGAAATGCAGCATTCTTCACATGGAAGCCAAATCTCAGACTCAAACATACACGTGGGGGAGGGACAATATACACGTCTCAGGGGTAGAGGGAGACTTTGGTGGTGGATGCCAAAATAATAACTCAGAGAATTGTAGAAGTGCGGCGGCACAAGCAAATAAAATGCTTGGGTGCATAGCCATGATGATAACCTCAAGGAGAAAGCGGTACTCCCACTGTACATTCGTCTGGTTAGACCACACCTTGAATACTGCATACAGTTTGGGCACCCCTACTTAAAGAATGGCTTTGTTACAGGAAACGGTACAGAGGATAAAGATTAGGATGTTACTGGTGCTATGGTAGTTGCCCTTTGAGGTGCAACTGGGGGTGCTCAACCTGTACTCATTGGAGTAAAGGCGGGGTATATGATTGAGAATTTAAGAGTATCTCAAGGGGTCAATAGGGTACACCTTGATTGTTTCCTACAGCTAAGGGAACTCCTGGGCCACGCAGGGGACACCCTATGGAGTTACATAGTGCGAGGTTGATGGTGGAAACAAGGAGTCAGTACTTGACTGCCTAGGTGGTTGATCCCTGGAATGTGTTGCCCAGAGAGCTGGTGGTTGTAACTATGCAGGAGGAGTTCAAGGAGGTCTGGGCTAGGTTCAGGCAGAGTGTATATCCAGGAGTACCGCAGGGAAACAGAGGTCACTGTATGGGTGGAGGATGGCTAAAAATCCGTGTCCGGCTTAGGCACTGACCATCAAGAAGACTCGATATACCATGGGCGATTCTGCTGTCTTCATAGTATATTAGGACACAAGAAAATGTGGGTGGTCTGTGTGGTACACTGACATAACATGAGCACTACTGGTTGTTTCTGAACAATTCATTACATTTTACTACAAAGGCAATAACAGGCTAAATACAATGTAATTTTGTGAGGATAATGAATACAAAGTAAGGGATACCACGGCAGGTTTTAGGAACTAGCAAGGCTCAAAAATGAATAGAGCTGAGTGGTGTGCCTAGAGAGGTGTACGCTTGAAACATTTAAGCATGATTAACTGACAAATGTTTTTGTAAAGTCGGAGGGATGGATACGTGAGTGCATAGACTAATGTGGGTTTGTTGTTGGTTCTGTGGTGATTTAGGCTTGCTATACTAAGATACTAACATACTGATTTCAAACACATTATGCGTTATGGTCTATCGAGTCTGCTCTACCCGCAGATTCCCTGTTGGGAATCGAGGCCTCCTCCTCCTTTGTTCTGATACCCTTTTCTGTATCTGTCAGACCCTCTCTTTAAGCCATCCACATCGGACATCGGAGCAGCTCGCATGGCAGCCATTCCAAGTATCAACCATCAACTCTGCACAAACCTCCTCCTCTTTTCACCCTCGTCCTTTCTCATTTCCAACTTATTCTGGCACCGGTGGCTTTCGGCAGAGTAAATTTATCGTTTAGTCAAATCCATAGAGGAAGCTTTTTTAGGTATGTCAGTGAGAGGAAGCAAACAGGTTGGTGCATAAACAGACTTAGAAACACGGAATTTGATTTTAATTATGATGCAAGTGATACTGCACAGTTAATAAACAGATTATTTTGCTCAGTCTGTGGGGCACAGGTGTGGGGATTTTACAGACCTGTGTACAGCAGTTAATGCAAAGATGGTCGTTGTTATGAGTCTATTCAACGAGGGTTTGTTCTTGAACAACTTGGAGCAGCTACGAGGCTGCAAGGCCAGAGGGCTGGCTGGGGATCATCTTAGGATGTTGAGGAACCCATGCATATTCTTGCAGCAGGTAAAATAAAGGAGGGACTCTGCCTCCGCCCCTGGAGAGTTGGAGGAATGCATGAAAAGGCCGACTGGTAAGTGCGGACCAGGGGAAGACATAATCCCCACGGTAACATGAGCAGGGAAATGGAAGTATAGGGAAAGGGTGCAAGGTAGTCCTGCTAAATGACAGGAGCTTGGACAAAAAAATGCCTGAGCTCCAATCGATGCTAACTAAGGGAGAGGTCGATGTGGCAGCAGTCACTGAGACCTGGGACACCGCAGGGCATGCCTGGGACCTGAACCTGGAGGTTACACCATGTTCAGGAAGGACGGTGGAGGGAAGGGAGGAGGGTAGCAATAACTGTCAAAAACTGCATAGCCATTGGAGAGTGGAGGAGGCAGAGGGAACTGTGGAGGCAATTTGGGTCACCTTGATAACAGGGTGGGCAAGACAGTAAAAATAGGAGTGGTGTATGGACCCCTTAGCTGCGGAGGAGCTGTAAGAGTCTGGTGGCAGATGTTGGGAGACACTGCAGACTGTGAATGGGAAGGGTGGTGGTTTGGTAGACTTAATCATGCCAGGAACAGACTGGGAGACTATGACATCCTCGGTGGCCAGGGAACAGAGGTTGTTGGATGTCTTTCAGGATGCATTCTAACTCAGCAAGTGGGGAACCGACCATGGAGGAGCAGATACTGGATGTGGTCCTAGCAGACAGTGACCAGATTGGGGGCCTGGAGGTTAGGGGCCCGTTTATGGGATTGACCATGCCACGGTCTGGTTCTGCCTTAACCTAGGAGGGGTAGAAGGCTGCACAAAGATGGATTTAACTTACTTCAGGGGGTGGATTTCACGGAAATGGGAAGGATCCTTAAGGAGCTTGGATGGGACTGGGCCAGACAAGAACACTGACAGTAGGTGGGAAATTATCAAGAGGGGGTGCAGGATGCTACTAGCACCTGTGCAACAGTAAGACAAAATGCGGTAGGGCCTGAAAACCCTGCTGGTGGACCAGGGAGGTTCAGGAGGTGGTGAGAGGAAAGAAGGCAGCCTATAGGCAGTTCAAGCTCAAGGAGGAAAGGGACCGAGGAGAGTATGAGCTGATGGCCAGAAGGGCCACTAGGGTGGTGATGGCAGATAAGGCAAGGAAGGAGCAGAACCTGGCCAGGGAAATTAGGAGAGAGAACAAGGGGTTCTTTAGATACATTGGGGAAAATCAAAGGGTGAGGGCAGATTAACAGGATTAAAACAGGGAGGGATGGGCACAAGTCCTGGGGAGCAGGCTGAGGTACTAAATGAGTAATTTGCCTCAGTTTTCACCAAGGAAAATGGGGTGCTGCATCATACATGGGAGGAGACGGTGAAAGTGAGGTGGGGGTAGACCCATCACCGATAGGCGGATCTGGGAGGGGGCATCACTGGCAGGAGGGGGAAGACAAAGCAGGGGACGAGGTAGCAGAGGTGGGAATCACAGCAGAGAGAGTGAGGGAAGCCCTCAGGTCCCTGAGATGGAGAAAGTACCAGGACCATATAAATTACATCCAAGAGCGCTGAAGGAACTGACAGATGTCCTGGCGAAACCCCTGGTGTGCTCTTCATCATCTCTCTGAGGACAGGGTGGGTGCCCAGGACTGGAAGGTGGCACATATAGTGTCTATCCACAAGGGTGGATCAAGGGAGGTGGCATGGAACTACAGGCCCGTCAGCCTGACATCGTGGTGGGCAAGGTGATGGAAGGCATTGTCAAGGAAAGTCTATGTGGAACTGGAAAAGTTTGGGTGCCTGGACAATAGACAGCATAGATTCGTCCCAGGAAATCATGTCAGACAAATCTTGTGGAGTTCGATGACTGGGTGACGAGTGCCTTTGACCTGGGTAGACCAGTGGATGTCCTCTTTCTTGACTTCATCAAGGCATTTGACTCTGTTCCTTACTGGGGCCTGTTGGATAATCTGGGAGAAAAGGGGTGGGGAACCAGATGATCAGATGGATAGGAAATTGGCTCCATAACCGGACCTAGAGGATCATGGTTGGTGGGATAGTCTCATCCACAAGGAGGGTCATTAGTGGAGTCCCTCAGGAGTGGTCTTTGGGCCCCTCTGGTTCAAAACCTACGTCTCTGACATAAGGAAGGTATCAGGAGTGAGATGAGTGTCTTTTGGATGACTCAAAACTGGGGCGGTGGTGGATGGGAAGGAGGGAGGGTGGCCATACAGGGGACCTGAGGCTCTGAAAAGGTGGTCTAGAGCGGAAGCTGAGGTTCAATGCAGGGAAATGCAAGGTACTGCACCTGGGAGCCAGAAACCCGGGCCAATAGTACACCCTGGGTGGGAAATGCTAAATGTCTCGATGGCTGAGAGGCACCTGGGAGTGGTTGTGGATGTCAAAGATGAACAACTGGAATCTTGTAGTAGGGCAGTGGCAAGACCAACAGGATGCTTGGATGCATCGCTAGGGATCACCTCCAGAAGGAGGGAAGTGATACTCCCACTGTATAACTGCTTGCTGATTCCACACCTCGAGTACTGCATGCAGTTTTGGGGCCACATTTAAAGAGGGACATTAAACACCTGGAGAGGGTCCAGAGGAGGGCAAACAAAATTATTTTGGGCATGGGGAATCGGATCTATGGGGAGAGGCTTGAAGAGCTAAATATGTACACATTGGCAGAGTGGCCGGGACCGGGGTGACATGATGGAGGTCTTCTGGTACATCACGGGGTAAATAGTGGCAGAGCAGTAGGGTTCTCAGAAGAGAGGGGAACTAGAGGACATAGGTGGAAGCTGGGGGTGGAGATTCCAGGGAGAAAGGAGGAGGTGCCACTTCACAGAGAGGATGATGGAGTCATGGAATGCTGCAGGGGGGGCTGGTGGAGGCAGAAACAGTGGAGGTGTTCAAGAGTGGGTGGGACAGGTACATGGGAAGGGTTCTGGAAGTAAAACCAGTGCAGCGAGAATAACCTGGAATGGCAAGGGAGAAGCCAGAGAGGGAGAGGGCAAGCAAGGTCTGCTCCCAGGGTGGGGCTGACCAAACGAGCAGACACGAAAGACCATTATGCCTATTCTGCTGTCATTGTAGTGTGTTAGTATGTTAGCTCCATTAGCACTTGTTTGCACTGTTAGTATAGACAGCATTTTACTATCTCTGTCTTACTTTTGGTACAAGTTACATAACTGATGCATTGATGTGATTCAGTCTTGCTACTGTGCGTCATTATATTTCTCTCAATGCACAATATTTGTTGTCCTTTTGCTGCTTTCTTGTTCTTTTATCAAAGAACAGCACTATCACAGAAAAGAAAAGAAATCTGGCAGGTAATGAAAGTTTTAATCACTTCACTTATCTCATCGTGACTGTGAGTGAGACTCATAACAGGTCAATATCACCTAATTGCTTATTCTCCCCTTCATTTAGCTTTTGTGTGAGGTAACAGGACTGTCTGTACTATAACTGAGTGCTAAGAGACCAGGGCTGGGAACAGCTTCACTTATATAGTGCATATCAAGGTCTCTGGCATCACACTGGCTTTAAAAATTCAGACTTACTGTAGTGTTATTTTACTATTAAAATATATCATGATTTCAATCTTTGGAGTCAGAGACTCCTTGACAAAGGTTTCTGCCATGTAACATAACAAATTGACAGTAATACATTGTATCAGTATCTGACACAACTACAAGACATTAGAAAGTACAGATCTGTGTTTATATGCATGACTTATACAATGTATGAGGCATACCATGGTCACACAGAGTAAGGTAATGCAATAGAGTAATCCTTTGGAAATAGAGGCAGGTGAATGGGTTTGTAGCGTTGTGTTTGGTGGGAGGAGATGTCGATAAAAAGTAAAAATATATGGACTTGGACACATATATCAGCCACATGGTCTATATAGTCTGCCTCGACTGTGCAGCACTTCCACCCACTGGACTGTAGGTGCCCCACCTCCCAGGCACTCTTTCCTCCTCTCTCCCAACTCCCCACTCCGGTATAGGCTTTTCCTTGAATTAGTACTGCCACCTATTACAGCACCCCAAAGTCTGCACTGATACTTGTAACTCAGGCAATGCATTTTACCCAGTTACCACTCTTTCAGTGAAGTAGTGCCTCCTCCTTTGCATCCTGAATCTGCACCTCTTTAACTTCAGGGAGTGTCCTTTGTTAACGCTTCTGTTCGGAGAGTGAACCCACCCTGGAAGCCTACTCAGTTCATCCTTTTCCTTGTGTCAACTGAATGTCTCGTTCATGTTCTCTCTCTCTCTTCTATGCTCCAGGGTATATATGTTGATCTCTTTTAGTTTTCCTTGTAAGTTCTATCCCCAAACACCTGGTATCATCTTTGTTGCTCCTCAGTGCACTGACTCTAGTAGTTTGCTATCCCTTTTCAAGCACGTTCGCCATACCTGTGCTCAGTACTCAAAGTGCGGATTCTCAAGGGACCTGTTGGGGGCCAATATGACTTTGCTAAGACTAGATGTAATCACCCTTACAGTGCACCCTAGCATCATGTTATCCTTATCCACTGCCTTCTTACACTGGGCCAAGTGGTCTAATTCCACAGCAACCAGCACCACCGTATCCTTCCCCTCATTGGATGTAGACAGTTTGATACCATGCATCCAGTAGCAGTGTCCTTTGTGTACACCTGTGAAATGCATCACCTTGCACTTCTTGGCATTGAACCCAAGCTGCATGGTGTGTGATCACTCCTCTAGTCTCATTAAGTCACGCTAATAAATAGCTTGGGGGATTTCGGGTTGAGGAGTAAACAATTCACACATTTGCGGGTGGAAATAGGAGACTGGGGTGACCACTGTAGCAAGGCAGGTCAACGGAAACCAGGAATGGAGAGGGTAGTGGGGGTACCATGGGTCTCTGAAAAGGGCTGAGAATGGAGAGGCATGGAGGAAGGAGGAAGGAAAGGGAACAAGTGGATACAACAGGGTGAGGGTAGAGAAAATAGCAAATTTAGTGGTGAGACAAGCAACCCGGGAAAAGAGGCATGGAGGCAGCATGGGCAATTGAAATAGAAGACAGTTGGACCACGAAAGAGAGGGGATGTCGGTGATTACGGGTACAGATTTAAAATGATGTCTTCAACGCCAGCAACAATGGTAGCATAGGAACAGAGCACTTTACAGTTTCATGCCCTAATTCCACTAGTGGAGGAAGTAATGAAGGAGGTGACTCTGGGAGTCAGCAGTGGTGGAAGCAGAGGAAAGGAAGTTGGCAGGATCCGAGAATGATCTCTTGAATGCAGTAACAATAGAAGGGAAGGCAGAGACCATTTGGGGACATAACAGGGTGAGGTATTAGGAAGCCTTGGCCTGGAGCATGTTAACAGTTTTCACCTCTCTTTCCACTAGTCGAGGAATTAATAGGCGCTGTGACTCTGGAAGGATCAGAGCGTGATTTCTTGCATGCATGAACACTTGAAGGAAAATGGAGGGAGTTTGTGGGGACACACCATGGTGATGTATTAAAGGAGCCTATTCAAGAAGACCTAGCCAGAAGTGGATAGCAAACAGGAGAATATGGTTGGATAGGGTAAGTTAAGGGAGTCAAAGTGCTAGGAATGGTTCCCATGAATGAAATACATTGTTCAGTGCAAGAAAATATGGTAGAAAATAATTTCAAAAAACACTTGGAAGAACAGGCATGGGTAACATTTCGTGGAGAACTAGTGCTGAGGGAGCGGATCAAGGTTTATTAGGGTTTTGTCCAAAAGATGGAATTACCACAGTGGGGCCAGAATGCACACCAAATATTGAAATGGAAATTTT
This sequence comes from Neoceratodus forsteri, assembly GCA_016271365.2. Lineage (NCBI taxonomy): Eukaryota > Metazoa > Chordata > Ceratodontiformes > Ceratodontidae > Neoceratodus > Neoceratodus forsteri. The sequence goes on along the minus strand of CM057455.1, from coordinate 386,418,654 downwards.
GAAGAGAGGAGGGATCACATCTCTAACAGAGAGGAAGAGTGCAGGGTGAGGTGGCAACGGTGCATGAGGTAGGTGAGGATGTCTGGTACAGGTCCAAAAGTGCACAAGGATGGTGGAGGGAAATGGTGTTTGGCAAGAAAGAAAAAGGCAATGAAGTAAGAACCAGGAAAGGTGCAGAGTTCAGCTAACCATGCAAGGTTTGGTGTGACCAGGGGGTGGAGGAGCAGGTGACAGTACATGGGACAATTAAGGAAAGGGAGGTGATCGAGGTTCATCCAAGCGGACAGGTGAAAGCAGGCCAGGGAAAACAAGAACATCATAATGTTATCGAGGAGAAAGTACTGATAGAAACATAGTAACATAGAATTTGATGGCAGATAAGGACCACTTGGCCCACCAGTCTGCCCATTTCCCTTCCTAATGGATAAGCTGCAGATCCTAGTTAACCAGCAGCCTACTTCATCCTACCCCACCCCTAGAATTGCCTTATGACTGTCCCATGCATGCTTGAATTCCACCACTGTTTTTGACTCCACAACCTCCTCCGAAGGCCGTCTCCATGCATGCACAACCTCTCTGTGAAAAATACTTCCTTAAATTACCTCTGAGCCACCCCCATCTTCAAATTGTGCCCCTTGTTCTTGCACACCTCTTTTTTGAAAGATGCTACCCTCTTGGACTTTGTTGATTCCTTTGAGGTACTTGAAAGTTTCTATCATGTCCCCTCTCCCTCCTTTCCTCGAGGCTAAACATATTAAGCTCCTTAAGTCTCTCTTCATATGTCTTCCGGTGCAGACCCTGCATTTTAGTTGCCCTCCTCTGGACAGCTTCCATCCTGTCTATTTCTTTGCGGAGATTGGGTCTCCAGAACTGCACGCAGTACTCCAAATGGGGTCTCATCAGCTGTCTGTACAGAGGATAATAACTTCCTGTTTTCTACTGGTGATGCCTCTCCCTGCATCCCAGTATCCCCCAGCCCTTCTTGCTGCCCTCTCATTGCTTGCCCACCTTTAGGTCATCTGATATGACTACCCCAAGGTCCCTTTACATTTTGTTGTTGTTAGTATCTCACCCCCATTGTGTACTCTTCCCTGGGTTTTTGTTTCCCAGGTGCATTACCTTGCACTTCTTAGCATTGAATCTAAGCTGCCATACATTTGACCATTCCTCTAACCTTGCCAAGTCCCTTCTTATCCTTTCCACCTCACCTTGTGCATCAACTCTGTTGCAGATCTTTGTGTCATCTGCAAAGAGACATACTTTCCTTCCAGTCCCTCTGCAATGTCTCTTATAAAGACATTGAAGAGGACCGGTCCTAATACCGAACCTCATGGTACCCCACTAGTAACCCTCTTCTCTTCAGAGTGACTCCATTTACTATTACTCCCTGTGTCCTATTCTCCAGCCAATTCTTTACCCAGGCTGTCATCTTGGGACCCACTCCCAGGCTGGCTAACTTGTATATTAATCTTTTGTGTGGGACTGTGTCAAATGCCTTGCTAAAGTCTAGGTAGGCCATGTCCACAGTCCCTCCCTGATCTACTACTTTAGTCACCCAGTCAAAGAAATCTATCAGATTCGTCTGGCATGACCTTCCCGCTGTGAATCCATGCTGCTTTGGGTCCTGTGCCCCTCTGGCCTCTAGATACTCGACAATTCTTTCCTTCAGAAGTGATTCCATCATTTTCCTATCACTGAGGTTAAACTAACAGGTCTGTAGTTTCCTGCTTCCTGCCTTGCTCCCACTTTTGTAAAGGGAATCACATCTGCCCTCCTCCAGTCCTCGAGTACCACCCCATCCTCCCATGATTTGTTAAAGAGGGTAGTCGGTGGTGTCACTAGTTCTACCCTTAGTTCTTTTAGAATTCTGGGATGATAGTGGGGACTCATTAATAGAGGGCAAGGAGGGTAGTAAAAGGTGTAGGGACTGATTGCTTACCAGGATGATGGCAAATGAAGTTCTTCACATCATTATGTCCTGTGTGAAAACAAATGACAAAAACACCCACCTCGAATTGCATCTACGGACAAATGTCCACACAGGACATAGTGTAATGTGGATCACTCTAGGTTCTGGCAACTGACATGGTACTGCAGGGGTAGGGTTTAAGTCACTTACTTTCTCAGAGGTGCTGACAGTTCCGAAGCACATTCAGACTTCAAACAAAGAATGGAAGGATTCAGCTTGTGGCTGAAATAGTGGTGTGCAGCAACAGGGTTTGGATTTCTTGGAGAATGGGGCGATACATACTGTAACCGTCAGGTTCATAGATTCATAGATGTGACAGCAGAAAAGGACCGGACTAGGCCCACCAAGTCTGCCCATTTGCCCAGCTATCTGCTTGGACCTGCCTCCCCTTAACACTCCCATGTGATTGTCTCATGCTGTTTTGAATCCCTCCACTGTTTCCTCTCAACGACTGCCTCTGGGGTCTGTTCCACTTTTCTACCACGCCTCTGTGTAATAGTATTTTCTAATGTTCCCCTGAACTGCCCTCCTCCAGCTGCAGGACATGCCCCTCGTCCTTGGTTTCCTTTCATCTTGAAGATGCTCCCCTGGCACCCTGTTTATACCCATAAGGTACTTGAAAGTCTCGATAATGTCCCCTCTCCCTCCTTTGCTCCAGGGAGTACATGTTCAGATCTCTCAACCTTTCTTCATAGGATAGGTGGCATAACCCTTTACCATTTTTGTTGCTCTCCTCTGAACCTCTCTATCCTCCCCACATCCTTCCTGAGGTATGGCCTCCAGAACTGGAATCCGTACTCCAAGTGTGGTCTAACTAAATAGGTGTACAAGAGTACTATGAATTCCTATTCCTACTGGTGATCCCCACCGATGTATTCCAGCATTCCACTCCCCTGGCCACTGCCCTCCCACACTGCCCTTCCACCTTCAGGTCCCCAGATATAATGATGCCTATGTCCTTTCTTGTTCTGTCTCCTCCAGATCTCACCCCCCAATACGGTACCCTGCTTTCCTGATTTCTGTAGCCCAGATGCATGATTTACATTTTTCTGCATTGAACTCAAGCTGCCACCTTTTTGACCATGCCTCAAGTCTCCATGAAGTCTCTCTGCATTTGTTCCACCTTCCTTCATGTCCACCGTTTGTAGATTTTGATATCGTCCATAAAACATACTCATGACCTTTGCTAACCTAGATGCCACCCCATTTATTATGACCCTATGCATCCTTTTCCCAGCCAGTTTCCCACCAATTTGACAAATACTCTGCCCCAGTCCCAAGCCTGCCATTTTACAAAGCAGCCTCCCATGGGGCACTGAGTCAAACGCCTTTCTGAAATCCAAACAAGCTACATCTACCGCTCTCCCTTGATCTAGTTCCTGGTGACCCCATCAAAAAACTCTATCAAATTTGTTTGACAGGATCTGCCCTTGTAAAACCATGTTGTCTTAGATTCATCAGGCCACTTGTCTCCAGGTAGCTGGTGATCCTGCCCTTTATTAGCTTCTCCATGAGCTTGCTTATCACCGATGTCAAGCTCACGGGCCTGTAACTTCCACTTCATCCTCCTCCCTCTATGGCAGGAGGACTACATTTGCCTGCTCCAGTTCCTCAGGCACCACCCTGTTTCCATGGACTGATTAAACAGTGCAGTCAAAGGTACCACCAATACCTCCTTTAGCTCCCTTAACACCCTTGGGTGGACCCCATCTGACCCCATTGCTCTGTTCACCTTCACGAGCCCAGTTCTTCCAATATTTCCTCCACGAGAAACGGCCTCATCTCCACCACCCCAGCCATTTCATTTCCTGCTCTGCTGCCTTCTTCTCCTTCTCTTCCTCCCTCTTGAACGCAGAGCAAAATTAGGTGTTGAGTAGGTCTGCCTTTTCTCTGTCTCCTTGTAGCCTCCACTCTTTTGTTCTTAACTGGAGAATCCCTGCCTAGTCTTCCTCTTTTCATTTACATATCAAAAGAAAGTCTTATCTCCTTTTGACCCCTCTCGCTATTCGCTCCTCTGTCTGTGCCTTTGCCCTCCTTACCTCTACCCTGGCTTCTCTCTGGCTTGCCTGTATTTTACCCAGTTTGCGTCCATCTGAGTTGTCTTGAACCTCCTAAAGGCTTTCGTTTTGTCCTTAGCTTTTTGCTACTTCCCTCATATCCCACAGCGGTTTTTCTCCTCGTTTTTTTTTACTCTCTCTGCACAGACGTCAGTGGCCCCTACAATAGCTTCCTTTATCTTCCCCATTTTGCCTCCACCTCAATCAACTCCCCCACCCCTGCAATGCCCTCGCCACTATTTTCCCCATTCTCCTGAAGTCCATCCTCCTGAAATCCAGGACCTTTAACCTAGACTGGTGAACCACTGCAGTGTTTCTCATTTTAAACCTAACCATGTTGTGGTCACTTGTACCGAGATGTTCCCCACCGATTGCTTTTCCACCCTTTCGCCATTTGTCAGGACTAGATCAAGAGTAGCTGCTGCCCTGATTGGCTCCTGACTAGTTGATTTAGGAGGGCCAGCTGCAGGAGTCCAATATTTCCCTGCTGCTGGTTGAAGCAGCCAAAGGGTGTTCCAGTCTCGGTAGGTTTAGATCCCCATCAGCACCGCCTCCCCTTGCCGCTATTTTCACAAACTCACGCCATACTTCATCTGCTGATTTGTGCTGCACTTTGGGCTCATACACCACCTCCATATGCACTGACTCCCCTTTGCCTACCGCCAGCGAGAACCAGAGTCCTTCTGCCTCTCCCACTTACCCTGCAACTTTGATGCTCTGATACCTCCTTTACATAGAGTGCAACCCCTCCCTTCCCTCCCTGTGTTCCTGAACAATTTGTACCTCAGTATCTCCATTTCCCATCCCTGCTCCTGGTGGCACCACGTTTCTGTTACCCCCACTATGTCAAGGCCCTCCTCTGCCATTTTTGCCATTAGATCAGGGATCTTTCTACCCAGAAGTCTGGCATTCACACATAACCCTCCATGCCCTCTCTCCTCCTTTCCTGTATGTTTGTCCCTTTACCCTCTTGCTGTGTGTGTAGGGCTTTCTGCTCCCCCACCACCTGCCTCAACAGCTGGCTTTTCCTGCCTCCCCTTGTTTAGTTTAAGTGGTATTGTCTGTCCACATAATCATCCAGTTTTCATTTAAGCAGTGCCTTCCCTCCCATTTAGGTGCAGCCTATCAGGGCATAAAGGCTCGTGTAACTCCATGTTGACTCCCAATCTTCTATCACACCATACCCTTCTGGGCACATCAACCTACAAGCCAATTGAATTCCTCAATATTTTGCCTTGCCTCCATGCTGGCCCTTGGTACAGGTAGCACCTCCGAGAAGGACAGGGATTTGAATTCAGAATCGCTGCAGAACCTTGACAGCGCCACAAACCTGGCCTGCACCTCCATCACGCTGCTCTTTGCAAGGTCATGTTGTGCCTAGGTGGAAATCAGATGAATTTTTTATCCATTTCCCTCCCCTAGAGGGATCCAATGGACAACTTTGGCAGCTGTCATACCTGGCAGGCACTCCACCCATATTTTTTCCCTCTCTTTCCCTTCTCCCCCATGTAACCCCTTTTATAATAAAGTCCCTACTATTAAAACTCTATCCCTTTTTCCTCCTGGACACCCCTCCCTGCTGCCATTCTCTGTCTCTCTCTCTCTCTCTCTAAGTTATTTTGGTTGTTGAAGCTGTTGTTAGGGATTCAAAGCAGTATAATCATCAGATGAGCACAAAGCTGATGTTGGTAGCTTGAGGCCATCAATAGTCTCATTCATCCTTGCTATTGAGACTCATTAAACTGTATTATCACCAAGTATCTTTCATTCTTGTGGAGCATTTGGGTAGTTGTCTAAAAGAAAATCAGTATTGCCCAGACAGAAGAGGCTTCTAGTGTCTAAGGATAAAGTGTGAAGCACTTCAATTCTCATATTCAGATTGCCATGAGAATCATAATAGGTCATTTAGCACCTAATTTCTTGTGTTCCTGTGCTTCATTTGGATTTTGTGGGACATCACACAGACAGCACTAGGATAATTGGGTGATAATTGTCCAGAGCAGATTTCAACAGCACTCTAAAGAAGAAAAATTGATTGCATATCAAGGTCTATGTCATCAAACTTTTATTCAGAAACTCATACATATGCATTCCATACTGTAACTACAGCAACAATGCTCTTTGTGCCAAGGTTACTGATTAAAAGTCAGGCAATGAAAATTCAGCAAGATGTTAGATTCGGTACCACATAATTACCTGCCCATGGGTTACTATTGTGGTTCACCAGGGTCAGTGCTGGTGCCACTCCTGTGCAATACCTATGTCTCAGACATAAGGAAGTGTACATGGAGTGAAATGAGGAGAACTTATAGTCTATGTAAAGTCTACCCTTGCCAAGTCCAGAACTCCAGTAACATTTCCTGAATTTCTAATTCTCTGTTTTCATTTATGCCCAAGTGCACTAAATATGTCCTGGGTCACTGCACATCCCATTGCCAGTCTGTACAGCTCATGTTTGGCTCTGGCAGTTTCAGGCATTCATGGCACTTGGTTCTGATGAGACAGGTTTACCCTCCGCCTGCAGGTTGGTGGGGTGGTGGTGGAAGAGGTGCAGGAGAAGGCAGAAGGTACTCTGTCTTCAAAGCAGAGAGTAGAAGAGCAGCAACGGTCGGGAGTGGTGGTGGGTGATATGGTGGTCAACTGGGGGTATGAAAAATACCAACAGGCTGTATGTTGTAGGCACTCAAGGCCTGAAGATTGGACAAGGCACCGAGCCCTGATTTGATCAACCACAGGGTGTTCAGTGAACTGCAATGTACCCAGGCCACCCACCTAACAAACCTATTTAACTTCTCCCTGCAGTCTGAGTGGGAACCGCAAGACTGTAGAATGTCCCAGATTGTTCAGATCCACAAGGGAGGCCCGCGAGATGAGCAGGGTAAGAATAGGCTGTGTAGCCTGACTTTGGTACTGGGCAAAGTGACGGAGAGCATCCTGAAGGACATTCACCGACACCTCTTTGTTCAAGGCAGATCATGCCAGACAAATTTTGTGGAGTTCTATGAGGGAGTGTCAAGGACACTGGATCAGGGCAGGTCATTCATTGGATGTCCTCTTTCTGGACTTCAGCAGTGGTTTTGACTCTGTGCCACATCATGGGCTAGTGTAGATACTGGAGAGTATGGGGGTGGGGAGTAAGGATGGGCAAGTCGGTCGGAAACTGGCTGGTGTTGCGGGAACACAGGGTGAAGGTGTGGGGGATTGAGCATGCCTCTATCATCAACAGGTCACTCAGAATTTGTTTGCCCCTTCCTGAGTGTGTACCCCGGTGCATATCTTGAGATCATCTGCAAACAGGATCACACCCCATTCAAGGACCTCCACAATGTCCCCAACAAATAGATTGGACAGTAGGGGCCACAACACCGATCCTAGCAGTCTTGTGGCATGAGGGTACAGAGGGATCTCGCAGATGTCATTTGTAGGACCCAATTTCAACATCTCTCTGATGACAGTGTTGGTGCCCATGGCATGGATAGTGCCTCATAGCATGCCACATAGTGGGATCAGTTCAAGAGGCATGGAACGATAGTCCTGGTCAGCCTGACATTGGTGGATGTACAAGGTGAGGGAGGGTGTTATCAATACAGGCCAGTGCTGGTACTTGGATGCTAGGCATGCTGCCTTCGATCATGTACACCACTTGCCTCTACAGTATGTACTCAGCAATTCTTTCCTTTAGACATGATTCCATCATTTACCATAACATGCTGACAAAGCTAAACAGCTAGCTCATTGCAAGTTCCATAGGTTGGTCACTGTCTACCAGTGCCCTGGGCTGCCTAGTTGTCTCCCCACTGGCAGGATCAGGAACAGGTCCTGTAATACATCCAGCAATCACTGCTCCTTGACAACTGGGGACATCATAGATATGAATTCCTGTAACACTCACCACTAAATGTGGCAATATGGAGTACAAGCGCTGACAACATCTATCACATCCAAGCATTCAACCTCATATTCCTCTATAGTGTATGGTGAAATGCTGCTCCTCTTTGAAATCCATGCATGGCACAGCGTTGTCGTGCTGCACCCAGTATGTCACGATCTGGTTGAGCTGCACCCAGTGCGTGACTGGTCCAGCACATCAGGTTCGAACACTTTCATGCATGAGCGATTGAGTGGCCAACAGCGATGAGGGATTAAGCTGCTGCTCCTGATGCCACAGTACACCTTATTTTTTCTTGTACACTTGTTTGGGTGATCACTGGCGTTGATTATTGTTGCACATACCATGTAAAAGATTGTGTATGAGAAATCATCTACAGACAAGGCAATTAAAATAACTCACAGTTTAGTTTGTAATGGACTTCTCAAGTTGTGCTCGTGGTATCTGGTTACCACAGAAACCTCTCGATAACAACTGCCTTGTGGTGTATGATTGCTCAGAAACAATCCTCTATGTTCTGTCCACACATCTGACCACTGTTGAGATTGAGTCACACACCAGTAGCACCTTGATACCAGCCTCCTCTTTTACCTGTGGCATGACTCTACTTCCAGTGGCACCTTTGTTGTCTATATGCCACATCATAGCTTCCCTCCCCTCATCACTTTTTCTGATCTTTAATCCCAACCCGGTTCCCTTGTACTTGCAGCATGTATTTTCAGCAGCCATGTACTTACCATCACCCGCATCTTAAACTCATTGCCATCCCTGCATCTCCCTGTGATTCAAACCTCAGACACAATGGCCATTAGTGCCTTATTTTATTCTTAGTGTTATGCTGCACTGTGTCCTTGCTCCAGTATTGTACTTGTATCCGTCTGTACCTAATTACGGGTCTCCCATGAAAAGAGACCTTCAGGGCTCAGTGGGCCTTCCTGGTTACCAAAATTGTATAAATAAATAAATAGTAGTCAAATGTGATGTAATGTTCAGGAACTCTGGGGAAAAATAAGGGTGACTGGGTGGGCGCATGCATGGAGCAGAGGGAGGCATGGGTTACATGACCAGGGGTGACATTGATGGATGTGGGCTCAGAAAAACATGCAGGAGAGGATGGCAACACCTTATGAGTGGCTGACTCAAGTACCTGTGGGTAACCCTATCTCCACACCTTAACCTTTCCCTGCACAGACACAACTCTTGTTATGCTACAAAATGCAATCCAGACTGGGGATACAGAGCCAAAAGTTGCTTCACTGACTTCTGCCGGTCTTGCAGTGCAAAGCAGGTAATACTCATTATGCTCATTCAGATCACCTCCTACTCGGGTGCCACAAAACCATGCACTCAAAATAGGACACAACGCATAACAAAAACACGTTGTTTTCTCTTCCGCACTTCCAACACCTCACACATCACTGCCAGCTGTACTCCCGACTTTGGTGGCTGTACATGGACAATCACTGTTCCTTTATCATGGGTAATTGCACTGACACTATTGTGATAACATCCACCGCCCACACCCCTATGGCATGTTGAGAAATGCTCAGTCATGCCACTCAGTGCTACTGTCTAATATCCAGTGACTCTAAGGGCTTCAGGTTCACCAAAACTCCTTCTCCTGCTGGTGATTGAGCCTTTGGTGTCATCACTCCCTGCTCAGGAACCATCTCCTGCCCACATTCGCTATGCCCCTCTCATTCCAGCTGCAGATCCACCCTCAGTGTCCTCTCATAGTCTTCCTTCTGTACCTGCAACTAGTTCCACCACCTCAACTCGAGGTGTGGTGGGGTGAGTGGTGTTTGGCATACCTGTTACCGCATGGCCCATGTGCTGTGGTCGCGTGTGTCAAGCAGATAAACTAACTGAAATACATAAGCCCCAACATCATGTTATTGCTCTATGCCTAATGTTATTGTTGTGCTCATGCAAACACACTAAAATGACAGAAGAATAGGCCTAACCAGTGGGGTGTGCTGATGTCATCGCTTGGTCCTAGCTGAGATAGTCTGGTGTTCATTAGAGACAGATGTGTTTCCAGACACCCTGAAGGAAGTGGTGGTAACACCGCCTAAGAAATCCTCTCTTGACCCGAATTGTCTCCTCAGTGACTGCCTGCTGACTGGTCTTTTGTGTTTGCTCGTTTGATCAGCCCCACCCTGAAACTGACTTGCAGCCCCCTGCCCACTCTGGATTTCTCCTTCCCAGTCCAGGATATTCTCGCTGCCCAGGACTTTGCTTCCAAAACCCTTTGCCCTGTACCTGTCCCACAACCTCGTCTACCCTCCATTGTCTCTGCCTCCACCTTCCACATGGTGGGCGATTCCATGGCTCCACCACCCTTTAGTGTAGTAGAATCTACTCCTTTCTCCCTTAATCTCCCTCCTCCAGCTTCCACCCATGCCCTATAATTGCCCACCCTCCTTCCTTTGGAGCACCCAGACTGCTCCTCCCCTAGTTACCACCTTCATGTACCTGAAGACCTCTATCATGTACCCCACTCACTTCTCTCTTCCAATTCTGTACATATTTAGTTCTTCGAGACTCCCAATATCCTGTCACCCAATCCACAGATCATGTTGTTTGCACTTCTCTGGACCCCGCCTGGAGTTCAATGTCCTTCTGTAAGTGTGGCCTCCAAACTGCATGCAGTACTCGAGGTGCAGCATCACCAAGCAGTTAACAGAGGATTATCAGTTTCCTCATTCGTGAGGTGATCCCCTAGTGATGCATCCCAGCATCCTGTGGGCCTTGGCTGCTGCCTCCTACAAGTCTCAGTAGTTGTTCATCTTGATATCCACCACCACCACCACCAGGTTCCTCACAGCCATTGATACTTGTAGCCCCAGGTGTAGACTTGGCCATGGTTTCTGTTTCCCAGGTGAAGTACCTTACATTTCCCTGCTTTGAACCTCAGCTTCCACTTTCTATACCACCTATCCAGAGGCTCCTGGTCCCCTGTGGGGCCAGTTTCTAGTTCCTGGCAGAACCAGACAGTGACATGGTCGCTTCCTGCCAACAGGTCCCTTACCTCCAGGCCCCCCAATCTGAGTCACTGTCTGCCAGGACAACATCCAGTATCCATGCCTCCCTGGTCATTTCCCCACCTGCTGAGTTAAGAACTCGTCCTGAAAGACATCCAACAACCTTTGTTCCATGGCCACCAAGGATGTCATAATCTCACAGTCCATTCCTGGCATGTTAAAGTCCCCAACACCACCGCCCTTCCCTGCCCAAACTGCAGTGGCTCCCAACATCTGCCACCAGAATCTCCTCCTGCTCCTCTGCCAGTGCAGGTGGTCTATACACCACTCCTATTTTTACTCTATTGTCACCCTTGTTAGTAGGTGACCCAAATTGCCTCATCAGTTTCCCTCAGCCATCTCCACTCCTCCTATGCCAATGCAGTTTTGTATTTTATTATTGCTACCCTCCTCCCTTCCCTCCCCTGTCCTTCCTGAACATGGTGTAACCCTCCAGGTTACGGTCCCAGACATGGCCAGCAGTGTCCCAAGTCTCAGTGACCACTGCCACATCCACCTCTCCCTCAATTACCATCACCTGGTGCACAGGCATTTTATTTCCCAAGCCCATGGCATGTAGCAGGATAACCTTCCACCCTTTACGTATACTTCCATTTCCTGCTAGTGTTTCCATGGTGATTCCATCTTCCCATGGTCAACACATTACCATTTGGCCTTATCTTGTGCCACTTATCCTTAAAGATCACTTCCAGCTCCCTGAGGTCCACACCCTAAAGTCGTTTACTTTTTATTTTTTGCTTTCCCTTGCCGTGGTCCAGGAAGAACCACACTATGGTGTGGTCACGCAGCACCAAGGGATCACTGACCAGTAAGCCCTTAATGTTATCACTTGGCACAAAAGACCATGTCCAGTGTCCTGTCCTCCCTAGTATTAACACCCTGCTGCCTGGTCATGAATGTGTCCTGGAAAACATACAGCAACATCTGCACCCTTGCAACTGGTGATGATTTAGTCTCCCAATCTGTTCACAGCACTTTGAGGTGTCCCATTACCACTACCCTTCCTTCCTTTCCCAAGCTATAGTGTCCCGTGATGATTTGACTTCAAACTGTCTTTCAGAGACTCCACCACTTTAGGTCATCTGTATACCATGCAGAACTGAACTCTCTACCACCCAGCATCAGCAGGGTGACCAAAACAGCCTCCACATTCACACCTCAGCCACCTCGAACCCTCCAATACCATTGCCTTGTCTGACTAACAGTGCTACACCGCCTTCCCTTTCCTCACCTACTATCTGTTCAGAACTAGATAGCTTGGAGCTCAGGCATCTAGATTCCTAAGCTCATGGCATTTATCAGGACCACCCTCCACCCATTCTCCTCCTCTCCTTGCAACCACCCAGAGCTTACGTTTATCAGATCCTGGACACTACCTGATTATGTACTTCCATATTGCCTGCACTCCTGTCGAGGAGTGAGACCCTCTCCTCTTTATCTTACCTTCTGGCATTGCTCCATTTTTTCTCCACCACCTTCACAAGTTTTAAACCCATATATTATTGATGAAATAGGAGGCAGTATAGCGCAGTGGTCTAAGGTTCTGAGCTGCAAATCTGGTGACATCCAGCAGACCAGACCTGGATTTGAATCCCACAGCTTCCACTTGCATACTGTGTGACCCTGAGGAAGTCACTTAGCTCCTTGTGCTCCCAGGTCGCTCCTGTAAAAAGCTTCCTGCTTAGTGTGCTATACCTGGTTAAACAACTAAATAAAAAAAAAAGAAATAAGTGAATTAGAGGTCTTGAATGCCCTTCCCCAAAAAATTTCGGCATAGCATTTCATTACTGTACAGCCACTTGTCCTTCAATTTATACCCCATTCCACCACCTGACCAACCCTCAGTTCCCCACAAGACTCCATAGGCCACTGTGTTGTCAACATAATTTTCTTCTTGTTTTCCCCACTGGCCTTTGGCATGGGAAGGATTTGTCAAAGGAGATCTTGTAGCCTATAAAAGGCTTGGACCAGTCAACTCCTTGAACATTGCTAGAATTTCTCAGTACTTACATGTTCCTACTCATCCCTTGGTCTACTATCTCCCCAACTGGCTCCGCATCGCCCACAATCTGGGTGTCAAAGGTCACCCTCCCAATTTTCACTGTTCACCCCTTTACTAATGTTCTGTCCTCTTCAGCACCCACCCCCAGGGTCCTTTACTGTATCTCTAGCCACACTTTGACTAATCCATATGCACTATCCATTTGCCTACTTTACCTCCTGCTCTCTATCATCCTTGTTGTGCCCTGTGCCATCCTGCCTGTCGTTCCATCCCTGCACCATACACACAGCCTTATCCTTTTACCTAATCATCCTTTTTCTTCACATTCCCTACTGCTCTTCCCCATCTTGTCTGTGTCCCCCTTATTGTTCCCCATCTGCAATCTCTGCCTCTTGCCTCACTCACTCACTCACTCTCCCCGTACGTCCATGCCTCAGCTTTGCCAGCAGCATCATCATCATAAACATTCTCAAACCACCTCTGTTCCCTCTTGTATTAGTGGGTTATGAAGCTTCTTCCTCTCCTTCCATGGCAAAACATGATGACACACTGTCATTCCTGTACAGGGGCTGATGAAGCTGCATGGAATGTATGCTCAGTGCATCAACCTATAGTGCCAACCTGAATGACCGGTCAAGGCCCTTGTGACCATTTCTGCTTCACCCCTTCCTCCATTTCAAACTCCCATTCACACACCTCAACATCATCACCCTTATTACAGACTGAGCAAATATATATAATTCAGCTTTAACTGTACTGTTGTCATACTCGATCACGGGCACTTTTACCAGTTGTCAAAAGAGAACAGCTGGTATGGAGCACTTCCAAGTGGGATGTTGAACCAGTATGTGACTGCCAGCCATCCCTTGGCTTCTCCTCCTATGCCAATCTGCCTACAGTGTCTTTTTTTTTCGTGAATGCAATAGTTGTGACTTGCATTTTTATGTTAACCACCTGTTTAACAGTTATGGTCCCTCTTCCTTTGCCCCTTGACTAACTTCTGAATGCATAATGCTGTACCTCTTCTAACCACTGTTCCAGAAATTGACACAGGTGCCTTAACTCATGATTTCACACACACATGAGCAGATGTCTAACATAGCTTTCCGTCTTATCTTAATACCCAGTCGCTCTCCACACCAGTTAGCTCCTCCTGAATCTCTGAGGCCATTATGACATCTTCCACATTCAGTGGCACTCCTTCTCCCTTCATGCATGCTGTGAGTCACGTCAATATGCAGTCTGTGATATGTCAGTGTCTGTGATGTGCAATTTTGGATTGCCACACTGTCCAGGGGTGACTGCACGATGGCAGCCTCCGTATTATGCATCTTGTTGCTAAGACTCATGGCATTTGCACATGGCTTTTCATGTTGTGAACTCCATGGACTTTTAGCAGTTCAACTCAATTACTCTCAACCGTTGTCCTTTATCCCGGTTTCTCACACTGCATTCTTACCTTCTGTTACATTTTTCACACTTTCAGTCTATACTCCAGTCGTGTGCTGATCTCTATTTATTTTTCACGACTTTTAAGAGTAATCCACTATTCCTGTTCATGGGGCAGCAGAGAACACAGGAACTGCAACAATGATGATAGTACTGTACTTTTCCTAATGACCCCCACTTTCAATATTGATTCACCACGCACCAACATCCACCATCATTCTGATCCAGACCCCACCTTACACTGTGCACACTGAACACTACACCTGGCAAAGTCTGCCTCCATCCTTACATACCCCATCTGCACCGCTTTTGTTCTTTACATGATTCCCCCACCCGCTGCCTCATCTCCTGTTAGCACCTCTGCCTCATACTCTACCCTACCCTTCCTCTACTATATGCATTTCACATTGTAAATAATACCTTTGGACAGACCACACCCTCTCCACCATCTCTTACAGCTCATATACCCTCCCTTCATCCTCAAAAACTGCAAACATATTGCTTGATACCCTGTCAATGGTGCCCCTTGCCTCCATCCCTGATCCTGCACTGCTACTACTGAACCGCCACCCTCCCACGTCATCCTACTTATATCCCCATATTTTACTCTGCAGTTCCTCCCTAAACATGGTCACTCATGCCTCTGTTCCCCACTACCTCACTCTCTTGACTGTCCTCTTCAACCCTAGTACTTCATCCTCAATTATCATTATCTGGTAACCAATTGGACCACATCAAAATGCTTCCATATGTCAATCACTCAAACAGCTGCCACACATTCTTTGAAACCCAGTTTCATAACCTCATAATAACATATGAAATTACAAGTAGATAGAGGCCAGTCAGTATATCTAGTCAGCATGAGTGTGCAGTACTGAAGCCCATTATACTGTCCACGTGTCACCCTACCTCATATTGCCTCCCTCCTTATCTCCCAATAACTAATGGTTTGTGCCTTCACCATGAATATGTTCAACCACAGCCAGAAGAACAAGAAACACTTTGTAATTATGCAGCTTACTCAACCAGACCATTTCACCATGCCACCACCCTCGATGTGAAATAGTGCCACCTCCGTCACTATGTCACCTGCACTCTGCCAGCATTAAATAGTGGTGACTGGTGTCCTTCTGCCTTTCAGATGGTATGTACCTAATATGATTACATTTTTCAAAACCTTGAGGTATTTCACGGTCTCTAACAGAGCCCTCTATCCCTGCTTTGACACATTGTATACATATTGGTATAAATACAAAAGATTATAAGTTTTTATTTTGAAAACACAAACAGCTAACAGTTTGAATACAGACAGAATGGGAACTTTAAGAATTTATAAACAGTTGCAGACAAACATCAAAAAGTAAGGCAACGTGCATAATATAATCACAAAGTTAGTCATGTCATGCATTTACATTGAAGGCCAGATCGTAATTTTGTGCAAAATGCAGCATAGAACTAGCTTCTTCATTCCAAACAGAAGTCTGACAATACTAGTACTATGTACACAGTTCTAGTATTTGTTTTTAACTTTTAGTCCAGTGTAGTACTATAATTTTCAGGACAGTTTTACCACACTCCATCACTCACTCCGATGATGTTGCTGCTCTCATCCTTTATAATGTGGAAACATTGTATGACATCATAAATAATATTCACAGTGATAACAATTAGTAGCATCTAATGGTACTTTATTATGCCACCTACTGTTGCTCAACTATGAACAGCAAATGCAGAGACAGGTGCAGACAGTGAAGACCTGTGTCATGTTGAGCGAACAGCTAGGCATGCCTATCAAAGCATAACACATCTACTAAAGCATTTCATAGTACCTTACAGGACTGACTTAATGAAATCAGGAAGGAAGGTAACTGGGGAAATATAAATGATGATCTAAGGTTAGAGTACGGTGGCATCCTTGCTGGTCTGAGTTTGGCTGTACATAGAGGGTCACACAAGTAGAATTCACCTCGAATGTGAATAATGTACTGCTGATGTTGTGGTCACCGTTGTAAAGTACATAGCATTTTAATTAGACAGGCAAACTGTTCAAATTGACTGTTGATTATAAAGTTTGCATTCTCAGAACTGATATGTATGCATTTGTTTAAATTAGCTGTACCTAACTGTCACAGCATAACTAGTGAGTTGAACAAATTTATATAAAAATTATTTGTTTGGTTTGTTTTTTTAATTGTTTTACACACACAATACACACTATGTGGAAAGTTCGTATCAATAGGTGCAGCCTTGGAGCACAGGATCATGCAGCATGCAACTGTGCTCATTGGCATGCAAAACCAAGGTCCACAGATTTGCACTCTGTCATGTTTTGAGCACTGAATGCTAATTAGCAGCTATTGTGCTATCAGAAGCTTTTTTTGTAGTTGTGTGCAAAAACTATGACATAGTGTCTAATCCAAATGTTGATATCCTGGAAGCGATCTGTTATAGAACACCGCCTATGAAAGATTACAATGTTAAATACAGATCATCAATGCACCTTCTATACAGGACCAGTTAAATATGGATAGTCTTGGGAAATTGGTATCCTTATTTAGTTTTGTTGACCAGGTAAGGTATCTTTCAAGCCAAAAATGGGGTATAATATCAATGCCAACTCAACTTGAACCTGAAAACTGTTGGTGAAATTTTAGTGAATGCTTATCATTCCGAGTATAAGGACTTTACAGACAACAGTCAGTTAGACAATATTTACTGTCCTCTTGCAAAGGACACTGTCAACTCATGTGCATCCTACCTCTTAAAGTTATAGACACACCTGTTACAAATGCTTATATTCTCTGAAAATATGGAAGTGTCTTTTCCTTTTCCGCTGTTTACTTGCTTAGCACTACGTCAATGTATGCTACCGTATGCTTCTGAGGAAACATGTTTTCTTTACAATCACTGGTGGTACTAACTGCATACTTCAACATCATTGCAAACACACTGATTTAGTGCACTCAGTCTCGATTATTTCTTCGCCATTGCATGATTGGACAGACTGTGTTGTGTGGGTACAATACACAAAGATGCAGCTGGACAGCTACATGACATTCTGTTTTCATTTTGTCACTGGCAAAGGATCAAGAATCAAACTCACAGCCACAACAGCTGTATTTTCAGAATGTTACCAATCATACATTTGATCAAAATTGTTTCAGCTTGATGACAAAGGGATTGACTGTACTCACTTTTAATCACGCTACTTATGTGGCAAACTCATGGCACTGAGATTAATTCTTGGACAAATCACTGTAGTTTACAAATGACTGCCATCCAGATTCTGATTCCCAGTATCAAAAACTATGATGTAGTACATGCAGTGACATGTACATTAGTAAACTCTGCAGTTAAACATGTGTAATTGAAACACTCTGAATACAGAAGTTGATACAATCCCATTTACGGAAGAAATGGTTCTGAAAGGAATCCTAAAACTGAAGATGGACAAAGAAAGGTTGGCTGATAGTATTCATCACAGAATTTTAAAAGATCTAAGTGTCAAACTAATGACACCACTGACTACACTCTTTACCAAGTCATGAGAGGATGGGGTGGTACCTGATGGATGGAGGAAGGCAGATGTGATTCCACTTCACTAAAGTGGGAGCATGACAGAAACCGGAAAATACATACCTGTTAGTTTGCATTCAGTGATAGGAAAACTGATGGAATCACTTCTGAAGGAAAGAACTGTCGAGTGCCTAGAGGCCAGATGGGTACAGGAACCAAGGCAGCATGGATTCACATCAGAAAGGTAATGACAGTGGAATCTAATAGATTTCTTTGACTGGGTGACAAAAGTAGTAGACCAGGGAGGGGCTGTGACATGGCGACCTAGACTTTAGCAAGGCATTTAACACAGTCCCACACAAAAGATTAATATACAAGTTAGCCAGCCTGGGAGTGGGTCCCAAGATGGGAGCCAGGATAAAGAATTGATTGGAGAACAGGACACAGAGGGTAATAGTAAGTGGAGTCCACTCTGAAGAAAGAGGGGCTAATAGTGCTCTTCAATGTCTGTATAAGACATTGCAGTGGGACTGGAAGGAAAAGTATGTCTCTTTGCTGGCGACTTAAAGTTCGCAAACAGAGTTGACACACACGTGGAGTAGAAATGATGAGCAGGGACTTGGCAAGGTTGGAAGGAATGGTCAAATGTATGGCAGCTTAGATGCAATGCAAAGAAGTACAAGGTAATGCACTGGGGAAATAAAAACCAAGTGGAAGATTGCACAACGGGGTGAGATACTAACAATAACACAAATGGAAATGGACCTGCGGATAGTCATATCAGATGACCTAAGGTGGGCAAGCAGTGTGGGAGGGCAAATAAGGAGGGTTGAGGGGATACTGGGATGCAAAAGGAGAGGCATCACAAGTAGAAAACAAAAGTTGTTATCCCACTGTACAGACAGCAGGTGAGACAACATCTGGAGTACTGTGTGCAGCTCAGGAGAACCAGTCTCTGCAAAGACATAAACATGATGGAGGCAGTCCAGAGGAGGCAACTAAAATGCTACATTGTCTGCATTGGAAGACATATGAAGCGAGACTTACGCGCTTATATGCATAGCCTCGAGGAAAGGAGGGAGAGGGCGGATATGATAGAAACTTTCAAGTACCTCAAGGGAATCAACTAAGTCCAAGAGGGTAGCATCTTTCAGAAAAGATGGTTTGCAAGGACAAGGGGCACAATTTGAAGATGGAGGGGGCTGCTCAGAGGTAGTGTTAGGAAGTATTGTTTCACAGAGATGGTTGTGGCTGCATGGAACGGTCTTCTGTAGGAGGTCATGGAGGCAAAACAGTTGTGGAATTCAAGAATGCATGGGACAGTCATAAGGCAATTCTAGGGGTGGGGTAGGAAGAAGTAGGCTGTTGGGTAACTAGGATCTCCAGATTATCCATTTAATTGGGAAATGGGCAGACTGAGGGCCAAGCGGTCCTTATCTGCCATCAAATTCGATGTGTCTATGTAAAATGAGCATGTATGGCTTTACATGTTAACACAGCACTGAACTGGACACATTTAATTGTGAGTTTTAAAACCACATTGATAAAGTAGTCATGAACTGTTCAATTCCAGGATCAGTGTTTGACAAACTTTATCAATTGATTACAGTAGTGGAACACCAAAACAATAAGTGTGTCCTTTGCATGTTAATATCACAAATTTCTAAGCAGTAAAATACTGTACTGAAATAGAATTAGAATCCTTTTCTTTGCCCAGGAATCAGACAAAGCATAAAAGAGTATGTAGCAAGTCCTTAGAAAGTGATTGTAAAGATAAGTGATACTTAAATTAGACATGTTGCCTGACTATCTGTCACAGTCAATAAGACTATCTCCACAAATAAAAACATGTTGAGTACATAAATATATCTGTCGGGTAATGTGGATATAAAGTGTTACAGTGTTTACCTTGCAGTTTATTTGGAGAAGCCAACTTATGTTTTCTCAGTACATTATACTGAAAGGCAAGCACAACGATCAGTTCTGCAACTTTATCTGTGTCTGAATTCGGCCATGCCATTTTGGGCTGCAAATGCTTTTATTCACCAATGTTTAGAGGCATCTCTCAGAGGGGCCTTCTTGGCTACTCCTGTACTACTAGAGTTAGTGAATATTGCTATGGAGTATAAATAGGCATGTTGTAAGAAACCATCATTTCAGATTGTGTGCTTGATGCCAGGTTAGCATGCACTGCAAAATGTTGGAATGTGCTAACTTGATGTCCAACACCATGTTCCCAAAGAAAGTCACTGAATTTGAAGACACTTGAGCACTAATGTTACATACATGCTTGCAGTTGTTCCCTCAGAGGTCAATGGACAAACTGTAGGCAGTCCGCAATGAAATAGATATATCTTTTGTATCACTCAGAGGAATGAGCATACATTGAACATGCAGTGTGTATCTAAAGTACTGGATGCTGGGCACATTGCAAGTTAATGAAGAAACCTGGATGTATGCAGCTGGATCAACTCTTGAGTGGCTGGAGGAGAACAGCAGCAATAGTGTGCTGAATGCTGCCGGGGATCATTAGCCGACACAGCTGAACGTATAATAACAGTGCACTTACAGTGCATTCTCTCTAGAAGCACATCAGTCATCATCTGCAGTATATATGAGTACTCTTTGGTGTCTTCTTTGCAAACACAGTCCATCTACTACTTCGCTTGTTAAACAGATGACATATCTGAGTACAGATGGAAAACCATTAGTGCACTAGTCATGAAATAAAACATGTTCATCATTGTGTATTGAAAACAAAAATATTACATTCTGCATTATTTGAAGCACATAACAACACACACACACTCTGTTCAGACTTGCAAGATACAATCAAAGATGTGTACACCATACCAGAGCCATATGTATGTTTGGGCAATAAAGTGTAATATGAAGATGGGACTTAAATGAATGATGTATTTGAGGTCAGATGGAAATGCGATTAGTGTGCTAGTCATGCGATAAATCAGATTCATTGGTCGATTGGAAAAATAATATATTACATTCTGCATTATTCCAAGCACATGCAAACATACTCACTCTGTTCAGACTTGCAGCACTACTAACAAAGCTTTGTATACCACACCATAGTTGTATACAAGTTTGTGAAATAAAGAATACTATGAAGATGGGACTTAAAATGAGTAATGTATTATATTATTAATTACTGTAATGATATCAAAATCATGCCTTGTAGTTTTGTAATACTACTGTTATGGATGGAAGTATCAAATATGTATTGTATTGATGTATAGCAAGACATTGTTTGTAAGAAGCACTTTGGCAATGTCATTGGTGAGGTCATAAGAAATGGTGTATGGAAGTACTGTACATTGCTTGGGGAACAACGCACTTCGTAAAGGATTAACCAGCAAAACTGAAAGTGCAGGTGTATTGTCTGAGTGCAATATGTCATGCATGTTATGAAGATACACAGAAATCATAACATGCCATTGCCATGTGCAGAAATTAGAAATACCAGAGGATATAAGTGGTGATACAGTTGATTCGATAATGTGCACAAAACAGAATAGATGGGTAGCTATTTTAAGCAAGCAATCATTGAGCACACTGCTGACACAGCTGACCAATACATTTTTGAAACTGAAAGAAAAATTGTGCATAATCGTGAGGACAACGAGTTACAGTAGTGTCAGTCATTGTGCCTTGAAACATACAGTAGTGTATCGAAAGTTTTTGGACAACAAACAGTGAATGTCAGTGAGATAAAACATGGCACAGCACACAACACATCTGATTTGCAACTGCATTATCACACACTCTTTGTATATCACAAATGCCAGCAGCAAGAACAGAGATACGATCCAATGAAAATACTGGCAAATACTTACACCTTCTCCCCATGCATTTGTAATATATGGACCTAAACATGGTAGTTGTAGTCAATTGCTGCAAGATAGTTACGGGCACTGTACACTGTGATTGGTATATGCAAATCGCTTGAAGAGTACATCAAAATATGTTGTTGGAACTGCTCAAGATCTGAAGTGGTCCTGGGGTGGGGGAATAAAAGACATTGTGGTGGAGGGCAACAATGCACAGATGGATGCTGTACCAACAACAAGAAATGCGAGCAATATAAAATGTGATTCAATGGATGAGATGTACATTTGTGCCTGGTGACATGAGACAATATCCACCTAGTAAGGATTACAGGTTTGCATAACCATGATAGGGAGAGTATTCTAACAGTTAATAGCACGCATGATGTGAAATGTAAAAGCACAATTCCATCTTAGTCCATGATCACAAATGTGATCATGTTTTCTTGGTAAAAACAAAATAACACAATGCATGCACATGCTATATAGTGTACATTGTGAACACGAACAAGACAGTAAGTAATTAGCAGATGAATGTCAAACTATTGCAGTTTAGTCTAATGAATAATACAGTCTTGCATATTTTGCAGGTCAAGTATTTACAAGCATGCCTCCTCTGTGCATATGTGCGGCATGACTTGACTACACCTACATCAGCCACTCACACAAAGTAAGAAATACATAACCAAAGCAGTGAGAAAGAGAGAGAAAAGAGAGAGATTGAGTTAGTGAATGAGAGAAAGAGAAAGAACTCTAGACAGACAATGTCCACATCAAAAGCATGCATACAGCATGCTGTAATGGAATGTAAACACTGCAAACTGACATGAGGCAATAATAAGTACACATTACTGAGTGATGCAAAGCCATCAGCACATTATTGTCACTAGTCATATACCATCCAGTGGTTAAAAAGTACTTATAACAGAGCACGTGCATAAACAAGGAAAAGTGTAGTACGGTAAAAAGATGTTGATGGTGGCATCAACATTTAACTTGCCATACTATAACTGCACAGCAACCGCATGCAAAACCAAATCATGGTTGTGCTCAAGACAGAAAGTAAAGCAATACTGCATGGATGAGTAAAAAAATTGGCATTGCAGTAGTATGTCAATTACATTTCATAATGGACCATTTATAAGCACTTTGGGATGATCAAGTGATATATAGCATCATGCTTCCTACTAACAACACGCTCAAACAAGAACACCACCAGCAGTGCCCAAGGACATGGTAATATCATAACAGAAAATGAATAATAAATAGAAGGTACCTGAAAGTGATGTAATGTTTAATGTTGCTGAGGAAGTGTTTGTCCATCACAATTTTAACTAGTTCAACATGGGGGAGGTGATCCTGGTACCAGCCAGTCTTTGTCACACACACTTTCAAGGTCTTCATGCCCGCATTCTCTTATCATACCTAATCCATGTTTAAACTCCCATTGGTGAGCATTCACAGCAATGCCAACCCATATTGCCTGCAATAGGAAGTAAAAAGTAGAAAACTACAATTAATGGGGTTTTATGTGGCTGTCAAATGTTAACTGAAGTACAGAAAACTAATCTGAAAGCAGATTATGCCAAGGATCTTTCGATGTGTGATCCAGTTGAAGACCTTGCAATGGATGTCCTGTGGACAGCAGGATTTGCCCTCTGTGCCTTCAAATGGCCATGGTTCACATCCCAATAATGACACTGCAATGCAGCATGAGGGGTGATGCACTTCTGAGGGGCTGTCTTTCTGATGAGACATTATGCCGAGGTCCCATTGGCCTGGATCGGTGCTAGTTCTGGTGGATGCTAAAGATTCCATGGCACTTATCGAACATGAGTATGGCAATTTCCTCAGTGTACTGGCAAAATTTCCCTCATTCACTAAAAAAATGCATTTGTCAATGCCAAATGTTTGCTTGCTGGCATTGCAATCGGTAGTATAGGAGTTAGAGAGCTGCATAATAGGAAAGGCAGTGAAGTATTGAACTGAAGTAAACCCCAGCATCACCCAACATGGACTGACAGGCATTGGGGTGTACCTTTGTGTCATGAGGCATAACAGCCACACCATTCTTCCATTCCCCATGATCCTTAGTACTACTTTTAAAATATTGAACCGGTCATCTCGAGTGAATGCCAAATTACTAGTACAGTGTAATCTTTTAAAGCAGTTCCAGATTCAGTCACATTTACATTTATCAAGCAAGCGGAAGGTAAAAGAAGATGATGTGTCATTCATACCAGGAATTCTGTGTAAGTATCAGCCTGCTGGAAACAGTACCAGAAATGCTTCACGATGTCACAACATCATGTCATTAAAGACTTACAACCACGTTGTTGTGATGCCTATAACACAAGAAAATGCAGTAAGTGTAACATTCGACACAATAGGAAGCATAGCTATCAACTTTCCTAATCTATGCTGAAAAATACTTACTGCAATTAGACATTTTGAAAGATTTTTACACCATGCCACATATCAAATGAATGTTTAATCTGTGGATATTGGTTACCAGCAATAATAAGCACATAAAATACATGTAAGACAGTGCAAAAGATTTGAAAATGATGCAACTGTTCAATGGCAATACATAGCACATATACTCACACATCAAGCATGAAATCTGAACATGAGCATCAGTGACAACCTCGCTGACCAAAATGCCACTATGCAGAAGAGAATCAATGAGTGCTGAAGGCAAGCTTTTCCATATTTGTGGACTTAAGGTCAGTCTCGTGCTTGTCCACCATGGTCATTGATATAATCTCTTTAGAATCCAAGTCCATGCTGGTGTAGGTACAGTATTGAGCACAGTGTCTGGACTGTCCATTCTGCCATCTCCTGCAATGAAAATACTGAACATTATTGTACTGTTGGAATTCGGCACCATACTCAAATGTCAGTACAGCCACAATACTGTGATGTATCATTCAGATACCCATTATTACAACACTCTGGTTCATTCTGAAGACAACAGGTTGCACTCCATTGACATCCAGTGGTGTTCGATGATTGGTGCCACATACAGCTGCTGAAAACGGAAAAGGATGACTCACTCAGCATTGCATGGTTCAAGCAGCGGTACATGAGAGCAATTTTCCCATAGTTATTTCCGGACATGAGTATGGCACTGACAATGACAAGTCACCCGCATTCAGTCCATGTTTCAGTTGTGGCTGACTTGACCATTTGTACTCCATGTGGTTGTTTTCACATCTGCAAGAATAAATAATTGTAGCATAACAATTAATAGTTTATGGGAAAATAGGTATGTCACAGTGTGACCAAAATTACACACCCATGTCAAGGTCAAGCAAGTTCCACTAGTATGGGAATTAATTACAATGTCATGGCCACATATCCCACATCTGGTCAATGAACATTTTCTAGCCAACATCATGATGTTGTCATGGTAAACCATAAACACAGTTTGACGCACAATGGATTTTGCAATCTCATCAAGATTTCCTTCAGTATTCACAGTAGTTTTTCCACATTATCTTGTGGCACATGTTCCTCAATACCACACAGTCCAAGGACATCATCCTCAACAGAGGCATCTGGCAAATGTGAATATTGGATGTCACTGCAAAGTAAGAAAAGAAGATATGACAATTGGTATCAATGAGGTAGAAACCCATGAATGGCTGTACACTGGAGAAGTATAGTGTGTTAAGGTGTCAAATAATAGAAACATAGAATGAGAGACTTTGACAGCTGATAAGCACCACTTCCCCATCCTATGATAACTAGCTAAAAACTTTATGGATCAGCTGATGATCTGAGTGTAACCGCTGCATTACTTCTTCCAACACTACCACTGCAATTACTGTATATATGTACCATACATTCGTGTATGAAACACTAATTTTACATCGCAACATCCTCAGGCAGGCCTTTTCATGTGCCCACCACCCTACCATTGAAAAATAATAGTTTCAAACATTCATCTTGGCCAGGCCACACGTTGTCTAAAAAATGTGCCACCATTGCCTTGGATATCTATTTCACCCAATGATGCTACACTGCAGATCTTTGAATTCCCTTGAGGTACTGTACAGTTTCTATGATTTAACACCCTACTGCATCCGCTCGAGGGTATACATTGTAACCTCCTGTTGTGTCCATTGGTATGTATTCTGCTGCAGACCATGAACCATTTCAGTTACCCCATTCTTTACTGAGTCCATTATGTCTATGTACTGAATGAGATGTGGTCTCGAACAGCAAGCAGTAATGCATATGTTTTCTCAACAAGTATCGGTCCACTTGAATAACAACTTGCTGCTCTCGACTGGTGATACATGTTAATACATAATACAGGTATCACAACAGCAATCCAAAATGCCATCTGACATTGCTTGATTACCTTTAGGTCTTCCGAGATGAATACAGCAAGACCACTTGCCTTTTTGGTTATAGTTGTCTGTCGTGTACCCCACCCTACCACCAACAAACATTGTGTACTCGTCCACTGCATGTTTGTTTCACATGTGCAATGCTTTGCATTTCTTTGCATCAATTTAAGATGGCATACGTTTGACCTTTCCAACCATCTTGCAGACTCCATTCACACACTTTCTATGAACCATTGTGTATCATCCCATTGAAGATGTTAATGTCATCGGCAAAGATACATTATTTTCCTTCAAGTAGATTCATAGAAGCATGGCGGCAGAAAGGACCAACTAGGCCCACCAAGTCTGCCCATTTGCCCAGCTATCTGCTGGGACCAGAGCCTCCCCTTAACACTCACAGTGGTTGTCCCATGCCCTTTGAATCCTCCACTGTTTCCTCTCCAACGACTGCCTCTGGGAGTTTGTTGCACTTTTCTACTACTCTCTCTGTGTAATAGTATATTCTAATGTTACCCTGTAACTGTCCCCCTCCAACTGCATGCCATGCCCCTCTTAAGGTACTTGAAGTCTCGATCATGTCCCCTCTCCCTCCTCTGCTCCAGGGAGTACATGTTCAGATCTCGCAACCTATTTTCATACGATAGGTGGCTTAACCCTTTACTAAATTTTTCGCTTCCTCTGAATCTGCTCTATCATCCCCACATCCTTCCTGACTTATGGCCTCCAGAACTGACTCCATACTCAAAGTGGGGTCCAACTAGATTGGTGTACAATAGTACTATGATCTCCCTATTCCTACTGGTGATCCCCTTCTGATGCATCCCAGCATTCCACTCTCCCAGGCCACCCACCTCCCAGACTGGAATTCTACCTTCAGGTCCCCGGATATAATGATGCCTTGGTCCTTTCTTGTTCTGTCTACTCCAGATCTCTGCCCCCATATGGTACCCTGCTTTCTGATTTCTGTAGTCCAGATGCATGATTTTACATTGTTCAGTATTAAATTCAAGCTACCACCTATTTGACCTAGTCTCAATTCTGGCCAAGTCTCTCTGCATTTGTTCCACCCCTTCCTCTGTGTCCACCCTATTGTAGATTTTGATATTGTCCACAAACATACTCACACCCCCTCATGGCCCTCCATGATGTCCCCTACAAACATATTGATAGTAGGGTAGTACTGATCCCTGTGGGACCCTGCTCATGACCTTGCCAACCTAGATGCCACCCCATTTATTATGACCCTATGCCTCATATTCCCAGCCAGTTTCCCACCCATTTGACAACACTCTGCCCCAGCCCCAGACCTGCCATTTTACACAGCAGCCTCCCATGGGGCACTGAGTCAAACGCCTTTCTGAAATCCAAACAAGCTACATCTACCACTATCCCTGATCTAGTTCCTTGGTGACCCCGTCAAAAAACTCTTTATCAAATTTGTTTGACAGGATCTGCCCTTGTAAAACCATGTTGTCTTGGATTCATCAGGCTGCTTGTCTCCAGGTAGCCAGTGCTCCTGCCCTTTATTAGCTTCCCCATGAGCTTGCCTACCACCAATGTCAAGCTCACGGGCCTGTAACTTCCCACTTCATCCCTCCCCCCATGGCAGGAGGACTATATTTGCCTGCCTCCAGTCCTCAGGCACACCCCGTTTCATGGACTGATTGAAGAGTGCAGTCAAAGGTACCACCAATACCTCCTTTAGCTCCTTTAACACCCTTGGGTGCACTCCATCTGGCACCATTGCCCTGTCCACCTTCACGTAGCCCAGTTCTTCTAATATTTCCCCACAAGAAACTGTCTCACCTCCACTCTCTCCTCCCCAGCTACTTCATTTGCTGCTCTGCTGCCTACTTCTTCTTCCTCCCTCTTGAACACAGAGCAAAAATAAGTGTTTAGTAGGTCTGCCTTTACTTTGTCCCCTTGTAGCACCTCCCTTATTTTGTTCTTAACTGGAGAATCCCTGCCTAATATTCCTCTTTTCATTTGCATATCGAAAGAAAGTCTTATCCCCATTTTTGACCCCTCTGACTATTCGCTCCTCTGTCTGTGCCTTTGCCCTCCTTACCTCTACCCCGGCTTCTCTCTGGATCACCTGGTATTTTACCCAGTTCGCGTCCATCTGAGTTGTCTTGAACCTCCTAAAGGCTTTCCTTTTTGTCCTTACCTTTTATTGCTACTTCCTAGCATACCACAGCTGTTTTTCTTAATCTTAGTTTTACTTTCTCTCTTGGCACAGATGTCAGTGGACCCTACAATAGCTTCCATTATACTCCCCAGTTTGCCTCTACCTCAGTCAAGTCTCCCACCTGCTGCAATGCCCTAGCCACTATTTGCCCATTTTCCTGAAGTCCACCCTCCTGAAATCCAGAACCTTTAACCTAGACGGTGAACCTCATTTAAACCTGACCATGTTGTGGTCACTCATACAAAGATGTTCCAACTTGTTTCTTTTAGTTCAGTGAGGGACTCTTTCAAATTATGTGCGTAAGTAATGGTAGACCATGTACACATCCACTAAGTGGCCTGCCACCCTACCTATGATTAGGGAATGGAAAATTGAATATAGGGCAATAATATCTTGCTTCAAATGCCATTGCATTAGTGTCTGCAATAACAACTGGATTATGTGGAGGAAAAGCATCAGACTCATTTGTATGGTCGTGTTGATTGCAGTCATCACACCTAGAAAAAGGAAAAAACTACATACTTATACATGCAATCCATATGATGTAGGTAGTACAACAATTACATTGAGAAAACAGAAACCCATCAAGGTGACATACTGCAACATTGGCATGTATAGGAATGCATCCATTTTACTCCTGTTTTTGTATAACCATAGCACAATGTCAAAGTCCCTCTCTGATGATTGTTGCCATCATGGTCTTCCAATAGCTCTGGTTCTGGACGACTGAATAAAAAGGAAAATAAAATTAACTGAGGGAAAAGAGAGGCTAACAACTAGCACAAATCATGTAGACAACTAGATTATTACGCATGTACATTGCTCTTGTAGTGGCAGATAAATTGTCTTTCAAAGTCTGTGACTATTCTGATGTTAAGCCACAGTAGTCTGAGAGTGAGCCACGGGCACAGTGCTGCTTATTCTGATGTAGTGGAGTTGAATGTACATTATACAATGGCAAGAAAAATCTTGGACTCTAATCGGTCAGTCTTGGTTGGAACCATGATGTTAATCAGTACAACATCACGGGTCTAGTCTCAGCCTCACTGTGAACCTGCAGATGATTTTTTACTGAGCATCTTATTGATTGTTTTACTGAGCATCTTATTGATTGTTTCATCTTCTCTTAAGAAACAAAATATTTTTCCACGAAAACATCTTTAAAATTATTTTTTATTCTGTATAACAACGAGCCATTGTATAATAGCATAATGCCCTCCAGGGTGTGTGGTTTGGGATAATGTCATGCCTCAGTCGTTGGACTCACTTGGCCTGCGGCCTCGTGCCCAACCACCTGAGGTGGCGTTATCCAGCACGACACACACCTTCGTCAGGTATTATTGAAGCTAAATAGGCGATGTAGGCATTGCATTGATAGAAGCATGGATTGTATTATCTCAAACAAGCATTTGTCAATGCTGAATGTTGATTCTGTTGGTCTGTTGAGCTCGCTCAGTGGCCCTCTGTCACTGGCTCAGTCTGTTTGTCCTGGTGCTGCAGGCTGTTGTTTTGTAGTGGGCTGCTGCCTGCATTGGCACCTTGTTCTGCTGAGGAAGAAATACGCAGCTGTCCCGACAGAGCTCCATTGAGTGGCTCACTCCCCTCTCTGACTCGCTCATTCTGTTTCTCCTGGCACTGCAGGCTGCCCTTTGTACTGGGCTCCTGCCTGTGTTGGTGGCTTTTCTACCCACAAAGAAATTCACAGCTGTCCTGAAAGAGCTCCATTGAGGTCGCTCACTCTGCCTGTCTCACTCACTCATTCTGGTTCTCCTGGTGCTGCAGGCTGCCCTTTGTACTGGGCTCCTGCCTCTGTTGGTGCCTTTTCTGCCCACAATGAAATGTGCAGCAGTCCCAACAAAGCTCCGTTGAGCTCACTCACTCCCCTTCTCTCACTCACTCATTCTGTTTTGTCGGCGCTGCAGGCTGCCCTTTTCTACTGGGCTCCTGCCTGCATTGCTACCTTCTTATGCCCACAAAGAAATTTGCAGGAGTTACAATACAGCTCTTTTGAGCTCACTCACTCACTCATTCTGGTTTTCTGCCACTGCAGGCTGCCCTTTGTACTGGGCCCTGCATGCATTGCTGCCTTTTCTGCCCACAAACAAATCTGCAGCAGTTCCAACAAAGTTCCGTTGAGCTCACTGACTCCTTCCCTCACTCACTCGTTCTGTGTCTCCTGGCACTGCAGGCTGCCCTTTTGTACTGGGCTCCTGCCTGCACTGGTGGCTTTTCTGGCCAGAAAGAAATCTGAAGCAGTCCCACACAGCTCCACTGAGCTCGCTCAATCCCCTCTGTCAATCTCGCATTTCATTTCTGCCGGCACTGCAAGCTGGTCATTTGTACTGGGCTCCTGCCTGCATTGCCGCATTTTCTGCCCACAAAGAAATCTGCAGCAGTGACACTAGAGCTCCGTTGAGCTCACTCACTACCGCTCTGTCACTTGCTTGTTCTATTTCTCTTGGCGCCCGCAGACTGCGCTTTGTATGGGGCTCCTGGCTGCATTGCACCTTGTCCACAAAGAAATCTACAGCTGTCCCGACAGAGCTCCGTTGAGGTTGCGTAGTCTCCCTCTCTCATCGCTCATTCTGTTTGTCCTGGCCTGCTAGCTGCCCTTTCACGGGCTCCTGCCTGCATTGGCGCCTTTTTCTGCCCACAAAGAAATCCCAGCAGTCCTGATAGAGCTCGTTGAGCTGACTAAGACCCTTGCCTCACTCGCTCATACTGTTTCTCCCATGGCTGCAGGCTGGCCTTTGTACTGGGCCCCTGCCTGTATTGACGCCTTTTTCTGCCCACAAAGAAATCTGCAGCAGTCCTGACAGCGCTCGGTGAGTTCACTCACTCCACCTCCCTCACTCGCTCTCTTGTTCTGTTTCTCCCAGTGCTGCAGGCTGCCCTTTTGTACTGGGCTCTTGTGTTAGGGCCTTTGTCTGCCCACAAACAAATCTGCAGCAGTCCTGACAGAGCTCAGTTGAGCTCGGTCACTTTCCCTCTCACTCGGTCAATCTTAATCTGTCCAAAACACTGATTTCCCAGAGTGACCGTGCACTATCTGGCAGGAGTGCAAAACATATTGTAGCCAGGATGTGAAAATGACAGCTGTAGTGTTCATAAGGAGTTGTGGAAAAATGCCACTGTTGAAAATGTGGCGTGACAGTATTACAAATTGTGAAGCTACAAGAGTGCGTGGAAACAGTTCAATGCATGCTTGTAACACAGTCATGTTATGGCAGTCCCGACAAAGCTCAGTTGAGCTCGCTCACCCCTTCTCTCACTGGCTCATTCTGTTCTGCTGGTGCTGCAGGTTGCCCTTTTCTACTGGGCTTCTGCCTGCATTGCTGCCTTCTTATGCCCACAAAGAAATTTGCAGGAGTTACAGTACAGCTCTGGTGAGTTCACTCACTCGCTCATTCTGGTTTTCCTGCCACTGAAGACTGCCCTTTTGTACTTGGCCCTGCATGTATTGCTGCCTTTTCTACCCACAAACAAATCTGCAGTAGTCCCAACAAAGCCCGTTGAGCTCACTGACTCCCCCTCCCTCACTCGCCCATTCTGTGTCTCCTGGCACTGCAGTCTGCCCTTTTATACTGGGCTGCTGCCTGCATTGGTGGCTTTTTCTGGCAGAAGAAATCTGAAGCAGTCCCGACACAGCTCCACTGAGCTCACTCAATTCCCCTCTGTCACTCGCATTCTGTTTCTGCCAGCGCTGCAAGCTGCCCATTTGTACTGGGCTCCTGCCTGCATTGCGCATTTTCTGCCCACAAAGAAATCTGCAGCAGTCACAGTAGAGCTCCAGTGAGCTCGCTCACTACCGCTCTGTCACTCTCTCGTTCTGTTTCTCTTGGCACCACAGACTACACTTTTGTATGGGGCTTCTGGCTGCATTGGCACGTTTGTCTGTCCACAAAGAAATCTGTAGCTGCTCCGACAGAGCTCCGTTGAGGTTCGCGAGTCTCCCTCTCATCGCTCATTCTGTTTGTCCTGGCGCTGCAAGCTGCCCTTTGTACGGGCTCCAGCTCTGCATTGGCGCCTTTTTCTGCCCACAAAGAAATCCCAGCAGTCCTGAGAGAGCTCCATTGAGCTGACCTGGGTCCCTGTCTCACTCACTCATACTGTTTCTCCCACGGCTGCAGGCTGGCCTTTTGTACTGGGCCCCTGCTGTATTGAGCCTCTTTTTCTGCCCCAAAAGAAACCGCAGCAGGCCTGACAGTGCTCGTGAGTTTGCTCACCCTCCCTCACTCGCTCTCTTGTTCTGTTTCTCCCAGTGCTGCAGGCTGCCCTTTGTACTGGGCTCTTGTGTTGAGGCCTTTGTCTGCCCACAAACAAATCCACAGCAGTCCCGACAGAGCTCAGTTGAGCTTGGTCACTCCACCCTCTCACTCGGTCGATCTTAATCTGTCCCAAATACTGATTTCCAGAGTGACCCGTGCTATTGTCCGGCAGCAGTGCAAAACATATTTTAGCCAGGATGTGAAAATGACAGCTGTAGTAATCGTATCAGATGACCTTAAGGTTAGCAAGCAATATGAGAAGGCAGTAGGGAGGGCTGGGGTATACTGGGATGCCTAGAGGTATCACCTGCAGAAAACAGGAAGTTGTTATCCCTCTGTACAGACAGTTGGTGAGACCCCATCTGGAGTACTGTGTCCAGTTCTGGAGACCCCATCTCCGCAAGGACATAGACAGGATAGAGGCAGTCCAGAGGAGGGCGACTAAAATGGTGCAGGGTCTGCAAGAGAAGCCATATGAGGAGAGACTAAAGGAGCTTAATATGTATATCCTTGAGGAGAGAAAGGAGAGGGGGACATGGTAGAAACTTTTAAGTACCTCAGTGGAATCAACAAAGTCCAAAGGGTAGCATTTTCAGAAAAGAGACATGCAAGAACAAGGGACACAATTTAAAGATGGGGAGCTGTTCAGGGGCAATGTGAGGAAGTATTTTTCACAGAGAGGGTAGTGGATGCATGGAACAGCCTTCCTGAGGAGGTTGTGGGTCTAAAACTGTGGAGAATTCAAGAATGCATGGGGGCGACATAAGGCAATTCTTGTAGGGGGTAGGAAGAAATAGGCTGTTGGTTAACTAGGATCTGTGGCCTATCCTGTAGGTAGGAAATGGGCAGACTAGATGGGCCAAGCGGTCCTTATCTGCCATCAAAGTCTATGTTTCTATGTAGTGTTCATATAGAATTGTGAAAAAATGCCACTGTTGAAAATGTGGCGTGACAGTATTACAAATTCTTGAGAGTTACAAAGTGCGTGGAAGCAGTTTAATGCACACTTGTAACAAAGTCATGTTATGCAGTTTCATCAACAAATTTTCAACATAGGGATTCTAGGACCTCTACTCATGAACAGTGCCACTGTCATTTTCTTAATCTGTCCCAAACACTGACTTTCCACAGTGACCACGTTATTCTGTGCCATAACTGTGAAAACGATTTTGGTCAGGATGTGAAAATGACAGCTGTACTGCTTATAAGGAGGTGTGAAAAATGGCACTGTTGAAAATCTGGTGTGACAATATTACAAATCTGCAAAGTTACAAGGGTGTGAGGTAAAGTGCAACGCACACTTGTAACATAGTCAATTGATGGGCTATCATCACCAAATTTTCAACATAGGCATTTTAGGACCTCTGCTCATGAACAGTATCATTGTCATTTTCTTAATCTGTCCTGGACAGTGATTTCCCACAGTGACCTCTATTCTGCGCGGAAGTGTGAAACACATTTCGCCAGGATGGAAAAATGACAGCTGCACTGTTCATAAGCAGGTGTGGGAAAATGACAATGTTGAAAATCTGGAGTGAAAATATTATAAATTCGCTAAGTTATGAGCGTGCGTGTAGCACTGCGCAACACACGCTAGTAAAACAGTCATTTTATGGAGTATTGTTAAAAATGTTCAACATAGGCATTTCAGGACCTCTACTCATGAACAGTGTTAGTGTCATTTTCTTAATCTGTCCTGAACACTGATTTCCCACAGTGACTCGCCATTTTGGGCCGGAATTGCGAAACACATTTCGCCAGGATGTGAACAATGGCAGCTGTACTGCTCACAAGGAGTGTGTCAAAATGCCAATGTTGAAAGTCTGGCATGAAAATATTGTAAATTCGTGAAGTTACGAAGGGTATATAATAACTGCGCAATACATCACGTGAAACAGTAATTTTTTGATTTCTTCCACAAATTTCCAACATAGGCTTTTTTGAGACCACCTCATGAACACTGGCACTGTCATTTCATTAATTGGCCCTGAAGGGTGATTCCACGCAGTGACCGCAAAACCACCTTTGGGTCTGATTAACGCCATGACAGTTCAAGAATTCATGAGGAGGGGTCCAAAACCTATGTTGAAAATTTCTGTGAAAATTCCCAAAATGCCAAGATATGCACTCAAGTTGAAAAACCCTGTTTATTACATTATACAGATTACCGCATTTCCTCAGTTCACGTTGGCTTTGAAGAGTGCAGACATGTTCCCAGTCCAGCAAAGATTGTCGCGCTGAGCTCTGGAGGTAAGTATGGGATATGGGGAGGTGTGGGGAGGCAGAGTGCTAATGGGTGGGTGCGGGTTGTGGGGGACAGGGAGATGAGGGACCATTTCCTTTTACAGTTTGAAACAAAAGTAAGACATTGGGGGAACATTTTCTGATTTAACAGGTGCTTTGGCATGCTGGGGTGAGCCCCAGTGTGCCACCTGTGTGGGTGGATTAGCCTACAGGATTGGGCACCCTGCCAGCAAACAAGGCAAGGGAGAGGGAGCAGTGAGGTGAGGGGATTGGGCACCCCTGCTACAGCAATGGAAGGGGTACCATTATGTCAATGTGGATTGGGCACCCTGTAGGCAGGAAACAAATGGCGGATAATCATTATGCCGACAGGATTGGGCACCCTGTCAGCAGGAATAATGGGGGATAATCATTATGCCAATGGGGACTGGGCACCCGTTGGCAGGAACAAAGGGGATAATCATTATGCTGACGAGATTGGGCACCCTGCTGGCAGGAACAATGGGGGTTACAGAATGCCGACGGGAGTGGGCCCCCCGTCACAAGTAAACACGGTGGAGGAGGAGGTTATATTGTTTGTGAACAAGGTGCAACCCACCACCATATTCACAAACAAGATCAGGGATCCCATATCCCGCCCCTGCAATGAAGGGTCGCTTCCCATTGCAGCGATGGCTGACGCTGCAATAACGAGGCGGTCCCTGATTGCAGCAGCTGATTTTTTAGAGTTGTGGCACACTGGCTGAACTAGTGTCAGCAGCAGCGTGCCATGGCATTGAGGGATGGGGACAAGCCTTTGCAGGCTGTGGGGGCATTGGGCACTACAGTGCCAAGCCTCCACAACCTGCTTGTGGAGAAAGCTGACGCAAAAGTTTCTTTTGCACATGCCGCAATTAACATAAAATAAAGTGGGACTGTAGGTACAGAAGCATGAAAAGTGTAATAAGAATATGCGATTACACAACAATAAAATGGTAGCACACCAGTCTAGAAGAAAGCAAGCCACATCAGAATGTGAAGAAAAATTACTTTCCTGCTTGAGAGCTAACCACTGTAACATTTGTGAACCAATTGAAATTCTATATTTTGCACGCCTTGCATCAAGTGCTTTTTGTGTTTTTCAGGCAGAGTCTGACAGTGTGTGCCATCCAAGTTTCAGTGTTGGAGTTGCAACACTGGTAACAGGTTTCGTGTAGCCATAGTATCAGTTGACATAAATCTGAAAACATGGAGTTCATAAGAGTGTTGACATTCACACATATGTTGAAATATTATGGTGTTACTTAGAGAACAACAAAGCAAGTACACAGGTTAATGTAAAAGCATTCCAGAGTCGACATGTAATTAATATTGTTTTGATATCCAGCACAGTACAGTAGCTGGTATGGTTGGATGTCAATAGTACACAACCACACACCAATTGCCAAATACAAGTAATTGTTCATCTACATTTCTATTGCATATAGCAAGAGTGTCACAGCAGGACACCACGGGACACAGTATCCAACACTGGTGGAGAAAGGTAGTGCTTGTTTGGCTAAATGTAGACAGAAACAGCTATAGTGAACTTGTGTAGTCATTGTGAAAATTGTGTTAAAATATTGTTGAACAACAGATCTCGGCAATGAGTTAAATCACACAAGGGACTTTGCAAAGTTAGTTCAATGGTCAAAAGTACTGCTGACTAGATTTAATGTGAAGAAGTAAAAGGCATGGAAATGTGAAACAAAAAACATAGGGAAGACTGCACAATAAGGGATGGTGGTTTTAATAACAACAAACAGGTGCAATGTAATAGTGTAGAATGCACAGAAGATATACTGTTGGACATATAGTACCACAATACACTCTGAACTAAACATGATGGGAAATGATATGTGTGTGTGTGTGTGTGTGTGTGTGTGTGTGTGTGTCTCTGTGGCTCTATATGAGTGTTGAGTGATGTTGGCACAAGATAGAGACTGTCTTGACTTCAATCACTATACACTTGTAACAGCCTGGAGCGGACTTTACTTGAGGACACATCATCCTGCAGCTACTTAGGTTGTTTTTCCTGCCCTGCACAGAACTGCCGTCTGTACATATTGACCACATCCAGAAAAAAATGTGCCCAACACTTGCCGCCCTGTTGAGGACATGCCTCTACTACAGCTTGGTATGAAATTGTGCAGAAGTTGATACAGCACATTTTTGACATACTGTGATGTGGTCAATGGTGCTCATACTAAGTCCACCGTGGCAAGACTGGACTCACGCTTAATTGCTATGCAGCTTGCCCTGGATGCCCCATCTTGTACCCATTGCTGCAATCTTTATTGTGCCCTTTCCTTCACCTGTATTACAAATAGGTGACTCTCTCACTGTGCTCAATTCACCTCAGAGCAATGGTTGTGTGATCTGCCTTCCTACATCACTTACTACTTTATAATTAATGATTTCCTTTCCCGTAGGAAAAGTGAGGTGAATTGATGTAATGAAGGAGTGTTCATTAAGGCAAACAATAGCACAGTTTCCATCACTTTGCACATGCACATGGCACACTTCCTGGCTTCACCACAGTGTCTGCTCGTCAAAACGATAACAGACAGCAAATGTCCACCTGGACTAGGGCTGTAACTAGGAAACACAACCTTCCCCAGAAAATCGACAATAACATATTAAATATACTGTCATGACTGCACAAAGGAAAAAAAATAAAACTGGTAATCAAACTGACCGCGGCTGAACAGCAACATTTTATTGAGGTGCAAAAAGGAAAATACAGCAATTATATAACAGAAAATATGTTGAGGGTGTACACACACCCAAGGGCTTAGATGATATTAAAACCCTTGGTGTATGTAAATATCTCATTAAACACCCAAACCCGTACTTTATTCAATTTATAACACACAGTCCCACCTCCAATTCCCTTTGATCAACTGTCACCTGTAGCATGGTTGTTCTCCACTGATTGACAAAATTGGTTAATCAAGGCAGTCTCTGCAGCTAAAAAATATTCTGCATGACAAGCCAGTGCACAATATGGCTCTCATATCCACTGACCACATGAGCTGCTCCATCACTAATTATCTCTCACCTGCTGCTCATGCCATCTCCCCATAAGTACATACTGTAAACCATGGGAAAACCATACCACCCTACCATCACCATCATTTAACCCTGTACACAATCACCCCACAGATATTTACACCATCTCTCCTGTTAACTCATTGCACACCATACGGGTCTCCTTTGATCTCACAAAGACTCTAAAGGACTATAAATGCTCTATATGCATCCTCTCCTCAGACCACAATGGGCTTCAGTCTCGGACCTACACTATAACAACAACAATCTTATAGTGGTCTCTCTGGGACAGTGCCTTACCTCCTTCTATGTAGTCCACCCCACATTCCTCTTGCAGGGATCCTCACATGCAGAAGGGGTATCCAGAGGCATGACTCTTCCACTCACCCCACCTCACCCATGCCTCAACTGTAAAACTTCTTTTCCACTTTGTCATTTTGGGTCCTGTATGCACTTGTTAACATATTAATCTGCCAATAATGTTTTTTATGCTTTCTACATGTTATGATTGTAATAATGGCCTTAAAACAGTAACCAGAATGTGTAATGCCTCAGTCCAGTTGGACCACATGACTCAGGGACCACTAGCACAAAAATAGAAATGCACCACAAAACAGTAACTGCTCAAGGGTCAGCATACACACAGTATGCTGATATGAGTATGGTTCCAACATGGAAGCTCTTCTATAGCTCTGGTCATTTTCAAATCAGAGATGTTACTTATGGTCGCTTTACAACTGCAATAAAACAGCAGCTGTGGAAAAAAAGTACCAATACAGCCAGAGGATAGTAGATGCACTCAGAACCACTGCAAATTGTGACTGGATTTGACACCAATGACTCTATATGTAGATCATTCGATGTATAGTTTGTGGGCACTAATATAGCATTGGTGAAACACAGACAGAGGAAGTAGTAGATGCGCAGAGAACCTCAAGATTTAGTCTCCACCCCTTGGGTGCAAGAAGTGACTGCATCTTGTGCACCCACAATGACGCTATAGGTAAGTATTTTGAGGAACATTTTAATTCTAATCAGTAGTAGCTGGGTTAGTGTAGGCCATCATGGAGTATTCTGTTTAAACTTCTGTTGTTTAGGAGACAGATACATGCATAAACTCTTTAGAGAGGAGAGGAATCATGTGACAACTATCTGACTTGTTTGGAAGTGGGTATCATTGGGAGAGGATGTGTACATTTTTATTGTGGGGTGTAACTGTTGGAGCCTGTGTAAAACGGAACTTTCTGGCTACACCACTGGCTGCATCCCTAACTCAACCGCTACTGACTGATGAGTGAGTGAGAGACAGGCTGTGTGTGCTTGCATGCCTGAGTGCATGTGTGTGTGTCTGTGTTTAACAGAACTGCTGCGTTCAATCAAGTGTGATAAAAAAGATGACCATTAATTAAATAAAATAATATGGTGGGTGTGTGCAAAACCCTAATTTCACACACACCTTGATGTGGGATGCTTCTATAAACACCTCATGCTTTGCCCTTATGCTTTATGTAGCATCCCACAATGCAGTTGTATGTTACAATTCTGGTTGCACACACACACCCATATATTATTCTAAATATAATAAATAGAGGGTTGTGTTGTATGATGGGATATTCTCACAACTGGGGTGCATTGTGATTAAGTAGGTTGCAGGCTGAATAATGCAGGCACCCAAGAAGTGACCATTCATATCCAATGATATAACACGCCCTGAGTATTGATATCATTTAACAAAAAGGTCTTGAAGCAGTCATAAGTTTCAGTGCACTAGATTTATGTTAAAATGACACATCTTTAATTGCAGAGGTTAAGAATAGTACATTAACAATCAATTACATAAGTAAATTTATTTCAGAAATGCTGGTGTGTTATGACTCTTGAGCATTTAAGGAAAGCTCCTCTGAAGACAATGACAGTGTTGTGCTTTATTTATATTATGA
Source organism: Neoceratodus forsteri (assembly GCA_016271365.2). Classification (NCBI taxonomy): domain Eukaryota; kingdom Metazoa; phylum Chordata; order Ceratodontiformes; family Ceratodontidae; genus Neoceratodus; species Neoceratodus forsteri. The sequence continues at coordinate 386,378,819 of CM057455.1, read as the reverse complement.
GTGTCTGGTTTTAACTTTTTACCCTTATTATGTGCTAGGATTTATAACAGCTGTCAGACAATCAAATGTATGTTGCATGATTGAGCAATAATACTAGACGTGTGTGGTTTATCATGAGATAGGGACATGGCTCGGTACATTATATGTGAGGAAGCCACAGGCCCAGTGGCTTATGCTCCCAAGCAGTGACTCTAACTCATGATATGGCACACCCTGGAATGAAGTATTGCTATTATACAACAACAAAGGAACTGAAACAATCACAGTTTTCAATTCAGTAAAACTAATTTGCGAAAAAGTAGTCCTAGCCTAAACCTTGGCTCAGCAGGCTAATCAACAAAATAGTTACATTGGCCCAAGGAATGCCTGGTATGCTGGGTCTTCCAGTCATCTAAGGTAAACTCCCCTGTGTACCCTTCAAACTGTAGTGATTTATTATTTGTGTTATGAGGTCATTGAACAGAAAATTTATGAACTGTTAGTATGTCTGTGGTTTTACAAGGGATGTCAACCAATCAAGTTTGTAATTATTGAATAGTACAGTATAATATATTAGCCCAGTGCATTTCTTCCAGCTACTGTATGTCTGTGTATTTTTCACTGTTCTGCTTTAGTCTTCGTTAACACATATGTTTAAAGTAACGTAATTTTTCACTACACATTTTTGCAAAACCATATTACCTCTTTTACACAGTACAGTGATTATTGTATATCCTTTATATGATACAGAAAGCCAAACATCGCATAATCCTGTAGTGGGAAACTGGAGTCTGGATCACACATGACACTGATCCAAGTCTGCCCCCACCCCAATTGCAGATACAACAGTCTTTCTCAACTGTTTGCCTAATCCAAAATGTTTTGAGACAGCCAGTTACAAAATACAGATGGTAGGCCACTATCACGTTTGTGTAGGCTTTTGCATCTCGGCTTATTGTCTTGTTTTGTAAAGAAAATCCTCCATGATCACAAAACTGAATGCCTGAGTTGGATTACTCCATATTGATTTGACATTTCCTGTAACTTCTGGGCAATTTCCCTGGATTTCACTGTAGAATACCTTATTTCATATGGAAGCAAAATGTATCTGTTTTGGATATAACTGATGTAGGTCTATGGGGTAACAGTTGCCATGTAGATGGTTACAGTTCACGGTAAAAGTACAGGAATCCATGCAGATATGGGAGCCTGGAGTTGTTTACATATTGCATTTTAAAATATGATGCTTTTCTCACATCAGCCATACAATATAGGTGTTTTATCATTGTTACATAGTAAGAATGATTGGGTTCTACTGAATTGTGGTTGCATCCTAGCTGTCATTGCAATAAAGAATTGATTGTGCGCAGGAACTGGCCTGCTATACTGGGAAACAATTGTCCTGTGATAAAAATTAAAAGTAGTACGATGGGGCATTTCTCATCGTGCCCACCTAAAGGGAACACAGACATTTTAATGCAAATTACAAGGAGCAGAACTACAAGGAATGTGATAGCACAGGCTGCGATAACACACTGTGGGAGGCCCAGTAGTATACTGGTTAAAATGCAGGCTTGGAAAACAGGAGATGTAGGTTCTAGTCTAAATGGAACAGCATGTTCTGTGACCTTCTTAAATCTCATAACCTCCATTTGATTCTGTCCTCCAAGTAGTACAGTACATATAAAACTGGACCTTAATGATAAAGATAATTCATCTTAGTTGGGCTGTTCTGGTACTGCAAATAGAAAGTGAACAGGTTACCAGACATACCCCTTAGCTTGCAAGCAATCAATGAAATATTTTATTTGTAACAAGCACAAGTCACAGTGATGAAAGCGATCGAACATATATAATAAAAGACTTAAAATTATAAATGTCTAACTATTGCCTTGGTTGTCTCAATTGTGAGTCCACTATGAGGGGAGTCCTCCAGTATTATCTAGCAGGATCAGTTTAAAGAAAACGTTACTGGCACCCAAAAATAATCGTGTTAGTGCAATAAAAGTATAAGCTGCAACATATCTGTTTTGGTATTTTTTGTCTGTATGGATCCATAACAAACTATCCAATCTAGTTCAGTAATGCCTGTTCTGCCTTCTTGTCACTATCTGTTTGAAACTAAACAGTATTATATACCTTGTGTTATAGTAGATTGTATTTTATGTGCATGTTATGTAATGATTTTACAAACAAACAAAAATATATGCAACATCCTTTTGACCTGTTTTAATTGTTATTTGAGGAGCACTATATATGTTGTGTCTGTCTGAAACTGTGTTGTACACTAGAAACATCTGGAAAAACAAATAAAAAGATTAACTGCAAAAGAAAATTAATATATTTTCGGTGAGATGTACTTTCATAAGCTGCATATCTCTATAAAAAGTAATGACCATGACAAAGCACCTGGTGTCCACAAACTGACTACAATACAATATCCTGTAATCAGCACGTTTTTTTTGCTTGCTATAGAACAAATGCATTTGAAACTAATGAAAATGAATGGTCATATATGTAAAATATAATTGAAGGATGACCAGTAGTTTTACAATGAAAGATGGTAAGCCAAAATTACCCTCTGTGTTTTGCACACACACAAAACATTTAAATACACAGTGCTCTATTTTTAAACCTAATGCAGTCTGCAAGGAATATTTATATTTAACTAAAATCAGTCCTCTTGGTATCTCTTTTTAAGTTAGCAAATATTTGTTTACTTTATTTTTATTGGACATTCAGTTTCAGGAGAGAAAAAATTAATAGCATTAGATAGCTCAATTGTGAATATGTTTTCTTTTTTAAAGAGTCTGGATCATTCTATTCTCTGCATTGTGTTATGTTTATGAACCAAAGATTGATAGAGATAATGTGAATATAATCACACAGACAGTGGGGCTTTCTCTCTGTCACACACACACACACACACACACAGTACACATCAATCTGTTAATCTGTCTACAGTGTCTGTCTGTATGTCTATCCATCCACCCCCTCCATCCATCACAAAAACTGTTAGTCAATCCATGTTAAAGTTCTCTGTGTCACTCAAGCTACAGTGTTTACTGAAGTACTTGGAACAAATGCTGTGTGCACTCAAGTAAACATTAATTTGCACATTACTATTTAAAAGGAAAATAAATCAATTTTTCGTTGCAAAATAAGTTTAAGACTACATTTATTCAAGAGAATATGCAAAATTAAGGTGATGCAAATGCTATTTTGTACAGCCTTCCACCTGATGCATAGCAAGGTGATGTAAACGAGTTTTTAAATTGCCTATTTTGATCTCAGAGTGCATACAAAAGAAGGCAATGAGTTATTGTGCCCACCAACTGAAATCACTAAAATGACTGCAATAGTGCAGGAAACAATTTGTGCATAAACTAAGGGAGAAGGAAGGGTCCAAGGAGACAGAGACCATATGGGCAGACAGGGTGTGCCAAGAGGTCCGTTTCAGTCAAAAAATTAAGCGTTTAACAGGAGTCAACAGTGTTGCACTTGTCACACTGTACGAAAACTGGGCAGAAATGATTTGTTGCTGTTTAGTAACTGCTTCCAGTCCTGTTAAAAGAGAGGCTGTGAAATGGACACTTGTCCTTTGCCACTACTGAGCGTCAATGGGACCCAGCCGAATGATGCGTCTTCTCTCGCTCGCTTTCTCCTTCCCTCACACCTAGAGAATCTATCTGGAAAGTTTGAACTGATGGAGCAATTATTTTTTTGCTGCTAGCCTGCACAGAGGGGACAGTATATGAGCTGACTACCATTATGGCATATAGTAGAATAACACTTTGCGGGTTGCATTTGCGATGTTCCATAGCAATTAACCAATCTCCTGGTATACATCGACTAAAGTACTAGGGATGGATTACACATGGCATACCAATGCAGGATAGAGTCTTCCCAAAATGACAAAAGTATTATATTGAAAAATATATTTATATTAAATGCTTTCTCCTTATGTGTTTGGGTTAGGGTTAGGTGTTTGGTACAAAGGTAAGTTTCCACTGGTGGCCAACACAACATGCCTGGGATGAAGATAAAAAGAGCCATAGTATAGGAAGGACGTAACCTTTACTAACCGGGTAGCTTGGACACAAGAAATAGAGTTTGTGATTAAAAAGGTTCAACATGACCGTGTTATAGATTTGCAATGACACAATGAGTCAGAGATAGCTCTGCACTCTGAAATGATCAATTAGTGATAAGTCCTTTTAATTTGCTGTAGCCCACTTTACAGTACCTAAATATCATGCAATGCTTTATTAATTCAGTGAGATATTTATGTTGTTCATATATCGGAGAACGAGTTCAATGTTAGAATGTATGGCAAATTAATTGCATCGCTATAATTTTGTTACAAAAACATTCCAAACAATTAGGGACAGGATTTAGTCATATAAGAAATTGTCGATGTAATTGCTGTAGATGCCACAGGACACAACATCTCACAAAGAAAGCATAAATGAGTAAAACATTTGACTGGCAAAATAAATCGAATAAGCATAAAATAAAAGTACTGTAGGCAAAACTGGTAAAATCATGGTGAACTGCAGTGGCATCATTGCTAGGAACTCACCTCTCACAATTTCAGCAGGAACCAAAGGGGCAGGTAATTACTTCAGCAACTGCACAGATAAGGAGCTGGAAATGCTCGGACACAGGTGAGAGCCAACTTAAGTGTTTCCTGCTAAGCAGTCACAACCTCAGACTGTGACGCAATCACGTGTGGGCTGGAACAACACCACGGGAGGGTTACTGCTGGACTGAGAGAATATGCAAAAAGGGAGAAATAAAGAAAATTGAAATGCAACAAACGCAAGGTAAACAGAATAAGGTATAGTTTGGTTAGGTGAGGCTTAATCTAAGACTTCAAGTTGATACAAGACCATGAAAAAATTATGGACAAACTCTGACAGTGCAGCTTTAACTTATGAAATCCTAGTATTAAGGGTATCACAGCACCCTGGGAATATTACAACAAAGGAATGCTGCAAGTCATATTTGAAATCTTAAAATATTCCTTGTGGCAGACCAGGTGTAAACTGGCTTATGGCAGTTTTTAATTCCACCAGAACAGATTCTGAAAATGCTCAGATGTCCTTGGTAAGAATTTATGAAGGAAACAATTCTCAAAAAGACATCTAAGGAATTATGGAAAGAAAGTCATAAAATGTTTTGTTTAAAAAAGGAGAGAGAAGAGAAACATAGAAACAGAATTTGATGGCAGATAAGGTCCTCAAGGCCCATCCAGTCTGCCCATTTCTTTTCTACCTTATAAAAGTGCCATCGCCTTTGCTCTGTCAATGACCTATCTATTCATACTCATTTGTATTGCTTCCTTATGCCCATCCCATGCCTGTTTGAAGCGCTGCACTGTATTCATATCCACCACTTCCTGGAGGTAGGCGTTCCATGCATCCACCACCCTTTCTGCGAAAAGAACTTCCTCACATTACCCTTAATCGGCCTCCCTCTAATTTCATGCTGTGTCCTCTTGTAATGCTATTTTCTTATATTGAAACATGTTAGACTCTTTCACCTTGTTTATGCTGTTAAGGTGTTTCAATGTTTCTATCTTATCACCTCTCTCGCTCCTTTGTTGTAGGGTATACATATTGAGCTCCATTAATCTGTCCTCATATGTTTTCTGATGTAGTCCCTGCACCATTTTGGTTGCCCTTCTCTGGACTGCCTCAATTTGGTTAATGTCCTTATGAAGGTGTGGCCTTCAGTACTGCATGCAGCACTCAGATGGGCCTAACCAATGTCTTGTAAAAGGGATTATTACCTCCCTCTTCCAACTTGTGATACCCCTACAAATACACCCCAACATCCTCCTAGCCTTACCTACTGCTTTAGTGGTCTGCTTGGATGATTTCAGGTCATCGGTGATGATGATGCCCAAGTCTCTTCTTCCCTTGTGACTGCCAGCAACTCCTCCCAGCCTATAGGTGGCTTCAGGGTTTCTCTTCCCTATGTGCATGATTTTGCACTTCCTTGCATTAAACCCCAGTAGCCACTCTTCTGACCATTTTGCTAGTTTATCCAGATCTCTTCTCATTCTGCCCACCCCATCTGGATCATCTACTCTGTTGCAGATCTTGGTGTCATCTGCAAACAGACAAACTTTACCCTCCAGTCCATCTGCAATGTCACTGATGAATATATTGAAGAGGACTGGCCCCAGGACTGATCCCTGAGGTACCCCACTTGTGACTTGCATCTCTTCTGACTGTATACCATTTACCACCACTCTCCTGTGCTCAGAGACTCACTAAACAGTTCTTATAATGGCTCTGCTAGTTCCACCCTTAGCTTCTTTAGTGCCCTGGGATGTACACCATCAGGTCCCATTGCCTTGTCCACCCTGGAGCTTATCGAGCTTTTTAGGATCCTTTCTTTTGTGAAGGGACTGAGGCTTACCTCCCTCCCTTTGTGTCCATGGTGCTGAACTGTGGGCTATGTAAATAGGATTCAGACTGCATAGTAATAGAGTGAGACTTTGAGATGCAAAGGAAGGTTAAGAAAAGGAGAAATAAAAGATAGTTTCAACATATTATGTCTCCCACTAGTATGGACCTGGTAAAGCCCTTAGTCTGATGGTTATAGTATTGTATTTGATGCCCCATTTCCCTTATAAAATCCCCCTACTCTTGTCAGTAGAAGGCACTATGCTGAAGATTTTGGATTTTAGTTTGCAACTGACTGAGCAGCAGTTTGGATGTCAGGGTGGTGAGGAGGTGATCTCCTCCTTGGCCCCGTCCTCCTTTCTTTCTTTCTCATGCTGGATTTTTGTTATTTTTTCTCATCGTGGATCCCTCTTTGGATGATGTATTTGTGGAGGCATCAGAATGGATGGAAGTTGTTGCAGACACCTCCTGCCCTGAAGTACCTGAGTCTGAGGCTCCAGTGGGGACCTCAGTTTCTTGTTTGCCGATAATGAAGGAGCAAATTCAATGACATTCCTGGAGGAAGAAAGAGAAGCTCTGGGGGTTATGACAGTGTCTTGCAATGGAATTGCAGACATGAAAGGAAGTTGTGCTGTTGAGTGCTGAGTCAGAAGAAGCACAAGCAAGTGCTAGTATGGATCTTCTCAGTTTGGGTGCCATAAGTACAGTATTTACAGAAGTACAAATGCAGGAGGAGACTGCTTCACTGATAAATATGCAACAAAAAGAGATGGTTGGGGCAGGAGTATTGTTTTGGACAGACTGGAGTGGAGATGTTGGCTGGTGATCAGCAGGAATGTATGGCGATGAATTAGGAAGAAACTCCAGATGGGGCAAGGAAGCCTGTTGTAGAAGATTCTGCTCTGATGGAGGAGGATATACTTTCCCAGCTGATTTTGGTTAATATCGGTTTCAACTGGGGAGGGAGGCGAAAAGCACTGGAACTGCAGTGCTAGGAAATAAATTGACTCTGGTATTATCTAGCAATTCTGACATAAAGCTTCACACTATAGAGCAGGGTGGGAATACTGCTAATGCTGCTACTACTGCTGGCCCCCTAGTACTTCACCTGCCTGAGTGAGTTTAGCTTTAGAAGCTGAAGATCTGACTGGGGTAGGATGGGATGCAAACCTGCCTGATACCAAGGGGAGAATTTCATTATCTTCAATGATATAGTCTCAAATGTCTGAGCTTTACTGCCAGTGGTGAGCTTCGGGTCTCAGATTATCCTGGGGCAAAAATCTCCTGTCTTTCCTGCACATGTGAAAGAATCACAGGAGTAGAACTCTGTCTTAAAGACATTATCCTGATAGAAGGAGAAGCATCTACAATAGAGGGTCTGATTGTTCCCATCCCTTAGAGGCACAGAGGGCATATAATGCCAGGGGCTCAACCTGTGTTTGAAGCCTCTGTGGAAACTGACAGACCAGTACAGGTGCCTCCTAAGTCAAATACTGTCTGACATAAAAAGTCAGTAAGCAGCTGTTTCCAGAAGAAGGCTGGCATTTGTTTGAACATGCAGCTAGGAGGAATGCTGTTCATCTTAAATTCAGATGGATATGTCTGAAGTTCCTGACAGGCATTTTGTGGGGTGAGAATTGTTAAAGGGCAGTATGAAGTTTTATGCCTATGAAATATATGTATTCATTCATGTGTCAAGGATTCCCTGTTTGATGTAAGTTTCAAACACCCAGCTGGGCTTGACCACTTCTGGAAACAATACTTGTTGATAAAAATACCCCGTTATGGAAGCTTTTTAGGGCTATTCCCTAACTAAGGCTATGACAAAAAATTACTGTTTTATTTCGTAATGAGGGGAGAATGTTGCAGATATCACCTATTGGCTACAGCAACACTGTTCAGTCAAGGGATACCCAGAGCTATCCTGGATGACAAACATCTATGGACAGGAGGATGGAAGTATCAGATCATGCTTAAAATGGAAATGGTCATCCCAAACACCCCCTAATTGTTTTTTCTTGGATGAGATGGAGGGTTCATTTTTTTCTGGGACAGCCCTGAGCTTGTTTTAAGTATGGGAAGGGGTCATCTAAGTAATGCTTGTGAAAAGCAGAAGTGTGGCCTTTGTGGAGAAGTGGGTCATATTGGAGCACATTGCCATCAGCCCATGAGATGCAATTTGTGTGAAGAGCATGGACATATTTTCATTGTTGTTCTGGGCTTCACATAACAGCCTTGACCAAGCCATTAGAGCAGAGCAGGATGTCTATGTGGCTAGAGCCCAAAAGAAAAATTAGAGTACAAGAGCTGCTCCTGAATTTGACAGCCTCTGTCCCCCTGCCTCGGAGAGAGGGTAGGCCATAACAGGCTGGTTTAGACAAGGATAAAGTGATAGAGGCAAAACAGCTCCTGTGCCATCCTCAGATATTCTGTTGGTGGATACCTTTGATATGGATGTTCAGTTGGAAACCACTGAGGTGGTGGTCATGGATACCCCCATTCATCTCCTGATGATGAATTGGAGTACAATGGTCCCATTACTGTAGTGGAGTCAAGCTCTGTGCATTTGAAGCAGACTGACTGTATGCCCTCACTAGGGATGGTGACAGACCCTTTATTCCAAAGAGTTACACAATCCAAATCAGGGTAATCAAAAGTGGTGTTCCATTTGTTCTTCCAAGTTCTGACCCTGTACTTTGAAGAATTCTTATGCTGCTGTTCTGGATAAGGAAGGTGATGAAGAGGATCTGGACTTTGACATTTCTTCTATTGCTTCCTCTTATCTGGAGTTACCACCAGATAGTGGTGTAGGAGATAAGCCTAAACCAAAGAAACGAAAACAAAAGAAAGTGACATGCTTTTTTGAGAGTTTTTCTTTAATGTTTTCTCTCCTTCTATCTCAATGACTGAGAATCTTTTATTCTAACTGCAAATATAAATAGTATTAAATCTCAGGAGAGTGCTGGTAACCTTTGCTTCTTTAGTGGCTAGTGCAAGTCAAGTGTTTTTTTACAAGATGCTAGATTACACACTTTGGCTGATACATCAACTGTACAGTGGGATTGGAGGTAAGGTTCCTCCTGTGGTCAGCTGAAGAAGAACAATGTTAAGTGTGGGTTTCTTACTTAAGGGACTCCTGTGCAAATTTTGCTAGTTCTTGATGTCAGTCCTGGACAGGCATTCATTTTAGATTTGGTTATTTATAAAATTGGGTATCGTTTGGTAAATATTTATGCCCTCAAACAAAAGCTTGCAGGGAATCGGCAGTTCCAGTCCCCAAAATGTGGACCGCCCTTCACTAACAGAGCTACAGCCCACAGACAAGCTAGGGGACATACACACCTACTAATGCTCGACACCTCCAACCCTTGAGAAGTCCAATTCATCCCAATGCCAATAATCTATCTGCCTCCCTACTGCACAAACTCTCTCAGGCAGCAGCAACACCAGTAGATGGACTGGATGGTTCAGATTCTGAATCTGGCTAGCCAATGGAATTTGCCACCTCCAGTGGACTGGGCAACTACGGTGGAGGAAGATGGAAGCGGAAGAGCAGTGGCGTCCAGACTGTTAAGGCCTGGGAACAAATGTTTGCAGAAGCTTTGAGTGTCCTCTAGACTAAGCATAGCTGACAAACCCTGGTAGGAAGACAAGATGCCTCGGAGCTGAAAGCTGACACCCAAGACATTTAGACATTAGCATGCTCTCTGTTTCTCAATACAGTTACTCTCTTAAGTCAGAGGCTACCCACAAGGTTCGATGGAGGAAAGCTCAACTTGGGTGGCACATGGATTTGTAAACCTCCGCTGGTGCCCCTGAAGTCCTGAGTTCTAATGCCTCCATATTGCCTGCCAAGTTATGTATGGGATATGACTGCTGAGGGCATCCCTCACTCATATTAGACACCTCTGAAGAGAGAGCAATAATTAATCAAGGCCCTTCTTTCTTAGGGAGAAACATGTTGGGGCTCAAAACCTTTCGCCATTAACCTGCACAAGGGACTAGCCGGCCACCAATATCACTGTTTCCTATGCTATACCTTAAGGCCTCACACTGAAATTTCACACTGGTATGTGGTGAAGAGGTTCCTTCCCCTCACCCCCCAGCCCACCTGTTTCCAGTTGCTTAATGTTCTCCTGCTCATGGGAGGTCTCTCCAATGGTAGGCTACTATTGGGAAAATTGGTCTTTAGATCTGGACACATACAGATCTTAAGGGCCAGGAGGGATGGATCACCTATCTTGGTTGTGACTCATTCTCAACACTTGGTGCTAGCAATAATGTGGCTTAGAGCTTAGACAGCTCGTTCACACAACCACTTCAGCATCATTAGCTGTTTCATACTAGCATTAGGTAAAGTCAGTAGTTCACAGATACTGTGTTGCGTGTTTTGTTATAGTGGCTAAGTTACTCTAGGTTAACAAGTGTTATTTTTATTTCTTCCTCATACAGTCTGAACTTGTCTATGCAGCTAACGCTGCAGAAGTCCATGACTCTCACTCAGTTCCACGCTTCTGCTTGTGATGAACACCTAGCAGAGCAGAGATCCTACTGGTCTAACTCCTTCTAGATGACTCGCCTCTCCTTTCCTGTTTTCCACCTCCGCTGTCGCTGGTGGGTGAGTACTCTACTGATTTGTGCCTCTTTTACCTTCTGTTGGTAATAGTCATCATAGCTGGCAGCTTATTGTCTACCAGGGCTGGAACTGTGTCTCCTGGAATGTTAAGGGCTTAATCACCCGCTAAACGACTAAGGTACTTCAATTTTTAAAATCAATGGGGATGGATATAGCACTACTTCAGGAGACTCATTTAACGAGCAGAACAGTTCAATGGCTGCAAAAGCTCTGGGTGGGTCATTAATTGCCAGCTGTGCAACTTCCAAATCCAAAGGGGTCATTATCATAGTTTGAACATGGGATATAGGGGACAAGTGTACCAACTCCCAGGGAAGGTGAGTGGTGGTTAGACTTTCTTACCTAGGAGGCAGGGTAGTGATTGCAAATGTTTATGGACATAATAATGATTCAGGAAACCTATACCCAGAAGTCAGCCAAGCCCTTACTGAGCTAATGGCTGGTTTCTCGATATACCAATATTGGTAGGTGGAGATCATAATTTAGTTCAAGATGTCTTCCTGGGCAAACCATCCCGACCCCACAAATGCACCCCAAGGCCCTGGTGGAATGACTGAAATGATGGAGGAATGGGGAATGTCGGACCTGTGGAGGATGAATAATCCCAAAGGGAGGATTATTCCTTTTACTCCACAGTCCTATCATACTCACAGCAGACTAGACTTCTGGCTAGTCAATTACGTGGCAGTGCCTGGGATTCTGGACACTTGATTGATAGAGTAATCATTTCTGACCATGCCCTTGTGTCCATTACCTTTCTCCCACCTGGCCAAGGTGCGCCAGCTACCAGATGGAGATGCAACACACTACTGATCCAGGACAAAACTTTTCACTCTTTCATAAGGGAAGAGACTCATGCATACTTCTCCTTAATACTACAGATGAAGTCTCATCCTCCACAGTTTGGGAGGCCTTTAAGACTATCATCCGGGAAGAATTATATCATACACTGCTGCCAAAAATAAAGCCCAGGCTGCAATGGTGCTGCTGCTTGCAGGAAGAACTCCTCAACTTGGAGAAGCAATTTAAGCTTACTGCCCAATGCCCACTAAAATCTCCCCTGTTGCCTAAGATCACAGTCTGAAATATCAGATTAACTCACTGCTACACAAAAAGGCAGAATGGCAGCTGCTTCAGGCTAAACATAAATCATGGGAGGGTGGGGACAAAGAGGGAAAATTACTAGCCTACCAGCTGTGCAAAACAGCAGGCCTCATCCAGAATATTAGCATTAAGAAATAAAGAGGCAAGGTAGTACCTACACCCCTGACATTAATGACACAATGCAGCTTACTACCAGAAACTCAGTCAGTCCCAATCCATGTTGACACCAAAGGAACTATCCGCACATGTGACAGAATTTTGCAGGGACATCCTCCCAAGACCCTCACAAGTGGACTGTAATGATCTAGATGCCCCATCTCCCAGAGGAGTTGCGTACAGCCGTTTTCAAATGGCAAAGGGTAAATCCCCAGGATCAGATGGCATGACGGAGGAACTCTACCAACTTCTGGAAAAGAGATTACTGCTCCACTTCTATGAGCCTCTTAGAAGCCCAGGCAGTGGCATTACTCACTCCCACAATGCAGGAAGCCTTAGTGGCATTGATTCCCAAAAATCCTGGATACATTAGATTGTGTTAACTTCCAGCCCATCTCATTGTTGTCAGTAGACACCAAAAATACTGGCCAAAGTGCTTGCTAACAGGATGAAGCAGGTGCTCCACAGGCTAATACACCCCACACAATCTGGCTTTTCCAAGGGCAAATCTGAGCAGACAATCTCCGCTGGTCCTTAATTTGAAATGGATAGCGCCCACTCTAAGATGCCAACGGCTGATTGGCAATTGATTTTTCAAAGGCTTTTGATTCCCTGGAGTGGCTCTATCTACATGAGGTCCTCACCTATATGGATTCAGCAAACACTTATGTACATGGGTCTCCACCCTATACCTCCTATCCACAGCCAGGATTGTCACCAATCATGACACCTCTTCCCATTTCCTACAATGGGAACCAGGCAAGGCGTCCTCTCCCCTTACTATTTCTTATAGCCTTTGACCCTCTCATCCGAAAACTCATTGTTACCCCTATATCTCAGGCATCCATGTTAAACAAAAGTCATTTCTAATTAACGATATACAGATGATATGCTGCTTACAATGTCAAACCCGACAGTATCTCCCTCAGTTCTAAACGTGCTGTAACAGTATGGCCATATCTCTGGCTTAGTAATAAATCAAAAAGACAATTTTCTCTCCACTGAATGCCAATGTGGTAGAGATTGCCTGAAGGGCACCGACATTTCCTGGGCCCTTAAGGGTTCTCCTATCTGGGGACTTATATATCTGCAGCATGGGGTGACTCAAAAAGTGTATTTTTCCTTCCTCCTAATGACCCTGATGGCCGAGATTCAACGTGGAGTAAGCTTCAATTATCCTTAAAGGGCAAAGTTGAAGCTACTTGTATGTTTATCTTACCACGAGTCTCATACTTGTTGAACAATCTTCCAATCACTCTCTCCAATAAGCTGATTTGCTTCTTAGACAAACTTCTCTCCTCTTCTCTGGGAAGGTAAAGCAGCATGCTGGGGACAAGTGAAGCTATGGCTCATTGGACCAGAGGAGGGCTGGGCTACCCTGGTTCCAGGGTACTACCTAGCCTTCGAATGGCCCAAGCCACTCACGTGGTTTGTCTTCCCAACTTCCCACCCCCACAATGGGTTAGTCTGGAAGCAACCCAGGTAGCAGACAATTCTTTGTTTGCCCTACTTGTAAGCAAGAAAGGCCTAGGGCACCAGCTGACTCCTCTAATGATAGAAACTGCAATACATGGCACTAAGCTATGACCCTGACTGACACACCAGGGATGGCTAGATCTCCCAGTTTACTATGCTCCTTTGGCACAACAGGCTCATCACAGTGGATCATGAACCCCTATGCTGGCCAAGTTGGGACAGGAAAGGATCCATACAGTGGGTGATATCCTCCTTCCACACAGTAAAATGCACATGTCATTCGAACAACTACAAAATAGCTTTGATCTATCCAAACAGGACTTTTGGTGCTATTCCAGATAAGGAGTGCACTCAAGCTCTGCTGACAAAACCTATGGATGAGTTAACATGGGAATGCCTAAACTCACTCACAAACCAAAGCAGGGCAGAGGCTTGGTGGGTACCTTCTATATGGTACTAAGAGATGTTCAGCCTGGACACCACCTCTACCTGTCAAATGGCATAGGAAAATGAGCTCCAGAGCCCAATTTTGCAGAGATGGTCTGCCTGCTTAAAGGCAGCCCATACAATGTATGAATATGCTAGAGTCAACTAATACAGTTGAAAATCCTCCTCAGATGGTACAGAATACCCACATTTCTCACCAAAATAAAAGTGCTGAAACATGCTAAATGTTGGAGATGCCAGTCCTCACCAGCACATCTACTTCACATCCTGTGGGCATGCCCTGTACTTCTAGGTTTCTGGTCCACAGTCCTAAAGGACTGCTCAGAATTGTAAGTAGCCCATACTCCTCTCTCAGAACTCCTTGGTGCTGGAGATGACTCTCCCTACAACCCTTACAGGGCTGCTTATAGCATGGACTATGGCTGTGATTATGGAAGCAAAGAGGGCCTACCTGATGGAATGGAAACAATCCACTGCTCCCATGGTCTCTACCTGGAGGGCAGCCATGTCCAGACTAGCAATTTTGAGAAGCGACAAGCAGTGGGGAAGAGCCATCACCCAAGATACCATATGAAATGGGATGCATATTTGCATCTCTCACATATGTATGGTTCCTCCCACCCTCAGCCAATCCTCTTTGGGTTAATACTTTCCTCTTCCTCCTTTCTTTAGATACTGCCCAGATCAGTTTGTGACACACTGGAGCTCTACATTACTCTCAGGAATTCCTGTACCTTTACTACCTAAATCTACTTTCCTAGTCTCTGTCACGGGACTGCTGTATACTTAAGTTTGTGCAATTGGCACAAAGTATAGAGATCCTACTTTTGTAGTAATGTCATTTTCTAGCCAAGAACAGTTTAAATATATATTAACACCACTCATAAAACTACTAACATAAAATAGCATGACTAGTCATACTTAGATAGATAAAACTCTTGCCAGATAACTCCTTTATAAAGAATCAGCCAGCTTATTGACTAGCTGCTACTAGATATGTACTATGTTTGGATATGCATGCAATATTATAGCTCGATGTGACATAGGTCAAGAGATGTAATGTATACAAAATGAGAAAATTCAATAACATTTTATATGATAAAAAGGAAGGTTATCTTCCAGAATTGATTTCTGGTTTTATTGGCCAGGTTAACTGCTATTGCTATTTCCCTTCTTCCATTAGAAACCTCTGATCATGTGGCAGTCCAGGTCTTGATTGGGAAATGGCAAAAGATTCCCATGGGGAGAGGTTATTGGAAAATGAATGGGAAATATTTCAGGAGGCAGCCCTAAGAGATGCAGTGGGTCTCTTATTACAGGCCTGGCTGATGTTGCCTTCCTGTATTCTAGTCCCATTGAATGGTGGAGGATACGAAGGGATTTAAAATCATGGTTTATTCAAACAGCCAGTACTAGAGCATGATCCAAATACATCCAATACTTGGGTTGGAGGGCAAAATATTTGCAGGTATTGTCATGCATTTATGAGACTGGGGAGCAATGCACAAGAGCAACTTCAGAGGTGTGGGAAAGATGTGTTTTTCTCTTGGAAAAGAGTCCTTTTGGTAAAGCAACACAAATTTTAAACACAGGGGACCAGAGAACAGGTAAACCCTTATGATCTGGGGGTTACGGAGCCAAGAAATTGGTTATTATGGCATTATGGAATAACAGGGAGGTGGAAACAGATAGGGAATCTAGCAGGTACAGGATCATGTACAGACCAAATTTCAGAGGCAGGTTTTAGAATTTCAGGACTCCTTACATTCCTTGACACTTACACCTTTATCGTGCGGAAGACAAAAAAGTAGTAGTGGCCCTTTTCTGACTTGAAAATCAGGACAGCAATTGGTAGTCTTATTACAAGAATTACACCAGGGAATGATGGATTATCCAATGATTTTTGTAAGATATTTTCTGATATTTTAGCACCTTTGTTTACAAGTGATTTATATATTGAAAAATCGATTAGTACCAAGCATGAAGGATGGCGTCATAATCTTTTTATATAAGAAAGGGATTCACAGAATATGATGAATTGGCATCCCCTTAGTTTATTAACCTCTGACTATAAGATCCTTACAAAATTATAACCGTTAAGTTGGCTAAGGTTGCTCAGAAGGTAATTTTGCCACTTCAGACCTGTGCTCCTGGTCAAAATATCACTCAAAATTTAATTTCCATATGGGAAATAGTTGAACAGGGTTTAACTGTGTCTTTGGATGGCCATTGCTGTCAGTTGATCAGTAAACAGCTTTTGACCCCATCAGACAAGACTGTATCTGGGATGTTTTGTATTATTATGATGTACCTGTAGAATTGATAAAGTTAGTGAAATCCTTATATGTGGATGCACAGGTTACCCTTTAATTAATGGATTTCTGGGCATCCTTCCTTTCTTAAAAATGGGGTTAGACAAGGGTGTCCTTGAGATCTCTATTGTATCTGTTTGGATTGGATCCCATTCTGTGGACAATAGATTTGGATGCTGGGGTTATGCCCATCCAGAATTCAGAAGGAGTATTGTTTCTCAAAGTCATGGCTTATACTGATGACTGTGTTTCTCTGTGGTGGATTAGGATTCTGGGAGAAGAGCCTTGCAGATTTTTGAGAAACTATATGCTGAAACAGGTATACAGATTAATGTATTAAAAGTATGATTTTTGCACTGGGGCTGCTCCTCTGGTAGACCCTTTCCTGTCTTTTTACAAAAGGGAATATTAAATTGTTGGGGATTTATTTTGGAACAACAGGGGCAGCAAATATTAATTGGACCAATGTTTATGATATGGCTTCACAGAAAGTTTCTTCATGGCAACCCTGGAAAATAACAAGGAAGAAATTGGTATTTTTATTAAAAGCATATATTGCCTATTTTTTTATATGTTTCCATATTTTCAATTACCTTTTATTTACATGCAAAAGTATTGTGTCTTTTTTACTTTATTGTGGGTAGTGGATTGAACCCTGTTAAGCAGGCTCACACATATCGGCCCTGGAAAGAAGGGGTCCTAATATGATTCATCTGTTAGTGTATCTTTTGGGAATTTTTATAGTTCTATAAGGCTGGCTTTAGTGGAGAACACCATTGAAGGAGCTCTCTGTATGTCACGGGTGACTTTTGAAATCCCATGGAAAGGGAAAATGGTCGATAGCTGAGAAAAATCTTCCTACTATATTCAAATTTGTTTAAAATATATTCAGCTGTGGAAAATTGAGCTTTGTTGGTTTATGAATCAGGAGAAAAAATTTTCTACAGGTGAATTATGAACAAATGTTATTATGTGGACCCTGTGTTTCAGGTTCCTGTTGATATTGATGTGGAACAGTCGGTGGCTAGTATAGTGGAACCTAGGATTCTTTTAAATGCAGGATGTCATTTGGCTATGTGGACATCAGAAGCTCAATGTCAAAGGAAATAAAATGCATAAACAGGTAGGAGAGAGGGTCTGTGGAGAATTGCTATGTCAGGGACAGCTAGAAACAATACAGCATTTATATTTTGATTGTGTACATGTTCAGGGTTTCTGGCATGCATCAGCCACATTCTGTGGGAAAGTTTTGTTTCAATCATTATCATATGATATGCTCATTTTGGGACAGATTCCACCTGCTTGGATGAAATGGCACAAGAGCACGATTTATGTTATTTTGCATGCCTAAAATGGTTTCTTATGGCAAGCTTAGGTGATTCAGAGTTCTGCAAAACTAGGATTCATCATTACAAGATGTTTTGTTTGCTATTCAGGCCAAACTAGATACAATTTATAATTATGAATTGAAAACATTGGCCAGGAATTATGCACCAGATTATGGTACAGTGTTGGCTGGGTAGGTTGATAGCTCTGTCTAAACATAATATGTATATTACTGTCAACTTATATTGATGTTTGTATTTCATATTCTCTTTCTTATTAGACTGTTTAGTTTTCTATTCCCTGTTTTTGGTATGCCTTAGTTTTGCTGAATTAGTCACTTGGTGGAATGGAGTGATGTTTTTTTATTGGGTATTTTTTCACTGTTAATGGATTTGATCCTCTTATTGTTTACTGAATTGACATAACTTGTTTTGTATTATTGAACATTGTGTTGCTTTTTGATCTTTATTAAAATTTCCTACTCTTTTGATAAGTGTCATGGGATCTTTAACATCCACCTGAACTACCACCAATCCAGGCAGATGGGACCTCGGTTTAATGTTTCATCCAAAGATGGTACCTCAGAAGTGCAGCACCCCCATGCTGCACTACAATGTCAGTATTGGGATATTAACTAAGTGCCAGATGTGGGAACTGAACCACAGCCCTCTGATCTCCCAGCCTCAGAGTCAATGTGTTACCTACTGAGCTACTGACACTGTTGAACCATGCCTCCTGCTAGATCAACTTGCCAGCATTGGCTTGCTTCCATGATACTATGTCCTGGTTTAAATGTATTTGCACAATCATTCTCAGCAGTAAGGATCACTAACACACTCTCTGACAGTAAACCTATACTATCTGGGGTCCCACAAAGGTCCATTCTGGGCCCCTTTTATTCAGCATTTTTCTTAACACACTCCTAACTCCTGTCAGTGTCATCTCCTACTCTATACTGATGACGCTGCTTTGTTTGCTAGTGCTCCTGATGCCACTGTCCTCAAGTCCAATATTCAAAGCAGCTTCTCAGATACCGAACAATGGTTCCTCAAGCATAAACAAATCTTGAACTACAAGAAAACTAAAACTATGCTGTTCATCGGCACACAGAATAAGCATAGAAACTACCTCCTTTCCATCACCAATGATGCGGAGTCACCATGGAACTAGTACAATCCTTTAAATACCTAGGAATAACAGTTGATATCTCTTTGTCCCTATGCTTGCCATGTTGATAATGTTGCAAAGGCTGTTAATGCCCACATTGGGCTGTTTTACAGACATAGGAACTTTCTGACTCCTGAGGCTCTAAATCTAGCCATTCTCAGCCACTGGTTTCGTTAATCAATTACGCCCTTGTCAGCTATGGGTCAGCCTCTGAAACAATCCTTGCGTAAGCATCACTGTCATGCTTAACAAAGCTCACTGGCTTATTACTGGTTCCACCCACCTGTGACATGTATGCCCAGGCAAACTGGTTACAGCTTAAAGATAGGCTCAAATCTCAACCTGCTTACTGGCCAAAAAATACACTTAGGCATAATGCCCCCGAGTACAAAGGCTTCTCACCCCTATGACTGTTGTCACCTTTCCAGAAGTACTGATAGTCAAATCTCAACATCCATGTTGTTGCATGTCCTTTGGCCAAAGGTCCCTTGCCTACCAAGCCCTGCTCTGGTTGAACTCCGTGGACCTTAAAGTCACCTCGGTGGAAACCCAGGGCACCTTCAAGCTAAATCTTAAGACTTATCTAACTGCCCTAGCCAGTTGTGACTGCTTCTAATCTACTCCTGCCATTAGTCCCTTGCACTTACTTACCATCCAATCCAGCATTTTGGCCTATCTTCTGCATCCAGGCTACCTGTTACCCATCTCTGTCTCCAACCCTCTCTTCTCCCTGTCTCCCTCTCCTCCTATCTCTTCCAACAACCCCGTAATACTCCTCCATTCCTATCCTTAACAGAGCCTTAATTTATCCCTTTCCTCCTTTGTCTTCTATCACTGTGAAATTATCTATTCCTCTCATTTACATAGCCTTACTTATCCCTACTCACTTGACGAGGCCCTAGGCCTGATACTCCTCCCCATGGTTTTCTCTACCTACATTACTCTGTTTCTCTGAGCAGTGAGTTTGGATTGCCTAGCCCCCACAGTGCAGTCTCTGCTTAATTTCATTGTACATGTATCATACACCCAGTGAACTTTTACTTTTCCAGATGTTATTGTGTCTTGATTTGATCTCCTGTACAGTTGCTTAATTTTGCATCTGACATCTTACTGTAATGTACTGTTTTTACTGTTTTACTGTAGTATATTATTCAAACCTGGCATGGAACCTATGTCATGATCCTGTTCTCAATGGTATATCCAAGATTCTAATAAATAAAAATCCATGTCTCTGACAAGAGAGCAGAGGCACCAAATGGATGGGTTGGTCATGATTCTCAGGCTATTCAAACATGCAATGCATGCAGTGAGTGGGACACTGCCTGTATGAGTCAGGCCATTCTCTACTACATGTGCTGAAGCAGACACTGGTGAATGTGCAGCAAATCCTGGAGGCAGGTTGTGACAGTGGAAGTTGCCTTAATGGAACACATGTTCCACAGCTTAGACTGCAATACACATATTTCCAGCATTCTGCAGTCTCAGATTTTGGAATAGCCACCATGCTGGACCCACACTATATACCTGGGATGGCATCAATAATCAAAGATGGGCATGAGCAGGTCCAAAGTTGACAGATCTTCTGATAAGAAGGGTACAATGGGGCACAGATGATAAAGACACATTTATCTAAGGCACAACATTAAACTCACAGAGACCAGGTGTTGCTATCACCACCTCACTTGGGAAATGGGCTGAGAAAACATGCAAGTTAAAAGAGAAGATGCCAAATCCCTTTTGGGATGTTTTATGTCACATGGGAGTTGAAGACATGGAAGAAAAGAAGGTGGAGGAGGCTGATGTGGCAGTAGGAATTTGGGTAGCACAACCCATGATAGACACATATTTGGTGAACACAAGTCATCTTACCATCACTGACAATCCTTGCTATACTAAAGCAGCAAGGTTACTGAGTGTCAACACTAGCTTCAATTGCAATGAAATACTCAGGTGCCCATCCTTGAATGTTATTGTGGAGTGTGTATTCAGTTTCAGTTTGGCGGGAAGTTGTATGGGACAGGTGCAACAATCAGTCACCAAAAAATGTTGGCTTGCTAACATTTTAAAATGAATGAAGGGCACATTACACAACAAGACAATCATGTCCATGTTCCTATTTCAAGAAAGTGGTGGTGGTGAAGATGAAGAACAAGGTGTTGTCAACATTAGCAAATTGTCTTCTACCAAACAAAGTAGATGAATCAGTAATGGAGAGTGAATTCCATCTGTGACAACTCCAGTCTGCAAGACTGTGAGGACTGCTTCCTCGATGAGGTTGAAGCATAAAAACAAATGCTTGCCAGAGCTGATAGGGCTGCAGGTGACAAAATCCATGTGAAAATATTAAAATGACCAAAGTAATGATTCTTCATTAGCAAAATGTAACATAAGCTCCTAAATTTGTTGTTTTGTAATATTTGTACACCAAATTTTCAGCATAGCCTTGTTAAGACCCTGCCTCATGAAGAAAAACAGAGTAAATATTCAAATCCTGCCAGAGAGGTGATTTCACAGAGGGAATAAGAAATCAACTTTCGGACACAAAACCACCTTTTAGTTCAGAGTTAAAAATGACAGCTGTCACATTCATGAGGTCCTGTAAAGATATGGCTATCTAGTGAATTTGGGTGAAACTATTGAAAATTACCAAAGTTATGAGCCTGTATTCACAAAATTCAATCTAGGCACATAATTCTGTTCTTTTATTCTTTATTATGACACATTTTCAACATAAACTTCTTATAACCCCAGCTCATATTCAAATGCAGAGAACATTTTTAAATCCTGTCATAAAGGTGATTTTGTGCAGGGACTGTGAAATCACCTTCTGGAACTTAGAAAAAAACAGTGTGGCAAGGAGTTAAAAAGTGACAGCTGTCACATTCATGAGGTGCTGTAAAGATATGGCTATGTTGTAAGTTTGGGTAAAAATATTAAAATGACCAATGTTATGAGCCTGCATTCACAAAATCTCGATGTAGGCTCATAACGCTTTTTGATTTTTAAATATTTTACACCAAATTTAAAACATAGACTTCTAATTATCCCACCATGAACAATGATGGAGAACATTTTCAATTCCTGCCTGAAAGGTGATTTTGTGCAGCAACCACAAAATTACCTTTCAGGACAGATTTACATAATGTCATTTGCATTGTTCATGAGGTGTCCCAAAAGATGTATGTTGAAAATGTGGGCAAAATATTGAAAAATGCCAAACTTATGCTACTAAGTTCAAAACCCCATTAAAATACATTGAACAACACACCAGGTTTGCTCAGTTTGCGGTCAGTGTTGAACAGTGAAGACATGCCTGCGGTCCAGAGAGAATTACGGTGTTGGACCCCAACTGGTATGTAAGGGCATGGTGGGTGCTGAGTGGGAGGGTTGGGTGGGGTGAAAAAGGCCCAAAAACATTGATAGATGGTTTCTTTTGCAGGGTGGTAAAATGCTTTTATTTCAGTGAATCTCTGAGATCCAATAAAAGAATCACCCTGTTACTATTCCAAATGTCGTCCTTTATGCTTTTAACTGGGATCTGGTGTATACATATTCTTTCAGTTTATTTCACACAGCATTTAAAGACTGATAATATGTTGAAAACATGAAATAACTATATTACTGTCAAATCTATGTTTCTATGGCAGTAAGGAAGGCTGGGGGATACAGGGATGTATAGGGAGAGGCATCAATAGTAGAAAACAGGAAGTTGTTATCCCTCTGTACAGACAGTTGGTGAGACCCAACATGGAATACTGTGCAGTTCTGGAGACCCCATCTCTACAAAGACATAGACAGAGTGGAGGATGTCCAGAGGAGGGCAACCAAAATGGTGCAGGGTGTGCACCAGAAGACATGTGAAGAAAGACTAAAGGAGCTTAATATGTATACCCTAAGGAAAGAAGGGAGAGAGGCGACATGATAGAAACTTTCAAGTACCTCAAGAGAATCAACAAAGTTCAAGAGGGTAGCATCTTTCAGAAAAAGAGATGTCAAGAACAAGGAGGCTAATTTGAAGATAGAGGGCTCAGAGGTAATGTGAGGAAGTATTTTTCATGGAGAGGGTTGTGGATGCATGGAACAGCCTATCTGAGGAGGACATAGAGTCAAGAACAGTGGGAGTTCAAGAATGCATGGGACAGACATAAGGCAGTCCTAGTGGGTTAGGGGAAGTAGCTGTTGGTTAACTAGGATCTGCAGCTTTATCTGTTGGTAGGAAAATGGACAGACTAGGTGGGCCAAGTGGTCCTTATCTGCCATCAAATTCTATGTTTCTATCAGGAGCAGCCTGGCTGAGCAGTTTCATCACCCTGAAATTCAACCTACAGTATTAGTTAAGATACATCCTAAATGGTTGCATCTTTGAACCACAAGCTGGGAGTTGTCTTGCAGTGAATCACTTTTATGTTGGCTTGTCATGCTAGCGGCAAGTCAACATCTTGGGAGAGTGCAGATTTGGGGCGCAGATGCTGTTGGGTGAATGCAGGGCACGCATCAGTAGGTGCGTCCCTCATTCTCAATCAGCCTGCATGCCGGTGCCAAATCCTCATACATAATGGGTGAGCACATCTAAGAAAAGGTCCATGCAATCCGAGCAAAGCTCATCATATGCAGCGGTCCTTTCTTGCCGTGCTTGCCACCATTGGCGAGCATGGTCGGTGAGCGGGCGTTGCCTACCATCTGCCGACATCAGGGTGCGCAATCCTCTGTCGCTAACCCCACTGTCTTTTGTGTGCCGATGGGGAGCCCACTCCCGTCGGCATAACCTCCAATGTTGAATGCCAAGGGGGTTCCCAATCCCCTCGGCTCACACCCACCCCGCTTCTTTGTTTGCCAACGGGTGCCCAAAACTCCATCGGCATAAACCCCAAATGTTGAATGTCGAGGGGTGTAATCCCCTCGGCATTACTTTCTCCTCCCGTGTTGTGTGACAACGAGGGTGCCCAATCCCGTCGGCTACTGACACCCCCAAAACAGTTAGGTGGCATGCTGGGAGCCCACCCCGTGTGCCAAATGCCCTGCAAAATGAAAACTGTCCCGCAATGTTTTTTCCTGTTTTTTACCTTGTAAACGAAACCATCCCTCATAGTCTCGATGACCCTCTCCCACCCCACACCCACCCACTGTGCACCCTGCCTCCTCACCTCCTCACCTCATACTTACCTCCAGAGTCCAGCGACAATCTTCGGTGGACTGGGAACACGCCTGCACTCATCAAAGCTGACCGTGAACTGAGGAAATGCCGGTAAGTTATATAATGGAATGAATAGGGTTTTTCAACTTTGCTGCACGTCTCGGCATTGCTTGATTTTGATACCAAATTTTCAACATGGTTTTTAGCCCTCCTCATGAATTCTATCACTGTCATGCGTTAATCGGTTCTCAAAGGTGCGCGAATCACCTTTCAGGACCCATTAATGAAATGACAGTACCAGTGTTCATGAAGTGGCCTCTCAAAAGCCTATGTTCCAAATTTGGTGGAAAAATCCAACAAATGCCTGTTTTACGAAAGCGCAGACAGAAAGTTGCTACGCAGGCTCATAACTTTGAGTATTCACAATATTTTAATGCCGGATTTTCTGCATTGTCTATTTTGCTCACCTCCTTGTGAACAGTACAGCTGTCATTTTCCATCCTGCCTGAAATGTGTTTCACACTTCCGGCACAATAAGCAGTGATTGGAAATCAGTGTTTGGTCCAGATTATGAAAATGACAGTGACACAGTTCATGAGCAGAGGTCCTAAAATGCCTATGTTGAAAATTTGGTGATGATACTCCATAAAATGACTGTGTTACAGTGTGTGTAGGCAGATTGCACTCACGCTCATACCGTCATGCATTTGTGATATTTTCCTCTGGATTTTCACCATTGGCATTTTCCACACCTCTTGATGAACAGGACAGCTGTCACTTCACATATCCTGCCCAAAATGTGTTTTGCACTTCCGCACAGAATAGCATGGTCAGCTATGCAAATCACTTCTTGGGACACTTTGAGGAAATAACAGTGACACTGACATAAGCAGAGGTGCTAAAATGCCAATGTTGAAAATTTGGTGCTGAACGCCCATAAATGAGTAGTGTTGCAGCGTGTGTTGCATATTTCCCAAACACCCTTGTAACTTTGCAAATTTGGTATATTTACATACCGCATTTTCAACACTGGCATTTTTTACACCTCCTTATGAACTGTACAGCTGTCATTTTTCACATCCTGCCCAACATGTTTTTCCCACATTGCACTACCAAACACCCAAAGTGACACCTAATTCCTGTCACTCTCTGCAGAGTGGGGTGGGTTGGCATCACTTCAATACTTCACTGGCGTTCCTAAGATGCATTCTCTAACTCCTGCACTACCAATGCCTATGCCAGGAAGCCAACGTTCAGCATTGATAAATGCTTGTATTTTCAAATTACAAGCGATCTTCTCTGAGAGCAGTTTGGTTAATGTTTCAAATCCTATAAAGCCCTAAGCTGTGCAATACATTTTGTTGGAGGTGGCCGAGTGGCTCAGTTAGTTGGAGCCTTTTTGCTTTACAACACTGGATTGAATTCAGCCACGATTTGCAAAAGCAAAATATCCTGACAGTCAATTGAGGCTGTGTGGATGGAATGAGTTTAACATGGGCTCATCCCGTTCCTACTGAGCATGTGTCTGCAGCACAAAACCACATCCTAACTGGCACCATTGCTGGCACTCCTATTTGAGAGGCTCACGTTTTACTGGATATGAGATCTAAAATGAATCCTCTCATGACAGGGCTGAGGCACACTGGCAGAGTATATTCTGGGCAAGCAGCAAGTGTGGTCTCCATTGCCAAACTATACTGTACCTGTCATTCAGAAGAATACAGAATTGTGGTCTTCACTGCTAGTGCTGTCAGTCTAGCTTATACCAGTCATGAGCAATGCAATACAGACAGTAAACAAAATGTTTTTGCAAATGAAGTGTTCTTTCTTTTCTACTCAGTGCAGTATGTGGCTGCTATCCTGGAAATACATCCATCACAAATAACTATTACATATTTAAAAAATAATTTCCCACAGTGAATGGCAATGCACTTTTTAGACAGACACACATTTATCATGCACATAAAGTCCAAACAATTGGCACTGAACTGTAATTGCTTTCATGTAAACTTCTAGCTGTTGGCACTTGTAGCCCTACCTACTTATTTGACTGATGCAGTAATATTAAAATCTAAACAAAAAATTGAAATTAAAATAAGGCACAGTATCTGATTTATAAATTGCCATCGAAAGGACACACATAATGTTGATGTTTCTCAAATGACAGTGTATATAATAAAATTAGTTTTCTAATAATTTATTTATATGATTTCAGGTTTACTGTATGTGTATTATATTTACTCTCTGATGTCCATTTTGTATACTCTGAGAGCCACTTCAAGGTGCAAGTTAGGAAGGGGAGCAGTGCAGCTTTCCTTTCACTCATTGTCTACAGTAATGGGATACAGTGCATGGGGACTTTTCTGTGTCCGACCTTTACTATGATGTTTTGTAATGTTTTACTCTATGTTTCTTATATTTATTCGCTGATGTTCATTTTGCATGCTCTGTGAAGTGCTTTGAGGTTTAAAAGCACTCAACACAAATGAAGAAATTCTGTCAGACTTACAGTACTGTAATTTCTTTTCTTCTGTTAGTGCCAAGATTATCACTCTGGCACAGCTCAAGGCTATGTCATCAGCAAGGAATGTTGGAGTTGGTATTATTTAAAGTTCCACAGCCTGTGACTGATCAGTACTCATTTCTTGCCACACAGTTACTCAGTAATAAAAACTGCCATTAGCCATTGCCATATTTACATTATTTATCCACATTTTCAATGTGATACCAGGAATAAAAAAAAAAAAATTAAACGATACCTGTTTATTCAGTTCACTGTCAGGCTTTGATGAGTGAAGACATGTCTGTGGTCCAGAGAGGATTATGGCATTGGACCCCTAATGTGTAAGTAAGGGCTTGGGGGGTATAGGGTGGGAGGCTGGGTGGGGGCAATTACAGCCACAAGAGACTTCGTTGGATGGTTTCTTTTGCAGGGTTTCAAAACAAAAGCAAAACACACAGAGAATTCCTCATTGTGACATGGGTGATTGGGCACCCCATTGTCACTCTTATGCTTCTGGGGTGGGATGATGGGTGCTGAGAGGGAGGGTCAGGTGGTGAGATGTCATATATATATATATATATATATATATATATATATATATATATATATTAAAGAAGAAATAACCGTGCATGTGAGGTAGTGGAGGGGGCACTTAAAACAAAAAAAATGAGGATTCCACATCGGGACACTGGAGAACTGGGCACCACCAGTGTCACTGGCTGCTTTTGGGGTGCTGACAGGGAGGATCAGGTGGGTTATGTATTTCAGTGGTCACAGACCACTGAAAGCAGAAGTTACCATGCATGCGCAGTAGTGGACGAGTGGGGATGATGCAGTGAGGAGTTGTGATCAACACTGGGGATTGAGCACTCCCAGTGTCACTATTATGTTTCTAGGGGTGCTGAGAGTGAGGGTCAGGTGGGGTTATGTATTTCAGTGGTCACGGGCCAACAAAATAAAAAAAATAAAAACAGTGTGAGTGTGAAGTGTTCTACAGAGGTGGGGGTGACGTTTGTCACTTCAGCATGTTGTTCATTTGCAAGGAATGTGGGAGTCCTTTTCTCAAGCAAAAGGTCTGCAGGGCTCAATCCACTGCAGCCCTAAAACAAATGTTTCCTCCTTTCTTCTAATCAGTATAATCCTTTAATTTATGATTCACAATCACAATTTTGTTAATTTCATCATTTTACTGTTCCCCTTCCCAATTGTCATGTTGCTGTTTCCTTGCACCTAATCAATTACCTGCCTCCACCACCTTAATGTGATGTCTAGAGATGTTGACTGCTCCAGCCAGCAAGACATAGCAGTGCCTCCTATTCCAGCCTGTTTGGGTTCTACACAGTCACAAACAGCATGGTCCATCACCTCCATAGTGATGCAGCATAAAAAATACCATTATACAATGGCAAAAAAATCTTGGGCTCTGATTCGTTATTCTGGGACTGGACCCGTGATGTTATCCCAGTACAACATCACAGATCTAGTCCCACCACAGAAAAGACTGCATCAAATGTTAAAAAAAATCACTCCCGCGATGTGATTGACTGCCCACTACCCTCCTCGCTGACAGGACAATCAGTCTTACTACCTGGTCTGCCCCTACACTGACAACACTGTGTTTACTGAACACCAAGTTCAAATCTGCTCCTAAGATACCCAATAAAGAAAACACATCAGGAACCCTGTAATTTCAGGCCTTAAGTGAGCCTGCATTTTAAACAGTGACCCACGGCTCTACTCATCCTGCTACTGAGTCCTCTCTTGCCATAACGCTCGCTAACTCCTCACACTGAGGCGAGTGAACTGAATCACCACATTGGCGATGAAATGCATCGCTAACGTCTTTCTAGATGCACAAGAAATGTATTCGAGGAGCCAGTGACGTTATAGCAAGAGAGGACTCCAGCGAGCGTTATGAGTAGAGCCGCTGGTCACTGTTTAAAATGCAGGCTCACCTGCCTGAAATTACAGAGTTCTGACGTAGTTTTCTTTTATCAGGTAACTCAGGAGCAGATTTGAACTCGTGTTCAGTAAACACAGTGCTGTCAGTGTAGGGGCAGACCAGATAGTAAGAGACTGATCATCCTATCAGCGAGGAGGGTAGTGGGGAGCCACAAAGACAAACATTAAAACGAATACAGAGAAACCATGTAGGGGGCAAAGCCACCTCCTGCTCAAGACAGGAACTGTGCACTTTTTTCAATAAGTATACCTGCCCAAACAAAAAATGAAATAAATTTATATTTTAAACAGGTTTTCCTATCTTTTTCTACTTAAAATAAAATGAGCCATTGTATAATATCAATAAGGCACTCCAGAGTGTGTGTTGTGCTGGGATATGCGTCACTTCTGGGGTGATTACCTAATCACCCAGGCATGGCGTTATCCAGCCACACACCTCTGTCATGCCTTATTGCTTAATTAACAGCTAGCAAAGCATGCCTTTTCCAGCAGCGCAAGACATGGCACTGCCTCGTCCTCCTCCTCCTCCTCCTCTTCCTCTGGCCTGATTGGGTTCTACACATCTACAAACAGCATGGCTCACCACCTCCACACTAATGCAGCATAAAACTGCAATTACCAGCTAGGCATAGAATGCCTGCTCCAGCAGGCAAGACAAAGGACCACTTCCTCCTCATCTGGCCTGATGGGGTCCTACACAGACACAAACAGCATCGGCCACTGCCTCCACACTGATGCAAAATTGTCCTCACTCTAGGGAATACTATTTGGCTTGATCCTATGGTACAAGTTACAAAACTCCTTGACTTAAAACTCATATAAATGAATACTATGTTGGCTCTGAAATACTATCTACTGGATTTGAATTGACAATCCACATCATGTGGAGCAGCTAAAAACACTTTACAGAAAATCCAGAATCAATTCTCGGATGTTGCCATCACAACTCTGCTGCAGCAGTCCAATCTGGAACTGTATGATGGGATACTCAAGCCAACCCTCCAGCCAGCCAGCTCATCAAGGCAGCAAGAACTCAGCTCCAGCAAAGCCTGTCTTTGTCTACTGTGACGGTAAGTCACTCTCACTGTTTTTCATGGTTCTAATCCTCACTGGCGGTGGTGACTCCTGTCCTCGGCCTTGCAGAGGATGAAAGGTCTTCCAACTAACTCAGAAAGGCTTCAAAATGTTTTTCTTTTTTTTGTCTCCTGCAGGTTTCACTAGTCACAGGAATGATTACCAAAGGCAGTTGCAAAGTCAGACAGACCTCAAGAAACAGATAAATGAGTTACGTGACTTTTTCTACAGTATTTCACTGGCACTCACCAGTCAATAAACAGTGCAGCCAGCAGTACTAATGTAATGGTAAGTATCATTATGATTTTCTTTTTTTCTTCTTTTTATTTAACTTTTTCACAGATACACAGTGTGCCACAGTGGCCAAAGGGAAGCTAAATAGTTTCTCTTTTTTCTTCACAGGTGACAGGTATAGTAAGATGGGGAGTCAACAATGGCTATACTGTGCAGCCACCACAGTGGCCACATTAAACAAAATAATTTATTTTTTCTTCACAGGTTACAGGTACAGTAAGATGGGGAGACAGCAGTGACTATACTGTAGTGACACCACCACAGTGGGTACTTAAGTAGAGTCTAAATGATATTTTCTTGTCTTCACAGGTCTTCTGTGCTGCTGTCTCCAGATCCAGTAATCAAGCCATGAATATCTTCTCCGCCCAGACAACATTGCAAAAGACACTTGCTGAAAATGACCTGAAATTAGAGTAAGAGTAACATAAAACAGTTAGTCTGACATCTGCAAAACATTTTAGAATTACCCTCCCAAAAAAAAAAACTTATTTTCTGTGGTTGGAAAAATTGCTGAATTACAAAGAAAGATACAGGATAGACGTGATGGAGCAACATGATTTCATCACCCTGTGATAATACCTGAAAATAGAAAAACTGTAAGAAAAATGGTTAGATATAATGTGGTTACAACCCCCAGTCAAATAAAAAGGAAATAAAGAAAATACTTACCTTTGCTGGTAGGTCACAAAGCTATTGAGTAAGGAGATACCAGACTGCATCTTTTTTTTTTTTTTTTTTGCAAGTACTGACTGGCCTGTTAATGTCTTCCCAATTTGTTTATCTTTTGGCATAAACAGAGCTGCAAATGTGGAAGGAGCCAATGAACATGTTCAAACAGATCCTCAAGATCATACCAGGTTAAAATGTTGATATCATTGCAGCATGGTCAAAAATTGCACTGTAAAATAGTAACATGTAAACAGCTACAGAGATAGTATAGCACAGAACATTAGCACTTACCTGTAGCTGCTGGCTGTTGGCGGGAGGAGACAGGGTCTTCTGGAGTGTAGAGCTGAGCAGCTGCTATGGTGTGGAGGGTAGGGCACAAGAGGTTGGCGGAATGTCGGTTTACTGAGGTTCGACTTCTGGTCCGGTGACAAGAGATTCCTTTCAGGTTTTTTTCTCCCCACCCAACTGATCTGCTGCCTCGTCCTGCCCCTCATCCTACACATTTTGCCCCACCCCTGGTTTTCCTGCTGGGTTTCACTCCTTCTCAATGATTCCACCCCTGATGGTTCCTCCCCATCACTGAGTTGCCTCCCGATGTAATTATTTATATAATGGAGGTTCAGGAGGCAAAGCCTCCCGTAATGGGTGATAAAGGAGGCAGAACCTTCCCAAACACACAGGGTAGCCATTTGGTTTCATGTGGTGCTATGTTAGCACTCGGTGTTTTGCCGAGCGCTACCATTGTTTGCAATGTTTTGTACTGTGTGGCTTTTGCCCATGCTGTTGGTGTATTCAATGTTTTGATCTAGTGCCCCTCAAGAGGGTACTGTGAAGTGATCTAATTCCTTCAGGATCTCCTTTTTATTATTTAGCTTTTAGAGAATTTCCAGAAGTGAGAACTTTATATATTGTGCAGGGCAGTTGTGTGTACAAGTGCTTAACAATGCAGACTGTCCAAGAGGGTGGCTTTAACAGCGTAGTAGCAGCAGCTGCAGCAGTTTATTTCCTGCATTACTAATTTCAGCTTTGGGAGATCATTTCCAGAAGTGAGAAATTGATATATTGTGCCTGGCAGTTGTACATACTAAAATGCTTGACAACACAAACTTTCCAAGACGGATATGTAAACAGCATAGTAGTATGGCGGAGAAATGTAGAAGGAATCACACTCAAGGAGCCTCCTGGAAGCAGCGCTGTGTCCAAATGTCAGCTTTATTGCATTGAAGCCCTACACACTGGGTACATGCAGAATAATCTGCACTGGTTACAAGTTGCCCCAGAGCTTCAAGAGTCTCTGTTCATCAGGGGCATGCAAAAGACAGAATATATCAAATTAAATACACTAATTAATAATTCCACCTAAATCATAACATAACTAATTATCATCAAAAGTAAGGTGTGCAAACAACTATGTGATTTGAACTGGACATCAAGAAACAATAAAACAATATATAACAAATAACATTTTAAATAGATTAATTAATTTAGATCCAAGACAGTTATGAAATACTAAACATAGAGTGCTAATAATTTGCAGCCTTCTTCCTGCAATCTTTTTTTTTCAGTCTGTGATAAAATACTGGCATGTCTATTTTAAATTTAATTTTTAATTTTTTTTTTTTATCGCCGCTGATATCTGTTTCAAATCACGAAGTTGCTGCTACACATTACTTTTGATGATGATTAGTTATGTCATGAATTAGGTAGGTAATATTAATTAGTTGATGTATTTAAACTGATGTGTTCTTTCTTTGCCACGCCCTCTGACAAAGAAAGAGATTTCTGAAGCTACTGGAGCAACTTGTGTGGCAAGCAGTTTATCCGGTATGTACCCTACCTGTAGGGCTTCACCATGTAATAAAGATGACATTTGGACAGGGCTGCTTCCAGGGAGTTTACTTGAGAGCAGTTCCTTCTACATTTCCAGCCCAGCATTTACAGG
Organism: Neoceratodus forsteri; assembly: GCA_016271365.2. NCBI lineage: Eukaryota > Metazoa > Chordata > Ceratodontiformes > Ceratodontidae > Neoceratodus > Neoceratodus forsteri. The sequence goes on along the minus strand of CM057455.1, from coordinate 386,346,222 downwards.
TTAGCAACCTGTGGAATTCTGCACCTAACCTTCACTGTAGCTCACAGGTGAAAACCATACCTTTGGATCATTTGCTTGCTCCTTTATTCTGGTGACATGGGTGTTCAAAGGTGGACATTGTGAAATTTTGAGAGACATACATACAAAATATGAACTGAAAGCTGAAGTTACATTTTCATTGTGAAGGTCTGAATTTAGGAAACATTTGTTCAACAGTGGAAAGTGATCCTGTTACAAAATGAATTAGGGTGGAGCCAGTATCTCATCATGTACAATGGGCTTCAGCTGGGAGATAATGGACAACAACAATAGTAAACGACACAGAGCCAAAGAGCAACTGAGAGGCTTAGACTCAAACAATACTTACAATCTACTGGCGATATATTAAACATTCCTTTACATTGGAAAGGTTGTTTATTAAAGAGACCAATTAAACATATAATATAGAAACATTGGAACAATACTTAGAAAATAACCAAGCATCCAGGGGTCTCTGGACAGCGGTCACTCCTTGCAGTGGGCTTGATTCCTTTGAATACAAGAAGAATGGTTCCAGCTGGCAAATCACTGCAGCATTGTGTTTGTTAAATTATTTTTGAGGTCTGATGTCAACAAATTAGAGCTATTAGCGAGCATACTCAAAGACGTTAAACTGACTGTAGCTAACTTTAAAGATAACCTTAAATATAAGGAATTAGATTCAGCATTACAAAAGAAGTTACAACAACTCAAAGGAGACATAATCATGAGAAAACAGACCAAGTTACTCAGAGATGCTGCCAATTATGAGAATGGTAACATCTAAGTTGGGGGTTCAGTACCAGCATTGTAAAAGGCAGGAGAAAGAAATAAGAGAAGTAAATTAGTCATAAATACAATTGCAAATGGATAAGACTGAAGTAGATAACCTGAGTAATGTTGTTGACAATGTGAATTTAACACAAACAAAAGAATGAAGAGGATTCCATTAGACCAGGGCACCTAAAGACTTTTTTTTCCAGGAAAACTTCAATGTTTTTAATGTTTTGACCCAACTTTTGAAGAAACTTATTTTAGGATTCACCGTATAGGCCTTAGCATGTGCAATTTGTAGTATATTCCCAAAATGTTATTTCTCACCAGAGGTGTGAAATCACATTTTGTGTAGGATTTAAAACTGATGCATGTCATGCTTATGAGGTAATGTGCAAAAATGCTATGTTGAAAGTGTGGGTCTAAACAGTGAAAATTACAAGTTACAAGCTCTGTTCATGAATTACAACATAGGATCATAGTTTCATTGTTTTTTTTTTAATTTATGCCCCAAATTTTCAACATAGTCTTTATGACTGCACCTCATGAATAAGTGCAGTGAAAATTTTCATCGCCTGCATAAAAGGTGATTTCATTCAGCAACTTTTATGACCCCACCTCATGAATTATAATGGGGAAAATGTTCAACTGTTGCTGAAAGGTGATTTCACCCAGTGACTGGAAAATCACCTTTTGGGATATAAAAACACATTTTGGCCAGGATTTGAAAATGGCAGCTATCACATTCATGAGATGCTGTGAAGAAATGGCTATGTTGAAAGTTTGGGGTCAAAATATTGAAAATTACCAAAATTTTGAGACTGCATTCACAAACTTCAATGTCAGCTCATAACTTTGTTTTTTTTAATATTTTACACCAAATTTTCAACATAGCTTTTCTTATGACCGCACCTCATGAACAATAGTGGGGAAATTTTCAACTTCTGCTTGACAGGTGATTTCAGGTTGCAACTGCAAAATCACCTTTGGGATGCAAAACACATTTTGGCCAGGATTTGAAAAATGTCAGCTGTTACATTCATGAGGTGCTGTGAAGAAATGGTTATGTTGAAAGTGTGGGTTCAAAATAATACAATATAACCAAAATTACAAGCCTGCATTCATAATTTCCAGCATAGGCTCATACTTTATTGTTTTGAACATTTTTACCCCAAAGTTTCAACATAGCCTTTCTAATGACCCCACCCATGAACAATAGTGTGGAAAATGTTCAACTCCTGTCTGAAAGGAGCTTTTGCACAGTGATTGCAAAACCATCATTCAAGATGTGAACACACCTTTTGTCTGCATTTAGAATATGACAGCTATCACATTCATAAAGTGATGTGAAGAAATGGGTAGTTTGAAAATTTGGGGCAAAATATTGAAAATTACTAAAGTTACGTGCCTGCATTCACATACTTCAGTATAGGTTCATAATGGTACTGGGTCAATATAGTGCTGTTGAAACAACATCTGAATAACTGCTCTGTAGAAAGTGCAAAAGTTTCTACAGTGACAGGGTTTTCTGAGCATGCAGTAATAACTACCCCTATCGCTGTACTCTCACAAAGGAAGTGTCAAGGAGGCTGCCAGTGTGGTGCACAGTCAAGCCACCCTGTGGTGGAGTGGCTAGAGCACTGAGCCTGGTAGCATTAGGGACCTGGGATTATGCTTCAGTTCCACCCAGGTCCCATAGTGCTGCAATTTTTTTTTTTTTTGCAAAACCAAAATTTTACTACCCAGTGCTTTGCACCATCCCCAAGTGCACTCTCCCTCAGAGTTAGATATAATAAGTCTGGGTTATGTGGGAGGCAAAGCCCTCCATGTTGGGAGGTGCAGGTGGTGGACCCACCAACAAAACAACAAGATAGTGCAGTTTGTGTTTAGGGTGAGTGCTGTTTCTGTTATGATCGGTGCTTTTTCCACAACATTTTTTAGTGCACACTGTTTTGTGTTTGGCATTGTTGATTTGTGTGGTTTTGGCCATGGCGTTATGAACCTGTGCCTTTCATAGCCTTGTTGTTGTATTAATATTTTTAGTCCAAATTTTCATCATAGCCTTTTGTTATGACCCCACCATATGAGCAATGGTGGAGAAAATGTTCAACTCCTTTGAAAGGTGATTTTGTGCAATGACCACAAAATCACCTTTTATCTTAAGTAGGAAGTGAATCCTTCTGCAAAATTGTTTTTCCTTTTCTTTCCTACATATGGCCTCTCGTGTTCTTTTATTTTGAATATTAGCATAGCCACATAAATGGACATTAGTATACACCACAGCGGGGGGAAGGGGTTGTTCAAATTATTAAACTCAGTTTTCCAGAATGTTCACTTATCTGGTTCATCGATTTTCTCAGTCCTCTCTTCCTATCCTACCAGTATCTAAGATGTCATGCTTTATAATATTGTCAATTTCACTGTTTTGTCTTAACAATGTCACGACTTTGCTAAGTAATAAAATATATTAAATTAAAAAAATCACCTTTTGAGACAGATTTACCTAACATCACTTACATTGTTCATGAGTTGTTGTCCCAAAAGGTATGTTCAAACTTTGGGGCATAAATACAGAAAATGGTCAAGTTATGCTACTAAGTTCAAAACCCCATTGAAATACATTGAACTATAAATAAAGAAATTATACCACACTGATGACAGTGAGGTAATAAAACCACAAGGTTCATGGTTAGTGGTCACCGTAATCCAATAAAGCCATCTGACACCAGATGTTGTTTTAAATCAGTTGCAATTTATTAATACCCAAATAAGCCATAGTAATTTTACCTCTAACATGATTAATTCTAAATAGCTGATGACTTTTACCACCAGGGCTGCAGGTGTTCAGAAAAATGAAGCAAAATTGCTCACTTTCTCTGGGTGTTCAAGCACCATAGTAGCCGTAGCTATTCCTCTTGGACACACACAACAGAAAGTCTGTCTGATACTTATACAGTGACAAGAAATGCAAAAAAGGAAGTTTTCAGATACTCTGACCATAAAAGGCAAGAGAGTAGAGTTATGAGACAAGGGTTCTAAAGTACATTGGCCACAAGATACCTCGGTCATCAGATACATTTGACACTTTGTCGAGACAGAGGAGTTCTGTTTATCATCTCCCTTGAATGGTCCAGGGATTTTACATTATTAAAAATAACATGCTTTAGGAGACAAGAACAAAAAAAAAGGCTTTTACTCTATTTAAAACAAATTGCTTATAACTGCAAAAAGAGTCTTTAGTAGATAGTGGACAAAGCAAGGATATAATTATTTCTTATCAACTCTCTGTTACACATTTTCTAAACACAAGAAATCATAAAATGAGGAACTTTGTTAGCCAAGGCTAAATGGCAGTTAATGTTGAAGGAGCTGCATGTTATCTTAACCATGACCTTAGGTTAACACATGCTTTGTACACAGTATCTCTACTTGAGCACAGCAAACTACAGTAATTTTGCTTCAAACTTCTGTTCCTAAACACTCTTATGCTCTTCACCTATTTTTCTACAATTATTTAAAGGGCCTCAACACCTTTTGGACCTGTGCACCCACATACATATTGTGGTATTATGTAGTTATCTGCAAAGCACTTTCAGCCCTTTACTGGCCACTTTCACCTTTCACTAGCCACTTCACTAGCCCCTGCAAGCCTTTTTACACATTTCTATGTTCTCAACCTCTTGGTTAGCAAACTACATATAAATGCTATTGTTGATAAACTTGTATAAAACTTTGGTTACTGGTCACTAAAACCTTGGCCACTGGTCACTAAACTTTGACCATCACCACTTACAACAGTCCCCACCTTGAAGGCAAGGGGAACCTCATGGGGACCCTGAACCTTTGCAAAATTGAACATAAAAATCTAGATGCTAATTATTACATAAAAATTAAATAAACTCTTTTTAAAACTGGTTTCCAGCATAAAGATAATTAAGGTAACCATGAAAGGCATCCTGTTCTGGAATTGGTACAGGGTGGTCACAGATGGAGTTCAAATGTTGTGTTTATAAAACATAGTGCAGAACTCAGGGATGTCAACACCACAATTGAAATATGTGAAAAGATGTTAACATGTGATACCACATAGAACACAATATGAAATAACAATATCTGTTCATGAAGAAGAGTTCATGGAATCCACTTTGAGAGTGGATAAGATAGATGCTGCCTGCTGTTGAGGTGTGGCACACCCTTGGAGCTCGATTGAAGAATCTGTTAATAATCTCTTAACAGACAGGTCATTATAAAATGTATATGACCAGTTTATAAAGTTCATATAAGTAACAGTCCATGAAATTAACAGCCCATAAAGTTCCTCATTTGCAGAAAGCTGGTAACGCCATAAGGCACATGGGGCCATGTAGATGGTAATTGAAAGATGAAACACCATCCTAGTAAGAAAGTCAGTGTTCCTGTTGCTGGCTGCTGGATGGCTAGATTGGCAGATGCCTTGGCAAGGGGTGTATTAAATTGTGCATTGAGTCCTTATGAAATATCCACACACACTGGCATAGCTTATGTGTTGTGATAGTTGATCACACCGTGGCACAAAGATTAACAGTTTATAAGTATAATCAGTCTGTATAAGGTGTCAGCCAGGCTTGGAAAAGAGCAGCAATGGAGAAAATGGATGTCTATCTTGAAGATCAATTTAAGAAAAATTTTCTTGCTGAAGTTAGGGATTGCCCCTACCCCAGACTTAGCCTTATAGTAAGCAGAAACAATAAGCTTGATTGAAGAGTCTGAATTGGCTGGTCCTTTTTCAGTTGATTTAAAGTTCTACAAATAGGTGTAATTTGGCTGAAAACATTACACTTGTAGAGTAATAATACCCTGTTTCATATAGTAGTCCTTATATGGAACCAGGCACAAAGATGGTGATGACGTTGAAGCTGTGGCAGTTGTTTTCTTATCAGGAAAAAGATGAAGGTTTTTGCAGCTTAGATGAAAGTGTTACTGCTGTTGTATGTGGAGATGTTATGTGTGCCACACTGTGGAAACCTGCAACTTGCAAAGTGTGTTAGGAACTGAGTTAAGAACACATAAATAACAATCTGTTAAACCAATAACCATTTTGTTTTGTAAAGAGTGGTGTGACAGAGCCTACATTTCTGACAATTGTGGAAAGAGAAAAGAAAAAAATGGGGCATTGACCACACACCTGGGAGTTCAGGCTGAGGTCCAATTACCATTTGACCATCTGTGAATCCATGACAGTGTCATGGTTACACCCTGCTTTCAAGTCGCAGAAGAGGCAATGACAGTGATGAACATGATTTCCTGTCTATGTAGTTGCTGGCAGGCCTCACTGAGACCTGTGTTATAAAATCTTGTAATGTTACAACAACACACTTTAAACAAATAGTTTATGGCAGTATGCCTGTTACACTACGCAATAGTGGGACAAATATATATATATTGTTGGCCTATGCCAACTAATAATAGTGAATATTGCACCTGTGATAAGTGAATGGGTCTATCATGGAACCTTAAAGCATAGGTTCTGGAGCAGAATCTAAATTCTGCCATATTATAATTGTTAAGATTTAAAATTACAAAACCTGAATAGGGTGCACTTTATTTTCAGGGTACCAAGAAGTAATTGTTAATTATATTTGACAAGCTTACTCATAGGGACTGTAGCATGTTGATAACCTTGGCTGTAACCTGCATACTCACCTGAATCTACTCTGTAACCCAAGTCTTTTCTGTATGAAAATATATATTGTTATCCCGGGTTACCCCTGAAAAAGGGACCCTGGGGCTCAGTGTGCCTACTCAGTCACCAGAGTTTTATAAATAAATAAATAAACAGAGCATTCATATGTTTGGGGTTTTGCTTGGAACATAGTGTAGGGGTGGGTCAGCAATGCTGGCCCCAGTGTCTAGATTTGGTCATGGGCATTAAAACTTTCATAAATGTGGAGCAGTTTTCTGGATACTAACTTGATAAAGTGTAGCAAGATGTATATCAAATCATTATAACATAAACATAAAACATATGCATTTTGCAATAGAACAATGTCAGTATTGAGCATAATGCATAAAATAAAATTTTAAACAACAAAACAAGTGTAGACTGCAAGTTTGGTTCAGTGTCCAGGAATCTTAGAGCATAGTGAATTTACTTGTTGAGCACAACCATGGAATAAGTTGCAGAAGGGTGGGGCACAGTTTAAGTTCATAAGTTGCAGCCCTTGGTAAAATTACTTAGTTTTGGTTAAAGGAATTATTTGAACAATTCATCACTCTGTTTTTGTTAACTTGTAAAGCTTTTCAGGGTATGCAATGCTTTAGAACTTTGAAATTATAGAAACTTGTTTGTGCTTCTAGAAGGCAGATAATTGCATCCATTTCAGTAAGGCTATGGAAGTTATTTTATATTTGTCTGACAGGATAAGAAAGCTGAAAAGACAATCAAAAGAATGAATATGTGGAAATTCATACACAATCCCCTTCCAGCTTGACTGATTACTCACTGGGGCAGAAGCCCTCGTACCAATGATAGGTGTGAAGTTTAACTATTTACACTAGAATAAGCAGAGGGATTGAGCTGGGTTATACTGTTAAAATACATTGGGTCTTTTCAAAACCTGTAAATAAGAAATAATTATTAGCAAATACACATTTTCTTTTATTTACCCCTATGGGGAGACAGTGATGTACCATGCAACCTTTGTGGGTATTGCACTGGAAGGAAGGGTAGTATGCCCTCCCCTTCGAGCCTCCTACTGTGGTGGACGAGGCAGTTCAATACTGTAGCAATAAAAAGGTTAGCTGTGGATGGTGACATGGATGTTAAACCAGAAATGGTCTGGCAATATTAGTATTCAGTAATGCAGCATCTTAAAAGTGTGCACTGGATAAATGGTAATGGGGTGACCCCAATGCAGTCTTCACCTAATATACTTTTTAAATTATAACAGCATTATATTGCAATTAGTTTAGTAAGTTTCATGCCTTACTAGAAGATGTGAAACTTTATTTTCCCTAGAAGAAAGAAAGAAAGAAAGAAAGAAAGAAAGAAAGAAAGAAAGAAAGAAAGAAAGAAAGAAAGAAAACAACAACATACACAATCCAGAAATAAAACAAAAGATAGCATAAAAGAAGCCAAGCGTCCCTAGGTTCCATATCCTAAGCATGACAAAATGTCACCTGAGTTTATAAAAGATCCAGATTGATGGTAATACCGATGATATATATCTTAGAATGCATTTTCAAAAGAAAAAAATGATCATACCATGGTCACACATAAAACAAATGTCATTGTTTTTATCTGTTAATGGTAAACTCTCTAAAAACAGATGTAATATTTATTTTAACAGTATACTGTAGATATATAAAATAAATGCTGGGGTAATGAGTAACCCCCTCCCTTAAACACCTTGTGTAGTAGGGGAATCACATGATATTGTTTAGGAACAAAGGGCTGTGCTACAACCAAACCTTTGTGGAGGAAGGCCTTGAGCATTGGCTGTGTTGACTCAGGCCCAGAAAAACAGTTTGTCCTTTTGCTTGGACAGAGTGCAAATACTAAATATATAAAAATAATAATATGGTAGGGTTCACCCTTGATGTACTTCCATGAAAACATGCATTTTGTGCACAAATTGGTGCTTTAGGTGGGAGCACATCAAGTTTGAACTGGTAGTAACATAAAATGAAATGCAAGAAGGTCAAGTAACATGCAAAAGGTTACACAGTGTGCATGCAAGGGTCACTCAAACCGGCTATTTCTGTAGTGTCCTTAAACACTACTGATAGTAATGTATCTTTTAATAACAAAAGAGCACAAAGTATAGCTGCTGGCTAAGACAGTACACACACACACAAAGAAATACTTAACATAAAATAAGACTCACATTATTTGACATCAATTTGTTGAGGTAATGCCCATAGTTTCATTAGAAAACTAAGGCCGGATATTCAAAGGTTTGTGCCATACGCCAACAGGAGTTGCGCATCGCAAGTCAAAATTGCGCCATTTTGCGATCTTCAGAAGGAGGCAGTTGCGCCACCGAAAACATGCTGAGCAACAGCGCAATGAAAATGAAGGTATGCGCAACTGAAGGGGTGGATCCATGCATAAAGAGCGCAATGCGATATTCAAAGACTTGTGCGATGTACAATAGCGCACAGCCGGAAATTGCGATTAGCGGAAATGAGCCAAAATAAAAGGCTCAAGGAAGCAGCGCAAGAATGCTACAAGGCTGCCAAGTGGAAAGAGAGAGAGAGAGACCAACAGACAGACAGACAGACAGACAACAGACAGGCTAGGGCAGGCAAGGAAAGCATGGGCCATAGGCTGTAGAGGCCAGCGGGGTGCCCGTGCAGTGGAAGTAGCAGTGAGGACAGCGGGGTAACACAGCAACACCAGCCAGGGGGTCGAAGCCAGGAGATGGACAGTGCCAGCTTCCACATGGAAGCTGTAATGAGGGGATGAGAATGCATGCTGCAGGGGACGTGGCTGGAAGGGCCTGCGGCGGTATGCCCCCAACAGGCAGTACCGTGCCCACATCAGCTTTGAGCTGTACACAGATGTAGAGATCGGGCTGGTGCCACCTGAACAGGGCAATACTGAGACGGCTCTGTGAGCTGTGCAGTGATGTGATGCAGGCACCCTCATGGTGAGTCACGCTCTGACGGTGGAGACCAAGGTGACAGCCTGCATGTGCCTGCTCTCGCCACGGGCACCTTCCAGAGGCCGACAGGGGACACCACAGGCATCACACACGTTGACCACGTCGCGCATCCTCACCCAATTCCTCAGCGCACTGCTGCAACATGCCGCGGAGTACATCCATTTCCCAGCACCGTGGCAGAGCGTACAGCAAACATGCAGGAGTTCCACAGGGTAGCATGTAGCCTGGCTTTAGAGATATAGACTGCACCCATGTGGCCATTCGCGATGTCGCCTGGCCCTGATGGGCCCGCATATAGGAACAGAAAGGATTCTCCAGTGTCAACTGCCAGGTGATGTGTGATGCCACTGGGCGCATAATCAATGTCTGTGCCACACACCCTGGCGGAGCACATGATGCCTTCATATGGTATCAGTCCGCACTGTGCCACCAATTCGAGAGTGGGGACATCCCCACAGGACATCTAGTGGGTGAGTACACCTGTATGTAATGCAAACTCAGGGCAAGGGTGGAATGCCACAGGTGCCATGGTAGTGGCACACAGGATATGGGCAATATGGACCTGAACATGAGACTGATCTCCACTATCTCCACACAGGTGACAGCGGATACCCACTCCATCCTGGCTGCTCACACCGCGTGCGCCCCCATGACCCCATCGCAGCAACGCTTATAATGAGGCACATGTTTCCACATGCAACATCATAGACCGGTGTTTGGGATGCTCAAGGCATGCTTCTGATGCCTAGACACCTCCGGCAGTGCCCTCACAGTACAGCCCCAAAAGGCCTGTGGGATATTCCTGGCCTGTTGCATCCTGCACAACATGGCCAAAGACTATGGGATAGCCGTACAGGTTGAAGAGGGGACAGCGATGGGGATGCCAGTGGCGCCGGTGTTGATGGTGATGAGCAGCCCCCTAGGACGGTGGACCCCGACTGATCTGGAAGACCCAGCTGCACCGGGACACCATCACAGAGGAGCACTATGCAGAACACAGGTAAGTCAAGGGACATGTGCCACCAACACTGTCCATGCGCAAACCACAGGCACACAGGGTAACACACCAGGGTGCATGATGGCCAGGGGAGTGGAAGGTCCAGGCATACAAACACACCATCAGGGAGGGGTGAGCACTCATATGGACACACACGCACCAGGCACAGAGCGTACATGGGCACGGGCACATGCACAGCACAGCAGAACCGACATTGCTAACACACAGCATCACCGACCACCCCCACCACCTGTATTGTCCAAGTACATGTGTCAGATGCTGGGCACCCTTGCACCTTGGTGTACAGTACAGTACAATGCAGGCATCATCATGCACACGCACCTGTGGACAGCAGTTGGGAGGGTGTGCAGGTGGTCCGTGGTCAGCGTGGTGAGCAGAGCACCCAGCAGTGCACTGCCCACCATGACACACATTGCGCACATGGCAGCACCAGACAGGGCCCGCACTGGGAGACAGCTCAGTCATGTAGCACTGTCCCACGGCCACCGCCGATGCGTGGGTGGCCCTCCGTGACCAACAGCACTGGTAGGCTGAGCAGGGGCCACATGGGTGGCACTGTTGCACCACCAGGGGTCCCACTCGTGCCGAACGTGACCTTGCCCGCACAGGGGTCTGCAGCATGCGAATAAACCTGCACCAGGGGTGCTCGATGGCCACAGCAGAACCCGCGCCGACAGGCCTGGTGTCACACAACGCCGAACAGGGAGTGGAGAGTGAACTGTGGGGTGTGTGGTACAGGGCACCTGACTGTGTGCCCAATGTGTCCACGACAGAGACCACTGCCTGGGTCAGCCTGTCAATGGCGGCGGTCACATCCGTCCGTAGTACGCACCAGCTCTGCACAGTCCAGAGCACACTCCCTGCTGTGCTGCTCCACAGCCACAGACAGTGCCTCCACGGACATTGCAACCCGCCTCTGCAGCTGTACTGATTCCGCAGCAGGCAGGTGTGCTCATCCAATGGGTACTGTGCCCCAACGGCATCCTGTCCCCAGGGTGTGGAAGGTCCTGATGCACAACACCCTTTGAGGGTGGGCGCTGTTCTCCAGGACCAGGAATGGGCAGATCAAAGGCGGGCGGACATGTGCCACCGCTTGACACTGTACCCCCAGACCTGGTGGGTGACTGCTGCTGCTGCCCCACCAACTGCTGTGCCCAGGGTCCACTTGTTCCACTGCTGTGCTAGCAACAGTGCCAGACACCTGCACAGCCACTGGTGCTGCCCCACCGGTGCTGACAGGCACAGCCTGGGACTGTGCCAGCATGCTGGTACACAAGTTGGAACCTGAAAGGCCCAGGGGCATGTGCTGGCCTGCTGTGTGTCCGTCATGGGACACACACCTATCACTGCCCATTGCAGTCCTTGCATCATCAATGGTGCAGGTACGTGCTACAGCCATAGTCACAGTGTGCTGGCATGCTTGCATGCCAGACTGCTGAGACACAGGCTGTGCACCCCAGCACCGAATCACCGACACCAGAGTTGGCGGCCCAGTGTGCATGCTGCTGCAGTGCCTGCTGGCTGGTGATAGAGGTGGATGGACCCTCCTCCATGTCCAGCAGGTCATCATCACTGCCTGGACCCACCACCACCGTCTCCTGAAGATGAACAGGATCTGTAACAGAAAGAGAGTACATGTGAGTGCATGTGAACAACCTTCCCCCAACCCCACCCAACACCACCACCATGTCATACCGCAGTGATGGGCTTCCACCTGTCTTGAATCCACCTCCTGTCGCTCAATAGCCTCTGCTGCATTGATGCAACCAGTGTCTCCTCAGCCGGGTCAGCTCCAACACCACTGGCGGGCCCCCGCCAGTGCCAGCATCGTGCCGCCCTGAAGGCTGCCACCTTCTCCTTCAACCTCCTGCGGTCTGTCCCCATCTTCTCTTCATTCCTGCACGGAGCGCTGGTGGCTTCCTGCAGGTTCACGGCCCGAGCTACCCTCCCATGCAGCCGCATGGGACTGAGGGTGCCCTCCGTCCACTCAGTACTAGCTCCTCATCCAGGTAGGCCTGGAAGAGGGCCTCTGTCTCTGCTGGGTAAAGTTGGGCCTCCACGCCCACCGTCCTCACCCTCACCTTGGCTCTGCTCGGTCATGGCGATCTGTATGGGGCAAGTGGACACCTGTCACTGTGCAGTCTACAGAATTTTCCCATGACCATTGTCCAGAACATCACACAGCATGCAACTCATCTCTCACCTGCAGTAACCGAATTTGGCCAGCGCAGCCCAATGTCGCACATTTATAGCGCAATGCATGCAAATTAGAGTGGAGCAACTATAATGACATGCAAATTGCACCACTGCACCTTTGAATGGCTGATCAGATGATTTGCATGTGTCAGCTGAATATCGCAATTTGCATTTTGCGCAATACGGTTGAGTCGGCTGAGCCAATGGCAGATCTGTGACTGTGTGGTACACTGCATTGCGCATGCCCAGATAGCTTATGCAGGCATCTGCCATGCTGCTGACATGCTGTGCACGATCGGCAATTCAGGCCATGGCCACCATTGTGCCAGTGGCACTACAGCACTGGGCAGTATATGGCGCTGTGCACTACTGCGCAATAGTCCACTTTGGCACTGTGCGCAGTTGGTCGGTCGTGCAGGATGCCTATATGTCAGATGGCGTTGTGCATGGCCTTGCGTCTTGCCCATGACCTTGTGTCTGACCTTGCCCCGGCCCTGTTCGCTGCCATGTGTACGTTTCCTATTGCGCTTGTCTGGTGACAGCGCTATGTGAAGTGATGGCGCTGTTCGAACAGCGCGATTGGAACCTGTGGTGGTCTATTGCGCAACATCTCCATGTGGGTTACGTAAAGCGGGCGCCATATTGCCTGCTGTAAAGTTGGTACCATGGCTCGGAGAAGAGCTGTTCCGTGGAGCCCATTGGAACTGGCCAACTTGTGGCCTCTAGTAGAGCCCCACTATGGGGCACTTTATGGTGAGGTGGCCTCACCATTGCCCGGACACAGTGTGGCATCAAGTAGCCAATGACCTGGTGGGGTCACTGGGTGGTGCCGGTCAGCTGAGCAGTGCCAGCACCGGTACAGTGACCTCTGCCGGAGGGATCAGGATCTTCTGGATCAGCTGCGGTCACATGCCAGGTGGGGCGTGGTGCCTAGGCTAGGTGGGTGTACCATCTATGCACCTGTATTCTCTGTAGGGGTGTGAGTGTGTTTGGTGGCTTGTGCATAGGTGATGGCTCTGCCATGGTTGGCTGTGTCAGTGTGTGCAGCTGTGAGATGAATGGGTCTGGCTGTGTGGGCAGGCACCTCACTGGGGCAGTGGGCAGTCTGCTTTGGAGTCACACTGATGTTTGTCTCAACATATGTCTCCCACAGGCCAGGATGCGGATGCAGGCCGGTTGAGGAGGGGCGTGCCAGGGCCCGTGCCAGTGGAGTTGCACCCCAGCAGCAGCAGCAGCAGCAGCATCAGTGGCAGACCCAGCTGCTTGAGCAGTGTGAGTATCATTACTTCATGAATGCTATTGCATGCTGGGGAAGACCACTAGCCCTGCACAACACAACCATGCAGGAAAGGGAGGTCATAATTCCACTATACAAGACACTAGTGAGGCCCCACCTGGAGTACAGTGTACTGTTCTGAGACCATACTTATGTAAGGACATAGACTGGGCAGAGAAGGTTCAGAGGAGGGCAACAAAGATGGTGCATGAATTGCATCACAAGTCCAATGAAGACAGGTTGAAGGAACTGAACATGTACTCCTGGAGGAGAGGAGGGAGATAGGGATATGATAGAGACTACAAGTATCTTACAAGGAGGAACAGGGTGCAGGAAAACACTATTTTAAGCAAAAAGATGTTCCAGGACTAGAGGTCATGGGATGAAGTTGGAGGAGGATGATTCAGAGGAAACATGAGAAAGAATTTCTTCACAGAACGGGTGGTGGACAAGTGGAACACCCTGCCAGAGGAAGTGGTGGGGGCTGAAACAATCACGGATTTCAGAATGCACGGATAGACATAAAGGAATTCTGGAGGTCAGGGTAAGGGCAACAGGCTTATAGGAAAACAAAGTGAACTTACAAGCTCAAATGGACAGACTGGGTGGGCCATAGGCCCTCATTCTGCCGACACTGTCTATCTATCTATGTATGTATGCATGACACAGGTGACATGCATCACTGTCAGTATCACAGCACGTCTGTGTATGCATCACTGGTGGTCCATGCATGCACTGGGCACATAGCTGTGTAACTGGCATCGCACCACGCTTGCCACGTCACTTGACAGCCTTGTTTGTGCTGTGATGGACATGGGCAGTGTGTGTGTGCAGTGGTGCGCATTGCTGGTGCCGCCTGTTTGTGATGGCCATGTGCATGTTCACTGTGGGTGGGTGCATGCCATCACAGGTCACGGGACATTGGGCTATATGGCTTGCAGGTTGGGTGGTGTTCAGGGTTGTGATCAGTCACAGCCATTGACTGTGTTCCCATTTTCCTGGGCCTCGAGGTTCTCCGGAGGATTCGGCAAGACATTCGGGCCTGACACAGGTGTCCATTGAGAACCAGGCCATCCTTCAGTCCATCAGGTGCCATGGCCTGCTGGAGGAGGCATCACAGGACAGTGCAGAACCAGGCACAGGATGACCAGCCGGCTCCTTAGGAGAAAATACCTTCCCACTTCTCCCATCCCTACCACCCTGCCTTCCTCTCCAAGTTGTTCATCCCTTCCCTTGAACACCCCTACCTTGTACCCATCCCTCCCCTTGTAAATAATTGTTGTTTATTGTTTTGGTTATTTAGTATTTGAAAATTTTAATATACATTTATATTTTGATATGAATACTGTGTTGGTCTCTGATTTGCAGCTGGCTATGGGTGCTCAGTTGCAGTGGTGTATATGCCATCTGGGGTGGTATGGTCCTGGGTATATATGTGTGTGTGTGTGTGTGTGTGTGTGTGTGTGTGTGTGTGTGTGTGTGTGCATGGGGAGGTATCTCCAGCATGGCAGTGACTTTCTGTTGGTCTTGCCGCCTGCTGCCACCCACTGCTGGGTGCACAGGGTGTGTCTGGCTTGTATGCTTCTGTGCTGCACGGGGTTGACGTGTGCTGGGGTGGATGCATGGTTTCCTGCAGTGCCAGTCACTGCACATGGGTGGTGTCTTGGGGTCACGGTGCAGGGTGTGCTGTGCGTGCAGGGGGCTGATGTGCACTGTGGTTGTCAACCCCTATGTGTGGCACTCTCAGCCTGCCAGTGGTTGTGCTCGGTGTCATGGCTCTGCTGTGCTTTGTTGGCTTGTCCCCATGGCCCAGTAGATCATCCGTCACACCCCCAGTAATGCTGTGCTTGGGGTGTGCAGGTGTGGTGTGGGTTCTACAGTGTGTTCCTGTGCCCATGTGTGACATGGCTGGCGGTGGGCTCCAGCCTGCCTCCTGGATGTGCAGTTCCATTGCTCTGGGGGCTCTGCTTGCACTATGGCACCTCTGGACTGCTCAGCTGGGCTGCCCTGGTTGTGCTATAGCGCAACATTTCTGCTCAGCTTCTCCTTCCTGGTTGCGCTATGGGCGCGGTTAGTGCGATATTCAGGCGTTGGCTGCTTGCGCAATTTGTTCTGCTCCATGTTTGAATATCGCACCTGTTGGCTATGCGCAATTGGTTTGTGCTTGCTCCTGCTGTTGAGCACATTTTGGGCGCAGTTTGAATATCCAGGCCTAAGTGTTTTAGATATGTGCTCTCTATTGCCTATCTTGTAACACACTAAAACTACTTAAATCAACAAATTTATATATCTCTATGCCACATTTGTTTCAAAATAAAACTTTTCGAACACCTTCTAACTACCTTATAAAATGAAACTTCCTTATTTCTGTTTATTTGAAGCCAAACAAGATCTTATTTGAAAATACAGCACAACACACCATCTGTAAGTGAAGACATATCTAAGAGACCATGGTTACACCCTTTCGCTCTAGCCAAAATATGGCACTCAGCCATTTATCATTGTGTCAAACATTTTACTTCTCTTTAGCAAAAGTTTCTGATTTTTACTAGAAGTATGATAAAGCCATTCATAGTTGTTAACACATTACATCTTCGCCTAGCATCTGCTTGGCACATTGTCTGCAAACTGCAAATCTTTTTACACATTGCAATCTATAATGTCATATCTCTTCACATATGAAAGTCCTTCACTGACTGACCCTATCTAGGCAAAACAAATCTTTTATTTAAAAACTAATTAAAACAGTCAGATATGAGGAAAAGAAGCTGCCTTTTTTCTTTACTATAAGATGCTCTGCTCCAATGGCAGCCAATGTTATCTTCAGAGCAACCTAGACAACAGAACATAATTACAGAACACAGATATACACTGGAAAATGGAGAGAGAGAGAGAGAGAGAGAGAGAGAGAGAGATAGAGAGAGAGAGCATTACCTTGTTCAGTGTGTATATTACAAAAATGAAGCAGACAACAATTTAAAAAAAACTTTCAAAACAAAATACACAGACTTACCCTGTGCTCATATATTTTCCTTCTTCTGTCCTGATACACCAGTCTGATCCAGAAGAATGATCACAGAACCTTGATGATTACTTTCAAGTGCTGCAGCTATTAACCCTTTCAAAGAAGGTTTCCTTTGTGGCTATTTCAGTAACCTGCAAAGCCAAGTCTTTTCCCAGAGCTCTGGTTTGCAGTTCAACAATAAAATCTGTAGCAGTACTAGGTTGAAATTCAACTAGTGGAGGTCCCCAGTAGCTGGGTTTGGGATCAAATATTTCAGCCTCTATAGGTGGCAAGGGAACTTGAAATTGATCCACAAAAACAAAACCTTAAAGCTGGGCAGATAGTAAACATGGGGGACGATTTTCAAATCAACCTGCTTGTAGTCACACCGTATGCATCCACAGTGGTTTGTTTTTCTTTCTAAATGTTGCTTATCTAACATTACTTGATCAGACACTGCCTTTCTACTAAAAGCATCCTGAACCTTGACAGACATCATCATCAGCTTTAACAGTATTTGTAACACGGCATTCCAGACACCAGTGAAAGCCAGCAACGGCATTGGCTGAAATGGCTCAGGTAACACTAACCAAGCAGTGATCAACCCACAGGTAAGCTCCGTCGGTTAGTACCACCTGTGGCTAAGGACAGCAGCACTATTAGAGCCCCCTGGCTCAGTACCCAGATTGTCCATGAGCCAGAGGGTGCAGCACTGAGATGGGAATAGGGCATATACCGTCTAAGGAGAAATGATACAACACCTCACCCAAACACAAAAATGTGCCGTTCTTGTGTCTGTCAGACAGTTACCCTGTCTTGCTGTTGGTGTGAAATAGGCACCACAATGTAAAAGAATGTGGAGTGTGCATCGGGAACGCACATCCAGGCACATTCTCACACTGACTGCAATGCAAGCAAAAGTAGGATATTGTAGGAGGCGGCAGTATGACTTTCGCAAGCCCTCTGTATTTGCGTAGTGATCTACGCTCGCATAATGTCCCAGTCGCTCTTGCCATGTTACAAGCACATTAATCACCTCCAGCATCGGGTTTCCTCATATAAGCAATATTGATAGGGATGGTATTGGGCTATAACGACCGCCTAGGTGTAACGAGGCCAGACGCTACAGGCGGAGGGCCTTATAGCCCTTGGTCTCGTATAGCCTATCACTACCCACCCTGGAGGGTATTATTGTGCTTAGAAATGGGTATATGTGTCATGTTTGATTAGGTAATATAATGAGAGAGAAAATTAGTTTAATATGACTAGAAAAC
The DNA here is from genome assembly GCA_016271365.2 of Neoceratodus forsteri. Taxonomy (NCBI): domain Eukaryota; kingdom Metazoa; phylum Chordata; order Ceratodontiformes; family Ceratodontidae; genus Neoceratodus; species Neoceratodus forsteri. The sequence continues at coordinate 386,328,017 of CM057455.1, read as the reverse complement.
AGGAAAAAGTGTTGCTGGTAAAGTAGTCCCTCCCTTTTTTATGCTGTTCCGTCTTTTGTTGCTCCTCCCCAGAGAGCCATTCTGTTGCAGTTAACCCCTACACGCACACACAAACTTCCAGATAAAATGCAACCCCACCACCCTTTTATTGTGGCAAACTAAAGTAGTAGGCACATTTAAAAAGGTAAGTCAGAAAATAAAAGGAGACTTATACAGCATCCCTGTAAAACAAAAATAAGAGGGCACTCCTCTAAGTGCTGTAAATTTTAATTATAATTAAAATACTCTATATGGACCTTCAGTAACGTTGGAATACCTGTTAATAAATTTGAGTTAGCTTGTTGACAAAACATGCCAACATTGAAGCAGGAATCCACCTTTTCTCTACGGACTCTCTAATTTCTCCGGTCTCCTTACAAATTCAACAATTCTGCAATTCAGCAGAAAATCATCCGACCATCAGCTACATATCGCAAAACAATCTGTTGAGGGTTAAATTCTCTGGTGCATCATCATCTTGCTTCTCCATCCTACTAGTAAAAACTTTCTTGTAGTGCTAACACCAGTAATCCAGTATGTAACTGAGATACAAAACAAAAGCATTGCCAAACACTATAAAATTTGACAGCTTTCAACAATTACTAGAGGGAGCTGGGATGTGACTTGCTCGCTCTATTACATGTCTCTGCTCTAATGTTTTAAATATTCTGCAGTTTTACCTGGAGCACCACCGTCCCTCACCTATGCAGGACTTCACTAGTCTGGGTAAGATCTTCCTCCAATGCTGCTTCTCGTAGTGTGCCTGCAACAGCTGTACTGCCAAGTATCGATAATCGGCAGCACAGCCATTGCTGGCAATTGTACTGAGAAGCAACATTGAGGGAGATCAAGTGAACCAGCAGAGAAAGACAAGAATAGGATATGAAAAAGCCGATCTGACGGCTTTGACAGTAAGATTTTTTTTTCGGGGGCGGATTTAGTGATTGGGGACTGTTGGTGGAGTGCTAGACTGTGGTTGGGAGGGATATGTGTGTGCCTAGTGTGAGACCAAGACATCGGGAACTGACACTGAGAGAAAGGGGGATAGTGGATGCACAACTGAGAACAAATGACACTAGACGCACACAGAGAAAAAGTGTAGTCAAAATGACCTCATGGGAGCTTTCATAGGTTTCATCAGGCAGTTGACACTGAACTATGTAGCCATTGGGGGCAGTTTCTTCGCTAAGCGAGAGAAAACAATGGCGGTTATTTTCAATTGGATTATGTGCTTACAGCCAATCAGAAAGCAGGCTGGGCACAAAGATACCTCAGTGGGCAAAGGGGCACAGGTGATGGCACTTTTTATTTCCTGGTCATCTATTGAAAGTTAATGTACCACTCTTGCAGGGTACCAGCTAATCAAGACGAAATAAAAAGCCCATTTTCTAATGGGATTAATGCCTGCTGGGTGGTTGGAACCTTGGGATTTGCCCTCATGCCAACCCCCAGTGGGCATTAATCACCGAGTAGAGCCCTCCTCTGTCAGTGATTAATGCTTACATATTTCCCTCTTTCCTCTGACCTGCTATCTAGCAGGCACAAATTACAAGGGCAATTGCCCTGGTTTGTTTGAGAGACTATTCCTAATACATATCTCCACATATCTCATACTTGGGGTTCTCCTAGATCTACATACATATATACATTCTTTACCCAGCTTTTAGCTGCCCCATAGACCTTTTCCTATAGGTTCAAGTCCACTCAAACACTCAGAATCTTAGACTCTTTTCCCAGCCCCACAGTTAGGTTATGACCCTTACCTGCAGACCCTGTTTAGAATAAACACTAGGCTTTACCGGATTTACTGAGACCAAAATCAAAACCAACTCCTGGCTTGCTCGCAAATTTGTAAATAAAGAAACTATACCACACTGATGACAGTGAGGTAATAAAAGAACAAGGTTCATGGTTAGTGGTCACCGTAATCCAATAAAGCCATCTGACACCAGATGTTGTTTTAAATCAGTTGCAATTTATTAATACCCAAATAAGCCCTAGTAATTTTACCTCTAACATGATTAATTCTAAACAACTGATGGCTTTTACCACCAGGGCTACAGGTGTTCAGAAAAATGAAGCAAAATTGCTCCTTTTCTGGGTGTCCAAGCACCATAGCAGCTGAGGCTATTCCTCTTGGACACACACAATATACAGTCTGTCTGATACTTATACAGTGACAAAAATGTAAAAAAAAAAAAGAGGAAGTTTTCAGATACTCTGACCATAAAAGGCAAGAGAATAGAGTTATGAGACAAGGGTTCTAAAGTACATTGGCCACAAGATACCTCGGTCATAAGATACATTTGACACTTTGCCAAGACAGGGGAGTTCTGTTTATCATCATCCTTGGATGCTCCAGGGACTTTACATTATTAACCCTTAGGGTGCCAACAGATTTAGAATGTATAGGAATTCTGGATTGATATATCAGTCTGCGCACAGCAAGGGTAAAAAATAACATGCTTTAGGAGACAAGAACAAAAAGGCTTTTACTCTATTTAAAACAAATTGCTTAGAACTGCAAAAAGAGTCTTTAATAGATAGTGAACAAAGCAAGGATATAATTATTTATTATCAACTCTATTATACAATTTTTTAACACAAGAAAACATGAAATGAGGAACTGTGTTAGCCAAGGCTAACGACAGTTAATGTTGAAGGTGCTGCATGTTATTTTGACCACGACCTTAGGGTATAGACTCATTTTGTACGCGGTATCTCTGCTTGAGCAGAACAAAACTAATTTTACTTCAAATATCTGTTCCTAAATGCTGCTTACGCTCTTCACCTATTTTTTCTACAATTATTTAAAGGGCCTCGACACCTTTTGAACCAGGGCACCCACATACATATTGTGGTATTATGTAGTTATCTGCTAGCCACTTTCAGCCCTTTACTAGCCACTTACACCTTTCACTAGCCACTTCACTAGCCACTGCAAGCCTTTTTACACCTTTTCTACGTTCTCAACCTTTTGGTTAGCCAACTACATATAAATGTTGTTGTTGATAAACTTGTATAAAACTTTGTTACTGGTCACGAAAACCTTGGCCACTGGTCACTAAAACTTTGGCCACTGGCCACTTACAACAGAACTGCATACCTGATTTCCTTGGTTTGTGGTCTGGCATTGAAGAGTAATGACATGTCTACGGTCCACAGAGGATTACAGCGATGGACCCTGATGAGTAAGTAAAGGCATGGGGGGGTGGGATGGTGGATGCTGAGTAGGAGGGTCGGGTGGGGGTAATAACAGAGAAACAGGCATCAGTGGGTGGTTTTCTTTGTAACAGGTTTACAAAATAAAAAGATAAAAAGATACATGTTTTCTCTTTCACAGGTAGTGACACGGGGACTGGGCACCCACCAATGTCACTGTTATGTTTGGCAGCACCAGGGATGGGCTTCCTGGTGCTGCATTAATAAATGGTCAGGGTGGGAGTGGCAGCTGATGCAGGGGAATGGGTATCCCTGTACCCTAACAATAATGTGGGTTGGGTTTTGGAGTGAAATTATGGCAGGGCTGCACTGGACATTGATGGATGGTTTTCTTTTAAATGTTTCAAATAATAAAAATAAGTAATGAGGAGTAGTGGACACTGGGGGATTGGGCACCCCAGTGTCACTGATATATTTGGCAGCACCGGGAGTGGTCTCCTGGTGCTGCACAGGTTAACAAAGATAGAAGCATGCAGAGGGCATGAGGACAGGGAAGGAACCAGGAACCATAAAACACAGAGGGCATAAAACAAAAGGGAGGTAGCAGTAGCAGTAGCAGGAAGAAGCAGACAGAAACAGCAGACCATTAGGATAACAGGAGGGAGCAGGGAGGGGTCCCACAAGCAGCAAACTGCAATAAAATGATGGAGGCACAGGAGTAATGAGCATGAGCTGCAGAGCAGCCATTCAGGAAGAAAAATAGATGAATTCACAACAAACAGAGGGATAATGAGAAGGGGAACAAGGCAGGCAAGGGGACGCCGAGAGAGAAGACATGAGGCACAGATGGGAGAAACAGAGCAAGGAAAAGAAGAAAGCCAGCCACAGGGACCGTGCAACACTTAGCTGATAGTGTCCATGATGTTAACAGCCGATCAGCTGTCTTCTGAGATAGCTTCATGCAAATCAAAGGACCGAAGTCCACTCTGATTGGAGTTACTTTTCCTTTAAATACACAAAGGTTCTGCCCTAGCGAGCAATGAGTGGTGTCATGACCACACTGTATGGTCATTGATCTAGACTGCCAAGTCTGTGCTATTTTCAACTGCAATAGGCTTGGCAGTGACACGCCCTGAAATCCCCTTTCATTGTAGCAAAATGTTTGGTGCATACATGGGCATCAAATGTAAAACAGAGAAGAACCAGGAGAGGCAAAAGGGGAGGAAAATGTCATGACAAACCTCAAAGAATTCTGGGAAGAAAAATTATAAGTGATATATATTTACTATATTACCTGAACCCCATTAAAATTACAGTATTGCAGAAGGGTTTCAGTTTTGTACCCAGTCCCAGGGTTAATACATTTGAGATTTTCATTGATTTAAACAAGTTTTAAGGAAACTGTGCCTGAAGGTATTTTTTCAAAGAAAATATTGGAGCTCCAACTTTAATTTAAATATGGGCCATCAGGAAGACATTGATTTGTCTGTCGGACAAGCTGAGGACTTAAACTTTCTTTTGGCACTGACTGGGAAACCAGATGTAGCTTTGGATGCTGACTAAGTTCTGAATATAGAAGCACTATAATTGTCATTGCTAGAAAATGAGTGTGTGAATGAGAATGTGGATTCCACTACCCAACCCACGATTACCTCAGAATTTTGTATACAGCAGATGATTTAAAGAAACAGAGACAATGTGTGTTTAAAAAGAAACTAGTTTTCTGTCCTAACATTACAAATATAGCAATTACATTGTATGAATAAAATTGTCATGAGACCGGTACAAGATTTATTAGAAATGAATCAAAATAAACATAAGGATAACCTGTCCAAACAAGAAATAGGGACATTAGAAACTCTGAGAAAAATGCAGAAGTTGCCATCAAACCTGCTGACAATGGGGAGTAACATAGTGGTTATGAACAGAGAGCAATATGTGGGCACAGTGATCGCATTGTTAAGTGACAGTAATAACTACAGCGTTAGCTAATGATCCAAATCCAATTTTGTGTAAAAACTTAACAAGATTTTGTTATCTGCAGTTAATGCTGGCAGCATTAATAAGCAGGAATATCAATATCAATGGCAGGAATTTCTGATAACCCTGGGATTTTATGTACTACCAAGACTTCATAAAATGCAACATTAATGCCAGGGATACCTATTGAGTTGGAACGATGCACTGTGTGAAAATATTTGCCATGTGATTGATTTTTCCCATCAGAAATGTGCTATAACACTGCCATCATATTTAAGAGATATGAAGGATGTTCTGCAGAAATGTGACAAAATGATTTGGGATTTGAAATGGGTTTGGGTAGGAATAGATGTAGAATCACTTTATACATCCATTAAGCACCACCAGGGATTACACACATGCAAGTTTCTTTTGTGAAAACTTTGCATCTTATAATGATGTACTAACTGATTTTATTTTACAAGCACTTGAATTCATCCTCACGCACAATGTTTTGAATTTCAGCACAGTTTTACCTTCAGACTTATGGAACAGCAATGGGTGACAGCATGGCACCAAGTTATGCAAATCTTTTTTTGGATGGTGGGAGATGATATATGTGCCAAATGGAAGGAATAATCAATTTCTGAATAACATCAAAATGGTATCATTATATTGATGATTGTGTGTGTGTGTCTGGGAGGGAGGGTTAAAGGATGTAGACAAATATATTTATTGGTTGAATGCTAATGATCTAATTTTAAAATCCACACACAATGTCAGCAGGGAGAAACTGTATTTCCTGGATGTTGAATTCTGTGACATAATCAGCTACACTGCCTCTCTCTGCAACAGGTAGTGAAACCATATCTGTTTATGGTTGTTTTATACTGTTTGTTAGGTTTCTAAAATTATGTATATGGCGGGCATTGGTAAAGCAGGTATGAGAGGCACAACCACTCTGATTAAGACTCCTGCTCTTTCAAAATGTTATATCCATGGCGGGCATTGTTGAGACAAGTACAAGAGGCACAGCTTCTGTGAGTGAGCCTGCTGCTGTTTCCAAAAATTATACCCATGGTGGGCATTGTGAGGCAGGTATGAAAGGTGGAATTGCTCAAATGAGGCTGCTGCTGTTTCAAAAATGATACCCATGACAAGCAATGCTGAGGCAGAGACAAGAAGTGCAGCTGTTCTGATTGAGCCAGCTGCTGTTTCCAAAATTATACCCATGGCAGGCATTGATGAGGTACTGTAGGTACAAGAGGTTCAGATACTTGAGTGAGGCTGCCTGTTTCCAAAAATTATACCCATGGCAGGCATCAAACATAAGAAACTGATGATTGACCAAATTAAGTGTAGTGTGGCACATGTGGCTGGCATTTTGGCAGTGGTGATGGTAAATTTTGTCAGTAGTATGTATCTAAAGACAATGGCAGTTAATTGAGAGAAAGTGATGCAAATGTAAAACTGGGGTAACATCTATGATACAAGTCCAATAAGTCATTAGCAACAGTCCCCCAGAACTAATATAGTGCTCATATGTAGCAGGACTCGAACAGTATGTGACATGTCGAACACATTTAATGAGAAAATGTAAAAATAAAAAGTAAGAAAATTCAAATTTAAATAATGGTGCCAAAATTGTCAGAAAATGACAAACATGCCTATTTGTACATGAACTGTCTATGATCATGGCAGGATTTATTTCTGGGGACAGTTGCAACTGTTGAGAAAGAGATGCATTACCAATGTTGTGACCCAAAGGCACACCCCAATGCCTGTCAGTCTCTGCAGGGTGGGGTGGGGTTGGTGTCAGTTCAGGACTTCACTTTCATTCCTATTATGCATCTCTCTAACTCCTGCACTACCAATGCCAATGCCAGCAAGACAACATTTGGCATTGACAAATGCTTGGTAAATTTAATAGAACACCAATCAACACAGGATACGGACATATAAGCATACAAAAAGCCAGCAGATACAGGCCTAAAAGGTCTATCTCATCTGCTCGATATAGCAGCTCATGATTTACACCATGCTGCCACCCCTCCCTTGTCACTGCTATCGCCTTTCTTCTCCTTTACTGACATCAACCGTTAGGTCAAGTTAGCTCCAATGCTTATTCTGCCCTTTACTCTATCACACCCCTTTAAAACCCTCCACTGATCTCTGTGAGACCAGCTTCTCTGCAAGAATGTTCCATGCTGCCACCACTTTTTCTGTAAAGTAGTGCCTTTTCAGTCCCCCTGAATCCCCCCAGCTTCATACTATGGCCCCTAGTGATCCCCCTCTCTTCAATTGAAACATGCCCCAGTGCTAACCCTATTTATGCCCTTCAGGTACATAAAGGTCTCAGTCATATCTCCCTGTCCCTTCAGTTCCCCAGGGAGTACACATTTAGCTCCTTAAACTCTGCTTGTAGGGCTTATCCTCATCCGTTTTATCAGTTTGGTCACCCTTTTCTGGACACACTGCAAGAACTTGATGTCCCTCTTTAAGTAAGGGCACAGAACTGTACACAGTACTCTAGCTGTAGCCTCATCAGTGATCTGTACAGTGGCAAGATCACCTCCTTGTTCCTTGAGGTGATCCTCTGGCAAAACACCCTAGCGTTTACCTGGCCTTGTCCACTGTCAACGAGCACTATTCAGAGTGTTTCATATTCCTATGACCACCACCCCAGATTCCTTTCCTCTTTGTGACCTTTAACCTCTCCCCATATGGTAGGTGTTCCTTGGTTTCTTTGCCCCAAAGTGTATGACCTTGAACTTCTTAGCATTGAACCTCAGCTGCCACGTTCTCAATCGGCTCTCCCTTTTCTTCCAAATCCTTGTGTAGCACCCTTCTTTCCTCCTCAGAATCCACCACTGCACCAATTTTGATGTCGTTGGTGGACAGGCTTATCTTGCTGTCCACTCCTTGTGCTATATCCGCTATGTAAATGTTGAATGGGATTGGTCCAATGACTGAGCCCTGAGGGACACCACTGATGACTACCTGGGGTTTTGAGAGTCCCCCACTACCACACTTTGTTTCCTATTTCCCAACCAACTTTCAACCCACCTAACCAGTTTGTGCCTGCCCCATGCCCTTGAATTTACTTATCAGTCTGCCATGTGTCACGGAGTCAAAGACTTTACTGAAATCCAGATTCAGGACATCAACTGCCTTTCCCTGATCTAGCGACCTAGTCAACCAGTCAAAGAATTCAACCAGGTTTGTTTAACAGGCTCTCCCATTGAAGAATCCAAGTTGTTTGTCATCCCCAGCATGTGTTCTTGCATGAATTCCATCAAGTATTCCGTTAGGATGGTCTCCATCAATTTCCCCACTAAGGATGTGAGGCTGACTGGACTGTAGTTCCCTGGCTCATCCCTGGGGCCACGCTTATGCATGGGTACCATGTGCTCCATTCTCCAGCTAAGTGGCACAGATCCTATCTGTAGGGTGGTATTGAATATATGCATAAGGGTGCTGCCATCACCTCTGCTAGTTCCTTTAGCACTCTTGGATGTATCCCATCCAGATCTGTAGCCTTGTCCACCCTAAGAGATCTTAGACCATCCAACACCTTCTTTCATTTTCTATTTGTTTCATACACAATCTAATCATCGTATTCATTATCACTGTTTGCAGACTGTTGTTCATGTTCAGGGTTAGAATCACACAGTTCAGTGTTTGGGACAACTGGAAAATTGTTAGCATTAATTTTGAGAAACGTAAGCCATTCCATATTTACAGGACTTAGCAGTGTTCTTGGTCACTGACTATTCCTCCAGCTGCTCTAAATATGCTTTCTGAATATACGCTTGAAGGAGTTATTGCAAGATTTGCTAGATCTGGCCATATTGTTCTCTTTTTGCTTCCAATAGAGTAATGGATCTTCCTTGAGACCACTCACAGTATGGTCTGCAAAATACTCCTTGATCATTGTGCTGTGTGAGATGGTTAAGTCAGAAAGTAATAATCCCTCTCTACCATAAATAATCGGATGCAGGCTGTATTATATGTCCAACAAATGTGAAAAACCACACTACAGCATAACCTAGACAGTATAGCCCTAGGCAGTATAGCCTAGAGGTTAGAGGAACGAGGTATGAACGAGCTTGGTACATCAAGCAGATCAGACCTAAGCAGATCACACCTGAGTTTGATTCTCACAACCTCCACTTGCATACTGTGTGACTCTGAGCAAGTCACTTAACTGCCCAGTGCTCCCAGGTCACGCCTGAAAACAGGCACTTGTGCCTAGTGAGCAAAGACTAAAAAAAAAAAGTTACCAGTCTTGCAGATGAATCAGCTACACTTTCTTTTCAGGATACTAGTTGATGTTGTTGCAGACAACTCAGAATTGATTTGCCTTTCTGACTTTGAACATAGGACACCTGAGAAGTAGCTGTAGATGTTCTTCCCATGTTGATGACACTGCTGATCATGAACAATTTGTAGATGTGTTATTGTCTGCACCAGAGGCACACTCTGTTGATTCTACAGAGTTTGACTCCTGTACATCAGTTAATGGTGTTGGGTGGGCAATGTCACATTTGATTAGTAGAAGATTTATCTAATACACAATGTAGTCCCCTATAGAAAGGATGGCTTCAATGTTCCTCCAAGCAGTGATCTAGCAATGTAGCCAACACATAGGTGTCATTCTTAAATCGGCATGTATTCTCTAATCAGTTGACAGTCTGAGACTCAAGTCATCTGCCAGCATGACAACAGTGCTGTCTTCTTTTGACTGAAAGTCTTTCTTTATGTCATCAAGTAAACGTGACAAAATCCTATTTGTTGAAGAATTTGACTCAGAATTGCACTGTCCACACTGATATCATGTGTGGCACCATCAAATAGCTCTAATAAGGTGACCAAAGAGTCAAGTAGACTCCAACTGCTGAAATTAAGCATGATATTTACTTTACCTATTTGATTCTCAATAGTGTAGTCATGTATAGCTTTTTCTGTTCAAGAAGCTTTTCCAACATGTAATATGTTGAATTCCAGTGGTCTGGAACTTTCTGCTTTAATGTATGCAGTGGTAAGTTGTTTGACCTCTGCAGCCCCTTCATGATTTTTTGTGCTTTCACAGAGTGGCTGGAAATGCCCACATATTTTCCTAACAAGACCTAACAGGCTTTCAACATTTCTGTTTCCATTTAATAAATTATGGATAAGAAGATTTAAAAACATGCAAAACAAGATATGTGTTGGTAGTTGCCACCTCTAACAGCTTTGACTATGTTGGCACCATTATCTGACACTATGAACCTGGGAGATAAGGAATACAGAGTAAGCCATTTCTGAAATTGTTTTCGTAGCTCCTGCAAAATATTCATATGAGTGCGATTTTCCTCAAATTTGGTGACACATAATACAGCCTGCTTCTGACTGTTTATGGTAGGCGGGATTATTACTTACTAACATACTAAAATGCCAGCAGAATAGACCTAACAGTCTTTTGTGTCTGCCTGTTTGGTCAGCCCCAGCCTGGGAGCTTACCTTGCTGCCCCCTTGCCCTCTCTGGTTTCTCCTTCCCAGTTCCAGATATTCTCACTGCACTGGATTTTGCTTCAGAACCCTTCCCTGTACCTGTCCCACCCCACTTTTGAACCCTCCACTGTCTCTGCCTCCACCAGCCCCCCAGGGCAGTGTTCCATAGCTCCACCACCCTCTCAGTGAAGTAGCACCTCCTCCTTTTCCCTGAATCTCCCCTCCTGCTTCCACCATGTGTCCTCTAGTTGCCCATCTCCATCCTTCCCCTATTTACCCCTTCATGTACTTGAGAGACCTCTCATGTCCCCAGTCCTTTTCTCTTCCAATGTGTACATATTTAGATCTTGAGCCTCTCCCCATGGTCCTGTCCCTCAAGCCCCAAATCATTTTGGTTGCCCTCCTCTGGAACCTCTCCAGGGGTTCAATGTTCCTCTTTAAGTGTGGCCTCAAAACTGCACGCAGTACTCAAGGTGCAGCCTCACCAAGCAGTTATACAGAGGGAGTATCACTTCCTCCTTCTGGAGTGATCCCCTAGTGATGCATCCCAGCATCCTGTTGGCCTTGGCTGCTGCCCTCCTACAAGTCTCAAGTTGTTCATCTTGACATCCACTACCACCCCAGGTCCCTCTCAGCCATCGAGACTTGTAGCATTTCCCCAGGGTGTACACTTGGCCTGGGGTTCTGGCTCCAGGTGCAGTACCTTGCATTTCCACCATTGAACCTCAGATTCTGCTTCTAGACCATCTTTCCAGAGCCTCCAGGTGCCCTGTAAGCCACCTTCCCCTCCTCTGCATCCACCACCACCCTCAGTTTTGAGTCATTCACAAAGAGAATCATCTCACTCCTGATACTTGTCCTTATGTCAGAGACATAGGCGTTGAACAGAGGGGCTCAAGACTGATCCCTGCAGACCCCTCTAATGACCCTCCTTGGGGATGAGACTATCCTGCCAACTACAACCCTCTGGATCCAGTCCTGGAGCCAAGTGCCTATCCATTTGATCACCTGGTTCCCCTCCCCATTTCTCCCAGCTTATCCAACAGGCCCCCATGAGGAAAAGAGTTAAATGCCTTGCTGAAGTCTAGAAAGAGGCGTCCACTGGTTTATGCAGGTCCAAGGCACTCGTCACCCAGTCATAGAACTTCACAGGTTTGTCTGACACGATTTCCCGGGATGAATCCATGCTGTCTATCATCCAGGCACCCTGACTTTTCCAGGTCCCCCCAGGCTCTCCTTGACAATGCCATCCATCACCTTGCCCACCACCGATGTCAGGCTGATGGGTCTGTAGTTCCCGCCACCTCCCTTGATCCCCCTTGTGGATAGGCACTATATGCACTACCTTCCAGTCCTGGGGCACCCTCTGTCCTCAGAGAGATGGTAAAAGCTCCACCAGGGGTTCACCAGGACATCCCCAGTTCCTTCAGCACTCTGGGATGCAATTTATCTGGCCTTGGTGCTTTCTCCTTCTTAAGGGACCTGGGGGCTTCCCTCACTCTTTCTGCTTTGATTTCCACCTCTGCTACCTCGTCCCCTGCTTGAGCCTTCCCCCTCCTGCCAGTGATGCCTCCTCCTCCTCTCCCCAGACCCGCCAATCCGTAAGGGTCCCCCATCCTCAGTATCACTGTCTCCTCCCATGTATGATGCAGCCCCCCATTTTCCTTTTGACAACTGAGGTGAAGTACTCATTTAGTACCTCAGCCTGCTCCCCCGGTCTTGTGCCCATCTGTCCCCTGTTTTAATCCTGCCAATCTGTTTCCTTCACCTTCGTTTTCCCCAGTGTATCTAAAGAACCCTTGTTCCCTCTCCTAATTTCCTGGGCAGGTTCTGCTCCTTCCTTGCCTTAGCCACCCTCACCACCCTAGTGGCCCTTCTAGCCATCAGCTTGTACTCCCTCTATCCCTTTCACTCCTTGAACACTTGAATTGCCTGTAGGCTGCCTTCTTTCCCCTCACCACCTCCTGGAACTCCTTGTCCACCAGTAGGGTTTTTGGGCCCTACTGCATTTTCGTCTTACTCTTGTACAGGTGCTGGTAGCATCCTGCACCCCTCTCCTGATGATTTCCCACCTACTGTCCACACCCTTGACTGGCCCAATCACATCCAAATGCTCCTTAAGGATCCTTCCTATTTCCTAAAATCCACCCCTGAAATCAGTTACCTCCATCTTTGTGCAGCCTTCTGCCCCTCCTAGGTCCAGGCAGAACCACACCCATGGCATGGTCTCTCCCTGCCAATGGGTCCCTTACCTCCAGGCCCCCAATCAGGTCACTGTCAGCTAGGACCACATCCAGTACCCTTGCCTCCCTGGTGGTTCCCCCACCTACTGAGTTAGGAGCGCATCCTGAAAGACATCCAACAACCTCTGTTCCTGGCCACTGAGGATGTCATAGTTCCTCAGTCTGTTCCTGGTATGTTTAAGTTCCCCAACAACACCACCCCTTCCCTGGCCAATCTGCAGTGTCTCCCAACATCTGCCACCAGACTCCTCCAGCTCCTCCACCAGCGCAGGGGTCTATACACCACTCCTATTTTTACTCTCTTGCCCCATCCCCATTATCAAAGTGACCCAAATCGCCTCCATGGTTCCCTCTGCCTCCTCTACTCCCCTATGCCAGTGCAGTTTTTGACTATTATTGCTACCCCTCCTCCCTTCCCTCCCCGTCCTTCCTGAATATAGTGTAATCCTCCAGGTTCAGGTCCCAGTCATGTCCTGCGGTGGCCCAGGTCTCAGTGACCGCTGCCACATCCACCCTCCACCAGTTAGCATCACCTGGAGCTCAGGCATTTTATTGCCAAAGCTCCTGGCATTTAACAGGACTACCTTCCAACCTTTCCTATACTTCCATTTTCCCTGCTTGTGTTCCATGGGGATTCTGTCTTCCCCTGGTCTGCACCTTACCAGTCAGCCTTTTCCACACTCTTGCAGTCCCGGGGAGGTGGAGACAGAACCCTTCCTTATCGGACCTCCCTCGACAGCCTTTTCTCCCATCCTCCCCTTTCACAAGTTTAAACCCCACCTTTCACCAATGAACCCCTCTATTTTCAACTTAAGGATCCCCTCCCTCCAAATTGAGATGGAGTCTATCTCTAGCATACAGCCTCTTATTCTTCCAGATCTCCCAATCCCCATCAACCCATACCCTCTGGCCTCACACGACTCCCTGAGCCACTGGTTTATCTCCTTAATCTTCCTTTGTGTTCCCCACTAGCCCTTGGCACTGGCAGGTTTTCCAAGAAGAAATCGTGCATTCTACTGTATGTCATGACAGACCCTGGCAAGCTCCCTGAACCTTGCCTGTACCTCTAGCTCGCTATTTCCCTCAATGTCATTTGTACCCAGGTGGACCAGTATGTCCGGGAACAGCCACAATCCTTTGGCAGCTGAGTATACTTCGTGCTTGGCCCTATGCACCGTTAGTCAAGGGAAGCATTTTTGTTTTAATTGGCCAGGCTTCCCCTCCCTATCCCATTTGATACCCTGATCATCGCATAAAGATTAATAATCAAGTTAGCCAGCCTGGGGTGGGTTCCAGGGTGGTAGCCTGGGTAGCAAATTGGCTGCACACAGGACACAGAGGATAATAGTGAATGGAACACATTCTGAAGAAAGGGGTTACTAGTGGAGTACCTCAGGTCTCAGTACTGGGTCCAGTCCTCTTTAACGTCTTTATAGGTGACATTGCAGAGGGTCTGGAAGGAAAGGTATGCCTCTTTGCAGATGACACAAAGATCTGTAAAAGAGTTGATACACAAAGGGGGTAGAAAGGATGAGAAGGGACTTAGCAAGTTTGGAGGAATGGTCAGACATAAAGGCAACTTAGATTCAATGCAAAGAAGTGCAAAGTAATGCACCTGGGAAATAAAAATCCAGGAGAAGAGGACATCATAGCAGGGAGGTACTAATGACAACAATAATGGAAAGGGATCTGGGTGTAGTCATATCAGATGACCTAAAGGTGGGTAAGCAATGTGAGAAGTCAGTAAGGAGAGCCAGGGGATACTGGGATGCATAGGGAGGGGCATCACAAGTAGAAAAGGGAAGTGGTTATCCCTCTATACAGACAGTTGGTGAGACCCCATCTGGAGTACTGCGTGCAGTTTGGAGACCCTCATCTATGCAAGGACATAGACTGGATGGAAGCAGTCCAGAGGAGGGCAACTAAAATGGTGCAGGGTCTACATCAGAAACCATATGAAGAGAGACTGAGAGCTTAATATGTATACCCTTGATGAAAGGAGGGAGAGGGGGACATGATAGAAAGTTTTAAGTACCTCAAGGGAATCAACAAAGTCCAGGAGGGTAGCATCTTTCAGAAAAGAGATGTGTAAGAACAAGGGGCACAATTTAAAGTTAGAGGGGGTGGCTCAGGGGTAATGTGAGGAAATTCTTTTCACAGAGAGAGTGGTGGAGGCATGGAACCACCTTCTTGGTGAGTTTGTGGGGTCTAAAACAGTGGGAGAATTCAAACATGCATGGGACAGACATAAGGCAATTATAGTGGGGGTTGCAGGAAAGTAGGCTGTTGGTTAACTAGATTCTGCAGCTCATCCAATAGGTAGGGAAATGGGCAGACTGGGTGGGCCAAGTGGTCCTTATCTGCCGTCAAAGTCTATGTTTCTATGTTTCTATAGAACTCCCAACAGGAGCACTCTGACCTCTCCTTTTCCTCCATTTCCCTTCCATGTCCCTCATCCTTTCTACCAGCTCCTCCACCCAGTCGGCTCCTTGCTTCTCCCCCTATCTGGGTGCCACCTGCTGCCCCCTTATTTACCCTGGCCACCCCTCCTCCGATCCTATGCCTCTCTCCCCTGAGTATCTTTTCTGTACCTCGCTTTTTCTTCCCTCACTGCTCGTGACTGGTCCTTCTCCCCATCTGCTAAACTAGCCTGGCTCATCTTCCTTTCTTCCTGTCTCCGTTCAGTCCCTCCTTGCTTGTCATGCTCCCTGGCCCTAAATCCCCAGCTCCTTTACTGTATCCTCCTTGTACTTCTGGTCCTTCTCCTTACCCTTCCTCCCAACTGGTCCTTCTCCTTTCGCTCCTCCCTCTTGCCCCTGC
The DNA here is from genome assembly GCA_016271365.2 of Neoceratodus forsteri. Lineage (NCBI taxonomy): Eukaryota > Metazoa > Chordata > Ceratodontiformes > Ceratodontidae > Neoceratodus > Neoceratodus forsteri. Next base: position 386,312,301 of record CM057455.1, on the reverse strand, counting down.
TCCTCCTGCTCTGATCCACTGCTCCCCCAATTTTCCCCATTTCAGGTTCTCCCTTGTTCCTCCTGCTATTTGGCCCCGCCTCCTGCCTCCCTCCTTTTCTTTCTCTAACCACCACTGTCATGGCTACATCACCCCCTCATCCTCAAGCAGAAGAAGAGAATTGAAGCGGTTACTGAGCTTAAGGCCTGATCTACCTCCCACCTTGCTTCCTTTCTGTCCAGCCCCAGCCATCTGCTTACATCCCTGAGAATGTTGTCCCTCTGGTCCCCTCTGTGAGGTTCCTCAGCTACCTGCTTGCTTCCTTGGTAGTGTCCTCCTTTTGGACCCCCTCTGCCAGGGGTCCCTGTGTGACCCCAGAATGCTCCTGCACTCCTTTCCCTATGCCCCCATCCCTAGTGCTTGGTGCAACCCCATGGGCGAGCCCTGCCCTGTTCCCCAACCATGCCTCCCCTTCCCCAGCTGTCTCCTAATCCCCGCATCCTCCTCCCTAAGCTGTGCCAGCTGGTAGCATACTGGGCAACCACTGAACTTCCAAGCCCAGTCCAGTATCATGGCTGCCCCACACCCTGTGCATCCCACCACCCTCCCAAAGATGCCTGCCTTAATGACATGTGGTCCCATCCCCCTCCAAGTAGGTTTCCTTGGGTGATCCACCAGGTTCCCCACTAGTCCAAGATACACCTACCTACTAATCAGGTCACCCACTAATCCTAGATACAGTCCCACAGTAAACTGGTAACCCTGTTACTAGGTGGAGTACAACACAGTACTTTCTGACTTAAAACTTGCCCAATGAGCTGTAACAGTCATATAGTAAATTGTTTGGTTGCTGGTCCATATATCTGTAGTTATGTGATTCTGCTTCACCTAAGAGAGTTAAACTGCTTAATGACTTAGTAAACACCAAATCATACAACTGTGGAACAGCCTTTTTCAAGAAATATGTTTGATGGAAAGGTGACCGGTCATTCAATACAGTTCATGAACTTGAGGGGAAATCTTTTGGACAACAAAGCAAAGGGAGTTTACAATCTGCCAACAGCTCTGCAACAGCTCTCTTTAACAGCAGGCATGTTGGTGCTTGCAGGTAAATTTTGATGTCCTAGCAACACTTTCTTTTAATGTTAGCTGATGAGATATTTAAATTTTTAGGGGATGTATTGTTCATGCCTTTTTCACATGGAGTACTACTTTGGGATTTTCCAGTACCTAATGGTGTCAGAAAACAATCAATATATGTCTTGGAAGATTGCAAGGACACATCAAGTGATTGAATGTCACTCACAGCTTCCAGTTCATTGTCATTGTGGTCATAGCCACCACCACTTTCACTACCATCCATACCAACCATACTGTCCTTTCTCCTGCCCCACTCAATTAGGTGTTTTGCCTTTGCATGTTGTATCATTACTTATGTTCCAAAATGTGCCACTTTGCCACCACAACAGATGCTATTTTGCACAGACTTCATATAGCTGAAGAGTTGTCTGCAGGATCAATGTAAAACAAATTCCACACTAAAGATTTACCTTTTTACTTTGTGTCATGGTGCCTGGCACTATTCCTTGTACAGTCAGTGGATCTGGAGGCAATCCTACACTTCCATTTCCTTCTTGAGATAAATTGTTCTCGTTCATACTGATCTTCTTACTTTTACAATTAACATAAACATTTTTCTGCACTTGGTTCTCATGCCTTACAGTGGCATCTTCTCCTACCCCTCATTGAAACTATGGCCCTCATTGCCAAAGATTCAGAAGAACTGGAAGTACCATCATCATTTTGTGGGACATAACCTGGCTGTCCCATTCCCTGTCCCCACTATCATATCCATCTGTATTAGCATTTGCTACCTTGGCATCTGAGAGTTATATTTGAGGACAGTGGCTTCTCGTGTGCTGCTTCAGCAGCTGGAAGTATCCTGGCACATGTGGTAAGATGTTCAGAACCTCTATGAATAACTTCAGTCAGTTCTTTCTGAAATTCTATTATCCTTTTTCACATGCTTTTTCTCTTCAGGACATTAACTGCCAGTCCTCGTGATGTTATTGTTATTGTCACTATGTTCTTCATTAGTGCTATGATTCATATTGTCCATATCATTAACAGCTGCACATGCTGCAGTACTATGCTTCCTTTTAGTAGACTTAGACTGGGAAAAATTAGACATAGCAGACACAGCCATGGAAGGATATTGTTTCACTAACTGCTGAGAGACAAACAGTGCATCTGACTATGTCACAAACAATAATGAGCAGGATTCGTGGCACATAACAACCAATGTAATACAATACAGTCTTAAAAGATGTTGTTTCATTCACTGCTGTTTCATTAACTGCTGCAGAGACAGACAATGTTGCTGACTATTGTCACAGTAATATATTGGTATCTCTACACAACCTCTTGGAGAAGGAGACAAATCTCCCCATCAGTGCTTAGCACGAATGGTACAGTCATTATGGACCCAGCTGTGATTGTCAACACCTTCAGCAATGCTTTCACAGACATCAGTGCTGTACTCCCACTAAGCAATGAACCCAACCCTCAAGGGATTACTACACCCACAGACTTAATGGATGAAAAAGAGGTTCCTAACATCCCTAAGTTCTACTTCCACCATCTTCACTAATGATACAATCAATAATGTAAAACTAGTGCTCAATAAAACCAGAAGGGGGACACCCTAGATATGAAGCTAGTGGCCCTCACACTTGATGAACTAGCCCACACCATATCGAAACTATTCAACATCTCCTTAGAGTCTCACAATTCCCTCAGCTATGGAAATCTGCCCTTGTTGCTCCTGTACACAAGAGTGGTGACAACACTCTGGTTTCAAACTACAGACCAATATCAATCCTATCACCTCTGTCTAAAGCACTTCAGAGGATGGTTTTGACCAACTCATCACCTACCTCAGCCAATATAACCCATCTGTGACCACCAGCATGGCTTCCATAAGCATCACAGCACCACCATGGCCTAGTAGAACACTAACATCCACCATGAGATGTCCTAGATAAAGGCCATCTAGTAGGTCTGTCTTTATCAAACTTAACCATGGCCTTTCACCTAGTATACTATGCATTTCTACTCGGCACAATACACACACTTGGTATGTCTGCTGACACTGTCCAAAGGTTCTGGATGATGTGGTGTTGTCTCATCTGCAGGCATCTCTCTGGTCTCAGGGAGGAGGTTGCTCATCTCCAGGCTGAGTTGGCTATGATTCAGGGACCTTCTTTCCCACCCAGGGACCACCAGGCCACTGCTGCTGCCTCACAGGTTGCCAAGAAAGAGGAGCGGTTGGACCACAGTGGGCTCACAAGGTGAGGGTGGTTGAACAGAGGCGCATCTCCTCCAGTTGTACATCTCCACAATTCATATGCCATTGTGGCAGAGTGTGGTTCCTCTATGGAGGCCCCTGCATTGGAGACCAAGGAGGATAGAAACATAGAAACATAGAACATAGAAACATAGACTTTGGGCAGATAAGGACCACTTGGCTCACCCAGTCTGCCCATTTCCATTCCTATTGGATAAGCTGCAGATTCTGGTTAAACAACAGCCTACTTCCTGCAACCCCCACTACAACTGCCTTATGTCTGTCCCATGCATGTTTGAATTCCTCACTGTTTTAGACCCAACAACCTCCCCAAGAATGCGGTTCCATGCATCCCCACTCTCTCCATGAAAACAAATTTCACATTACCCCTGAGCCGGCTCCCCATATCTATGAATTGTTCCTCTGTTCTACACATCTCTTTTTTCTGAAAGATGCCACCCTCCTGGACTTTGTTGATTCCTGAGGTACTTGAAAGTTTCTATCATATCCCCCTGTCCTCCTTTCATCAAGGGTATACATATTAAGCTCTCTCAGTCTCTTCATAAGGTTTCTGATGTAGACCCTGCACCATTTTAGTTGCCTTCCTCTGGACTGCTTCCATCCTGTCTATGTCCTCTCTATAGATGGGGTCTCCAAAACTGCACACAGTATTCCAGAGGATAACTACTTCCTTTTTCTTGTGATGCCCTTCCTAGCATCCCAGTATCCCCTGGCTCTCCTTACTGACTTCTCACATTGCTTACCCACCTTTAGGTCATCTGATATGACTACCCCTAAGTCCCTTTCCATTTTTGTTGTTGTTAATACCTCCCTGTTATTGTGTACTCTTTCTCTTGGGTTTGTTTCAGGTGCATTACTTTGCACTTATTTGCATTGAATCTAAGTTGCCATATGTCTGACCATTCCTCCAAACTTGCCAAGTCCCTTCTCATCCTTTCTACCCCTTTGTGTATCAACTCTTGTTACAGATCTTTGTGTCATCTGCAAAGAGGCATACCTTTCCCACCAGACCCTCTGCAATGTCACCTATAAAGATGTTAAAGAGGACTGGACCCAGTACTGAACCCTGAGGTACTCCACTAGTAACCCCTTTCTTCAGAATGTGTTCCATTCACTATTATCAAGTCTGTGTCCTGTTGTGCAGCCAGTTTGCTACCCAGGCTACCACCCTGGAACCCACTCTCAGGCTGGCTAACTTGGTTATTAGTCTTTTGTGCGGCACTGTGTCAAATGCCTTGCTAAAGTCTAGGTAGGCCATATCCACAGCCCTCCTGGTCTATTACTTTGGTCACCCAGTCAAAGAAATCAATTAGATTCATCTGACATGACCTTCCTGCTGTAAATCCATGCTGCTTTGGGTCCTGTGTCCTACTGACCTCTAGGTACTCAACATTTTTTCTTTCAGAAGTGATTCCATCATTTTCCCTACCACTGAGGTCAAACTTACAGGTCTGTTGTTTCCTGCTTCTGCCTTGCTCCCACTTTTGTGAAGGGGAATCACATCTGTCCTCCTCCAGTCCTCAGGTACCACCTCATCCTCCCACGATTTGTTAAAAGTGTGGTCAGTGGTGTCACTAGGTCCTCCCTTGTTCTTTTAGGATTCTGGGGTGAATCCATGAGGCCTCATTGCTTTGTCCACCTTGAGTTTTAGGAGTTCTTTCAGGACTCTTTTTCTGTAAATGGACTGGTGTCAACCCCCACCCAGAGTGTTTCTATTGTCTGGTTTAGACCACTCCTTCTCATCTTCTTTTGTGAATACTGAGCAAAGTATTCATTCAGTAGCTCTGCCTTTTCACTGTCTCCCTCTGCCCCTCCCCTCTCCTTTATTAATCTTCACTATTCCTCCCTTAACCTTTCTATGCTCCCTAATGTACCTATAAAGGTTTTATCCCCCTTAACTGAGTTGGCTATTTTTTCCTCAGTTTGGGCCTTTGCTATTCTGACTGCCTTCCCCACTACTTTCTGCTTTAATTGATACAGTTCCCTGTCATGCTCCTTCTGTGATTCCTTATACTTTTTAATGCAGCCTTTTTCTCCTTAACCTTCCTGACACCTCTTTTAGGAGACCATAGTGTTTTTTACTCTGCTTTGTTTTCTTTATTTGTTTCACACAAGGCTTGTTGCCTCTATGATAGCAGTTAGATTTTTCTCCTTTGTTCTTCCATCCCTCCTTTTGGGCATTTGCTAGTGCATTCCTCAGGTATTTACCCATTTTGCCAACGTCGGCCCTTCTAAAGTCCAATATCCTTGTTTTTGTATGGCTTGTCTCCATGGTTGTGCTTATTGTGAATCATACTGTGCAGTGGTCACTTGTTCCCAGATGTCTACTGACTTCTAAATTTGTGATCCTTTCTCCATTTGAGAGTACCAGGTCTAGTATTGCTCCCTTCTGAGTGGGTTTCAACACTTGCTGTCTAAGACCTGCTCCTGCAGGGCATCGAATGATCCTGCTCTTGGATGTGGCTGCAGTACATTGTCATCCAGTTAACATCTAGCATATTCAGGTCCCCATCAACAGTATGTCCCTTTTTCAGCCATTTTGAGAATGTCCTCTATCATTTTTCTTGTCTGTTTCCTCCCTTGAGATGGGGGTCTGTATACAACCCTGCACGGATTGTGATGCCATTCCCTGTCTCCAAGGTGACCCAGAGTGCCTCTTGTCCTCCCCTTTACTTTCTTTTAGTTCTGTAGCTTTGATCTCTTCCCTTATGTATAGAGCTACTCCACCTTCTCTTTTAGCCTTCCTGTCCCTTCTGTAGACTGTGTACCCCAGTATGTTGACATCCCAGTCATGGTTCTCCGTGTACCATATCTCTGTGACTGCCACAATATCCCATTGTTCATCTTCCATCAGGGCTACTAGCTCAGGAAGTTTGTTTTCCAGACTACGGCATTGGTACATTGCCCTCCATTTAATGTTGGCTTTATCCTTTTTTCCCCATCCCTGCTCTTCTTGCCCTTGTCTATTTTCTATTTACCCTGTCCTACCCTCTGTTGAGCTCTGTACCTCAGTGTTTACCTTACTACCAGTTATGTTTTGTGGGGAGGCTTGAAATTTCCTGCCTCTTATCAGTACCTCCCTTGTCTAGTTTTAAAAGCTTGCCAAGGAAGCATTTAAACCTGTCACTTAGGATCTTGGTTCCCTTTGTGGACAGATGCAGACCATCATGCCAGTATAGACCTTCATCTCTGCAGGTGTACCCCAGTCCCCAATGAAAACAAAGCCCTCTGCTCTGCACCAGTTTTGCAACCATTCATTAAACTGCATGGTGTGCAGTACCCTAGCCTCACCCCTGCCATGGGCTGTCAGCACCTCTGAGAAGGTAACTGTGCTTGCTACCTGTCTGAGGCCCCTCCCAACTCCATAAATTCATGCTGCATCAGAAATGGATTGCATGCCTAGCTAGGTCATTTGTCCCAAGGTGGACAATGATATCTAGTTCTCTCTCCTGTGATGCTGCTTCTGCAATCATGAGGATTAGCTTCTTGTCCCTCAAGTCATGGCACCAGGCAGGCATGCTTACTTCCCTCTCCTCTCCTTCCTCAGTTCTACCCCTACAGGTGGGTCCCCTATCACAAGTTGTTTCCTTCCCCTGTGGTGTCCCTTGCCACCATTTTGTGGGTCTCTCTGTGGATGTCCTCAGCATTCTTTTTGGTCTCCACTGAGGAAGCCATCATAGAGGAACCTTGCTTGCCAGACTGGTGTATGATTTGTGTAGAGGTACAACTAGGGGCTTCACCTCTGTCTCCACCACCTGCACCCTCCCAGAACCCACTGTGGTCCAACTGCTCTTCATACTTGGCAACCTTTGAGGCAGTGGTTGTGGCAGTGGTGCTGTTTGGGTGGGGAGGCCTCCTAGTCCTTGCCAGTTCAGCATGGAAGTGGGCAATCTCTCCTCAGAGCTGACAGTTGTCTGCAATGGACCTCAATGCAGTTTCCAGAATGTCTCCTTGAAAACTGCTGCCCCACAGCCAGTGCATTGCATCACTCCCACATGTCCTCTCCTTATAATATAAAATATGTAATATATACAGTATATATTTTTTTGGGTGGTGTGTATTTACCTTTATGTACTGTGATGGGTTATTAAGAATATGAAAGTTCTGCCCCAAGACCTTTTGAGGAAGTGATGTCAGAACTGTGGCTATAAAGGAAATGCCATGCCTGGGGGGATGGGGTGTGGTAGTCCACAACCACAGGTGACTGTTAGAAACAATCAAAAACACCACTGCTCCACCACCCTGGTGTGTACTGCCCTTTATAGTAATTCAACTAACCTCCAGTGACTTATTTAAAAATAGTTTTACTGTCACAAAATCCTATGCACCAGTAAATTATTTAACAATAGTTTCTGTCCCAAAATCCTAGAAGTCAATCCAGCTACCCCAAGGGACTACCAAATGCAGTATTCAAACCCTTGTGAAGTTACTTCCAAGATAAGCAGAGTTTGCAAGCTCCTTATTCAACTCCTCAGCCACCTGTAATGTATTTAAAAATAGTTTAACTGTCAGAAAATCCTAGTAGACAATCTAACTACCTCCAAGGGTCACCCAAATGCAGTATTTAAATCCTTCTGAAGTTACTCACAAGATAAACAGAGTTTGCAAGCCCTTCTTGGTTAAACACTAAATAAATATGTAAATAAATAGCAATTACAAGTGTAATAGTTTCACCTCCCACAGAATTGAGCAAAAGTACACGTTGTTGCAGATATCAAGTGCAATATAGAATTTCCACACAGCTCACAGCTGAATAAAGAAGTAGTGTCCTTCCAGGTCAAGAAGATGTGTTGTGTCTCTAAATATTGCAGCCACCAGTAGCTTATAGTAATCTGATCAAGTCTGGAAGTCTCCACCCAGGGCAACTGGTTGACAATGGTTATGATGCAACCTTTCCTGATCCAATACAACACTTTGTGGTCTGAAACAATAAGGGAAACAATATCCTGCACCTGAGGCTGTCTGTGTTTCCAATTCACACTGCAGGTTTTGCTATGACAACTCCTTAACCTTAGTAACTTATTTAAAATAGTTTAACTGTCACAAAATCCTACACACCAGTAAATTATTTAAAAATAGTTTCTGTCCCAAAATCCTAGAAGTCAATCCAGCTACCCCCAAGGACTACCAAAATGCAGTATTCAAACCCTTGTGAAGTTACTTCCAAGATAAGCAGAGTTTGCAAGCTCCTTATTCAACTCCTCAGCCACCTGTAATGTATTTAAAAATAGTTTAACTGTCAGAAAATCCTAGTAGACAATCTAGCTACCTCAAGGGTCTACCCAAATGCAGTATTTAAATCCTTCTAGTTACTCACAAGATAAACAGAGTTTGCAAGCCCCTTCTTGGTTAAACACTAAATAAATATAATAAAAGCAATTACTAAGGGTAATTAGTTTCACCTACCACAGAATTGAGCAAAAGTGCACGTTGTTGCAGATATCAAGTGCAATATAGAATTTCTCACACAGCTCACAGCTGATAAAAAGTAGTGTCCTTCCAGGTCAAGAAGATGTGCTTTGTGCCGCTGCCTCACAGGTTGCCAAGAAAGAGGAGCAGTTGGACCACAGTGGACTCAGGAGATTGAGGGTGAGGGTGATGGAACAGAGGCATCCCTCCAGTTGTACATCTCCACAATTCATATGCCATTGTGGCAGAGTGTGAGCCTTTCCATGGAGGCCCCGCATTGAAGAAGACCAAAGAGGATGCTGGGAACCCCACAAAGGAGAACAACAGGAGGGTGGCATGGGACCTCACAGGGAAGGAAACAACTTCTGGTGGGGACTCATTATTTGGATGGTAGAACTGGGGAGGGAGGGAGAGGGAGGTAAGGTGCATGCCTGGCACCATGGCTTGGAGGTACAGGAGTGAACTCAGGATCTTGGGAGCAGCTGCATGGGGAGGGAGTTGGATGTCATTGTCCACCTAGGACAAAATGACCTGGCTTGGAAAGGGATTGAGCAGTGCAGGAGGAGTTTGTGAGTTGAGATGGGGCCTAAGACAAGTAGCATGCACGGTAACTTTCTCGGGTTGGTGCTGCCTGTCTATGATATGGGTGAGGTTAGGAAAATCCACACCATGGGATTCAATCAGTGGTTGAAAAACTGGTGCAGAGCTTAGGGTTTTGGCTTCACTGGGGACTGGAGCTCCACCTGGGAGGATACAGGCCTATACTGACATGATGGTCTGCATCTGTCCAGGAGGGAAACCAGGATTCTGATGATAGGTTTAAATGCTTCATTGGCAAGCATTTAAACCAGCCAAGGGGGCAGGCACTGAAATGGAGAAGGGAAATCCTAGCCCCCCAAAATCAGGGTAGTTAGTGAGATAAACACCAAGATAGAGCAGATGATAGGAGAAGGGCACGGGTAAATGGAGAATAAGACATAGGCAGTAAGGACAGGGATGGGGCAAAAGAATAAGGCCATCAAAAATAGAGGGTAATGAGTACCAATGCCTATAGTCTAGGTAACAAGCTCCCTGAACTGTGGCCTTTGATGAAAGAGGGATGTCTGGATATCGTGGCAGTCACAGAAACATGGTACACAAAGAACCATAACTGGGATGTCAACATAGAAGGGTACACAATTTGCAGGAGGGACAGGAAGGTAGAAGAAGAGGAGGAGTAGCTCTCTATAAGGGAAGGGATCAAAGCAATGGAACTAAACGGTAAACAGGGGAGGTGAGGAGGCACTGTGGGTCACCCTGTAGAATGGAAATGACACAACAGTTCACACAGGGGTTGTTTACAGTCCCCATCTCAGGAGGAAGAAATGGACAAGGAATGCTAGAAGGCATCTTAGGATGGCAGAGAAGGTGAGTTATTGCTGATGGGGGACCTGAATATGCCAGATGTTAACTGGAGCACCTTTGCTGCAGCCACATCCAAGAGGCGTATTCTCAATGCCCTACAACGGTCATGCCTCAGACAGCTAGTTTTGGAACCCACTCAGGAGGGAGCAGTCATTGACCAAGTATTCTCAAATGGGGACAGAGAAAGGATCTCAGATCTAGAAGTGGGTAGCCATCTGGGAACAAGTGACAACCAAACAGTGTGATTTATCATAAACTTAGTTGTGGAGTCAAGCCATTCAAAAGTGAAGGTACTGGACTTCAGGAGGGCTGATTTTGTCAAAATGGGAGAGTGCCTCAGAAAAGCACTAACAAACAGGCAAGAAGGTGGGGTGGAGGAACAATGGGAAACATCAGAATTACCATCACAGAGGCAACAAGCCTTTAGGTGAAGCAAATAAACAAATCAAAGTGAAAGAAAAAAACACTATGGTTCTCAAAGGAAGTGGCAGGGAAGATTAGGAGAAAAAAGATAGCATTCAGGAAGTATAAAGAAAACACAAAGGAGCAGGACAGATAACTGTACCAGTTAAAGCAGAAGAAGTGGGAAGGCAGTCACAATAGCAAAGGTCCAAACTGAGGAAAAGATAGCCAGCTCAGTTAAGAAGTGATAAAACTTTATAGGTGCATTAGGAGCAAAGAAAGACTAAGGCAGGGATCCTGAGGCTGAATAAAGAGGATAGTGGTTGGGCAGAGAGGACAGTGAAAAGCAGGGATACTGAATGAATGCTTCTGCTCAGTATTCACAAAGGAAGAGGGGGGCGACCTAATCCAGTCAATAGAAGCACTCTGGATTGGGGGTGGGAGTTGATATGAGTCCTTTCACAGAAAAAGGGTTCTGAAAGAACTCTAAAACTGAAGGTGGATAAAGCAATGGGGCCTGATGGGATTCACCCCAGAATTCTAAAAGAACTAAGGGAGAACTAGTAATACCATTGACTACTCCTTTTAAACAAATAATGGAAGGATGGTGTGGTACCCAAGATTGGAGAAGGGTGGATGTGATTTCTTCACAAAGTGTGAGCAAGACAGAAGTAGGAAACTATACAGATCTGTCAGTTTGACCTCAGAGGTATGGAAAATGATGGAATTACTTTTGAAGGAAAGAACTATTGAGTACATAGAGGCCAGTAGGGGCACAGGACCCAAAGGCAGCATGGATTCATAGCAGGAAGGTCATGCCAGATGAATCTACTTGATTTCTTTTACTGGGTGACCAAAGTAGTAGACCGGGAGGCGCTGGGACATGGCCTACCTAGACTTTAGTAAGACATTTGACACAGTCCCACACAAAAGATTAATAAACAAATTAGCCAGCCTGAGGTGGGTCCCAGGGTGGTAGCCTGGAAAACATTGACTGGACAACAGGACAAAGAGGGTAATAGTAAATGGAGTCCACAGTGAAGAAAGGGGGTACTAGTGGGTATCACAGGGTTCAGAACGGGGCTGGTCCTTTTAATGTCTTTATAAGTGACATTGCAGAGGACTGGAAGGAAAAGTATTTCTTTGCAAACGTACATAAGACCTGCAACAGGATTGATACACAAGGTGGTGGAAAGTATGAGAAGGGACTTGGCAAGGTTGGATGAATGGTCAAATGTGTGGCAGCTTAGATTCAATGCAAAGTAGTGCAAAGTAATGCACCTGGGAAACAAAACCCAGGGAAGAGTACATAATGGAAGTGAGATACTGACAACATCAAAAATGAAAAGGAACATGGGGTAGTTATATCAGATGACCCAAAGATGGGCAAGTAATGTGAGAAAGCAGTAAGGAGGGTTGGTGGGATACTGGGCTGCATAGGGAGAGGCATCACCAGTAGAAATCAATAAGTTGTTATCCTCTGTACAGACAGTTGTAAGATCATGTGGAGTACTGCATGCAGTTCTGGAGACTCCATCTCCACAAAACATAGACAGGGTGGAAGCTTTCCAGAGGAGGGCAATCAAAATGGTGCAGGGTCTGCACCAGAAGACATATGAAGAAAGACTAAAGGAGCTTAATATGTATAGCCTTGGGAAAGGAGGGAAAGGGGGACATGATAGAAACTTTCAAGTTTATTTTTATTTATTTATTTACGAGTTGAACCAGGAAGGTACCTCAAGGAATCAACAAAGTCCAAGAGGGTATCATCTTTCAGAAAAAGAGATGTGCAAGAATAAGGGGCACAATTTGAAGATGGGGGACAGCTCAGAGGTAATGTGAGGAAGTATTTCTTCACAGAGAGGGTTGTAGATGCATGAAACAGCCTTCCTGAGAAGGTTATGGAGTCAAAACGGTGGGGGCATTCAAGAATGCATGGAACAGACATAAGGCAATTCTAGTGAGGGATAGGAGGAAGTAGGCTGTTGATTAACTAGGATCTGCAGCTTATCCATTAGGTAGGAAATGGGCAGACTAGGTGGGCTGAGCAGGCCTTACCTGCCATCAAATTCTATGTTTCTATGTTTCTATGGTTTAGCAGCCACTCACTGGACTGAATGCAGCAAGTCAGGCTTAATGGAGTCTTCTCTGACTCTATAGGCCAGTCACAGTAGGGGTTCACAGGGATCTGTCCCAGACCTCTCCTCTTCATCCTCTTCATCAGTACCCTGCCGCAGCCTGTCCTGTATCAATGATGCTACTATATGCAGATGAAGCAGTCATCAGTATGAGTGTACCCTGCCAGGAGGCCCTCACATGTGACCTTCAACTCAGTTCTATGTCACTAGAACAATATTTCCTGGAGAACAAATTAGTCATTAGCTACAAAAGACTAAGATAATGCTTTTTATAGTGTTCAGAAAGAAACAAGGTATACCCCTTCACCATCGTCAATTCAATGGGAGTTGGACAAGACCAAGTTGACTCATTTAAGTACCTGGGCATCACACTTGGCCAATCAATTACCTTTACTACCAACATTGATCAGCTGGTTTGCAATATCAATAGGAAACTTGTTGCACTCTATAAGCTGAGGCCTAACCTACCACTGAGTCCAAATGGATGGTTGTCACAAACTTCATCCTCGCTATGATTGACTATAGCATCCTAGTCTATGGGACCACCTCAGAAACTGCTCTAAACAGGGTCAAGATGATGCTAAACAAAGCATGTTGCATTGTCACTGGATCAGCCAAACCACCCCACCTGTGCACTTCATTCCTCACAAACTGTCTACGCCATGAGTAGGATAGCATATCAGACTTGTCTGATGGGAGTGAAAGCAGTCCTGGGTCTCACATCCCTGGAATACAAACTCTTCTAACCCCTCAAAAATGCCTCTGCCAACAGGAGCTCGACCCATGACCATCTCTTTGTCCTGCTCTGCAGAACAAGCCTGACAAAGTGATCATTTGCAGCCAGTGCCCCTCAGTGGTTAAATGATCAGGATATGCCACCTCAAGGGCATTTGAAAATAGGACAATTCAAAATGTATAAACTGAGTGCACTATTGCCTGTCCCATGTAGCTGTCCCTAACAATTACACACACATCCCTATCCTGCCTAACATTTCGCACCACTTCTGCTATTCTTGACAACGTGGATAATCTAGCAGCACTGGGGGTTATTATGCCTTACATATCTTGTCCTGGGTGCTCTGACAATGCTTACATTGGCAGATTATCTGTTGCTTGTTGTCTGCTGTAACCTATCTTCTGTATATACCCTGAACTGTTGAACCATTCTGTAAAGGAAGTGTTTTGTATTGTACTGAGAACTCTTGTACCATGCTGAACCTGATGTGGAACCTTTGTAAATAAACATTAGTGCTCAAAGTTATTTATGTGATTTGCCCAAATAAATAAATAAATAAATACAATAAAAATATAAATGGCAGGGCTCAGAGTGCCTAACAGACTGTGTAATACAGCCATAAAAGGCTTTCACTAAGTGCTGGAGACAGACAGTGTAACTGACTATGTTGCAGCAACAAATGACAGGGCTGGGGCATCAGGACACCTAACAAATAGTGTAATACAGCCGTAAAAGACTTTCACTAACTACTGCAGAGAGTGTAACTGAATATGTCACAGTAATAAATGACAGGACTCAGGCCTCAGGGGCACCTCACAAATACTATAATATGGCCATAAAGAGATTTCACTGACTGTTGCAGAGACAGGTAGTATAGCTACAGGTATGCCACAGTAATAAATGACTGGGCTCAGACCTTGGGGAACATAACAAACAGTGTGATACATCCATAAAGAGATTTCACTAAAACTGCTACAGAGACAGACAGCGTAGTTGGACTCTATCACACTAATAAATAACAGGGCTCAGGGCACCTAACAAACAGTGTAATACAGCTGTAAAATGATTTCACTAACTGCTGCAGACTGCAGAGACAGACAGTGTTGCTGACCATGTCACGGTACAGGGCTCAGGGCACCTAAACAGTGTACAATGATATTGTTTCACTAACAGCTGCAGAGACAGACAGTGTTGCTGATTATTTCACAGTAATATAAATGGCAAGTCTCAGGGCACGAACAGTGTAATACAGCTGTAAAACATTGCTGCAGAAATAGACAGTGTATAGCTGACTATGTCACAGTAATAATAATTGTACTTGTGCTTTGTCACATTCAAACACTCACAGCACTGTGGTTTGGCTCTTCTGATGTGCTGCTGCTGCCACTTTGACTATTAAAAAATGCAAGGCAGTGCAGAACAACACAACCTAAGTGAGTTAGATTAGTTTCATTTCTTTTTGTTTCAGATTAGTTTCTTTTGTTTTGGGTTTTTGTTTCCTTTGTCCATCTGACCTTGGCATCAGGCGTTGCACATCCACCTTTCCTACAATCTCTCCTTCCAAGTCTCCTTTACTTCAAAAGCCTTTTTATTTAATTGCTTTCTCTTTTTTGCCTTTTAAAAGTTTACTTTCTTTTTTTTTTTTTTTGGTTTTTTTTTTTTTTGGTTTGTTTGTTTCTTTGGGACGTTTGATCCTGGTAGTAGGTTCAGGCATTCTTGTTATCTATCATCATCTGCCTTTCCCCATGACCCCCGAGTATTATTTTACTTCAAAACCCTTTTAACTTGATTTCTTTTTTTTGTCTTTTAAAAACCTTGTTTTCTTTTCTTTGTTTTATTGTTTCTTTGGGCCTTCTGACCCTTCAGGAGTTCTTATCTTCACCCACTGACACCTTCCCCATGACCCCCATCTCATTTTCCTTAAATGGCTTTAAGTTGCTGCTATTTTCTGTTTCCTTGTTGTTTCTTTGTTTCCTTGTTGTTTCTTATGGTCCCCAACCCCTAAACAAAGCCCAAACCCAATGTTGCAATGCTGCTAGGTAGTAGAGCATCTGTCTGCTGTATAGATATGGCTCAAAAGGTGCATCTTCATGCTACAGGCATGGTCTCACTGTGTTGTAACTGTCCACCCCCAACCGCCATGGCCATTTGTCTGACTGACAGGCAGTCTTTGCTATTCGATGACTCAACTGTCAGTCCTGTCTTTTCATGCACAGTTCTTCTATGCTCCCTCCGATTCTCAAGTGCACACACAGTGCTGGTGGCTTCCTCTGGCTCCCACGTGGTGTCACTCTCTGCAGTTCATGTGACCTGGTGTCCGTGACTCTACCACTGAACTACCCAACTCTGACTACCAGACCCATTATCAGAGCTGATAATCCCAGCAGTGTAGTATATTACCCTACTGTTAGTACGCTAGCCGGCATAAAAGTCCATTACCCAGTGTACCTGATCTGGATAGCCAACAGGCAGCCTAATCTTACTTGTGACTGCTAAAATGCTTGACAACACAGACTGTCCAAGAGGGCAATGTAAACAACATAGTAGCAGGAGCAGCAGCAGCAGTTTATTACCAGCAATGCTGATTTCTGGTTTGGGAGAGAATTTCCAGAAATGAGAAATTGGTATATTGTGCCTAGCAGTTGTGTGTAATAAAGTGCTTGACAACACAGACTGTCTGAAAGGGTGACTTAAACAGCATAGTACAGTAGTAGCCACAGAAATGGCAAGCTATTTCCAGATATTTCATGAAATTTCTAAAGAGTTTCTCTCGGTTGCCCTTACTGTGTAAATGGAGAAAGCAGGAGATTTCTCTAGAAATATCACAGAAATTTCAGGAAATATCTGGCCATGTCTTTGGCTGTGACTAGTGATGGTGAAGTGGCCTAATTCACTCCACTGAGTGATTCACAGGAAGTGAATGGAGTGCTCCAGCAACACGAAGTGGAGTACTTATGCTTATTAATGAGTAACGTGAAGTCCATTGAAAACAATGACTTTGCATTACTCTGCCTTCCCAAACCACTACTCCACCATTTTAAGGCAAAGTACATTGAAAACAATGTACTTTGCCTTATTTTCCTTTGTTTTTAAGCTCCAAAGGTGAATTTTGCAGTGTTTCATGGGATTTCAAGTCACATGGGCTCTAGATTGTTCTGCACAGCCTCAATTTGGGTAGTGTGTAGGAAGCTTGAGAGACAATCTGATCTGAGAGCTCTCTGCAATTCAAACCTTCAAAAGCTGTTAAAAAGCCTTTTTGAGTCATTTTTGCTGAAACTTTAGCTCATCGATTATAGGAAACCCTCCTGTGCTCAAATCATTGAGCGCTTATTCTTTGTGTATGGATTTTGATTGTTAATGTACAACATTCAGTCTGTGTACTGAGAAACAGTGGAAGTGTGCTTTGGGGAGGGGTGTATCTGTGGTATAGGTAGACTAACTTGAAGAAAAAGACAGTGCTTTTATGTTTTGGTGATGTTTTTCTTGTATAACTGTGTTAATGTACACACAGTAATATTTTCAATATTTCTTGCCATTTTTGCTGATTGCTGTGGTGCAGCAGTGCATCATTTTAGTTTGTTTAAAATATGTGGTTATATTATTGAAGTTTTCAATTTGCTATGCATTACTTAGTGTGTGTGTGAGTATTTATGATGTGTGTCATCAAATCAGACACTTTTATTGTGCCACATGATAATTTCAGCAATGTGAAGCTGCTATTCACTGCAGCTGTGTGATTTTTGAACTGCTTTGTGGTATCTTTACTGGTACTAGTACTAGTGACAGTTACTGCAGCAGTGCAGTACACTGCCCCCCATGGCCCACCCCAACCAGCAAAAGTATTCTTTTCCAGATTTGAATTCTGATGGTGAGCACTGGTTAGGTGTTGTGCCTTTGTGTCTGCATCTCTTCAGTGCACAGCGCAATCTTAATCTGTCTGTGCATTTGCATCTCTTTAGGGCCCAACCTCCATCTGTAACTTAAGTCACAGTTGTTTCTTTGGCTTCCCTTCAGAATACTGGACAGGTGTGGTGCTTAATTCTGCATGAACATTGTACTCATTAATATGTGTTTTTAAGTCAGGACCATCATCACGAGTCACTCGTGATACAAATCACCTTCTTCATCATCATGGTCAGAAATGCAGTCACAAATCATGATTCAAGATTATTCACATTACGAATCACAACATTCATTTTTTCTAGTTACTTGGATGCATTGTAAGCCTGTTTTGTAGTATCTCTAGGCTTCACCACCCAACCATTGTACTCATTGATAAGTGTTTTAAGTCTGGGAGTTTTAAGTTACAGCTCATCGGTGAAGTACAGCTGTAGGCGGTAGGCATTCAGGTTTCTTCATCATCACAGTCACAAATGCAGTCACAAATCACGATTCATGATCATTCACATTATGAATCACAACATTAATTTCTTTTCTACTTACTTGATGTATTGTAAGCCTGTTTTGTAGTATCTCTCCAGGCTTCACCACCCCACCATTGTACTCATTGATACATGCTTTTAAGTGTGGGAGTTTTAAGCTACAGCTCATGTGGGAAGTACAGCCATAGGCAGTAGGCATTCACATTTCTTCATCATCATGGTCACAAATGCAGTCATAAATCACGATTCATGATCATGTCATGAATCACAACATTAATTTTTTAATAGTTACTTGATGTATTGTAAGCCTGTTTTGTAGTATCTCTCCATGCTTCACCACCCCACCATTGTACTCAAAAATGTTTGTTTTAAGTCAGGGAGTTGGACAGTGTCTGCAGTACATACACAGACTGGAAAGAAGACTGAATGCACATATGCAGTTTAGTACAGTATAGTTGCACTGCTCAGATAACAAAGTGTCACGCATATGGAAGGCAACTAAAAAGGGCATAATTAAATACAAGGATCGGAGATGGTGGAGGAATACATTTATAACACAGCAAGGAAGGTGTGGGGGTACATGGTGTGAGGAAAAAATAATGTGGGTCCCATGGTGATCGAGCAGCAGTTCCAGCATGGACATAATTTGCAACTGATGTTCCTCTATGTAATCCAGCCACTGCTCCATAACAACTCACCTTCTTGTTGTTATCCTCAACAGCACTCCAGAGAACTGCCAAGTCAGCCTGTGTTAAATGCAGTTCTCTGGGGTCCACACATTCTACAGGCTGACCTGCTGGTGGTGGTGGTGGTGGGGGAGAGGGGTGCTGTGGAGCAGCAGGTGCTGCTGTGGCCTCCTCTTCTTAGGGATGCTGTAATGCACAGCTGCACCCTCTGCCAAAGAATGGCCAGCAGGTGCAGGCATGGTCCATTCTGTGGCAGCCTGCCACTCAACTGCTGGTGATTGAGCATATGGGTGCACTGGCCCTCAGTCCCCAGGTGAGTCCCCTGGGGGCCATGGCACACTTCCACCTCACATAGGTGGCACTTGACCACACTGTTGTCCCTCCACACAGTAAAAAACTGTCAAACAATGAAGGTGCGGGGAGGACCAGGCACAGGCAGGGGATGGCCAGATGAACTGGCTTTTGGCTGGTCACAGTGCTGAACAGGGATGGGATCCACATCTGGGCCTGGAGGAATAGTTACATCCTGCTCCAGAGAACTTGGACTTGGTGGTGGTGGTTCAACTGCCTCAGAGTCAAGACAGGAGGCAGTGCTAGTCCTGCTTCTGGGGGACACTCCACAAGTATTGAGTGGTCAAACAGGAATGGGTACCCATGCCCTCCACACATGTGCATGGTACGATGCTTACCACTACCACGCTCTCCCAGAGCTGCCCCGCCCCAGACATTCCCTCACCCTGGTCCATCTCTCCTACTGAGCTCCTTCAGTCCGAGCAATTACTACTCACAGTGTCACATTATACACACACACACAGTCATACAGACAAACAATTAACTACTTATAAAGGTAATAAAAATAAAATTTACAGAAAGAACAAATTAAGTAAAAAGGGTACAGAAAAGACAAAAATGTAGCTTTTAAAAAGCTGTTGGGTCTAAATCAAAGTTTAAATCTCCTCCCTACTCTGATGTCAAAGTATCAGCAGTCACAAAACACACTACCTCTCTCCGTCGGCACAGAAGGAAGTAAAAGTGTCTGCTTGTGTGACTTACTTTCTTCCTGCCTAGTTAAAGAGCATGTGACTTACAGTACTACAAGCCATGTGATGTGTGGGGTGCCAAATCTGAAACACAAAGTGGATCACTTAGAATCATAATGAGGAACGCAAAGTCCATTAAAAACAATGACTTAACCTTACTTGCGATTGCCATTCTGCCTAACATGAAGTGGTAATGACAAGGCGGAGGAGCACTTTGCATTGCCTACTCTGCGAGTGGATTGACAACACGAAGTGCCCACTCCGCTGCTCACTTCACCAGCGAATTTAATTTGCTGCATCTCTAGCTGTGACTGTAGTAGCAGCAGCAGTTTATCACCAGTATTACTGATTTCTGGTTTGGGGGAGAATTTCCAGAAGTTAGAAACATATATTGTACTTGGCAGTTGTGTGTGCTGATGTGCTTGACAATACAGACTGTCTGAGAGGGCAACTTAAACAGCATAGTAGCAGTGGCAGTAGCAGCATTTCATGACCAGCATTATTGATTTCTGGTTTGGGTGAGAATTTCCAGAAGTGAGAAATTGATATATTGTGCTTGTCAGTTGTGCGCATGAAGTACATGTACCGAAATTGGCCTACTTTTGTTTTTCTGGAACATTTGCACTACTGCTGTGCATTGAGTTATGGAAGGGCAGCCTTTGATGGGGAAGAGTGAGGCAAATATACAGCACCATGCTGCAGCAGTAGTTGAGAACAGTTTTAGTGATAGTGTAAGGACTGTGCAGTTGCCCAAAAGACAGCAAGAAAGTTGAAATCAGATTTGTTTTTGAATGGATGAGAACAGAAGAATTTCAATAGATAGAAAACAGGTGTAGTAGAAACTGAGAAATTCAGACAGACAGAGAGAAATAAAGATGGATTATTTTGTGTTTAAGTTTTTAACTTTTTCATTTTTAGGGTTTAAATACACAGCAGTAACAGAAATAAAGAAATACAAACAGACTGAAAGATATAAGGATAGATTAACTGTTTTTCTTTTCAAGTTTAGTATTTTTTATAATTTTTAGGGTTTAACATAAGGTAAAGGAGAGAGATGAAAGAAAATAGCTGGGTTGGAGGGCTATGGCCTGGGGACAGAGGGTGTTCCACCACTTCTCAGGTTGGCCAAACTGTACTGAATAAATTGCTGATTTTGCAGCACCACCTGCAACAGCTATTTCATCCTGCAACTTGCTGGGAGAGCTCTCTACCTCCCTGTGGAGCTGTTCTACTTCCACGTGCATGGATGTGGGAGCATGATCTGAGGCAAGACTCTCTGTGCCCCTCACTGCATCACCTGAGTCTGACTGTAGGTCCTTCTCTCAGTCACCTCCATATCCCTTCCTGTACCTGTGCACCACATTACTTTATCTTACTCATGCCAAAGAACCTCCACCCTCACATCATCTTTATTTTTCAGATGTTCCTCCACTCCTTGGTGTGCCTCCCTCTGAGGTGTATGTCTGCCCACCTGTCCCCAAAATGCTCTTCCATTCCCCATGCTGAACAACAGAGTGGCATAGTTTGCAGGTGACCACACTGTTATCAGTGGAGTCACTATCAAAAAGGTCCACGATAAGGGACTTTGGCTGCTACTGATGATGGAGGAGCAAGATGGTCCTGGCTGTGTCTCCTCCTCCACCTCATGCTGCATAGGTGGTGGTGGTGGTGGTGATGGTGGTGGTTCAACAGTTGGCTAGGCTGGAGCCTTCTTTGCTGTTGGTGTTGCCCTTGCCTTATCTTGTGCTGGGGTGCTGAACTGTGAGGGAGGGGTTGGGTGCTACTGCTGTCTCTGGCTATTGCCACTACCATGGACCAGACCATCTTGATGTGAAAACCATGGAATCTCCCATTTGCTGCCTGCATCCCCTCTCCTCCTGACCACTCCCACTCATTTTAATTCTCCCTAAAAACTGAGTAAAAAGAGTATACAAATGCTAAAACAGATGCAAAATAGTACAAATAAAAGTGTTCAATATTTATTTATTTGAAATTGTTTCACCGGAATGGCATACTGAGCTACAATAGCTGATTTCCAGATGCATCCTAGGGAAAGGGGTGAATGGGATACAATTTGTATACAAGATCTAATATACAATGAGCTAAAAATAAAACAAAAAAATCATACAAATACAAAATTGAAACAAAAGGGCATAAACAATTCAAAATTCTAAATAATAAAACAATTATAATGACATACAACAGAAAACAATGAGGCTATGACAAGCATTTTCACTGTATAATAGAGGATAGGTAAACTATAACACTCTGGATTGAAGCACACAATGGACTGAAACTGCACGAAGCCCACTTAGCCAGTATCATGGGGAAGTGACTAGCTTAAGGATGGAGAGACGAGGGAAGAGGATGAAAATTATGAAAGGGTAAATTAAGGAAGAGTGTAAAGATAGGAAGGGGTAGAGGGAGTAGTGAGAGAAATGACTAGTAGAGAAGGACATGTGGTCTGAGCAATTGCAGGATGGGTAAATGTACTGTACTTTTGGACAAGATTGGAAAATGAGATAGTGGACAGGCAGAGTGGATATCTAAAGGGAGAGAGTTCCAGATATTTAGGAAAGATATGAGAAGGTGGCCCATCCTAAAGTGGAAGTTCAGGCAGGGAGGGCAAGGGTCCTGTTGGGGAATTGTGGAGGGTATAAGTGGGAGTAGGAGGGGTGGAGAGGAGTCCATTTAGGTACAGTGGAAGGAGCCAAGTGAGAACTTCCAACTAATGAGGCACTATGGGCAAGCCATCTGGCCCCAAGAGGTCGGAAGGAGACGGCAGTGTAGAGGTCACAGTGATGTGTACATGGTGGACAGTTTAGAGCAAAGTGATAGAAGGAATTGAATAGGGTGTCCAGTCTGGTGAGGGTGGACATAGAAGAAAGACTGTAAAGTACATCTCCAAAGTAAAATATTTGGAGGATCATCTTCTGGATGATCTCATGGTGGGCCTGAGGGGATACAGCCATGGTGTCTGTACAGAACAGCAAGTTTGGGATGCAGCTTTTGTGGATAGCATCCTTATGTCCAGTGAAGTTGAGTTCCTGTCAAGCCAGATCCAGAGGTATTTAAAGGAGGGATGTCATCTAAAAGGGTCCCGTTGAGGGTGTGGAAGGTAGGGATGGTGGTAAGCCTGCTGAGACTTGCCAGGTGCCTAAGGTCATAGAGACTATCTTTTGGCATTGAGACAGTTGATTTGTGCAAACCAGTGCTGGACATTATTGAAGGACAGCTGGAGGCTGGACACCACATCAGAGAGGAAGATGACAGAGGTAAATAAAACAGTATCATCTGCATACATGTGGATATCAGCTGTTGAGCAGGCAGCAGGTTAAGTCATTCAGAAATATGAAGAAGAGAATTGGACCAAGCACTGAACCTTAAGGGACTCCGTGTTGATGGGGAGGGAGGGGTTGCTTATCCTGACTGATTGGGTCCTATCCAAGAGATAGGAATGCAATCAGTTAGTGGTGGTCTCTGAGAGACCAGCTGCTACAAGCTTGTTGAAGAGAAGGCAGTGGGCAACAGTGCTGAAGGCTTTGGCCAAGTTGACAAAGATGGCAGATGAGATGTGACCCTGATCCATCCCAGAGAGAATGGAGTCAGTGAGCTGGAGAAGGGAAATCATGGTGGAGTGGGCCTTGTGGAAACCAGACTGGAAGAGGGTGAAGAAGAAGGAGGAGGAGGAGTCAAGGAAAGGGAAAACTGAGCCAGTACCAGGTGCTGTTGGAGTTTTCAAGGATTGGGAGTAGGAATATTTGGTGGAAGTTACCTTGATTTGATGAGTCACCCCATTAAGGAGGGGGATGACTGTAACAAGCTTCCAGGTGTCAGGGATAATGGTCAGTGTAAAGGATAGAGTCAGAAGGTAGGTGAGGGGAGAGCAATGACATGGGCCAAGAGGTGCTGGATTAGAATCAAGCCCATCCAGGCTTTTCCCTTATGAGTGTAAAGGGCCAGAAGAGCTTTTACGATATCAGTGGGGAGACTGGTGAGAAGAAGAAACAGAGGAGAGGAAGTTGGTGCTGAAGGAGCTGGTGGAGGAGGAGCTGATGGGTGTAGGGATGCAAGAAAGGTGGAAGCACAGATGGTGAAGAAGATGCTGAATTCTGTAGCTACAGAGATGGGGTCAGAAATAGTAATGTCACCTACTTTTAAGACTGGGGGATTGGATTGGGTGGAGGGGCGAATTGGGCATGGACTACTTTCCAGAATTTGGAGGTGCTGTTAAGTTTCTCCTGGAAGGTGGATGAGAAATATTCTTTTTAGCAAGCCTGATGGCCTTGGTGCAAGCATTTCAGAGAGTGTGATATTTAAGCAAGTCATCAAGAATACCTGAGGCCTTGCAAGTCTTCCATGCAAGGTCATGAGCACACTGACAGGCCAGCACTTCTACTGATACCCGGGAGGTGAAAGCCTCAGACCCTGGTTTTCCTGATTGGAACATGCTGGTCTCAAACATTCAAGAACTGGGTTTGAAGTAGTCCTGGGCTGGGTCGCCAGAGGAGGCAATTGCAATCAGACACCAGTCAGTTCCAATGAGATCCTTGTGGTGGGAGGACAAGTCTAAAGACCTAAATAAGCAGAGAGGAGGATGTTTGATGGGCTTTAGGGTGGTGGATCTTTCGCATGCAGTAGACCAGGTGGTGGTCACTGAGTGCATCTGGCATCTAATGATCTAGAGGGAAATATCGCTTTGAAATCCAGCAAGGTTCCAAGAACTTGCCAGAGTCTGTTGGGATAATGGAGATATTGCCAGTACAAAAGGCCTCAGTGGAGAAAAAATGAAGATCACAGAGGTTAATGACTGGCTCAGAAGTGGGGCGAGAAGAGAGTGGGTTGGGGTGTTAGGGAACTGGAAAGGAGTTTTGGAGGATAAGGGACTGTATTCAGCCAGGACAGGCTTCATCTTGCCCCATTAGGGAAGGAAGTCCTTAAACAGGGATGGCTGACTACATTCAAGAAAGGTGAGGTTTAAACTTGTGAGGGGAAGGATAAGGGAGGGGCTGACCAGAAGCCCTCTCCTCCAGATGAGGGAGTAGCTTTCAAACCCAAGGGGGAAGGGTGGAAATAGACTGGGGATGGAGGTTTCAGGAGGAGCAGAGGAGGATGGAAGTATAAGGAACCTGGGTGGGGTTCGACAAAGGGATCAGGGATAAGGGATGGGGTTGGTGTAGTAAATGCCAGGAGCTTGGGAAACAAGTTGCCAGAGTTCCAGGCCATGCTGTTCGGGGGTGGATGTGGTGGCGGTCATGGAGACGTGGGCCAACAAAAACCATGACTGGGACCTAAACGTGCAGGGGTACACTATGCTTAGGAAGGATAGAAAGGAGGGCAGAGGGTGGAGTGGCTATGTTCATTAGAGATGACATAGAAATTGCTAGGTAGAAGAGGCAGAGGGAAACGGGAGGCCTTATGGGTCACCTAGAT
The DNA here is from genome assembly GCA_016271365.2 of Neoceratodus forsteri. Taxonomy (NCBI): domain Eukaryota; kingdom Metazoa; phylum Chordata; order Ceratodontiformes; family Ceratodontidae; genus Neoceratodus; species Neoceratodus forsteri. The sequence continues at coordinate 386,287,325 of CM057455.1, read as the reverse complement.
CCCCAGCAGGAGATAAGGTCAAGCTGGGCATAGTATATAGGCCCCCGGGATGAGTGATGTTCTAGAGGATGGTTTGCTGGACAACATCATTGCCCAGTGTGGACCAAAAGGGAAGGAGTGATGTTGATGGGGACCTAATATGCCAGGTACAAACTGGGGAACCATGTCCTCTAAGGTGGCAAGGAGCAGAGGCTGCTGGACAGCTTCCAGGATGTGTTCTTAACACAGCATGTGATGGAGCCCACAAGGAGGAGCATGTCCTGGACGTGGTTCTGGCAGATGGGGATCTGGTAAGGGACCTGGTTGTAGAGGACCCCTGACTGGAAGCGACCACAATACTGTCTGGTTTCAAATAAGCATGGGGGTGAGATCTAGGACACTGGCAGTGGACTTCAGGGGGCAGACTTTGTGGGCATGGAAATATTCTCAAGGATCACTTGAAGGGGATTACATCAATGACAAGTGTGGAAAGGAGATGAGAGGTCATAAAACAGGGACTTCATGAGGCAGTCAGGATCTGCGCTAAGTTGAAATGAAAGGGAGCAAGGTCACATAAACCATGCTGGTGGTCCAGTGAGGTACAGGTAGCGGTCAGAGAAAGAAGGCGGCCTACAAAAATATAAAAACAACAAGAGGGGATAGGGATAAGGAAATGTACCATCTTGCATCTAGAAAAGTCACCCGGATGGTGAGGGGAGCAAAGTCCAGTAAAGAGCAACGACTGGCACAGGGGATACATGGAGGGGAAAGGGCTTCTTCCAGTACATTGGGGAGTGGAGAAAACTAAGGGCCATCTCAGCAGATTGAGATCAGAAGGAGGGTGGGTGGAAGAGGCGAGGGACCAGGCAGAGGTATTTAACAAGTACTTTGCCTCTGTGTTCACTAGGAGGGGATGGGATATCTACAAAGCAAGGCACGATGGGGATAGAAGCGGCAGTGAGTGGGATCAGGGAGCAACAGAAATGGAGCAAGAGGGAGGGAGAGGTACCCCAGGGTGTCACATCTGGATAAGGATAAAAAGGCCAGTAAGGTGGAGGGACGGATGATGCTATCTCCACCAAAAGGGTGTGGTTAGCCCTCAGGGCCCTAAAGAAAGACAAATCTCCTGGGCGGATGGCATTCATCCAAGAGTACTATGGGAATTGGTGGACATACTGGCTGTCACTTGAGACAGGGAGGGTACCTAGGATTGGAGAGAGGCACATGTGGTGCCAATCCATAAGGGGGTGGGAAGTACCAGGTAACTATAGACCCATCAGTTTGACCTCGTGGTGGGAAAATTAATCGGATTATACTAAAGGAACAATTGAGGTGTACTTGAGGAGGTGGAGGTCTGATAGTCGGCAACATGGGTTTGTGCCAGGTAGATCATGTCAAACCAATCTTGTGGAGTTCACGTATGGGTAACATCAGAATTGGACAGGGGAAAGCCTGTGGATGTATTTTTCTTGGACTTCAGCAAGGCATTTGACTCTGTCCCCACAATGGTCTGGTGGAGAAACTGATGGGGTTAGAAGTAGGCCTTTGATGGTCAGATGGATTGAAAACTGGCTAGCTGGACACACCCAGAGAGTAGTGGTCTGTGGGGAGCTCTCGAACCCTAGAGAGGTTGGTAGTGGGGTACCGTGGGGCTCGGTCCTGGGTCCGATCCTGTTAATGCATACATATCGGACATCAGGAGGGTATAGGTGTGAAATGAGTCTCTTCGCTGATGACTCCAAGATGGGAGCAGTAGTTGAGGGAGAAGAGGGAGGTTGGCCCTGCAAAGGGACCTGGACACCCTGGAAAGCTGGGCTCACACATGTAAATTAAATTTCAATATCACCAAGTGTAAGGTGTTGCATCTTGGGCGGAAACCTAAACACAGATACACCTGGGAGGAGGCACTGGAGGCCTAATAGGGAAAAAGACCTAGGGGTCATGGTGGATGCATGTTTGAATAACTCTGAGCAGTGCAGGAGAGTGGCTAGCAAGGCAAACAGGATGTTGGGATGCATCGTAAGGGGGGATCACCTCTAGGAGCAAGGAAGTGATTCTGTCACTGTACAACAGACTGGTTAGACCACAACTGAGTACTGTGTACAGTACTGGAGACCACACTGAAGAGGGACATATAGCTCCTGGAGAGAGTACAGAGGAAGGCAACTAAGATGATACGAGGGCTAGGGGATTTGACGTATGAGGACAGACTTGAGGAGCTCTGCCTGTTTTCATTGGAGGAGAGGAGAGGCGGGGGGACATGATTGAGGTCTTTAAGTACCTCAAGGGAATAAATAGGGTAAACATGGAGGAAATCTTTAGACTAAAGCAGGGAGGTATCACCAGAGGTCATGGTTTGAAGTTGGAAGGTGGAAGGGTGAGGGGGAAAAGAGGAGGAGGTTTTTCACTGAAGGGGTGGTGGACCCTGGAATGCACTGCCTGAGCTGGTTCAGAGATCCACAGTGGAGGGCTTCAAGAGATGGTGGGACAGACACAGAAAGTGTATGTATCAGATGCTGGCCTGGCCCAGGGGTGGGAATGGATGATAGGGTTTCTGGAACACAAGGGAGGGGGGCCTCGGTACCCAACTAGGGATCTGAGGTTCGAGCAGACTCGATTGACCATAAGGCCTAATCTGCTGGCAAATAGTATGTTATTATGTTAGTATGATTCCTGATGTAACTACTCAGTGAAGATGAGATGCTAGAACCCAGTCTAGCAGGGTGTGCTTGCCTGACTTGTGGTTTGAATGGGTTGGTTCAGAGACCAGTTGTTTGAGATTCAGGAGAGATGTGGTTGCAGAATTTGGATTTTGTACAGGAAATCCAATTAATGTTGAAAACCTCAAGGATGAGGAGTTCACCAATTGTTGAGTGGGTGATGAGAGCAGAGATGAGATCTGTGATAGAGGATGAAAGGAAGCTTGGGCAGCAGTGTACTCCACCCACACAGATAGATAAGAAGCAGGGAGGGATAGTTTTATTAGCAGAAGTTCATGGGCAGAATGAGAGGAAATGGAGAGACAGAGATTATACTGGATAGAGGATGAGATGGGAATGGCCACCCCCCTGCTCCCTGGCTGACTGATTCTGCCAATGGAAGGCGTAACCATAGATGAAGATGGCAGTGTCAGATTTTTGGAGGAGAGCCATGATTTGGTGATAATCAGCATGCTGGATTTGTGACTAATCATAAGAGGCTGGGGTAGATCAATCTTTGGGATAAGGCTCCTGATGTTGAGATGGATTACTTTTAATCATTTTGGGAGGTCAGTGGGTGGAAGGTGGGATGGCTCTGGGTTGGGTTCAATGTCACCTGCTGTAAGGAGCAGTAAAATGATGAGCAGTTTAGGGGATGGATATGCACCTCTGAGGCAGGAAGATTTCATGAGGGAAAATAGGAGGAATGAACAGGGATGTGTCTAGATGTGGACAGCAAGAAGTGAAGGGATGCTAAATGGATACAGGGAGATTGGAGCATGTAGGGTACTGGGTGCCAAGGTGAGTGCAGAGGGGGTGGAGACAAGAAGATGGAAGAGAGGGAGAAGGAATGAGGATAGGAGAGTGGCGCTGAAAGGGCAAGAGAGAGTGGGAGGGCTGGATGTTGAGGTAAACAGGAGGGTAAGGCGGTAAGGATGAGGAGGAGCATAGTGTACAGAGAGAAAAGAGACAGAGGAGTGGTGACAGTAATAGGGTAGAAAGTGGGTATGTGAAGAAGGAAGATTAAGTGAAATAAATGCCTTAGCTAGTCAGATTTGGGGGCTGAGGCATAGTGGAGATAGATTTAGGTGAGATGGAAGGGCACAAAGCAGAAATACAGCATCTGATTTTTACTGACTACAAGGAAGAACAGGAAACAAAATAAAGAGTATTGATGATACAGTTGAACTCAGTACAGCAATATAACTAAACACACAGTGATTGTCCTAGGAATGTATCAAGTAGCCATACAAGAATTAGTGGCAGGGAGACCTAGACATAAATACAATTTAGAGCTGATGCAAAACCAGCAAGGTAGGCAGAGAATACAACCAAAAAGAATAGGAAAGACTAGCCACCAAGCAGACAATGAAATGTACATAATCAAATACACTTGAACACTCAGTTGAGAATTGTTACTTGCTAGTGGCCTAAAACCATAGAGGCAAAAAATGTATTATAAGCCCAGAGATGCGAGCAATAGGTCAGCTAGGCATAATGTATAGAGACATCTAAATGCAAACATGACCAATTGCAGTTGACCAATATAAGAAAATAACAGCTAAATAACAACTAAACAAAGACTCACAAATCGTACAGGAAAAATAAAATGAAGAACAAACAAAAGAAAACTGAAAAATTGATTAGTTTTGTTTTTTGCCTAGGTTTACTATCAAAAGACTGTCAATCTTTCACCATCCAGTCACTAGCTCAGACTGCAAAGTGAAAATAATGATGAGTTAATACAATAAACAGTACTAAGTTACCTGCAGGAATTTTTCCAGGGACCTGAAGCACTAGTTGTTTACCAGTTGCTTCATTTTGAACAGACTTTGCCTAACTCTCTTAATGGTGAAGTCATTGGCAAAGGTAATAGCAAAGTTAAAAGGAGAATTTACAGTTAATGGTACAGTAAAACTTTGTGGATTGCTTCACAGAGGTGAAGTTAATAACTTAGCCTGAACATTGACGATGATTAAAACTTTAAATATCTTTAATGGTGTATGGATCAAAGAATATGCTAACTCATTCAGCTGATCCACTTGCAATCATAACATTAGATGGCAACAATAATTCCAAATATCCAGCAGTCTTTTTATATTTGGCTTAGCATCATGCGAAACATCTTACAACAGAGTGGGTCTTGGGGTTGTGGCTGCTGTTGGGCGAGATGCAGGCACGCATCAGTAGGTGCGTCCCTCATTCCCCAATCAGCCTGCATGCCACTGCCACACCATGCATACATAATGGGCAGCGCATCAAAGCAAGGTGTGCTGCAATGCGTCATACGCAGCGGTCCTTGTCTTGACGTGCTCGCCGCCATTATGTCGACATCAGGAGCCCACTCCCGTCGGCATCCCCCTGCAAATGTGGAATGCCGAGGGGGTGCCCATTCCCTCGGTTCGTGCCCCCACTTGCATTGCACGCCGACAGGGAGCCCACCCCCGTCGGCATCACCCCAACTGTTGAATGCCGAGGGGTGCCCAATCCTCCTCAGCTTGTGCTTCCCCTCGACTTTGTTTTTCCGGCAGAGGTACCCAACCGTTGGCTACTGACCCCAAAACCCACTTAGGTGGCATGCGCGAGCCCACCCCAGCATGACAAATGCCCTGCAATGGCAAAACTGTCCTCACGACGCTTTCTTTTTTTTTTAACCTAGAAAACGAAAACCATCCCTCATAGTCTAGATCCCCCTCCCCTACCCGCACCCACCCACTGCGACCCTGCCTCCCTCACCCTCCCTCACCCCATACTTACCTCCGGACTCTGGCGCGTTGATCTTCAGTGGACCGGGAACACGTCTGCACTCTTCAAAGCCGACCACGAACTGAGGAAATGCCGTAAGCTGTATAATGCAATGAATAAGGGTTTTTTCAGCTTTGTTGCATATCTCAGAATTTCTTGGAATTTTGGCACCAAATTTTCAACATGTGATTTTTAGGCCCCTCCTCATGAATTCTGTCAGTGTCATGGCATTAATCGCCACGGAAGGTGATTTTGCAGTCACCGCGTGAAATCACCTTTCAGGACCCATTAACGAAATGACAGTGCCAGTGTTCATGAGGTGGCCTCTCAAAAAGCCTATGTTCCAAATTTGGTGGAAAAATCAAAAAATGCCTGTTTTACAAGCGTCGTTGCGCAGTTTCTCAGCAGCTCGTAACTTCACACATTCGCAATATTTTAACACGGTATTTTCAGCATTGGCATTTTCTGCACCTCACTTGTGAACAGTACAGCTATCATTTCTACATCCTGCCCGAAATGTGTTTCTGCCCTTCTGGCGCACAGTGCGCGCGTCGCTGTGGGAAATCAGTGTTTGGGCCAGATTATGAAAATGACAATGACACAGTTCATGAGCAGAGCCCTAGAATGCCTATGTTGAAAATTTGAGCTGATATCTATAAAATGACTGTGTTATGAGCTGACGATGGCAGATTGCACGATGCTCATACCGTCAGGCATTTGTGTATATATTTTCACTCTGGATTTTCACCATTGCCATTTTACACACCTCTTGATGAACAGTACAGCTGTCACTTCACATATCCTGCCCAAAATGTGTTTCCGCACTTCCAGCAGAATAGCGTGGTCGTTGTGCAAAATCACTTCTTGGGACACTTTGAAGAAATAACGGTGACACTGTACCTGAGCAGAGGAGCTAAAATGCCTATGTTGAAAATTTGGTGCGAATGCCCACAAACTGCCACTGCTGCAAGCGTGCCTTGCATATTTGCTACGCACCCTTGCAACTCCGCAACACTCGTATATTTGTATGCCACATTTTCAGCACTGCCATTTAATTACACCTCCTTATGAACTGTGCAGCTGTCATTCTTCCCATCCTGCCCAGCACGTTTTCCCCACTGCACTACCAAACACCCACAGGACACCCTAATGCCTCTCACTCTCTGTAGGGTGGGGTGGGTTGGCATCAGTTCAATACTGACTGCCACTCCTATGCTGCATCTCTCTAACTCCTGCACTGCCAACGGCAGCAAGACAACATTCGGCATTGACAAATGCTTGTTTGATGTGTCACTTGCATATAATAAACATGCTGATCATATCTTGTCAACTGTAGGACCCTGAGCTCAACTTTCTCTACAGGTGTAAATGCTGCCTAAGTGCTGACATAAGGAAGCAGGTAGTCTTCTACTTCATGATTCCTTCAATTCACTGTGGATACATCATACTCACTGTGCAAATAAAACCACTCTGCTGTCCTTGGATCATTTGTGCAAGAAGTAGGAGTGTTGCAAATTTAAAATGCTTGCATGAATCGCAGGAAATTCTACCACAATGCACTATGTGTACAATTTATTTAGTGAGCACTATGTGATTTGCCACAGCTGTGTAACTTTTACTAAGAGAAGTGATGCAATTTGCATTTTGTGGCACATTTTTGATGGTAAGTGTGTCAGTTCATATAGTAACATTTGCCACAAAGTATGTAGTGCATGCACAGTGTGTCAATTTGTGCAGTAAATTTCATGACATAAAATCTCCACACTTCATAATTCAAATAGCATTTTTTTTTGCTTTTTTTCCACTTCAACTGTTCATTCATAGAAACAGAGAAAGAAAGAATCTGACAGTTAAAACAAGATGTTCCGGTTCATCCTCTGCAGTAGCTGGTCTACCCATCACTCTCACTGTATGACTAGCTTAACTAGAAAAGTCCTCACGCAAATATGACTACTACTGGCATTCTTTGTAAATGTACAACTGTGCACAAGGAATCCCCTGAGAATCTCCCAGCTCCTCACATGATCAGGCAGTGGCTACTCACTCTGTTCAATAGCAGCATGTACCATATCCATTCTCAGGAAAAGTGTGAATTTGGTAGAAAGACTTTTGCATTTGTAGTATCGGACATCTGGAACAAACTCTCTCTACAGTTGAGCAATTCATTAAGCTTTCAAGTATTTAAGTCCAGTCATTTCAGCCATCTTAGAACTCCCTGTATTTGTTTTGGTTCAGAATACCCATCTAACTGACCATGATAATGTTGCATAACAACATATGTGCTATTTGTTTACTGTAACCCACTTTGTTAGCTTGGTTTGATTACCGCTTTGTTGTACTAACTTTTAGAGCTTCTTTGTTTTGCTTAAGTATATTTTAATCTGTGTATCTATTCCTGCTGGACTATATTAACCTGCTGACTGCTGCTATTGTCCCTGGGACTTCCATGAAAATAAGATGATGTGTCTCATGGGGTTATTCTAGTGGAGTAATTTCAAATGAATAAATAATTGATATGTGCATTAGTTAATTATGTTCATGTATATCATTTTTAACATGAAAATATTATTTTATGCACATTTGCAACTCATTCTAAGACATAATAGAAAAGTAGTGAGATGTTATCTATTAATGAAAGTAAAATGAAATGTATGCTCTAAAATAAAACAGACACACATTTGTGTGTTTAAATAAATTTATTAATGAGTAAGTTATTAAATGAAGCATCTTTGCTTGTTCTGTCAAAATCACACTTATATAAGAACATATTTTGAGGACAGACAACACCTTTCCCTCTCGTGGAGCAAAAGGACTCATAAAGGTCTTTGGATTGTCACCCTACCCCTCTCAAATACTCCTCTGTCACAATAAAGATATAGCTCTAGGCTATGAGACCATCATGCAGAAAAGATGGTAGGTTTTAATGCCAGGAAGAATATTACTGAAGACAGACTGCAGAAAGATGATAAGAGATCAATTGATTGATGCATCACTGACCTAGAACTCTGATATCAATCCATCTGTTTTTCTCAGTCTCCTATCAGTTTGCATTGCTATTAGCTCAGCTGAGTGCAAATGAAATGTGACTGAATTCAAGATGCTCAGATAGTGAATTATTGTCTCCTTTTCAATGTCTGTTAAGTTAGACCAACACTAGATACATAAAATATATGTTTAAAATGGTGGCAGAGCAATATATAACTACATCAGCCCTGATATTTGAACATGTGTATGCCAGAATACTGCTTAATGTTAGTGTCTCCCTTTTGATGATATTATGTATATATGTGTGGGTGTTTCTTGCTCATTTTACATCATAATTCTAATTTTATGTTCACTCTCCATTGTTTCCTGATATAAAATGAAAACATGAATTTTCTGTCTGTTTTTATCTGGTATCTGGGTTTCATGAGAAAGGAACATATAGTTTATGTTAAATACAAAGCAAGTTTTTGCAATGAATGCAGCTGAAAGACAGACAAGAGTCAAATGTAGACTATTACCCCAACACAGTATCAGGCAGGATCAGGATCAACAGTTATAGTAGCAACTCAAGCCATGATTGACAACAAAATGCTGAAGGCACTACTCAGGTGACTATCTACTGTATGTAGGATTAAACTTGTGGGGACAGCTAGATACTGACAAAAAAAATCCTATATATTAAAACTTTACTCTTTTATTGTATTTTGACTATCAGCCTAATCATTCTAATTTCTTATACTCCATTTGGCATACTCTGTTACCCTAAGCTATCTCTTAGCTTTCTTTTCATTTGTATTGTGTATTTTGTCAGAATATGTACGCCTACAACTACCTTGTACTTAGTCTGCCTGTATTTGTTTATATTTATTTATTTATTTATGTATTTAGTTTTGTTGTACCTTCTGTACAGAAATGATGTAATATTTCAATATGCTTGCCTGTTATGTATACCTGCTTTATTGCATTCATATGATAGTGTACTTGCACTTCTCCTATTCCCTTCTGCCCACAATGCATCTGGAAATGAGCTGTTCTGCTCAGTGTGCCTTCCTGTGAAACAATTGAATGAATGAATGAATATACTAAAACCCATTCTTATATGTGTTCTGCTTTCATAAAAGGTGCAGCCATATACATGAAAAAAATTGTACTTATTCATGTTCCCCTTGTTGAAAAATCAAAACATATATATGTTTTTAAATTTTAGTTATAGATTTATGTAAGTAACAAGCAGGTACATAAAATAAGATCATAAAAGCTCTAGACAAAGGTTGTACAGAATATAACAGGAATCATAAGCAGGGTGATACACTCAGCTTTTGTGTTTGGTCCCAAACCAATATGCAGGAGTTAATTGTCCAGGCAGGTGCGTCCATAAAATATCACACTCTCACCTAAGGAGATAGCAGAAAAAGTACATATTTTTATTGAACACCTGGCTCCTTACAGGAATATGGGGGTAGATCAGATACACCTTTCCAACACTGTAAAAGTTATATAGATTGCCTGCTCTCACTTAAGTTAAAGAAAAACATCCCCACACTCACCTTGGTATCCAAACATGATACGTGTAGGGGGCAGGATCTCATAACACAGGACATTTTGCAGTCCACAAACTGAGGTGAATGGAACAGCACACAATTATTCACAAACAGAACTGGCTGAGAAAAATATGATTTTAACAACTAACAATAGCAATGAGCAACCACTGGCTGAAGTATAACAACACATGCAGAGACCAAAATGTCCATAAGACAAGCAACATCAGATATCTAAGCCAAGTCATAAATCAGCAGTCTTCATCATCAAAGTCCTCCAAACTGGATTGTCAGGCAACAGGGAAAAATATATTCTACAAACCTCTGGGCCAATTCAGGATCTATAAATATACTTGTTTTCTTTTGTGCTGTACTGGAAGTTATGCAGGAAACAGGAACTGTGCCCTAAAATCTCTTTCTAGCACAGATTTCTTGACCGCTTGGAGCTGATGCTTTCTGTCCTGAGTGTGGGCTGATATGTCAGGAAAGAAGCCCACCTTGCTCCTTCCCACACAATGTCCCTTGGGTCAGGGCTGCTTGTAGAGAGAGATCCATACATTGGGAGATGACAGTGTCACAATTGCTGTTAGTGGTCTCTGAGCCACCCTCTCTCTCAGCCTTGCATGTATGGCGTGATGAACACCTTCACAATAGTCTTCCACAGTCACAGGAAAGAAGGGCCAGGCCTATAAATAAAGATGGTCCAGTGCTGCTGAAGCTCCCTTGGCCTGCCAGCCAAGGAAGAAACTCAACTACCCTGACATTATTTTACCTCTGACTATTTTCAGGGTCTACACATTGGAGCATAGAAATCCCACATCCTTAATTAGAGCTGTGTTGATTGTGACCTGTTGATCTACATTCTGCTGCTGTCCACAGATCACCATGTTTATTTTGTCAATCAATTTGGCCATCCAGATCCGTTAATTTCTTCTCCACCGCTGCCAGCCTCTAGTATGTTTCATCACCTTTGGATTAGATTTTTAAACATTGCAAACATCTGTGCCATTAATCATTACATGGAGGAGCCAACATGTTGTACTGGCCCCATCAACTTGGAAGCAGGGCCAAAGGTTGCTGAGAAGAAAAGCTTCAAAGCCTTGTTCCTGAAGCTACTGCTGCTTTTGGGACTCATCCTGGTCTCAGTAAATCTCCCAAAGTAGACTCTTACTAACGCTAAAATTGTGAGGGCAGTTTCCTCCATTTTGTAGATCCTATCTTAAAACAGGTATGCACATTTCTGGTCCAACAGTACCCTTGGAATATGTACATGCAGAAGGTGTCCTTTATGCAATATCAACTACATTAGATTCAGAGCATCTTCCTCTTGCTACCCTCAAAAATATAAACAGTCGGGGCCACTTCTTATTTCAGCCAATTTTGATGGGGCAAGTGTCATGATGGGTGAAAGTGATGGAACCATTACAAAGTTATGGAGAGCACTGTCCTCACATCATAGTCATGCACTGTGTTGCTCATAAGCTGGAGCTGGCAGTTCTTGGTGGAATGAAAACAAAATCCCTTTGTACTTAAGCTTGAAAATACTCTCAAGGGAATATTTAAATTCAATCATTATAGTCCCCAAAATGAGACAGCTTCAAGAAGCTGCAAATGTCTTCGATAACCGATCTGACTCACTATAGTAGAATTAAATAGGTGAGATGGCTTGCTAATAGATCATGTTCAGTCCATGCAGTTCAAGTGAACCTACCTACTGTAGCATAGCACCTGGAACATGCATCTAATTTATCTGGCAATGATGGTTCAAAATCAAAGGCACTCTTAAGAGATGTACAGAGTGTGCAATTTGTAAAATCTCTTTAATTACTGCACATTTTCTTACCAGTACTGAGGAATCTGTCACTGCATCTTCAAAGAATTGACTTACTAATTCTGGAAGTTCCACAACTCCTAGAGACTAGTCCACTACAGCTCATGGAACTCAAATCAAAGCCAGGAAATACATGACAGGCTTCCTAAGCCATTACAAACCTCAACACAAATGCATGGACAATGTAGCTTCATAGGAGAGATGAGAAGACTATTCCTTTCATAGTCAGAGGCATCTGCTAAGAAATCAATTTTGGAAGAGATGCCCAACTGCAGGGTTTATTAGACACAGCAATAACTTAAGTAGGTTAGACATTTCAAAATTTCTCAGAGGTGCCTCTCAAGTGGTTCTCCTGTCTGGACTTTAAGCAATTTGACCTCCTAAGGGAACAACTTGCTGAGTTTGGGACAACTGAACTGGCTAATTTGACTGATTACTTTGATTTTTTCACACAAGAGCAGCAGGAAAATATAACAAGCATTTGTGAAATAAATCCATTACAACAACAACAAACAGTGATCATTTTAATTTTAATTTATCAACTGTGCAAGAGAAACATGATCATCTACTTCAAATGTCAGGAGTCAGGACTTAAAGAATTCAACAACTGTGGTATCCAATAATATTTAAGTGAGTGCTCAAGATATATTTTGGGAAATAAATCTAGTGTGCCAGTTCAGTTTTAAAGTCATTGTGGGACTGACTGTGTGTTGGAGTGGATACTTTGGAATTGCATACTATTGATGATTTAATTCTTTTTACCTTGCCCTTGTTCCTGCTTTCCCCAGTAAATACCAACCTTAGTTCATATTTTACTTCTGTGTATTATTGTTTATTGCTTAGGTATTGTGTATATTGTATTATGGGTGGGACTGTTAAACATTATTTCCTGAGGGTTAATATCTTGAACACCAGCAGGTATTTCAAGGGATTCCTCAGGTGGTGGACCTACACCATTATTTTATTATCCCTAACACCCAATTCTAGGTCCCTACTCTCAAGATTATTCGGCCCAATCCTCATCCCAGTCCTCCAAGAATGGAGTCACATGACTTGTGAGAGAAAGCAAGGACAGTAATGGAAGTCCAGATTTTCAACAGTACAGTATTTGCATAGTGGTCAGGTAGGATATGAACAGGGAATGCATTATGTTCATTATAGATTGAGGAGTGCTTCTGACCAGTTCAAGCACTCATTGCCTCTCCAGCGTGAGACACTCTTATTTTGGGAAGAGTGTCTCACATGCAGATGACCTGAAATGGGCACATTCCAGGATAGTTTAAAAAATAACATTAAGCAATCACTCAGCCTATAATATATTAATAGTCACCTGTCTCCTCTTGTTGTAGGTAAGAATGGTTTCACTTGCATTCTGCTTGAGACAGAATAGAACAGAACAACTCAGCTTTGCTTTGCTGTTCTCTTTTAACCGAACACATGTGTGACCTCTCTTATCCCACAACTCAACCTCTCTTATCCCACAACAAGTGACTCCAGGGACATAATGCATAAAGAGCAGTTTTTCGTGACAGTGATGAGTGGTATTGCCATGTTTGTTAAAGAGTAGAACGGATGCAAAAATGTTGCTTGTAACACCATTTATTTGACTGATAGAGTTTTATTACAATAGTACTCCAAACCACAGAAGCTGGTCTCTTATTTGGGTGCTTTACAAACCCGGACAGAGTATACAGAGAATTTAAACTGGAAACAAGCAATATTGTGGATCATTAAATAAAGCAGTTCAGATTAAAATAAACTATTTATAAGTGTGATGTTTTTGTTGATAGAAAACAGTGACCACAGCAGGAGAACTACAGTTTAAAAATAATTGTTGTTTATATTGAAAAGTCTTTCTGAAGCAGTCGTCAAAATTTTGTGTTTGCCTGAAAGCCTGAAAGGTGTAATGGGCTGTGTTCCTATGTTTTGGTTTCAGTCATATGTATGGATTCAGAAGAGTGCTATAAATGTTTCCCCACTGTTTACTTTCCCAGTTGTCTTTAAAAGGTGTGGCAGGGTAAGACAAAATTATTTTAAGGTACCCTTTTCCATAGACTCAGGGCACTTTAGAAGGAAACAGAAAAAATCTAATAAACACAGATAAAATAAATAAGCAATAGATAAATATTACTATATAATAAATGAACTAAATAAAGCATAAGTATCATAAAAACATTTTTAAGGCCTCCTAAAAGGCCTCCACTGTTCTTTCATTAACCATGGGGTGGTGGGGGCAAGAAATTCCAAAGGACAGTGCAGTTACCCTAAATGCCCTGTCCCTCGACAACCTAAGCTGAGATTGGGGGATCTTTAACTGGCCTGCATCTGCGGAGTAGAGGGATTGATTGGGGTGTAAGGAGATAGGAGATCTTTAGATGTTCAGGACCAAAACCTTGCAGGGCATTGTAATATCAACAGGCATTTTGTAGGTGATGCAGGACTGATTTGGGAGCCACTGAATGTACACAGAGCCAGCATGATGTGGTTCCTTTGAGATGTTCCAGTCACCAGCCAAGCTGCAGCATTCTGAACCAACTGCAGATGGTGCTCAACCCTAGGCAACCCTACATAGAGAGCATTCCAGTAGTCTGGTCTCAAAGTGACAAATGCATGGATTATCATTACCAAGTCCCTAGTCGCAAGATATGGATTCCTGGCAATGCTATATAAATGGAAAATGCCATGGTGGACTTGCTGTACTAGTGACAGCTTGCAGTCCAAAATGACCCCAGATTCTTTCCAGAATCCACAGTTCAAAGTGCATTGTTATTTAAAGTTGGAGATATTGCATCAGCACATTTCATTTCTGGCCCATGATGGCCTGGCTGGAAAATCATTACCTTTGTCTTACCAGAGTTAAGGCTCCACCACTGGAGTCAATTAAGTCAGTGATCTTTCAACGACATCACTCTAATGCAAAGGCCACATCCTACCTGTCTGATATATAAGACAGGTCCGGTATCTCTGACTATGATCTGCATGGCAGTTACACTCATTAAAATACAATCTCATGATCTCACCCAGGGGAATTTTGTGGGCAGTGAACAACTGGGGCAAAGGGCTGAGCCTTGATCCACATCATGGTTGAGCACAGCAGTTCCAGAGATGGAATGTCACAGAACTACCTGTGTTCTCCCAATGAGATAGGACTCAAACAAGCACAAAACTGCCAGTGAGCCCTACATAGTCCCTTAGGTGATCCAACAGCACCCCATGGTCAACCATGTCAATCACTGATAAGAAATCTGAAAGGATCAAGATCGAATAGCACCCTTCATCCCTTGCACAAGAAGATCATGGAATACTCTTACAAGTACAGTATGGGTGCTCTTGTGGGGCCTAAATCCTGACAGGATACTGTAGGTTCATAACTGTCAAATTTACTAAGAGACCCTCAAGATGCACTGTCACCATCTTCCTGGTAACCTTCACAAAAGAAAGGTCTGAGAAGAGTTTGCAATTCTCAAGATTGTCAGGGTCCAGAGATGGCTTTTCCTGGAGGGGTCTAAACACAGTCTTTTTCAGAGTTGCATAAAACCTATACTTTCAAGAAGCACTTAACAGTCTCAGTGAAAATTGACAACAGAGATTCCAGGTAGACAAGCAGAAGCTACGTAGGCTTGGAGTCCAACCAGAGACGTTTCAGAGTTTTACTTCCTCAGTGAAGTTCTGGCAAAGTTGCAAAATTCACCTTTGCAAATTACTTTGCCAAGTTTCCACTTTCCACACCATCACTTCAGAATCAGTTTTCCTGGAAAAACTACACCTTTCCAGGCATAGTCAGGCAAAGTGGCCACTTCACTGATAAATTTAGTAAATTTGCATAAAAAGGACCACTTGACCTGGTGAAAACTTTGCAAGATTGCCACTTCACACTTCATAATATTTGCCAACTTGACAAATTCATTCTTAAAGGGCCCTATTCAAAAAGGTGTGAATGGGATGCACGCAGTATAAACCCAGTGCATAGACTATCTGCACCTGGCCATGCACATTGCGTATGCCATTCAATACCACAGTGCCCCCTACATGCTATGCACAACAGCTGAATGCGCAGCTCCACATGGGGTGGGCCTGGACAGGAGATGGGGTATTGTCTGCACTCCAAATCACTAATGATGGCATGGGTGCTTTGCATTGAGGAGCAATGGCTATGCCTTCTGAAGGCAGCTGTAACTATTACATGCCCTCCGATGCCACCGCTGATTGCAGCAGGGATGGTGGAGGTCATCAGATGCCTCATTGTGGCCACCACTCCTGATGGGGCACATCTGGGAGGTTTGGGACTGTCATCTGGGTTCTCCCACACCTCAGTGCTGTGTGGCATACGCTCCCAGCAGCAACATGGTGCCTGATGAGCACAAGGGATTCACTACAGGACCCTGTCTGGGCAGCCGATTGGCTACACAGCCAGGTCCACAGCCCAGCACCAAACTGCCCCCATGAACCTGTGCACTGGAGGGGCAGGGCAGTGTAATAGAGCCGGCGGGGACCACTGTTCATGAAGGCGGTCCCACATGGATTTCCGGCAGATGCAGAGCTGCATGGGGATACTGCAATTTGCATGTAACCCCCGCATTCATAAATATAACCCAAAGTGAATATCAGCCACTTCACTCATTTCTAGTTCCAACAAACAGCGGTGGGTGCAACCTTGTGATTAATTGTAGGACTTCCTCTTCAACACTTAGTTGAATTCTACTGTGGATTGCAGATTGTCTAAGCCTAATGATGACTGGATACTGCTAGCCCATGACAGGCCACTTGAGGACATCACAGTTCAAATCAAGGATACATTTTCAAGAAATAATTAATTATATATAGTGCACTCTTTTGCAGTATAGACTAGTTTGGAATGCACACAAGGGGATTAATTAGCTCTCTATGGTATGAGGAGTTGTCCTGGTCTATTTCTTTATGCAGCAGTCACCTGATAGTAGCTCTGTCATTTAGGAACTTTAAAGGAACTTTAACATTAACTGGTTATTGATGAAACTGCCCCTCAAGGATGAACTCTCTAGCCTCAGCATCTCCCAAATGATTGAAGCCCTGACCAGGATGAATTACCAGATGGAGACTAAGACACCGATTAACTGGATCCTTACAAACTATCCAGAGCATATCACAGATACCCTAATCCATGCAGATTTCCTGGTGTTCCTCTCTGCCATGCATGATGTGGACCTGGCCTTAGACCAGTTTATCTCAGCCTTCAATGCTGTGTGTGATACCTATGCAACAGTTAGAAAATGTGTAAAATAAAGGTGTAAAAACAACTCTTGGGTCACACATGCCCTTCTTGATCTTATGAAGAATAGAGACCATCTCTGGCACAAAGCAAAAACCACGGGCTCATTAGCTGATATCCAGTATTACTGAGCAGCAGGAAGTGCTTGTACCGTGAGATCAGATTTGCTAAAGCTATGTATTTTAAAGACAGACTAAACAGCACCTGGGGGATGGCAAGAAGTTCTGGAGGAACATAAAAAGCTGATAGGGAAGGAGAAGTCATCCTTTCTATGCTTCTTGTAAACGGAGCAATCACTCAAGATTCAAAAATAACAGCCTATGCATTCCACGTTGTATTTTCAGACCTTAGTCATAGCCAATTCCTAAACACTGAAAAGGCTAGCTCAGAAGATACACAGGCTGCCCATATTCAGCCCCACAGGTATTCCACAATTTCATTTAATGTAAATCTCCCATGTGGAAACCAAGAAATATCTCAATGCTCTCTTGGCAAATCCAAGCACAGCAGCATTTAAACATAGAAACATAGACTTTGACGGCAGATAAGGACCGCTTGGCCCACTTAGTCTGCTCATTTTCCTACCTAGAGGATAAGCTGCAGATCCTATTTAACCAACAGCCTATTTCTTCCTACCCCACAAAATTGCCTTATGTCTGTCCCATGCATTCTTGAATTCTCCCACAGTTTTAGACCCCACAACCTCCTCAGGAAGGCTTTCCATGTGCCCACCACCCTCTGTAAAAAATACTTCCTCACATTGCCCCTGAGCTGTCCCCCTCTATCTTCAGATTGTGCCCTTTGTTCTTACACATCTCTTTCTGAAAGATGCTACCTCTTGGACTTTGTTGATTCCACTGAGGAACGTTTCTATCATGTCCTCCTCTCCTCCTTTCCTCAGGGGTATACATATTAAGCTCCTTTAGTCTTTCCTCATATGGCTTCTCTTGCAGACCCTGCACCTTTTAGTTGCCCTCCTCTGAACTGCCTCCATCCTGTCTATGTCCTTGCGGAGATGGGGTCTCCAGAACTGGACACAGTACTCCAGATAGGGTTTCACCAACTGCCTGTACAGGGGATAATAACTTCCTGTTCTCTGCTGGTGATACCTCTCCTATACATCCCAGTATGCCCCAGCCCTCCTACCGCCTTCTCACATTGCTTGCCAACCTTAAGGTCATCTGTTATGATTACCCCAGGTCCCTTTCCATTTTTCGTTGTTACTACCCCCCCACCATTGTGTAATTTTCCCTGGTTTTTGTTTCCCAGGTGCATTACTGTGCACTTTTCATTGAATCCAAGCTGCCATACTCTGACCATTCCTCCAACCTTGCCAAGTCCCTTCTCATCCTTTCCACACCTCCTTGTGTATCAACCTTGTTGCAGATCTTTGTGTCATCTGCAAAGAGGCATACTTTTCCTTCCAGTCCCTCTGCAATGTCACTTATAAAGACATTAAAAGGACAGGACCCGGTACTGAACCCTGCGGTACCCCACTAGTGACCCCCTTTCTTCAGAGTGGACTCCATTTACAATTACCTTCTGTGTCCTGTTGTTCAGCCAATGTTTTACCCAGGCTACCACCGGGACCCACTCCCAGGCTGGTTAATTTGCCTACTAATCTTTTGTGTGGGACTGTGTCAAATGCCTTGCTAAAGTCTAGGTAGGCCATGTCCACAGCCCCTCCTGGTCTACTACTTTGGTCACCCAGTCAAAGAAATCAATTAGATTCGTCTGACATGACCTTCCCGCTGTAACCCATGCTGCCTTGGGTTCTGTGCTCCACTGGCATCTAGATACTCAACAATTCTTTCCTTCAGAAGTGATTCCATCACTTTCCCTACCACAGAGGTCAAACTGACAGGTCTGTAGTTTCCTGCCTCTGTCTTGGTCCCACTTTTGTGAAGAGGAATCACATCCGCCTTCTTCCAGTCCTCGGTACCACACCATCCTCCCATGATTTGTTAAAAGGGTAGTCAGTGGTGTCACTAGTTCTCTGCTTAATTCTTTTAGAATTCTGGGTGAATTCCATCTGGCCCCATTGCCTTGTCCACCTTCAGTTTTAGGAGTTCTTTCAGAATTCTTTCTTCAGTGATAGGACTGGGATCGACCCCCTCTCTAGAGTGCTTCTGTTAATTGGATTTGGCACCTCCCCACTTCCTCTATTGTGAATACTGAACAGAAGTATTCATTCAGTATACCTGCTTTTTCACTGTCACTCTCTGCCCACCCACCATCCATTCTATTCAGCCTCACTATCTCTCCCTTTGTCTTTCTCGCTCCCTGATATACCTATAAAAGGTTTTATCCCCTTCTTAACTAAGTTAGCTATCTTTTCCTCAGTTTGTGCCTTTGCTATTCTGACTGCCCTCCTTGCTCCCTTCTGCCTTAATTGGTACAGTTCTCTGTCCTGCTCCTTCTGTGTTTTCTTATACTTCCTAAATGCTATCTTTTCTCCCTAACCTTCACCGCCACCTCTTTTGAGAACCATAGTGGCTTTTTCTTTCTTTTGATTTGTTTATTTGCTTCACACAAAGGCTTGTTGCCTCTGTGATGGCAGTTTTGATATTTCCCATTGTTGCTCCAACCTCCTTCTAGCCTGTTTGCTGATGCTTTTCTAATGCATTCTCCACATCTTGCCAAAGTCAGCCCTCCTGAAGTCCAGAACCCTCACTTTTGTATGGCTTGACTCTGTAACTGAGTTTATCATGAAGCACACTGTTTGGTAGTCACTTGTTCCCAAATGGCTACCCACTTCTAGATCTGAGATCCTCTCACTGTCCCCATTTGAGAGTACAAGGTCTAAGTATGCTCCCCATGAGTAGGTTCCAAAACTAGCTGTCTGAGGTATGCCACCTGAAGAGGCATCAAGAATGGCCGTGCTTTTGGATGTGGCTGCCGCAAAGGTGTTCTAGTTAACATCTGGCATATTAAGGTTCCCCCATCAACAGTATATCCCTTTCTCTGCCATCCTAAGTATGCCTTCTATCATATCTTTGTCCATTCCCTCCCCTGACATGGGGGTCTATACAACCCCTGTGTGGATTGTGGTGCCATTTCCAGTCTCTAAGGTGACCCACAGTGCCTCCTCTCCTCCCTGTTTACTCTTTTGTTCAGTTGCTTTTATCTCTTCCCTTACATAGAGAGCTACTCCCCCGCTTTCTGCCCTCCCTCTCTCCTGTAGGTTGTGTACTCTGGTATGTTAACATCCCAGACATGGTTCTTTCATGTACCATGTTTCTGTGACTGCTACAATATCCAGGCATCCCTCTTCCATCAAGGCCACCAGTTCAGGGAGCTTGTTGCCCAGACTACAGGCATTGGTACTCATTACTCTCCATTTCTTGATGGCCTTACCTCTTTTTGCCCCATCCCTGTCCTTACTGCATTTGTCATTTTCTCCATTTACCCTGTGCTTCTCCCTATCGACATCTCTATGTTGGTGTCTATCTCACTTAGTACCCTGATATTTTGGGGGCTAGATTTCTCGTTCTTTTCAGTGCCCCCCTTGGCTAGTTTAAATGCATGTAAATGAAGCATTTAAACCTATCACCTAGGATCCTGGTTCCCTCCCGGACAGATGCAGACTATCATGCCAGTATAGGCCTGCATCCCTCCAGGTGGACCCCAGTCCCCAATGAAGCCAAATCCTGATCTCTGCACAGTTTTCAACCACTGATTGAATCCCATGGTGGAGCACCCTAGCCTCACCCATGCCATAGACAGGCTGCACCTCTGAGAAGGTTACCATAGATTAATAGCCCTTGCCCTGATGAATTAATAAATCCACTCACCTTCATTCTGAATTTATCTCTAAGAAATGGCAATTCTCCAACAAATGGAAATGTGCAGTTGTCACACCAGTTCAAAAACAGAGATCAAGGGAGTCATGCCAACTTTAGGCCCATCTCTGTACTCCCATCCCCCTCCAAAGCCCTTGAAAGAATAGTGTCAGACCAATTGGTGACTTCCTAAACAAATATGACATCCTTTGCTCTTAACAGCATAGTTTCCAGAAGGCCCATAGCACCAATACTGGAATACACAGATTTTATCCATGCAGTGCTGGAAAGTGCCAGCTAGTCGGTTGGTATACATTGATCTACAAAAACTTTTGTTACTGTCAGCCACAGTATCCTATTCAACAAACTCCATTCTTCCAGGTTATCTTCTGACACAGTTGGGTGGTTAAAAGTTACCTTGGTAACAGATCCCAACAATTGAAAATCAATGGTACCTCTCAGACAGTAGGCAGGTGATAACCGGTGTCCTGTGAGGTTCTATCCAGGGACCCACCCTATTCAGCCTGTTCCTTAATTCCTCCCCTAGCCTGCCTTGATAACATCCTGCTATATGCATATGACACGGCTATCTTCTCTAGTAGTCCACACCTGCATCTACTGAATCCAAACTCCAAAATAGCTTTGCAGTTTAGAGGACTGGTTTACTCAAAACAAGCTTTTCCTGAACTACAAAAACTAAGGTTATGTTGTTTGCTAACAGGCAGAGTAAATACAGAGCTAGTCAGCTGACCATCCTGAACAGCAATCAGGAGCCACTCGATCACGCTACACCATTAAATATTTAGGCGTCATGCTGGATAGCTCCTCTCCTTTACCCACCACATGGACAATGGTGTAAAGACAGCCAACACCAGAATTGGTCTTGTCCACAGACACAATATGACCCCTGCAGCTAGTCTCTGGCTGTCAGTGGCTCTATAATCTCTGTTACAGACTATGGGCTAACTGTGTACAGTGCGGCAACTGATACAGCCGAAAAAGGGTCAGAACTGCCCTCAATAAGTCTTGTAGACCCACCCTTTGGATACCCAGGATCACACAAACCTATGAACTTTACTCCGAGTCTAAGTAGCTTAATCTTTAGTGGAGGATTAAATACCAGACCTCCTGCTAGGGTAAAAAGCTCTCCTCGGTCTAACTCAATAGCCATTACAGACCTCCTTAAACCTGCATCTAACTCATGCCAGTCCAGAAGAAAAACACCAAATGCTTTACATATCCCTTTCCATCACACAGCACTTGCACAGAGCTCCTACACTTACAAGTGAACTACCCACAGAAGTATTAAATATGCCTAAGCTTGGAACTTTCAAGAAATCTCTACTAAACATCTGACAATACTTGGCTCATGTGACTGCTGGTTCTAATCTCCGCCACCCCCCATTCTGTCTCCACTCCCCTAATCACACTGCCCAGCCATTTACCTTTCCCCTTTTTCTTCAATGTCCAGTGTGTTGCACTCTACAAATAAATACAGCCACAGCAATGCAGGACTTGAGTAAAAGACTTTTCTTGGGACATAAATAACCATATAAATAAATTCACTATGCACTGCAGAACCCTTTAGTACTTCACCTCTCCTGATGCTTCTAAGGGTTAGTGAGGAATACACACACAAACATTCAAATACATTCAAGTTATTGACATTTTCTGACATTTTATTGGCTGTCAATTAATTCAAACTAGAACCTAATTAATTGTCTAATTATTACTGTTGCTCCTGATGCCGTAAGGGGAAGGGGAAAGAGGAAGGCATTCACATATTTGGGACTGTCTAGTACAAAATGCCCTGCAAGCCCATTGGTCCACACTGTGGATCAATTGGTTTCAACCCATACTGTACCTGTCATTTGGTGGGCGACCACGGGTATGTGGGTGGGTTGTGTCCTCCCACCGATGATGGGGGAGGGTGGGCACGGGTTCTGTGTGGGTAGGAGGGGTGGGAGTGCCACTGAATCTCCAGGGAATTATATTACTGTGATTGCGGCAACAGGTGGAGGGGTACCACTAGACTACCAGGGAATATTAATACCATGGATATCCGGTGATCGGGGACACAGGAGGGAGAGGGGTCCACTAGACTACCAGGGAATATTAATACTGTGGATAACCAGCAGTCGGGGACACGGGTGGGATGGGGGTGCCACTAGACTACCAGGGACCAGTGCAGTGGGCATTTACCAGCATTCGCAGCTATGGGGTGGGGATGCCCCTGGATCCCCACTACTGGAAATCAGTCTGTGCGGGGCACCAGTCATAGTCGCTGGCTGCCCTGCATAAGGCATGCAAATGGGTCATAATGACATGCAAAGGCCCCATTTGCACCTTGCATATATTATGGCCTAATTTGCATGCCCTCAGCTGAACATCATGGATGATGCACCAAGTGCAACTGCATTTGCCCTGACACATCTCCATGCTCCCTAGCTGTGGCTTGCACTGGCACAGACCCACTGCACCATGCACAATCCCTGCCATATTCAATGGTGTGTGCCATGGTGCATCACCGATGAATATCACCAGGCCCTGGCCTGGCCCCTGTGCATCCCAGTTGTGCTGCATCCAGGCTTGTGCCACTGCCTGGTGCAGTCTGAATATCCAAGCCTGGATGCATAGCTTTCAACAAGTCCTGAATCTGTTTCCAAACAGTTTTTCAAAGGCAGAGATAGAACTGTTTACCACAATTGGGCAGAATTCTAATTTGTTTTAAAGGTAAGTTTCCACTGTCATTTAAATTCTGCCACAGAATTATCTCCAGCAACAAGTATTTCCTGATCATTCATTAAAGCCATAAGAATCTGCAAGTTCTTCTCATCCGTAGTGTCCATGTTATTAATGTTCCCAGAAATTCTGGGCAGTGTTCCAATTCCATCTTCATTCCCTTCTGGGATGAAAACATTCTCTAGTGGTGAGAATCCCATGGTTGCTCTATTTGTCTTTGTTTTCTCAAAAAATAATACTTAAATTTTTCTGAAAAACTCGAATAGGTCCACATGAATGTCAAAGTTATTAATTTGGTGGGTGGGGTGCAGTTGAGGCCTTTCTTCAATAGTTTAATCTGACGTGGGGTCAAAGTTTTACTAGACAAGTTTATGACCTGTAATTTTTTTCCTTCTACCTCAGAAGACACCCTGTATTTTGATTTGTTGCACCCCTCTGGCCTCATCTAGTTTGCCTCCTTCATTTGCCCCTTTGTTTTGTTGAACTTGCTCTTGTATTGCCAACTGCTCCTCTCCAAAACACACCCCTTGGTTTTGTTGTTGTTTTGTTGGGGTTCCTACTTATGCTCCTTCATCTGCATCTACTCCAGAATCTATTAGTTACGTTACCTTCAAGCGGCTATTTAAATATGTGGTCTTTTTGTAATCTGTCTGCTCTCTAATCAACTTATGCTGTTTTCGGTCTATAAGCTCTTTCTCATATTTTAGGATCTTGTTTTTCAAAGCTTCATCTAGGAAGGCAAACTCAGGGTTTGTTTTCCACACTTATCTGCTTCCTTAACATTTTTATTTCCTCTGACAGTTCATTATATTTCTCAATGTCCTCTTTAATGATTAGTTTTATAAATCCCATAGAACACTCCAATGCTAGTTTAGACCAATCTTCTTTACATTTTGTGTTTTCCAACCCCATGAAAGGGCTTTAGGACCTTAATCCTCTCAAGGCCAAATTCTTCTCTACATAGATCTCCAAGGTCACTATCTCGACAGA
Organism: Neoceratodus forsteri; assembly: GCA_016271365.2. Taxonomy (NCBI): domain Eukaryota; kingdom Metazoa; phylum Chordata; order Ceratodontiformes; family Ceratodontidae; genus Neoceratodus; species Neoceratodus forsteri. The sequence continues at coordinate 386,262,786 of CM057455.1, read as the reverse complement.
TTTAATTTGTTTATCAATAGTTTTCCAGCTCAATAAATGCTTTTCTTATGTTTAAATCTCCACCCACACCAGAGACATTGCTTGAAGTGTCTGTTCACTCAACTTTAAGTTTGGTTTATGTTTGCAGTCTTCGCTCATTCCAGCTCAGTGTGCGGTCATAGCTGAAACTGCCAACTTCTGTGTCAGTGTTTGATGACGACTCCTTTGTCATCATCTAATAACTCTGTATGACTTTTGCCAAGATGTACCCTCATTTTAATGTTTCAGACACTCACAGTTTACTAGCCAAACTATCTGTAATGCCATGGAGTGTAAACGCTGTGCTTTTATTTGAATCCTAGTGAAGGTAAGAAATACTCGAATAGTCGTTCTCCAGCTCTCCAAGTAACAGCTTCAGACATAGGCAGGCAGTCTGGTTCCCCAAATGGGGCAACAATAGGGTGGCTAACCTCAAACAAAAGACAATGTCCAGTGTGTTGCTCTCTCTAAATAAATACAGCCACAGCGATGCAGGATTTAAGTGAAAGTCCTTTTATTCAGGTCATAAATAACCTTACAAATAAATTCACTAAGCACTGCAGAACCCTTTTTGTTTCAGTCATTCCCCCATATCCTCTTAGCCTGCCTCACATTTCCCTCTCTTCCAACCCTCTCCTCTACTGTCACTACTCTTTCCACCCCCACTGTAATTGTTCTTTCTCAACATCCCTTCCAACACCCTTGCTCACCCTCCCAATAATCACTGACAAGGACATCTCTGTCTGTGCCATGTTTTTCTACCCCTACCCCAAGCTCTCTCCCCTTTACTCCTTGTTATAGTCAGTTCTGACTGCTCCACTATCTACCCTCTCCTCCTCTCCTCACTGCACTTGTCTTGTGACCCTTGAGCTCATAGCTTATCAAAACGGTTATAAATACTGTATGTACTTCATCATATGAACTAATGCATTTGCTTCTTCTATATAGTACAGTTTTGTGTTGTATAGCTTTTCCTCTTCGTAACCCTAAGTTTCTTTGATTGTATTTTATGTGTCTACTTGACTATGTCTATACCTTATGTTTTATATTCTGTATGTGCCAATTGTTTGAACCTTACCTAACATGGAACCTTTGTAAAATAACTTTTAGCTTAAAAGTGTAACTCCGAGATGACAAATAAATACAATATTTCTATGTTTCTGTCACTTATCCTTGCTGTTGATAAGCAGCCCAATGACATTATTATCACTATCTTGTTTTTACATGTTTCTAAATCTGCAAATCTTATGATCGAATCTCAAGGTCTAATGGATTTCTTTATTTGTTAGGCACTTAGATAATATTTCCTTTGTCACTACCTGAGCTTAATCCTAAATGTGAGATTGATGATTCATTAGGATTCTGTCATGCCCCAATCTGTTTAGTTCCGTTGTGCTTTTCTCTGCTTGGATTCTTCATTATTCATAATTGGTCTGCAACATGACCATTATGTCAGATTGAACTAGGTGCCTCATCTGTTGTTAACACATCGTATCTGTTTGATAAGGACATTAGGTGACTGCTTGCTTTGTACCCCTTTTGTTTCTTTTTCTGCCATGTACAATTGCCCATTCATTATTCCCAATGTCTTTATACATCTCCTCAGCACTCCTTGCTCTATTTCTTCTTTCCCTTATGATGTTGATAGTATTGTCTGTATTTATACGGACTAATGAAATAGCTTGACTGACTATAGGACTTTCTTAAATAGTGTTGGCGGAGACACTTAATTCTGGCCTTTCCTGTCTCCTCTTTATACAATAGATTATGAACTCAGTATTAAGCATTGCAGTTTATTTATTCTCTCCAGTCTATTTTGGCTTTTTGTATGAAGTTATCTTTTTCCATGTCAGCTAAATAATCTGCATTTTAGCAGAATAACACTATCCTTTCCTCCATTTCTTCTGATTTGTTCATGCTATAGGTTCACATTTAATTTTACTTTATTTTATATGCTGTAGTCACCTTATTAATGTTGTAATTAAATTTCTGTCCAATCTGTCCTCCATGGTTGACACTGGCAGACACTGCCAGTGTCACCTCCCTAAGTGATTGCTGATGCTCAGTCAGGCTTTGTGTTTTATAGGTCTGAAACTGGAAGTAGTGTGTTACCCAGCTTCTGGTTTTGGCACTCTCTTTGGGTGATTAAAATATGTTAAATGACAACTGCAACCCTGAAAACTGCTATGTGTACTGTTTTCCTCATTACACAACTGAAAAAGTGCTAGTTTTGTGTCAGATCCCTAGTTTAAAATCCCAGAATTGCTACACTTCCTTACAGTCCTCCCAGTTTCCAGGATTTAATAGCCCTGCTTGCAGATAGCAAATACTAGTTTTGAGTTTTGTGTACCTTTTTTTATAAACTAGAGAGGTGAGAAATATCGGTTAGGGTACAGATTTAAGCACAGGAGCACATCTGATGGCATTTTAGCCCATTTTATATTTGCTTGAATGCATGTGCAAGAAACATAGTGCCATCATCCGAGTTTTCAGAGGTGTGGCAGCCCTCCCAATTCAGTCAGTGTGTTTGCAGGCGCATGCAGTTCTCCAATGCCTGCTGGAGCTGTCTATGACAGCAATCGAAAATGCAGTGGAGTACAGTTGAAAGGGAAGCTACGCTCAGTGAGCAGCAATAAGATATGGCCTGCTCATGCGCACTCCCCCACACACCCGCATGCATACTGCATGCTCGCCTCACACGCATACACTGTATAGCAATAGGGGTGCCCAATCCCCATCGGCTGTGCTGCGCCCCCCAAACAGTGTTCCACATGCCACAATGGGTGCCCACCCCAGCGTGGCTACACATGTATAGCCGACTGGGGTGCCCAATCCCGCATCAGCTCCACTGTCCCCCTCCCAGTACAGGGTGCCATGATAGGAGCCCACCCCAGCATGGCAACAGATGCTGTCACCGACAGAGGTGCCCAATCCCCATCATCTCCATGCCCCAAACAGACATCCTTGTGCCACGCTGGGAGCCCACCCCAGCGTGGCAACAGATACCTGTCACCGACGGGGTGCCCAATCCCTGTCAGCTCCATGCCCCCAAAAATCTGTCCTTGCCGCTGGGAGCCCACCCAGCATGGCAAACATCCCGCGTGGTCTCGTCCTTTGTTTAAAAAACAAACCTGAAATTGAAAACGGTTCCTCTGTGTCTCTGCCCCACCCATGCCCACCCACTGTGCACCCTGCCTCCCGACACCCCTAATCCCATACTTACCTCCGGACTCTGGCGCAACGATCTTGGTGGACTGGGAACACGTCTGCACTCTTCAAAGCCGACTGCGAGTGAGGAAATGTCAGTAAGCTGTATAATGGGATAGATAGGGTTTTTCAACTTTGCTACATATCTCAGGCAGTTTTGGAATTTTTGCACAAATTTTCAACATGGGGTTTTAGGACCCTTCTCATGAATGCTCTCACTGTCATTGCGTTAATCAGGCCGAATGGTGATTTCGCAGTCACTGCGAAATCACCTTTCAGGACAAAGTAATGAAATGACCTGCCACTGTTCATAAGGTTGGCTCTCAAAAGCCTATGTTGAAAATTTCGTGGAAAATTCCTAAAATGACTATTTCTGGCGTCACGTTACGCGGTTCATACGCCGCGGCTCGTAGAGATTCGTGAATTTTCAATATTTTTACTCCAGATTTTCAACATTGCCATTTTACCACACCTCCTTATGAGCAGTACAGCTGTTACTTTTCACATCTTGCCCAAAATGTTTTTCTGCCCATGTAGCGCACAATGGCGCAGTCGATGTGCAAATCAATGTATGGGACACATTAAGAAAATCACAGTGACACTGTTAATGAGCAGAGGTCTTAAAATGGCTATGTTGAAAGTTTGGTGAAAAATTCTAAAAATGACTGTTTCTGACGTCGTTGCACATTTCCCTCATACAATCGTGATTTTGCAATTTTCAATATTTTCACTCCAGATTTTCAACATTGCCATTTTATTACACCATAAAATGACTGTGTTACAAGTGAGCATTGCAAAGTTTCCATGCACCCTCATAAGTTCATGACTCTGTAATATTTTCAGTCCAGATTTTCACCAGTGGTATTTTTCCACACTTCCTTTTGAACAGTACAGCTGTCATTTTTCGCAATATGGCCGAAATGTGTTTTCACACTTTCAGAGCAGAGATGCGTGGTCGCTGTGGGAAATCATTGTTCGGGACAGATATAGAAAGTCACAGTGACACTGTTCATGATCGGAGGTGCCAAAATGCCTGTGTTGACAATCTGCTGTAAAATCCCCAAACTAATTACATTATGGGTGTCGTTGCACAAGTTTCTATCTGCCACTCGTGACTTCACCAGTTTTTTATTTTTTACTGCAGATTTGCAACATTGCCATTTTTACACCTCCCCATGAACAGTACAGCTGTCATTTTTCACATCCTGTTCAGAATGTTTTTGCACCTGTGGTGCTAAATGCCGTAGTCACTGTGCATAAGCAGCTTCGCTAACAAACTGAGATTGCCACTGTTCATGAGGTGGGGTCACAAAAAAATGTTGAAAATTTGGAGTGAAAATACCGACAAATGCCTGAGGTGTTAGGGTTTCCAACCATAACGCCCACCCTGTAGAGAATGACAGGCATCAGGGGTGTGACTTGGGATTCTTGCCTGTAATGCTCATACCATTCCACACCCTGCAGCCAGTGAGGGCATTGAGGTATGCCTTGGACTCTTGACCCCAAAAGTTCACCCCATTCTCCTATACCACCCATCTCACCATATTTTCTCATGGAATGGGGTGCTCATAAGGGCCAAAGACCCCAAGGCACACCGTGACACTTATCAGTGTCTGCAGGGTAGGGTGTGGTGAAATGGTGTAGCGTTATGACTGACGACCCAAAGGCACACCCCAATGCCTGTCACTCTCTGCAGGGTGGTGGTGGAGTTGGATTCAGTTCAAGACTTCACTGCCATTCCTATTATGCAGCTCTGTAACTTCTACACTACCACTGCTAATGTCAGCAAGCAAACATTTGGCATTGACAAATGCTTGTTTTTTGCTGACAATCACACAGAGCTATATCTCTTATAGGCCCAAAACTGGAAGAAGTACATGACCCAACTTCCAGTTTCAATGCTCCCACTGGTGCTTGAAACATGTCAAAACACAATTGCAGCCCTTAGTGCCTTGCAGTACTTCAAGTTCCCAGGATTCAGTACCCTTCATAGTGGTAGGAAACAATATTTTGTTTGATGTTTTGTAGCTTCTGGTAACAGTCTAACATTCCTCAACTAGATAATAGTTATAGTGTAACTACATTGCAATTTAGTTACATGCAACAAACATGTAACAATAGTGTAAGTATCCCTATTGCATGTAATTAATATTTACCTACCAGCAGTCACATTGAAAATGATACTTAGAATAAAGTGTGATCTGGCTTTTTAGAGATTATGGAGGTGAGCAATAGAAAGTAAGGTACAGATTAAAAATATTAGGCCCTCTCTGATGACGGTTTCAGCAATAGTAGACAATTTATTTAAAAAAATGCCAGTTTCTGTAATAGGCGAGAATATTAAAGGAAAACACTGGAAAGACACAGCTTTCCTCAGACACTACATAAACTCTCAATTAGTGCTTTCAGACAGTAACAACTTTTTAATGATTTAAAAATACTACCCACAACTTTCACCTTCTGTTGCTGGCAGCTACCATCTCATGAGCAGCAGTGAGATTCCTGAGCTCACTGTATGTTAATATGTCTGTTTGACCTCTGCTATTGGTTGGCAGGACATATTAGCATAAAGTGAGCTCAGGAAGTTCTCTGCTGCTCATGAGATGGTAGCTGCCAGCAATAGAAAGTGAAAGTTAAAGGCCACTGTTTAAATCACTAAAAAGCAATTAAAGGTAATTATTTTTGAAAAAGTGTTACCATCTGAAAGCACTAATCAGACATTTTAGTAGTGCCTGGGTAAAGCTGTGCCTTTTCCAGTTTTCCCCTTTAACTAGTGTTTCTCCAATAGTGTCCCATATGATTGATCCCACCAGATATAGTAGTGCTTCTTCCTCAAATTTTGGATAAATCCGATTTTAAGCAGTCTGACCAGCTATCATGGTCCGATTTTGTCAGTGTCAGAAAGTCACAGTGGTGCTCAATATCATGTTCCTTTCAGTCAGGACCTTTGGACATGAACTGGAAAGAATGGACAAAGCCATTCCTGCTAAGTGCATTATTGCTATTGGCATCCAGTCATTGGCCCTGTCCACACTGCAGTTATGTTTTTGTAACTGCTATAAAGAGCATTTTAAACTTGCCATGGTTGCCCATCTGCTCTGGTAATCACCGTGCTGTAACCCATTGCAGTCTGGTCTGCATGTCATGTCTGGCAAAGTTTTTTAGAATGGTTTTGAAACTGCATTGTAGCATGGTTTTCCTTCAGCTATATGTGCTCACCCATCCAAACCACTAGAGATGCAGCGCAATGTAATTTCAACAGCAAATTTCTTGTGAAATCTGTTTTTGTCCTGCAAAATATTTTGCTAAATTTCCGCATTTACGTGTAATAATTTGTGGGTGTGAAATGCAAAATTCCACTGGCAAATGCAGAATTCTGCCTAGAAATGGCAGAATTTTGACCTTGGGTTGGAAATTTCATCTTTTCTGACAAAATTCTACATTTGCCAGCAGAATTTCACATATCACCTTATAAAATATTTGAAACTGTTTAAGACTAGGTCCCCTGCAGGGTTTAAGCATGGATTTTTATACAGTTTCACACCATGTTACAGCAGAGCATAAACCATGTTTTAACTTTTAAAACATTTTAAACCACTTAAAACATTTTATAAAGCATAGTGTATACAGGGCCATTATGTCTAGACACCATTAATAGTTCCACAACATGAATAGACAAGAAGGAACAGATACTTACACTTCTGTACTTTTTAATTTTAACTATGCTGAGATTAAAAGGGACCCCAGGAAAGGAAGTGCTTGTATAAATATCCTCAGTCTGCAATGGTCAATAGAAGCTGCAGTTTCAGAGGAATTGCATGATGTGCAGGCCTGACACCTGCCCTCTATGCTTGAAGTAATATCTTTCTGACCTATTTTTCAGTGCATTCTCATTCATGGCAGTTTAACTTGTGTGTTACACTGTTGTCTTCAGCTGAGTATAGTAAGTGGTATTTATGTTAGACTAAATATGTGTGATCTGTTTCACAGTCTGTTCCAGTGAATACTTGGGGAGCTCCATGACTGATTTGACTCAGACAGTGTTTTATTGTCATCTGCAGCTGCATATCTACATAGCTACATATCTGTTTGATTTAGCATACTCTAGTTAGTCGTGGTTGACTTTTAAATGTTTGGATTTTACTATTTTTTATGTTTCTGTACAGTGCCTTGGATCTGAAAGGCGCTATATAAATAAAATTGAATTGAATTGAATCATATTTTGTTTTCCTTTGTCTGTATATGACCTGCATCCAGTCTGTGACAACCAGTATTGCTGTATTTTTTTTTTTTTCATTTACTTGGTCTCTGCTGTGTTTTGCCACCTGACACATCTGTGACAGTATAATTCATAGATTTGTCTCTTTGTGCTTAAGTGCTGCTTTCCTCCTGCATCACTAGTCACTCTGTGGGTCACGGTGAGGTCCTCCTCTTAAGTACTCTTCTCTCTCTACTTTACTAGTAGTTTGTGTTTTGTAACACCCATAATGCAGTAAAGGTTGCTGTGTGCTGTTTAGATTCGGACATAATCTCAATTAATTAGCCTTGCTTACTGACCTTCCTGAAGGAGGAAACATCTCTTTTGTCCTTTAAACATTTTTACAACCAGTACTTTCTTGGTCTTTGTAAATGCATGTGTTTATCTGATCTGGAATGTAATTGTCCACTCACTTATCACGATCTGTATTTCTGTAATGCTAGTGTAATGTCAGAGTCACCACTATAAATGGGCCTCATCCCAATGTGCTCCATCTGGTTATAATGACAGGAAGTGCTGGCAGAGGGCTTAAGTGGGTACTACTCCTCCGCTGAGCTGTGGGCCCTCCATCCTTATGATTGTCCCTTACCTCCAGGAGAGGTTTATAGGCACTGTCATGCCTTGGGCATAGCAAGGGGTATTGGAGGGTGGGGTCATGAGCCAGGTAGAGAGTGGAACAGGGTGGATGAATTGGGGTTGTGGGGTCAAGGAGGTGCCCTGGGGTGAAATGGGCACAAAAGGGTCTTCCTGCCTGGCTCCCATACTCAAGGGCTCCACCTTATGTGAGCAAGTAACACAATCAACCTCGGCTGCTCATCCAACTTGGGTGGTGTTATGCAACATCAGGTCAATTAGAAACAAGACAGCAGTTATTGCTGTTCTTGTTGGAACATCTGACCTGGCATGCATCACTGTGACCTGGCTGGATGAGAATGTGGATCCCATTTTGGAGTCAGCTGTTCTGGCCTGGTACTTGGGGATACACCTCCTGAGGTTGGATCGTAGGGGTGGGAGGTAGCTATATGTTTTAAGTCAGACCTGGGCCTTGTAGATGTGCCAGTTGGAGCCACTAGATCCTTTGAATGTATCATGGGTACAGGTGTAGGTTGTAGGATACTTCTCATATACCATCCACCCTGCGCGAGAATGATTTCCTACAGGAAGTCATGGACTTCATCATCGAGATGGTGTTGGAGCTCACCAAGGTGGTTGGTCCTGGGTGATTTTAATGCCTGGGTCAGTGATGAATGCTCACATATTGCACAGGACTTCCTCCAATTGATGATATCATTGGGCTTTACACAGGTGATTACCTCTGGGACCCACTCACAAAGTCATTCATTGGATCTGGTGTTTCTGCTGGGGATGGAGATCATCAGTGTGGTGGTGGAATCCATTGGATGATCATATCACTACTCTATTGGGTTCAGTTTTGCAGTCCCCAATAGACCTGCCCTATCTGGAGATGGTCCTATACCGCCCTTTACGAGGTTTGACCCCTGATGGTCTTATGGTGGTCTTGGACCTATTGGGAGTCTGAGTGTTAGCAAGGATCCAGAGGGGCTACTGCTAACCTATAATGAGGCTGTGGTGACTGGTCTGGATTCCATAGCTCCTGTCTGGGTTTGTCCTTGGTCCTCTTGGTTTGATGGGACCTTGAGGGAGTTGAGGAGAGTGGAGAGAAGGTTGAAGAGATGCTGGTGAAAATCTGGCCTGATTGATGACAAATTTAGATTGATGTCCCATTATTAGAACTATCAATCCATGGTCTCCCATAAGAAGGCAGACCTGTCCAGGGAGATTGTGGCAGCATGAAATTGACTAGCTCAGCTCTTCCGTACTGTGGACAGGCTGTGCAATCCAGCCTGTCTCCAGAATTGTGGTGCTTTTCAAAGAAGAAGTGTGATGAGTTTGCTTGATTTTTCTTGGATAAGGTTGCCAACATCAAGTTGGAGATTGGCACAGCTTGCTCAAATGGGCAGAGCAATGATTGGTGGGAGATTACAGCCACCCAATCTGTCTGGTCTGACTCTGACCAGTTGGCGATTGTGGATGTTGTGAAGATTATCCAGGGCTTGTGACTGACTTACTCTAGTCTGGACCCAGGTCCAACGTGTGCCTCGGTCATTGGACCAGTTTTGGCTGAGGCTGTTGGGTGTTCGCTAGAGACCGGTGTTTCGGATACCCTGAAGGAGGCAGTGGTATGCCCGTTCTGAAAAAATCTTCTCTCTACCTTGACTGTCTCACCAACTACAGGCCTGTTTCTAACCTGCCTTTTGTGGGCAAGATTATTAAGAAGGCAGTCACACTGCAGCTTGAGGAGCATCTTACCACCCTTGATATCTATGATTCTCTCCAGTCTGGTTTCGAAAGATGCATAGTACTGAGATGGCATTGGTTCAGGAAATTAATGATCTCTTGACAATGAGAGATCGGATGAGTTTTCCATCTTAGTCCTTCTTGATCTCTCTGCAGCACTTGATGCTGTGGACTATCTGGTGTTGCTTGAGAACCTGCAGTTACTCTGTGGACAGTCTGGTACAATCTTCAGATGGTTTAAATCTTTTCTCACTGGCAGAACTCAGAGAGTAGAGTCCAGGGTTTTCCTCAGCCCTCATGCCCTGCCATGTGAGTACCTCAGGGCTCCGTGCTTTAACCCATGTTGTTTCACGATTGTATATACTGCCATTGGGAGACATCATAAGGTAGGTACGGACTGAGTTTTCACTGCTATGCAGATGATACTCAACTGTACAAACCTTTGTACTTGAACAACATTGCGCTGTCTCAGTCTTTTACAACTGCCACTCTGAGATTCAACAGTGGATGAGTGCCAACTGGCTCAGGTTAAACCAAGATAAAACTGAGGTGTTAGTTGTGGACACAGGTCATTGGGTAGCAGGGTCACTGGCTGGGCAACCCTCTGGGCTTTGACTTGGAGGTAACTAGCTGTTGACCTCTGGGTGGGTGCAGAATCTGGGCGTTGTGCTTGATGATGAAATGACACTTCAGTTTCAGGTGTTGGCCATTGTCAAGACCTCATTTTATCTTCTGAGGAACATCACTCGGATTAAGTCCTTGGTCTCACCTGATGATCTTCAATTCTGATCCACGCCTTTGTGACCTCATGACTTAATTGCTGCAACACCCTATACCTAGGGCTGCGGGGTGGATCTTCACCGCCTGCAGTTGGTGCATAACATGGCTACCAGATTGTTGACTGGCTTGTCAAGATCTTGCCATGTCACACCAGTGCTTCGAGAATGCATTGGCTGCTGGTACGGTGGAGGATCACCTTCAAGGTCAGGTTGCTAACCTGTAATTCTGTACATAGACAGGGACCACAGTATCTGCAAGATCTCCTTTGCCACTACTGCCCCTTCGCCCAGTCTGTTCCACCAATGAAGGATTGCTAGAGATTCCCAGGGTCCACCTGACTATGTCTGAGCTAGATCTTTTGCTTCTGTAGCACTGACCATGTGGACTTCTCTACCTTGTCGGATCAGAGAGTGCCCATCCATTGAGGCCTTTAAATCTGCCTTGAAAACCCATCTGTTTAACTTTGCCTTTTGTGAGGTTTAATTCCTGCTTATTATTTTCTTTTAAATTGATCTTAAGCATATGTTTGTAAGATAATGATGTTTTCTGTTATATTTATGTACAATGCCATGGTCTTCTGGAATGGCATTTTAGAAATAACATTTGCTTTGCTTTGCCTGCTTTGCTTTGCTTATCAAAGTCTAAATAATTACATAAGTGTTATTTTTCTGTTCTTTAGTCTTTGTCTATTTCAAACAGCTGTCTTATTCACTTGCTTCATATCTGAGATGAACAAGTTCAGTGCTGATACTGCTGCCTCCAGAAAGTGGAAAGAGGCTCAGCATTAAGAATTGGTAAAGACATGTCATATGACTTGCTGCTGAACATAATGACTCAGCATCCCTCTGTTATTCCGGTCACAGTAGCAAAGAAGATAAAGCAGTTTCAGCTTCAACTAAGACAACATTTTTGTCACTTTGTCCTATTGCCCAAACAACTGTCAGCACCACCAGTGCTTCTGCATCCACTGTATCAACCCACCAGTACCACCACTCTAGGCAAGAGACCAACCATTGTTACCTACAATGAACATTAAACTTTGGTACCCATGCTCAGATAGTCAAGTCTATAGTTTCAGACCATGTAGAGGGTGAGGTGGAGGAGGCAGACCAAGAGGAAGAAGAGTATGAGAGAGGTTGTTGGCGAGGAGGAAAAGGATGATGAATATGGTGATGATTAAGAGTTCACGATAATGATGAGCATAACCTTGATTATGGTATTCCTGAAAAAGACTTTGAGGAACATGATAATGATAAGGTGAAGGAATATACTGAGTAAGAAGAGGAAAAGGAGACGATCTGGATAATTATCATGCATGGGTTAGAACATCAGAGAAGAAAGCATGCACTTTGGGTAGTCAGGGAGGAAAGACTGGAAGGAAGTTCTTCCTTGTCCAAGTTGAAGTCATCAGGTAGCATTCTCAAATTCAGCCTGTGCAATGTTACCAGTTTTCATAATAGTCCTGATGCAAAATATTACCTCAGTGATCCACTTGCATAGCCACACACTGGACTTGGCGTTTCATTGGCCTTTAGGCCACTAACCTTAGTGTAGATCCGGTAGTTTGGTCAGATCATAGCACTGTGGCGTTCAGGTTTGAGGCCCTCCTGAAGGTCCTGCCTCTATGAAGATGGTCTGGTACCACCCTTTACTGGGATTTTCCCCAACAGGACTACTGGTGGTGCTGAAACAATCAAGTGTGGGGACTGCATGTGAGATTGGATGAGAGGAGGCAGCGGTGGCCTACAATGGAGCCATCGCTGCAGCCTTTGATCCAATTGCACCCATTCATGTCCAACATGTATCTACTTGCTAGAGACCTCCCTGGTTTGTTAGGGAACTTAGGAGTTAAAGATTAAAGGTTGGATGTTAGAGAGATGTTGGAGGAGTTCTGGCTTAATGGAGGACAAATTGGCCCTGAGGTCCCATTATAAGGACTATCGGGGCAATCTCCTAAATAAGGCTGATTTTTTGTCAAGGGAGATTGCTGCAGCAAGCAACAGACTGGCTCAGTTCTTCTGCATGGTAGATGTGCAATTACATCCGGCCTGTCTCTGTGTGAGAGGAGCAGGTTCAAGCACAAGGTGCAAAGAGTTTGATCTGTTCTTTGCTGACAAAGTGTCCTCTATCAGAGATCTCCTCAGCATCACTCATAGGGATTGTGGGGTTCATCCTGAGATATGCCAAAACACTCCTCCTGTGTGGGTTGAGTTTGACCAAGGTGGGTGGAGGAGGTGGTAGATGTTGTCTCGAGGCTCGCGACTCAACACATTGTGATCTGGACTCAGGTCCAACCTGACATTTGGTTGGATGTTTGAATCTGATTTGATCTGTTGTAGCTGAGATTATCCGGAGTTCCTTGAGGAGTGGGGTTTCTCATTGGCCTTGAAAGAGGCCCTGGTTGAGACCTCTATTAAAGAAACCCTCATTGGACCAGGACTGTCTCGAAACTACAGACTGCTGTCTAACCTCCCATTTTAGGGAAGGTTATAGAAAAGTGGTAGCCATTCAGCTTGAGGAGCGACTTGCCTCCTCCTCAACCTATGAGATTTTCCTGTTTGGGTTTAGGGCCAGGCATAGTATGGAGACCACCTTGATGAAGGTGCAAAACGATCTCCTGATAGCGAGAGACAGGAAGAAGCATACCATCTTGATCTTCCTGGATCTCTTGGCGGCGTTTGACACCGTGGACCATGACATGCTGCTCAACCAACTGTGGCACTGGTGTAGCCAGGCCAGAGAGTTCATCAAATGGCTCAGGTCATACTTGATAGGTAGAGTGCAGAGGGTTTGATGGACTTAGCCTCATCTAACTCAAAGCCTCTGACTTGTGGAGTTCCACAGGGATCAGTGCTGTCCCCTGTTCTTTATGGTGTATATGTTGTCATTGGGAGACATTATCAGGTGGTATGGGCTGGGTTTTCACTGCTATGAGGATGATACCCAGCTATACTTATCCTGTGCACTGGGTAACCAGATGGTGGACACCTTATTTAACAACTGCCTGTTGGAGATCCAGATTTAGATGACTCAAAACTGGTTAAGACTCAACCAGACAAGACTGAGGTGCTGGTGGTAGATCCAGGTCATCACGGTGGGGAGAGGAGTTTGTGGGATCCCCTGGTCTTCTACTGGGGGTACCACTGATCCTGCCTGTACAGGTGAAGGATCTGGTGTGATCCTCAATGATGGCCTGACATTTGATGCAAAGGTGTTGGCTGTCATTAAGAGTGAATTCTACCATCTGAGAAACATTGCCCAGATCCAGAACCTATTACCACGTGAGGACCTGAAATCACTGGTACATGCTTTTTTATGTCCAGGCTGGATTACTGTAATACCCTGTACTTACAGCTATCTAGAGGCAACCTCCACTGGCTGCAGCTGGTGCAGAACATGGTAAAAGATTAACAGGTGCACAAAGGTGTGATCATATTACGCCTGTCCTCCATGAACTGCTGGCTGCAGTTAGGTGGAGGATTGCCTTCAAGGTTGGATTACTGATGTATAAGGCCCTACATGGAAGGAGACAAGCCTACTTGCAAGATTTCCTTGTGCCCCATCATCCATCACAGGCTCTCCATTCCACTGAGGGTTTCTCCTTAGCATTCCCAGGGTTAGGTTGCAGCACTTTAGTGATCAAGCATTTTCAGTGGCGCCCTAACCTGTGGAACTCTTTGCCTAAACAACTGCTGGAGGCACCCTTGCTGAAAACCTTTAAAAGGAATTAAAAACTTCTTTATCCAACTGGGCTTTTAATGGATAACTATTCTGATGCAGTGTTTTATTTTATGAATAGATAATTTTCATCTGTATTGCTGACAGCTCCACCAGGATTGTTAGTGGATTGATTGTTGAACTTGCTTTAATGTGTTTTTGCTATATGATTGTTGTTTTAAATTGTTAATTGTGATGCATTCTGAGTGCCTGGAATAGGCGCTATAATAATTAAGTTTCTATCTATCTATCTATCTCTCTGTCTGTCTGTCTATCTATCTATCTATCTATCTATCTATCTATCTATCTATCTGTCTGTCTGTCTGCCTGTCTGTCTGTCTGTCTGTCTGTCTGTCTGTCTATCTATCTATCTATCTATCTATCTATCTATCTATCTATCTATCATCTATCATACTTCAGGAGCTGCCACCACTCTGCTGAGACATTCTTTTGGGGTATCTCCAGGTTTGCATCCATAAGCGCCCTGCTCAAACAGTACAATGTTCCATGCTCAAGGTCACATAATCCACTCCACTCTATCACAGCTTGTCACATAATCCACCCTCTCTGTCACAGCTGAGAGCACCTTGCTTTAGAAGTAGGATATGGTAGTAGTAGCCTTCTTCTATGGTGTAAATGCAGTTATTGTTAGTTAACTGTACACCAAAGGATTCAGTCACAGACTTGAAATATCTATAAAAAATAATACTTTTAATATTTCAAGATAATTGCGCAGATACTACAGGATATTACAGCAACAGTAATTCTACAGACATGGAAAGAAAATGTTTGCACACAGAAGGTTTCACAAAAAAAAAACACTCTCTCCCCTTTAACCATGCAGATTGGCTTACCACAAGACACTTTGTAACAGCAGGTATGAACTGGATCGATGGCAGTTTATTTTGAGTCGCAAGTCTTACTGACTTTGTTAGGGCCTATCAGACTTAAAACCCTCTAGTTGCCCCTCCATGACACACCATCCAGTATGCCACTCTGACATCACAGATTTATAATCTTTGTCTGGAACTGGGGTTGGAAAAACTGCTTGCATCAACTTGCTTGACAATTACCATGAGCCCTAACAGGACTATTTCTGTTAGCTATCTGCTTCCTGACATGAAAGATACTTCTAATGTTCACCTATATTTCAGAGGTCTGAAACTGAAAAGCACTAAAGTGAATTTAAAACCAGGCCCCATTTGGTCTGTTTTGCTTTCCAGAGACACTGAGAAGAAGGCTTGACTTTTTCCCAGCAGAACAAATTACATATATAAGAAAGAAAAAGGAATACCATCCAAGTACACCTAGCATATTGTTACTTCTCCCACCCAAATAAGGAAAAAACAAATCTTTGAGCAGCACTGTTTTTTTTTTTTTTTCATGTGTGCCAGTTGGCTCCACCTGTCATGCCCTCAGTTCACTCTTTGTGTGAACCCTCTTAGTTTCTCCTAGGTCTGTCCTACTTAAGATTAAAAAAAATAACAGGAACTAGCTATTGTCTGGACAACCCATCTGCATTGCCATGCAGTGACCGCTGTGGTGCCTAATGTCCATATTATAGGGCTGCAGTACCATGCTCCATCTTAGTACTGTCATTTTGAATTCCAGCCACTGGTCCTATAAAACTATGTAAGGGGATGTGATCAGTAACCAGGGTGAACTCCTTCCATACAGGTAAGGTTGCAGCTTCTGCAAACCCAGATAATACCCAGAAACCCTTCTCTACAGTGACATAGGCTTGCTCTCTGGCCAGCAGCTTTCTGCTCAAGTACATGACTAAGTGCTCTCTCCCAAGTGCCTAACCTGACTGGGAACCATAGCTAACCCATGATCATATGCATCAATACCAGCAGGAACATCTGCCAGAACCAGACACATGGAGGATTCCTGCAGGAGAGGGCCTCAAACAACTGGTACAACAACCCACAAGAGACAGGGCTATCCTAGATCTAGTGTCGACTAACAGGAAGGGATCACAGATCTCCAGGTAGAAGGTCACCTGGGGCCAATGACCATCACATGGTATGGTTCAATTTGGCCACTACATCTAAATCATCCTATTCCAAAGCAAAATATGGGACTTCAGAGGAGCTGACTTTGATAAGATGGCCAACAGAGTTAAGCTAGCCCTGGCAAAAGAAACACAGGTGAGGGGTACAGGCAAAGTGGGCAAGCATTAAGGATGCAATACTTGAAGCAACATCCCATTGTGTTAAACAGAAAAGGAAGTGCAAAAGAAGAAGGAAACCACTTTGCTTCTCAAATACAGTAGCAGAAAAGGTCAGAGCCAAAAGGCTGGCCTTCAGGAAATATAAGGGAACACAGCGGGATGAAGATAGGGAGGCATACCAAACTGCCCTAAGGGAAGCAGGGAAGGCAGTAAGGAGGCAAAGTCCCAAACTGAGGAAACAATAGCACGAACAGTAAAAGAAGGTGACAAGACTTTCTATAGATACATTAGTGAAAGGAGAAAGTCCAGAGGGGTATCGCTAAGCTCAAAGGAGAAAAGGGTGTGTGTGAGGAGGAGGAGGAGGACCTGTAAAAGCATCTATCCTAAATAGATACTTTTGCTCAGTATTTACTGAAGAGAAGGTAGGACAGGGTCCACAGCTCAGCACCATGGACACGGGGAGGGAGGTGAGCACTACGCCTTCACAAAGAAAGGGTCCTACAAGAGCTCGCTAAGCTCAGGGTGGACAAGGCAATGGGACCTGATGGCATGCATCCCAGGGTACTAAGAAGCTAAAGGTGGAACTAGCACAGCCTTTAGCAGAACTGTCTAGTGAGTCTCTGAGCACAGAAGAGGTCCCAGAAGACTGGAGAAGGGCTCATGTGATCCTCTCCACAGCAGTGGTAGCAGGGATGAGGCAGGGAACTACAGACCAGTCAGTTTTACCTCAGTAGTGGGCAAGACTATGGAGGCACTCCTTAAGGAATGGATAGTGCAACATCTGGAATCCATAGGGGCACAGGATCCAAGACAGCATGGGTTTACAAAAGGAAGGTCCTGTCAAACTAATCTCATAAATTTCTTTGACTGGGTAACCAGACTGGTGGACCAAGGGGTAGCAGTTGATGTCGCCTACCTTGACTTCAGCAAAGCTTTTGACACTATTCCACATAGAAGATTGACAAATAAGCTGGGTAGGCTCGGGTGGGTCAAAAGCTGGTCAGCTGGGTGGCAAACTGGTTGACAGGCAGAAAACAGAGAATGGTGGTAAAATGGTATTCAGTCAGAAGAGATGCAAGTAACAAGTTGGGTACCTCAGGGATCAGTCCTGGGGCCAGTCCTCTTCAATATCTTCATTAGTGACATTGCAGATGGACTAGAGGGTAAGGTTTGTCTGTTGGCAGATGACACCAAGATCTGCAACAGAGTAGATGATCCAGATGGGGTGGGCAGAATGAGAAGAGAGCTGGATGAACTAGCAAAATGGTCAGAAGAGTGGCAGCTGGGATTTAATGCAAAGAAGTGCAAGATCATGCACATAGGGAAGATAAACTCTGAAGCCACCTATACGCTTGGAGGAGTTGCTGGCAGTCACAAAGGAAGAAAGAGACTTGGGCATCATCATCCCTGATGACCTGAAATCATCCAAGCAGACCTCTAAAGCAGTAGGTAAGGCTAGGAGGATGTTAGGGTGTATTAGTAGGGATATCACAAGTTGTAAGAGGAGGTAATAATCCTCTTTACAAGACACTGGTTAGGCCCATCTGGAGTACTGCATGCAGTACTGGAGGCCACACCTTCATAAGGACATTAACCAAATTGAGACAGTCCAGAGAAGGGCAACCAAAATGTACAGGGACTGCATCAGAAGACATATGAGGATAGATTAACGGAGCTCAATATGTATACCCTTGAGCAAAAGGAGAGAGAGGTGATATGATCGAAACATTCAAACACCTTAAGGGCATTAACAAGATGAAAGAGTCTAACATGTTTAAATATAAGAGAAATAGCAGGACAAGAGGACACGGCATGAGATTAGAGGGAGGCCAATTAAGGGGAATGTGAGGAAATTCTTTTTCACAGAAAGGGTGGTGGATGCATGAAATCGTCTACCTCAGGAAGTGGTGCTGAATACAGAGCTGGGCTTCAAACAGGCATGGGATAGGCATAAGGAGCAATACAGATGAGTATGAATAGATAGGCCGATAGCACATTTATAAGGTAGAAAAGAAATGCGCAGACTGGATGGGTCTTAGTGTCCTTATCTGCCATCAACTTCTTTGTTTCTATATTTCTATCTACATGCACAATAAACCTAAGAGTGTAGTCCGGACTAGGGAGCACAGGTTCCTGGCACAATACCTCCTTCAGCTGGCAGAACTCCATCCACTGAACCTTTTCTGGTATTTTCTTCCTGGTGAGTTCAGACAGGGATTATCACAACACTGAAATTTGGCACAAACTTACAATAGTACCCTGTCATTCCTAGGAAGGACCATACTTTCCTCTTTCTCGTGGGTGTGGTCCATCCCTGTATGGCCTCAATTTTCACTGGCTCAGGCTGGATGTACCCATTCCTAACCCTGTACCCAAGGTATGACATTTCTGCAATTCATGTCTGCATTGACTGTCAGTCCAGTGGCCTGTAGTCAGTGGAATACCTTAGTCACATGCCTGCTGTGATCCTCCCAGGTCTGGCTACGGATGGCGATGTCATCCATGTACACCAGAATGAAGTCTCCTGCCCCCACAGAATGTGTCATATCCCATGTACAAGGACTGTGAT
The DNA here is from genome assembly GCA_016271365.2 of Neoceratodus forsteri. Classification (NCBI taxonomy): domain Eukaryota; kingdom Metazoa; phylum Chordata; order Ceratodontiformes; family Ceratodontidae; genus Neoceratodus; species Neoceratodus forsteri. The sequence goes on along the minus strand of CM057455.1, from coordinate 386,243,745 downwards.
TGAGTGCTTTCAAAAGGGTGACTCAACTATGGGGCCTGTGCACAGGGATACCTAGCAGGGGTTGACTGGATGGGGTAAGCAAATATAGTGACAGAATATCACTATGTATAAGCGCTTGTGGAGGTGGGTGGGAGGCGACCATGATGTGCAACTAGTGGAAGGAGGGAGGGTTTGTGGGGATGCAGCAGTGGCTGCCAAGCTGGCCATGTGGCCTGGTGGGTTGGTGGCAGGCTGGGGTTGGAAGGGTGCCAGGTTCAGTTCTGGGCACACTTGTGTTTTTGCACTGGGTCTGGGTTTTGTTTATTTTTATTTTTCCACCTCTCAGACATGCACCCCCAAAGTTGAGAATCCTTTAATAGGGGTGCAGGTGGGGCACAGGAATCTAAATCTCAGGTGCCCACTTGCTGTTCTCCATGAGTGTACATTGCCAAAATTTATCTTCACTGATGTACACTTTGCCCAAATGGCAATCGCTATTCCACGATCACCATTATCACATGGAACTGAATGTGGTCCATAAGCTGCTGAAAGATGGCTGGTGCATTCTTCATCCTGAATGGCATCACCTAAACTCGAATCATCCAAGCAGGGTGACAAAGCCCAACCTTTCTCTGGCTTCAGGAGTCAGAGGTACCTGCTAAGAGCCCTTTGTGAGGTCTATGGTAAACAAGTAATGGACTTCTCCTAAACTCTCAAGGACCTTATCTGTCCTGGGCATTGCATATGCTTGACTCTGTGCAGCTGTTCAGCTAGTGATAGTCAATGAAGAACTATGTGGTCCCTTCCTTTTGGGATCAGTACCACTTGGGAGGCCCAGGGACTACTAGACTCCAGGATCATGTGGAGAACCAGTCTCTCTTGATCTCCTCTCTATAGCATGCCTTACATCTCGTGGAACTCTATAGGGTGGCTGTCTCAGCAGGGCTTGGGATCCTGTATCCACATGTTGCCCTACCAGGATGGTATACACCAGTTTCCCCATGATTATTTCACTAAATGAGTACTCCACTCAATTCATTAGCTTGGTTGAGAGGGTGACAGCATCTACTGAGGATTCTTCTTTCACCTCTCCAGGGATATCTACCAGTGTGTCTGCTTTCACCCTCCTCAGAGAACTGTACACAGCCAAAACCATCTCATTCCTGTTCATGGCAGGGTTTTGACATGTTTATATTGTAATCCTGCTGTTTGTGCCTCCTGTCAGGTAGCAAAACATCATTCGCCCTCTTGCCCAGCAGCAAGGTTCCTCCCAAGCCACCAGTAATTTGTTCTGCCAAATGGAGATAAGCACCATTACCCATTGTCTGACTGTGTATCCAGGATTCTGGCACCATGGTCATACCATATCTTTTGCCTCTGTTGCACATTGGCTTCATGCTCCTAGGTGAACACCATAAGCTCCTTGAGCCATGACCTGAAATTAAGGACATACCCCACAACACATTTACCCTTTTAGAGGAAGCTCACCCTCTCATTCATCGCTTATCAAATCAAAGGGATCGTACCTATGGCCAAACACGAGTGTGAAGAGGAGAACATCACTTTGGACTCCTGAGGATTTACCTACATGCAAATAGGAGATGGGGTAAGAACGTGTCCCACTCTCTCACATACAGTACTGGTCAGTAAATACCCTTAGCATTGTTGTAAAGGATCCATTGAATTGCTATACCATACTGTTAGTCTGGGGTGGTATGTCAAGGTCCTGAGCTGCCTTACCCTACACTTCTTCCAGTGACTAACCATCAGCTCAGACTTGAAGTTGGTGGCCTGGTCTTACAGAATCTCCCAAGGAAAATCCACCTGGCTACATATCCCAGCAATTCATTGGCCACCTTCTCAGCCTAGATGGATGACAAGGGCACTGCTTTCGGTACCTATTGGCATAATTTACTACCACTAAAATGCATTGCTTGACAAGGTGAATTAGGGTGCTAAGTAGCTCCACAATGTCCACAGCAACTTGCAAAAAGGCTCTTAAATAACAAGTAGGGGAATTAAAGCCTCTTTAGCCTTGTCTGCAACCTTTCCCCACCTTCTGACACTGTGGACAAATCCGTCAGTAGTTTACCACATCTTTAAAACTGCTGGGCCAGTAAAAATTGTTAGTCAGCAACTTTTTTGCATAGCTTATCTCTAGGTGTCCTGAAAAGGATATTTTGTGGGCAAAGGCAGAATCTGCTTCCTGTACTATCTAGGAACCTCTGTCTACCAGAGTACCACCTCCCCAATTCTCCCTAAGAACTCACTCTTAGTACAGAAGCCCATTCTCACAGTACACTTCCCTTTTCCCAATACTCAGAGAGTCTCCTTCCCACTGGTGGCTAACTCCCTAGTTTTCACACAGATGGATCAGCTTGTTACACCCCTAAGCTCTGCATGCCCAACCTTTCCTAGAACACATTCTGCTGTGGGAGATCCATAACAATTGGGCTCTCCTCAGTCTGAAGCTGTGGCTCAGAACTGTTGCTCCCAAATCCTTCTTTATCTACAACTTCTCCTGCTACTGAGGTAGGGTTGTTTCCTCATGCACTGCCTCCTCTGTGTCCTCAGGAGCTAGTTCCCTGCCTTGCTACAGGGTATTGACACACACAATATTGGCCCTACTATCAAAGTCATTACCTATGATTACATCCATGGGCAGGTCTGGTAGAACACCCACCTTCTGTATGTCCATGCCACCTTTCAGCTTAGAAAGATCTATCCAGTGGCATTGAGACAGTAGGACCTATTACTCCTCTAACCCTAGAAAACTGGTCAGTGAGGATCTCTTCCTCTTGAATCAAATCCTGCTTCACAAAAGAAATGAAGACCTCAGTGTCCTCCAACCCTGGGTCACCATCCTATTAACACACCCAGAGTACATGTGCACAGTGGTGTTAGAGGGCACCATACTATTTGTGTAGGCTATTAACTGTAGGAAGCTTCCCGGCTACCACCTCCAACTGCACTCACACCTTTTGTTATATTTTTCAGATAATCGTAAGAAAAATGCCCTAGCTTCGGGCAGGATTCATATGACATACCAACACCCAGAATCCTGAAAATTAAAAACCCGACACTATATTCCCGACAAGGATTAAATACCATCAGTTGAATACCCATATCACAAATCCTGACAAATAGCATTTCACTATTCTCTAAATGAAATTTCAATTAAATGTTCTTTGTATGGGCTGTACTGACAAAAGTTAATTGACATGCCCAAAAATGTCTCCTGCTGCTAGACCAATTGCAATGACTTTGAACTTTTTGTTCAGTTTTAATTATTTAGCTTTGATTTTATCAACCACGCTGGATCGCATGCTGTGCAGCTACTGAAGATCACTTATGTGCATGTGCTGTCTTGATAACATAATGTGGGAACTGAGACACTGAATTTCTTCAACAAGCATGATCCAATAACAAGTAGACAGTGCTTCCGATCAGTGTGATCAGTGAATGCTGTAGTTAGACCAATTTAATTTTGTAATACACTAATCCTTTGCTGCAATAAGTCTGATCACGATGTAAATTTTTTTTAATTCTACTTAAGCTTCCAAATAAATGCCCCATTTTCCTCGAGAAGAGAAAGCAGACTGCCCAGTGGCAGTCCAGTGAAAATCAGAGAGTATCAGAGGAAGAATGGATAAGAAGCAAAGGTAGGTGGGAGGGCAGTTAGTCACAATTTGGAAAGAATGGAGGCAAACTATAAAAGACACTGTTAGTCAAGAGCAGGAAAAGAGGGAATGACAGAGAGACAGTGATATGTAATGGGGGAGTTAGAGGCAAAGCTTCAGAAAGAATGGAATAAAGTGGGAACAGCTTGGCATGGGATAATATAGAGGCTGGCCTACAGACCACATCCATGTAGTAACATACAAGTAAAATTGTAAGATGACAGTCCCATGGTGGACAGGAGTGGTGTGCAAGCAGCAAACATGTGCCATGGATAAAGTTAATGAAACTACTACTAATGAAACTATATCCCTAACACTGCTTTACTTTTTATTAAAAATGTAAAACACTGATGCACTGCTTACATTACAGGAAGTACTATGCCGCTGCTGGGAATGGGAAGTCAGGATTTCGGCAGTTGGTATTAAGTACTTGTCGGTTTTTTCATAGTTGGGATTGCTGTGTTTGGCTCACATCTGATAGGATTTTGGATGTTGGGATTCCATTCTAGACCCATTTCTGGCAGATATAGCCAGAGCCCCTACTTTTCTGTGGCACAGTGGGACCAAGTTCTGTACCAAGACTACCATTTGCCACAGAACATCTGCGGCGGTGGTTTGTAATTTCTGTGGAAGTTCTTGGTAGCTAATAAACTACCACATCACAGTGTCAGCTTGTCATCCTGACTTCACTTTCATGGCAGTGGTATAGCAATCAGGATGGTGGAAAGCACAGTAACACTAGTTCAAAAATAACAGATTTAGAAAATAATTGTATGCCTAAAAGGCAAAACAAATGTCTCTCCTTAAGGTCCTAGCCTGCTGCATAAATGACATATTCAGAGGGATCTTATGTGATAAATAAGGTATTTCTATATGCATGCTATCTATCCCACTAATGAGGTTTTCACTGTCTATCACTTATATATTTGTATGTGCTTTCTACAGCACTCATGAGGTTCCACTGTGTATCACTTATATATTTATATGCAATCTGTTACATACATAAAGACAGAGATACTGTGTGTGTGTGTGTATGTGTATATATATATATATATATATATGTTTTTTTTTTAATTTCCATGAACTTGCATCCTCATTCATACAGGTCCCACTGAAATGGAATAGAGGAGTTATTGCAAAACTCATTTTCCATGTCAACCTGCTTTCCCTGACACACTGCGTAACACCATCAGGCCATGACATGCATGTGAACCAATTGTGAGATATAGCTCTCTAGCCCATCACGATGTGTCCACCATGTGACAGAACAATGCACCATACCTTCCAAGGCTCCGAGCAGTGATGTTTTCCACCAATCCTTGTGCTGCCAGCCAGCTCCCAGAGCTAATCTCTGATCTGAACCTTGAGTTGCCGGCACGGAAACACAGCATGCTACCCTCTGGCCCAACAGCTGTCACTGCACACAACATTTCTCAATAACTTTTAGGTGATTCTATCAACCAATGACAATTTGTAATCAATACCCTGGCAAAAATGCATACAGTGCAATTATTTATTTAACAGGTCTATTCTTTCAACAGGTCTACACATTATTATATTCACTTTTCTGGGTATAATTACTTTATTTTTCTTAAAAATTTAGACAGTTAAATTCATTTTAACAGTGATTCATTTCAGATAGCATCTCTATACCTTAAAAGGCACAAATAGGTTTGTACAGAGTGAGGTATGGACTTAACAGATCTGTGCTATTGACAAGGTTTATTTAAGTTGGACCTAGTGCAACAGTGTAAGACTGAAAATAGTATTAGGCTGTAGTGCAGGTTGAGCAAATATCACCATGCATGATGTGCTGTGCCACCGTCTCTGGCAGTGGGAGCTGTGGTAGATAAGTGACTGTCCATTTCTGTAGCAGAATGCAACCATATCATTAGCTAATGTATGATGTTATAGCAATGATAACTTCACATTCTGAAAATATAGGGGGTTTGGATAGAAAAAGGGGAAGGAACCAGATTCTATGTATAAACAGAAATATTAATAAAAATCACCAAGAAGAGTGAATTCTGTGGCACCATGAAGTTCTACCGTAGATTGCAAGTTCTGCACAAAATTCTGCGACAGTAGAATTCTAGGGGCCTTGATATAGTAATTCTGTGTTCACCAGACTCCTTGCTTTGAGACCAGGGAACTTAGCTTTTGTTCAGGCACAGGCTGGCTTCTTTAGGCTGTTCCCTGGGCTTCCCTAAAATCAGCTGGTGACCATCCCACATTCCCTTTGTGGTGAATGGATGGTCATTTGGATATGAACCAAGCTGCCCTCTCAGCTGCCTTCCATACAGAGCTTGGAGCTCCAGCCAACAACCATATTCTCATATCCTTAGATACAGTTTTTGAAAACCATTCCAGAAGAAATAAATCTTTTATCTCCCTAAAAGTGAACGTTTGAACCCTCTACTTAGTGTTCTAATAAGTTACTTAGCTGTACACACAGGCAGTATAGCACAATGGTCTAAGGCTCTGAGCTGCAAATTTGGTGACATTCAACAGACCAGACCTGGGTTTGAATCCTACAGCTTCCACTTGCATACTGTGTGGCCCTGAGCAAGTCACTTAACCTCCTTG